>OV049877.1:14976906-16176906 GCA_920104075.1 Melanargia galathea
ATCTAACGCTACAGCTATATGTAGATTACTATAGCAAACTTTCTTGAAAGTAGGCAACACAAGCTTTCGCTTATTTGGAGGATATTATTTATAAAAAAATTAAAAAACTACTCAGCCGATTTTGATGAAACTTGCAATGTTCCCTAATTTGAAGTAAATGTAAGCCAATAAAAACAGAATGGTCACAACCCGATTAATAGTTTTGGAGAAATCCGCGGACAAACATACATAGATAATTATAGGTACATAGTCTATCACACTAATATTGTAAAGGCGAAAGTTTGTGTGTGTGTGTGCGTGTGTGTGTTTGTGTGTGTGTATGTTTGTGTGTGTGTGTGTGTGTGTGTGTGTGAGCGTGTGAACTTGTGAGCGTGTGTGCATGTGTGCGTCTGTGCGTCTGTGCGTGTGCGCGTGCGCGCGTGTGCGTGTGTGTGTGTGTTTGTTACTCTTTTACGCCGCAACTACTGAACCGATTTGGCTGAAATTTTAAATGGAGATAGATTATGCCCTGTCTTAACACACAGGCTGTGGAAAAATCCACAGTTCTCACGGGATTTTGAAAAACCGAAATCTATAGCTACAGCTATAGATAGATAACTATAGCAAACTTTCTTGCACTTCCTTGTAGGTATAAAGGTTGGAAAAGGGAGCGGGAACGGGAACCGGAAATTTTCAAATCCCTCGGGATTTGAGAAAAATCTATACTATATCTAATGAGAAAAATCTATAACTATCTAATATTTCGTCGTCTCAACCAATAGATGTCCACTGCTGGACATAGGTCTCTTGCAAGGATCGCCACAAACTGAATGTTACTTAGGTGTTGTTTATTTTGCAGATGCAAGCAATGAGAGTGACTCCACGGCAAGCTCCGACGCGGAAACTCCTGACGTGATAAGACGTCGACGAAGCTCAGGACCAACTGACATAATTCCCGTCACAAGAACCAACTATTCAGACTCGCACGACTTTACTCCTCCTACTCGACAGTTAAGGACGAGACGAGTAGAGATTATTGAAGAAAATGATCCCTCTGAATTTCGAGAAGATTACTCAGTCACTCGAGGAAATGTCACATCTTCGTCAAGAGAAAGTTCGATTATTTCTCATGAGAAACTCAACAGCCCTTTACCGAATTTGATCATAGAAGTGGAAAAGAAAGAGCCGCAAGATGAAACAGAAGAATTTTATGATAGATTGGAGAAAAGTATGGTAAAACTCTACAGAAAATATATTTGTGCAGAGGATAATGATAACATTTCTATGGATTCAATCGTGCAAAAATATGAGAATATGCTCGATTCTGATGATGATGATGAAGGTGAAGAAGGAATTGAAAAATCGCCGGAAGAAGTGCAAAGATCAAACACTTTTGCAGCACCTGCAAGTAAGTAAAATTAAAATAATAGAGAAATCTATTAAACTGTTGCAGCCAATGCATTTCGTAGTGATCATCATTTCTTTTCATACGAGCATCAGTACCTATTAGAATATATTATTACATATTTGGTAAAATTATCAATTTCGTAGATGAACAAGAAAATGATTCTGATGACGCTGATTTTCATGATGACACAGGGGAAAAAATCAATTGTAATAGTTAATGATTTTCCTGAAGAAATGGATCAACCTAAACTGACTCTGACGGGCTTGCAGAAACAACAGTTATAAAAAGCTCTATAACTTATAGATTTGTAAATAGTTCAAGCATCCCAGTTGTGGGATATTATTAGATTTTTAATTAAGTTATGTACTTTGTAATTTTTGTAGACGGAAAAGACACTGATAATGATAATGATGATACAGAAAGAGGAAAAGATGAAGGCAGCAATTCTAATGATTCGCATCAAGAAAGGGATCAAGCCGACTCGGAAAGTCTTGCAAAAACTACAGGTAGGTTATAAATGTGTAAATATGTATAATCTATACTATATACTACTAGCGGTCCGCCCCGGCTTCGCACGTGGTACATATAGTATAGCCTATAGCACTCAAGGGTCACTTACATATCCAACGCTGAAAGAATTTTTGAAATCGGTCCAGTATAGATATATCTCTACTAATATAATAAAGCGGAAGAGTTTGTTTGTTTGAATGCGCTAATCTCAGGAACTGCTGGACCGATTTCAAAAATTCTTTCAGCGTTGGATAATGTAAGTGACCCTTGAGTGCTATAGGCTATACTATAATATGTACCACGTGCGAAGCCGGGGCGGACCGCTAGTAATATAATAAAGCGGAAGAGTTTGTTTGTTTGAACGCGCTAATCTCAGGAACTACTGGACCGATTTCAAAAATTCTTTCAGCGTTGGATAATGTAAGTGATCCTTGAGTGCTATAGGCTATATATGTACCACGGGCGAAGCCGGGGCGGACCGCTAGTAATAGATAAAATTTTAAAACCTAGTCAGTAAATGTAACCTATCATGTAAGTAAATTAATAGACGACTAGCATCTGCCCGCGGCTTCGCCCGCGTGAATTTCGGTTTTAAACAAATCCCGAGGGAATCGTTGATTTCCGGTTCCCGTTCCCGCTCCCTTTTTCAACCTTTATACATACTATCAAGGAAGTTGCTATAGCAATCTACCTATAGCTGTAGATATAGATTTCGGGTTTCTCAAAATCCCGCGGGAACTTTGGATTTTTCCAGGATAAAAAGTAGTTTTAAGTCAGGGTATAATCTATCTCCATGCAAAATTTCAGTCAAATCGGTTTAGTAGTTGTGACGTTATAGAGTAACAAACATCTAAACATCTAAACATCCAAACATCCACACTTTCATATCTATACTAATATAATAAAGCGGAAGAGTTTGTTTGTTTGAACGCGCTAATCTCAGGAACTACTGGACGGATTTCAAAAATTCTTTCACCGTTGGATATGTACGTGATCCTTGAGTGCTATAGGCTATATTTATGTACCACGGGCGCAGCCGGGGCGGACCGCTAGTTTATAATATTAGTAGGATGTACAATCACTTCTTGATTTAGCTGTACATACTATAATTTAGAACATTTCATACCCTAATATCGAAAAATAACTCGACTCGAGTTTATTCTTACCTACATCTAATGGTGCTAAATATTATTGTTACCACTAGATTTTGCCCGCGGCTTCGCCCGCGTGAATTTCGGTTTTTCACAAATCGAATCGTGGATTTCCGGCTCCCGTTCCCGCTCCCTTTTCCAAACTTTATACCTACTTTCAAGGAAGTTTGCTATAGTAATCTACCTATAGCTGTAGATATATATTTCGTTTTTATCAAAATCCCGTGCGAACTGTAGATTTTTCCAGGATAAAAAGTGCATACGCATACAGATGCATGCAACTATTGTAATAATGTGCTATGTGAGCGTGATTTACCTAAGAACAGTCAACGCCATCTATCGCGTTTTTGGAAGTCTATATCTATTTAAGTCCCACAGGAATACTTTTCCGGGATAAAAAGTAGCCTATGTTTTAAGTCAAAGCATAAGCTATCTCCATTCAAAATTTCAGCCAAATCGGTTCAGTAGTTGCGGCGTGATTGAGTAACAAACATCATAACATCTAAACATCCAAACATCCACACTTTCACATTTATAATATTAGTAGGATTAGTAGGATTGGTATTGTGATTATGTGTGATAGCTTCTGCCCGCAGCTTCGCTCGCGTGAATTTCGGTTTTGAACAAATCCCGAGGGAATCGTTGATTCCCGGTTCCCGTTCCCGCTCCCTTTTCCAACCTTTATACTTTCTATCAAGGAAGTTTGCTATAATAATCTACCTATAGCTGTAGATGTAGACTTCGGGGTTTTCAAAATCCCATGGGAACTGTGCATTTTTTCCAGGATAAAAAGTAGCCTATGTGTTGCCAATGCATGCAACACAGCAAACTATTGCAATAATGTGTTATGTGAACGTGATTTACCTAAGAACAGTCAGCGCCCTCTATGGCGTTTTTGGAAGATTATATCTATTTTAGTCCCACAGGAATAGTTTTCCGGAATAAAAAGTAGCCTATGTTTTAAGTCAGGGCATAAGCTATCTCCATTCAAAATTTCAGCCAAATCGGTTCAGTAGTTGCGGCGTGATTGAGTAACAAACATCCAAACATACAAACATCTAAACATCCAAACATCCACACTTTCACATTTATAATATTAGTAGGATTTTTTACTAATAATTGTTACCATTTTTTACTAATAAATGAAGAAAGTACCTACCTTTATTTTTTATTTTCATTATAATAATGATACAGTAGGTACATGTTTATTTTGTAGATGCAAGCAATGAGACCGAGGCCGTTGCAATCTCCGACACGCAAACTCCTGAAGCGATGAGACATCGACGAAGCTCAAGACTAACCGACATTGTTCTTGTCAAAAGAACCAAATATTCAGACTTGTATGACATTACTCCTCCTACTCGGAAGCCAAGAACGAGACAAATAGAAAGTACTGAAGAAAATGATCCTTTTGAATTTCGAGAAGATGTCCCTTTTTCTCCAAATGGAGATGAAGAAGATGTCCCATTCTCTCCAACTAGTGGTCTAGAAGATGTTCCATTATCTCCAACTGGGGGTAAAGAAGATGTCAGCAATGAGACTGACTCTACGGTAAGCTCCGACGCGCAAACTCCTGAAGTGATAAGACGTCGACGAAGCTCAAGATTAACCGACATTATTCATGCCAAAAAACCCAAATATTCATACTTGTGTGACATTACTCCTCCTACTCGGAAGCCAAGAACGAGACAAATAGAAAGTACTGAAGAAAATGATCCTTTTGAATTTCGAGAAGATGTCCCTTTTTCTCCAAATAGAGGTCGAGAAGATGTCCCGTTCACTCCAAATGGAGACCAAGAAGCTGTCCCATTCTCTCGAAAAGGGGTTCAAAAAGATGTCCCAGTTTCTTCAAATGGAGATCAAGAAGATGTCCCATTCTCTCCAACTAGTGGTCCAGAAGATGTCCCATTCTCTCCAACTGGGGGTAAAGAAGATGTCAGCAATGAGACTGACTCTACGGTAAGCTCCGACGCGCAAACTCCTGAAGTGATAAGACGTCGACGAAGCTCAAGATTAACCGACGTTATTCATGCCAAAAAACCCAAATATTCATACTTGTGTGACATTACTCCTCCTACTCGGAAGCCAAGAACGAGACAAATAGAAAGTACTGAAGAAAATGATCCTTTTGAATTTCGAGAAGATGTCCCTTTTTCTCCAAATAGAGGTCGAGAAGATGTCCCGTTCACTCCAAATGGAGATCAAGAAGCTGTCGCATTCTCTCGAATTAGAGGTCAAAAGGATGTCCCAGTTTCTTCAAATGGAGATCAAGAAGATGTCCCATTCTCTCCAACTGAATGTCAAGAAAATATCTTATTCTCTCCAAACGGAGGTCAAGAAGCCGTCCCATTCTCTCGCAATGGGGGTCAAGAACATGTCTCATTCTCTCGAAAGGGGGGTCAAAAAGATATTCCAGTTTCTTCAAATGGAGATCAAGAAGATGTCCCATTCTCTCCAACTGAATGTCAAGAAAATATCTCATTCTCTCCAAACGGAGGTCAAGAAGCCGTCCCATTCTCTCGAAATGGGGGTCAAGAACATGTTTCATTCTCTCGAAAAGGAGTTCAAAAAGATATCCCAGTTTCTTCAAATGGAGATCAAGAAGATGTCTCATTCTCTCCAAATGGAGACCAAGAAGCTGTCCCATTCTCTCGAAAAGGGGTTCAAAAAGATGTCTCAGTTTCTTCAAATGGAGATCAAGAAGATGTCCCATTCTCACCAACTGAATGTCAAGAAAATATCCCATTCTCTCTAAATGGGGATCAAGAAGATGTCCCAGTCTCTTCAAATAGGGGTAAAGAAGCTATCCCATTCTCTCGAAGTGAGGGTCAAGAAGATGTTTTAATCTCTTCAAATGGTGATCAAGAAGCTGTCCCAGTCTCTCGAAATGGGGGTCAAGTAGATGTCCTATTTTCTCCAAATGGAGGACAAGCAAATGTCCCAGTCTCTTCAAATGGGAGTCAAGAAGATGTCCCAGTCTCTTCAAACGGGGGTCAAACTGTCCCATTCTCTCGAAATGGGGGTCAAGTAGATGTCCCATTCTCTCCAAATGGGGGTCAACAAGCTGAAAATGTTCCAGTCTCTCCAATTGGAGGTCAAGAACTGTCTGTCTCTTCAAATGAGAGTCAAGAAGATTTACCATTCTCTCCCAATGAAGATCCAGAAGATGTACACATAAGAACACACAAACACACGCACACACATAGACACACACACAAACATCATCACACCCACACTCATAGGTACACCAATATGCCAAGACCCACACGTCGAAACCTTTTATTAAATTTATAAAAATCTAGTTCAGTTTGGGTTTCCCTTTAAAATCCTATGGAAACCCTTTGTTTTTTCGTAATTAAAGTATTACATTCCGCTCTACGATGCAAGCTGTATCTATGCCACATTTCATTAAAATCGATAGAAGTACTGAAGAAAATGATCCTTTTGAATTTCGAGAAGATTTTTCTCCAAATAGAGGTCGAAAAGATGTCCCGTTCACTCCAAATGGAGATCAAGAAGATGTCCCATATTCTCCGAACAGAGATAAAGAAGATGTCCCATTCTCTCCAAATGGAGATCAAAAAGCTGTCGCATTCTCTCGAATTAGCGGTCAAAAGGATGTCCCAGTTTCTTCAAATGGAGATCAAGAAGATGTCCCATTCTCTCCAACTGAATGTCAAGAAAATATCTCATTCTCTCCAAACGGATGTCAAGAAGCCGTCCCATTCTCTCGAAATGGGGGTCAAGAACATGTTTCATTCTCTCGAAATGGGGGTCAAAAAGATATCCCAGTTTCTTCAAATGGAGATCAAGAAGATAACCCATTCTCTGCAAATGGAGACCAAGAAGCTGTCCCATTCTCTCGAAAAGGGGTTCAAAAAGATGTCCCAGTTTCTTCAAATGGAGATCAAGAAGATGTCCCATTCTCTCCAACTGAATGTCAAGAAAATATCTCATTCTCTCCAAACGGAGGTCAAGAAACCGTCCCATTCTCTCGAAATGGGGGTCAAAAAGATATCCCAGTTTCTTCAAATGGAGATCAAGAAGATGTCCCATTCTCTCCAACTGAATGTCAAGAAAATATCTCATTCTCTCCAAACGGAGGTCAAGAAACCGTCCCATTCTCTCGAAATGGGGGTCAAGAACATGTTTCATTCTCTCGAAATGGGGGTCAAAAAGATATCCCAGTTTCTTCAAATGGAGATCAAGAAGATAATCCATTCTCTGCAAATGGAGACCAAGAAGCTGTCCCATTCTCTCGAAAAGGGGTTCAAAATCCCAGTTTCTTCAAATGGAGATCAAGAAGATGTCCCATTCTCTCCAACTGAATGTCAAGAAAATATCTCATTCTCTCCAAACGGAGGTCAAGAAGCCGTCCCATTCTCTCGAAATGGGGGTCAAGAACATGTTTCATTCTCTCGAAATGGGGGTCAAAAAGATATCCCAGTTTCTTCAAATGGAGATCAAGAAGATAACCCATTCTCTGCAAATGGAGACCAAGAAGCTGTCCCATTCTCTCGAAAAGGGGTTCAAAATCCCAGTTTCTTCAAATGGAGATCAAGAAGATGTCCCATTCTCTCCAACTGAATGTCAAGAAAATATCCCATTCTCTCTAAATGGGGATCAAGAAGATGTCCCAGTCTCTTCAAATAGGGGTAAAGAAGCTATCCCATTCTCTCGAAGTGAGGGTCAAGAAGATGTTTTAATCTCTTCAAATGGTGATCAAGAAGCTGTCCCATTCTCTCGAAATGGGGGTCAAGTAGATGTCCTATTTTCTCCAAATGGAGGTCAAGCAAATGTCCCATGTCCCATGTCTTTTCAAATGGGAGTCAAGAAGCTGTCCCATTCTCTCGAAATGGAGGTCAAGTAGATGTCCCATTCTCTCCAAATGGGGGTCAACAAGCTGAAAATGTTCCAGTCTCTCCAATTGGAGGTCAAGAACTGTCTGTCTCTTCAAATGGGAGTCAAGAAGATTTACCATTCTCTCCCAATGAGGATCCAGAAGATGTTTTTCCACACATAAGAACACACAAACACACGCACACACATAGACACACACACAAACATCATCACACCCACACTCATAGATACATCAATATGCCAAGACCCACACGTCATAACCTTTTATTAAATTTATAAAAATCTAGTTCAGTTTGGGTTTCCCTTTAAAATCCTACGGAAACCCTTTGTTTTTTCGTAATTAAAGTATTCCATTCCGCTCTACGATGCAAGCTGTATCTATGCCACATTTCATTAAAATCGATAGAAGATATAAAGATAAACAGACACATTTTGGTCCTTATATTATTATTTTAGTTTGTATAATGTCAAATGTATTATCAAATTCTCTAATAAATACAATAAGTATGTATAATTTATTGAATATTTGACGGTTAGTCAAATGTTAGAACAGGCAGCTCCGAGAGATTACAGAACTGTCGTTCCACACGTTCCACGCACAGAATTACCTTTCAACGCAAATGATAAAATAATAATTAATTGTGGATATAAAAAAATCATCTTCAAATACTGTTCATAATGTTCAAAAACGTCAAATAGGAAGGTCTTTTGTTGTTTTTTTTGTTTAATAGTTGTTTAAGGGTCTGTTTCACATTAGTCATAGCCTAAACGTAAGTTTTGTCAAATTCTTACTTTACGTCAAGTGACAAAGACAAAGTTGTGAAGACGCTATCCGACACTTATCAGAAGGTGGTGAAACAGACCTTTAATGTTTTAACTGTTTATGTATTGAATTAAAATACTCTATAGTTTGCCATTTTCAATGTAAATGTTTCAATGACTTGCATATAATCAATATTTACTGATTAGTGATTATGTAACTGAAGTGAAAAATAAATCATGTTTCAATATTAATTGTCTACTTTTTGTTTTATTTAATTATAGATGATGATAATGCCTACAAAATGTTATTTTTCGACAAAGTCAACTGTTAATTTAGTTAATTGTAATTACACTACAGTTGAAATACTTACCTCTTTTATTCTACACCTGTTTAGTTCCCAAAGAACCTTTCATTATTAGGTAGTTAGAAATTCCTGCACTGTAGCGAATTTATGTACATAATATCATCGTGCTTACGGTGGCGGAGACTTGCCAACAAAGCAGGAGATAGTGCACAAGTGTGTAGTGCACTGGTGCGCTCTCTATTCCTTCACTCTCATAGTCCACTGCGATGCGACCGGAGAGATCACGCGCGCTACAGACGGCTTCCGTAGTCGCTCTCCAAATTCCCAACTCTGGACTGCTACTTTTCTTTATCGGCCCGGCCCGGGAATCGAACCCAGGACCACAGGGTCTACAGCCGAACAAGCTGGTTACTAGATCAATAAGACAGTCAGTACAGTCAGAACAGACATAAATAGGGCTAGATCGGCAATCACCACTGTTTACTAAAAATTCACGCGTGCCAAAATAAACACTTACTTACCTACTATCTGATAGGAAATACCTCCTTTTTTGTGATTTATTTCTGAACTTCTGTGTTTACAGTTCGAAACAGTGCAAAATGGCACTTTCAGGGTTTTTTATTTTTTGTAATAAAATCCGTCGGAATCTTGGTGCGTAAGTACTTAGTGTGATTTTGAAAACTTGTGTACAAGTGTACACAAGTTTGGCACGCGTTTTCCTCCCACAATTATATATAGCCGTTCTATCTTAATATACATAATTCTTCTGTACGTGTGTTTGTCACCTAGCTCCTCGTAAACGGCTGAACGGAGTTGGATGAAATTTTGTGTTTATTTCAATGGGTTCCTGGATCGTTTGAAAACACAATTGATCCGGTAAGTGGCGCTGGTGTCGGTATGTTACCAATCTGCCGGGTCCGCTAGTCCTTGATAAACTATGACAGAACGCGTCCGTTAACAACTGTAGGTAGGTACATAGTGGCAACGATGATCGAAATTCGAGTATCGACACACAATGACTTCAGAGCAAAATTAACCCAAAGAATCTTCTTTTAAAGTCGTAATTCAATAGTTCGAATATTTATTTTACAACATTTCTGCTTGTGGCGCTGACTGTAGGTGAATGCTAAATGTATCGGCGAACTCAAACCTTAAAATAAGACCGTTCAGGTCCATTTTACTCTGAAGTCATTGTGTGTCGTTCAGTAGTAGTTATTTAGTAAAGTTTTAGAATGAAATGAGACTAAGCATACTGCCGGGTCTGCTGCTTGATAAACTATGATAGTAAAGCGTCCTTAGTGCTTAGTCTAAGATCGGAGCACTCGAAAACGAACTCGAAAACTATTGATCGATTTCAGAGTAAAATAGACCTAAAATGGCTTGTATTAAGGTTTGAGTTCGCCATTACATTCAGCATTCGAACACAACGAGCGCCCCAATCAGAAATGTTGTAAAATACATATTCGAACTATAGAATTACGACTTTAAAATACGAGTATTTGAGTTCATTTTGCTCTGAATTCACTTGTGATTCGATCAATAGTTTTCGAGTTCGTTTTCGAGTGCTCCGATCTTAGACTAAGCACAATCAAATCAGTATTTACTGACCTTGCACCCGCACTATGGCCGAGCGAACACGGGTCATTACCTCAACTCAGGAACCACGCGCTGGCAACTGTGACAACGCTCAGTGACCGTCGCGCGTCGGTGTTTAGGTGTCAGTGATATGTATTATGTACACAACCATGACGTGCATAAACTTGGTCGCCAATTTTAACGGATGTAATGGGACCGTTTTCAAAAAAATTGCGAAAAAAATTACAAATAGGTATTTCCTGTTGTTAAAAGTTCGCAATGTAACGCAATCAGCTAACGCCTAAATACCTACAGATATCGCGGGCTGGCCGCCGCTCGCGAGGTCAATGCCCTGAGTATTGCACGTTGTTAATAGCCGTTTTGAAAAATACTAAACACCAAAAACACTAAACCACTAATACTACCTACAAGTATTAAGACAAATGGTACTGGTATTTGATTATGTTTAGATAGTATAGAGCCCTAAGTTTTCGAAATCGGTCTCCATAAACCCTGTATACATATATGCCTCATGAAAAAGCTCAGGATACTCAGGGTTTCTCGTACATTACAACAGCGGGCGATGGAGAGAGCAATCGATGTAGAGAGGGGTATCGTTGTGGGATCAAATCAGAAATGAAGAGACCCGCAGGAGAACCAGAGTTACCGATATAGCTCATCGAGTCGTAAGAACGAAGAGACAATGAGCGTAGCATGTACCACAAAGAACCGATCTATAGGTTGGGTCCTAAGAAGCTTGAGTGGCGACTGGCGACCTCTCATAGAGAAAAGCATCGCTGGAAGACCCCGCCATTAGATGGACGGACGATCTCAAGCGAGTATCTGGCAGTCGCTGGATACAAGATCGTCTTCTCTGGCGATCCTTGTAAGAAACCAATGTCCACAAGTGGACATCTATTGGGTTGAGAAGACTCCGAGTCACGTCCCCCTCTCTATTGCTCGTTTTCTTAAGCCTCCTCTACACGTCTGCAGATGCGTCCGCGGACGTCATCTGCGGATGCGTCCGCAGACGTATAGAGGGGGTAATCTGTGCATCTGTTGTAGGTATTTAACGTCCGCAGACGTTCGCAGACGCGTCCGCCTCGAATCCGATTGTTGGCGGTTTTTGTGGCACAGATCAAAGGGTTTTGGCACGGACGTCCGGCGTCTGTCCACACGTCTGGCGACGCATCAGTTTCATCGGAGTTGCGATTGAGAGTCCACGCGTGCTTCTTGCGGTTTAATTCTTATTTAAATGGCTAATAATATAAACACCGAGTATGCACACTCACGTAGTAGTTAAAAGTACTAAAAAAATAAATAGCTGCGGCAGCTACGGTTTCAATATCCATTTTTAAACGTGCGTGTTGCGTCTGTCAAGAATAAATCTAGACTGATCGACCTGCAGACGTGTGGACAGCTCGTGGTGATCCATCTGCGGGCGTTCGCGGACGCGTCTGCAGACATGTAGAGGAGGCATTACGACGCGACGCCCCACTGGCAACGGCCACCACGCTGCCTGCACTGTGTGAAAACTTTGGTCTTCAGGCAGAAGAATTTTGGACGAGAAGACATTTCGAAACTTCCTGATTTTTTTTGGATATTGGACTTACCCAGTTGGACTGTGTGTCCGGTATACTCATTTACAATTTTGTCTTGCTCTGACCCTAATTTATTTCTGAAGTCGCACGCCACTAATGCAAGTAATTTTAAAAGAAACTTCAGAACTGAATTCACCTAATAAGAATAAATGTTCATACTCAGTAATACTACTTTAAAAATGGCGGACAAGGTGGCTAAAAGGAAAATTTTAAAGTTGGAATTTCAAAGAGCTTACGAAAATGTAACAAAGTTTGAAGTTGCACTACCCACTGACGTTATGTTGGGAATTTATTTAAGTCGACAGAATCGCGCCGCTTTTTTGCTAAAATTATTAACTTTGACGCAAAGTAGTAAATTGTTGTATTTGCAGACATAAATACCAATCGTCTGATAACTATAGATAGCCTGGCCTAATCACAAATTCCTGCCCCCCATTTTTTCAGTAGTGGGGTAAAAAAATTTAACTTACGTAAGTTATGCTGAAAGAAGTTTAATATGTAGTTATATACTTGTGTAGAATTCGAATATATTTTATGCATAAAAATATGCAAAATATTAGTAGGTATAGGAACATTTGTCGGGATTTTGAACTGTACCTACCTTGCTAAGCTTATTTTCATTTTCATTCAAATCTTTAAGTTTAACACTGATCAAAGAAAGAATGTACCAGCCGGTAAATGACGAAGAAGCTTTACATTATTTTTATCTCCAAAATTACGATTCACAAATCACGCCGCTGGAGGGGGAACGGCATAAAGTATTCTATTAAGTTCGGGATGAAACCTGCCTCAGATTTTGGTACAATAAAGGCGAAGACAGACTGAGAACGAATTGTAACACTTCATTATATAAGTATAACTGTAAATTAAAAATTTTGATAACCCCCCCCCCCCCCCCCCCCGACCTGTGGGAAAATTGACGTCCTACCTCCCTCCTACTCCAAACGTCAGAATCTTGATCAGTACGTCAAGTGCTCGTCGTGACAAATCTAACTATAACAAAACGCATTCAAATAGGGAGCTACGGTGCGATAGACTAACAGACACACACACATAGCGGTCAGACAAATAACATCCTTCTTTTTGCATCGAGGGAAAAAAAATATGTGGCTCTTTTGATAAAACAGTTCTAGACTATTAATACCCACTAAGTATTTAACTTTTAGACCGTTGTCTTTTTTAACCACGACGGGACAGAGACGGTACTCCCTTGGCGTGAGCTGAGAGTGTGTGTTTGTTTATGCATTTTTCTGTTATTAGCTCACTCTGCATTAAGCACTTTTGTGCTCAATAATATCTCCTGCGTAGGCCGCTGCCGAAATCGATCGCGAGGACATTAGGTAGGTAGACTAACTTGAGATTGAGATAGGAAAATAATAAGAGGGAAGCGGGGGTAGTTTCTATTAAACCAATACCCCTCATCGGTTTCTACACGGCATCGTACCGGAACGCTAAATCGCTTGGCGGCACAGCTTTGCTGTTAGGGTGGTTACTAGACGGCTGAAGCTTCCCACCAGTAAATCTATACTAATATAATAAAGCGGAAGAGTTTGTTTGTTTGAACGCGCTAATCTCTGGAAGTACCAGTCGGATTTGAAAAATTCTTTTTGCATATGGTAGTACAATTTTCCGGGAAGGTTATAGGCTTCTATACTATATACTATACTATAATATAATAAAGCGGAAGAGTTTGTTTGTTTGAACGCGCTAATCTCTGGAAGTACCAGTCGGATTTGAAAAATTCTTTTTGCATATGGTAGTACAATTTTCCGGGAAGGTTACAGGCTATTTAGCATCCCTAAAATCCTCCCCTAAGGGGGTAAAATGGGGGTAGAAAGTTTGTATGAAAGTCCTATGTTTTTAAAGTTACAGACCTGAGAATCGGCATTTAGATTATTAGTTTTAAATAATATAAACCTGTGTGCTTAGTCTAAAGCGGAGCACTCGAAAACGAACTCGAAAACTATTGATCGATTTCAGAGTAAAATAGACCTAAAATGTCTTGTATTAAGGTTTGAGTTCGCCAATACATTCCAATGCTGAATGTATTGGCGAACTCAAACCTTAATACAAGCCATTTTAGGTCTATTTTACTCTGAAATCGATCAATAGTTTTCGAGTTCGTTTTCGAGTGCTCCGCTTTAGACTAAGCACACTGTGTATCTTATTCTGAAAAATCTTCCCTTAAGGGTGGTAAAATAGGGGTTGAAAGTTTTTATGTTAAGTTTTAATTATTGTTATTATCAACTTGAAATTTGGAAAGTAGGTTCATTCTAGGGCTTAGATATCAGCCTAGAAAAGATTTCACGAAAATCCTCCCCTAAGGGGGTAAAATCGGGGTAGAAAGGTTATATGAAAGTTCTATGTTTTTGAAGTTACAGATATGAAAATAGGCACTTAGATTATAAATTTTAAATAATAAAAACCTGTATAAGTTGTTCTGGAAAATCTCCCCTTAAGGGTGGTAAAAAAGGGGATGAAACTTTTTATGTGAAGTTTTAGTTATTGTTATTATTAACTTGAAATTTGGAACTTAGGTTCTTTCTAGGGGGTAGGCATAAGCTAAGAAAAATTTGACGAAAATCCACCCCAAGGGGGTTAAAATGGTTTCTTTTCGACATATTATTATCATCGGACATTTAACTATAGATTGACGTGATTTTTTGCAGTTACATTTTTTTAGTTGAGGACCTGGAAAGTGACAGGCTACTATTTTGTCCCGAGGAAACAAAGGGTTCCCGTTTAAAATTTTATAACGCGGACGAAGTCGCGGGCAACAGCTAGTCTTATATATATTTCTGATCGAAGGTATCTATATAGGTGTACGCTTCACTTTGTCAACACTCCACAGTCTGTCTTCACCTTTAATATTTTCACCCACTCTCACGCACATTACATATTTCGTAAGAGGCTTAGGTTAACGCGCAAATCCGCTTCAGACGAATGGGGGTAATTTGCACGAACGAGCGTTAAGTGGGGGGCCGATTGTGCTCTTATATTTTTCATTTTACAAACCGCTGGATGTATGTTGTGTACTTTACTAGGACGCGTCGGCTGAGTAAAACTCGCCTTAATAAATCTAAATTATTCAAGGGAGAGAACTCTACGAAGTACCTTTGTAGGTATGTAATATGTAATCTGAACGAAATTTTCCTCGGCTGACCTTTATTTATTTATTTTATAAACAAGAATTTCTTCGTTCTTGTAAGCGTTTGCGGGCTTGTTTGAGCATTGCATTCCTGTTAAATTAAGCTTGAATGACAATGGTAGATACACTATAAAATTAAACAATTTTACACTATAAAATTAAACAATAAATTTTATAGTGTAAAAGATTGAAAGTTAAACCGACTTCACCACACATTTAACAGTCCATGGGGGTTATTCTGTAACTTAGTTAGCAACTGAAAATAGTTGCCAACGAATTAGTTCAATATACATTGCTGCTTTACTGTGTGAGATTATGAAAACACTTTATAATTTCCCACAGTAAAGCAGCAATGTATATCAAATTTATTAGTTGGCAACAATTTTCAGTTGCTAACTAAGTTACAGAATAACCCACCAGATCTTGAACAGTACTTACTGAACCAATTTTGATGAAACTTTCACTGCTCTGTTGAAGTAAATCTAAGGCCGGCCTCACACAGCCGGAATGATTCAGAATCTGAAATTTTCTGATTCTGAATTCCGGCTGTGTGAGGCCGGCCTCAGACACATTTTGTCAGATCGATCTGAAAAATTAGAGCGAGGCCGCACTGCGAAATTTATTCGCGCGAAGTTTTTCGCAGAATTCTGTGACATATGGAAATGTATGAAGCTGCCCGCACTTGCGATTTAAAATTCGCGAAAAAAATATATTAAAATGCGGAAAATAAACCGCGCGAATAAAATTCGCGCGAATATATTTCGCAGTGCGGCCCCGGCCTTAAGAATCTGAAAAAATCAGAATGTGTGTGGGGAACAGTGAAATTGTATGCATTTCTGTGCTTTTTGAATTCAGATTCTGAATTAAGATTCTGAATTCCGGCAGGCATTCCGGCTGTGTGAGGCCGGCCTAAGCCAATAAAAAATAATGGTCACAATCCAATTAATAGTTTCGGAGAAATCCGTGGACAAACAAACATACATAATATTACATACATACATCGTTTCGAATTGATAACCTGTTTTTGAAGCCTGTTAGTAAAATTTTCCTTATTTCTCTTATGTGAATCTTATTTTTATCGAAACTTATTCAATTACATTTTGTGTGGGACAACATAATTTATTGATCAAAGATTGCGAGTGTCTGACTCATTGGGCATACGTTTACTCACGAGCGTCCCGTGGGAATCCCACGCACTATGAATACGCATCCCACGCACCCCACGGTGGGATAGCTAACTGCTGACCTAATGGGTAATACGTAAGCGTTTACTGCAATTGCTTTGCTTCCGTGGTACCGCGGCAATGTGGCCTTGGGTAGATACCTACAGGGTGGAAGAGTCTCTTGCCACACGAGTAGATAAGTACAGAGGGGAAGCTTCATACAAGCGGCCCGCTGTAGGTACACTCACACATATGCGCACGATTGTCACCCAACTGTACCGGTTGGGGGACCGCGAGCGCGCGTCCGTGAACCGTTGGTGAGTGTGTTGTGTGAGTGTACCTACAGCGGGCCGTTTGTATGAAACTTGCTCTCGCCTCTCTGTACCGATCTACTCGTGTGCTCTTGCTCTACAGACTAATTTAACTTGGTCAAATCAGAAATGAGGAGATCCGCAGGAGAATTTTTTTTAATTCAAGTGCAAGTTAGCCTTTGACTGCAATCTCGCCTGATGGTGCAGTGATGATGCAGTCTGATTGTAAGATGGAAGCGGGCTAACTTGGAAGAGGTATGCAAACCCCTGATCGGTTTCTACACGGCATCGTACCGGAACGCTAAATCGCTTGGCGGCACGGCTTTGCCGGTAGGGTGGTAACCAGCCACGGCTGAAGCCTCCCACCAGACCAGACCAGAGGCAATTTAGAAATTATAAAATCCCAAATTGCCCCTGCCGGGAATCGAACCCGGGACCTCCCACAATCACCGACGTAGCTCCTCTGGCAATACGCGAGGCGCACAGCTCAAAGAACCGTTAGACGTTGGGGTTCCAATGTGCTCAAATGGCGACCCCATGCCCGCGAACGCAGCGTTGGGAGACCCCGCAAGTTGGACGGAAGATCTCAAAAATGTTGAATAGAAGCAGGCGTTACTTTGCGGAATTCCATGATATACTTACGTCGTCGTCGTCGTTATCAACCAATCGACGTCCACTGCTGGACATAGGTCTCTTGAAGGGACTTCCACACGGCGCTGTCTTGTGCCGCCTTTATCCAGCGACTCCCTGCGACTCGTTTGATGTCGTCGGTCCACCTAGTGGGGGGTCTACCAACACTGCGCTTTCCGGTGCGAGGTCGCCATTCTAGCACCTTGGGACCCCGACGTCTATCGGTTCTTCGGACTATGTGCCCCGCCCATTGCCATTTCAGTTTCGCAACTCGCTAAGCTATGTCGGTGACTTTGGTTCTTCTACGGATCTCCTCATTTCTGATTTGATCGCGTAGAGAAACGCCGAGCATAGCTCTCTCCATCACTCTCTGAGTGACTCTGAGCTTTCTTATGAGGCCCATAGTTAGCGACCATGTCTCGGATCCGTATGTATCTCTTCCGGAGATTCTTAGCACCCCCGGCCCCACCGTTACCATAACCGCTGCCAAAGCCAGGAGCCAGGCCTGTAACAGACCAATGTCCAACTGTGGACGTCTATGGGTTGAGGTGTTGATGGGATCATGGGACACTGTGTAAAAGATGAGTGTACGCAGGCGAATATTTCACTTTTTTCATATAAATTAAGTGCGTGAACAATTATTAGTCACCTCCTATTTTCCTATTCTTAGGCGTGAACTGTTCATTTCAAATTTGAATAGGACCAACTTTGAGGTATACTCTATCCAATAAAAAAAGACTCATCAAAATCGGACAACTGTAAAAGTAATGATCAGTGGTCAGACACGAAAAAATACATAGGTAGGTACGAATAATACGCGTCGATATGGGTAACTATAATATATAATACGCGTCGATTTGAGATTCTCCTCCTATTCCTCACTAATTTGTTAGCACAGAAGCGTACGGACGCAACAAAGTCGACTTTATATATAGTACATAGCCTTAACCTTTGCTTAATAAAGTCATTAACAGTGGGTAGGTACAGTTCAGTAACTGTAATAGACATTTTTAATCAGTTTGCGTGCTCGGCTCGTTTAAAACATTTAATTTCCTTTGGGATGAGGAGCGCTGGTGATCACCTCTGGCCAAGGTCGCGCGGTAATCTAGCGATTAGCTTTGAAGTGTTTTATTAGCATTGAAATCCATTCCGCCATGGTGGAAATAAATTGGAGCGCGTAGGACGAGTGCCTACGATACGTGCCAAATTAGTATGGGAATATACAATTAGGTTTGCTACTTGTTAATGTTATTAATATTTACACCAGATACCTGATTTGAGCACGCAGGGCACGTAAGTCGAGCGGTGACCTTCAAGTGCGCGCAGCGTCGTCCGAGTGAGCGGGACACAATACGATTGGAGAGCCAATCAGCGCTTACGAGGGATCCGCGAGAGCTAATCAGTTCTTATACGAACGATCCCCACGCCCTCCCCGCGACCCCCTCACACCCCGAGATACCTCATTTTCGATTTCTGCGCATTGAAGGTCAACGCTAGACTTATTTGCCGTGACTTGAACTCCGAGGCCCGAGCACTCATCGCCCGCTGGGTGACCCTGAGCCCTTTTTAAGGCCCATAGTTAACAATAGTTTTTCGGATCCGGTGTTCAACTCACTGGCCAGTGTTTTTTTAAAGAACAATAATGTCCTCCCGACCGAAATTGGGTCACGGCGGCCAATCTCAACCGAGGCGGAGACTAGCCAGCTTACGCAGGACATATTATAGTGCACAAAAGTGCATACACAGGTGCAATCTCTGTTCTCTAAGAGTCCGATGGGACATCAATGCGACACGACCGGAGAGGGACCAGGCGTAGGACCGACACTTGATGTGCTCTCGTAGGAACGGGGGTGTATATAGAATAGAATAGAATAGAATAGAAAAGTTTTTTATTCAAATAAACTTTTACAAGTGCTTTTGAATCGTCGATTGAGTCTACCACAGGTTCGGAATGCAGTTCCAGCCGAGAAGAACCTGTAAGAAACTCGGCGGTTGCTCTTTTTAAAAATAACATTATAACAATTATTATTATTAATGTACATGATTGAAATGCCGTCTCGCGCATTGCTGGAACGAGTTAAATCCAAGCTTTTTTATCGTTTATATAATCTTCAGTTGTATAATAAGCTTTTTTTATGAGCATACTTTTAAGAAAGTTCTTAAACTTGTGTAAAGGCAAGTCTAAGACATATTTTTTATTATATATCTCACACCACCAACTTCCTTTATAGCATTGAGAACTCTTGACACCGAGCAGTGATCCGCAGTCGACCACACTACCCGCTACACCACTGAGGCAGTCTTTTAAATAGAGTATTATAATCATGACTAATATCACTGGATATGACTGAGCATGACTAATATTCGCCTAAGCGTATAAAGCTTGCGTTAGGAGCATGTGGGTAGGACAATAGGATTTAAACCGTCGACCTTTCGGTTTTCCATTTCCATCCACGTCCGACGACCGTTGCGCTATGGCTTTAATTGGCGAATAGGTACGCAGTTTTGGTGGCTGGACAAAAGCGACCTTTGGTAACTTGGTACAGCTATAATTTGCACCCTAGGATCGGATATACAGTAATATTAGTAATATTCCTTCCCGTGTAATCCTACTTAATATTATAAATGTGAAAGTGGATGTTTGGATGTTTAGATGTTTGGATGTTTGTTACTCTATAACGTCGCAACTACTGAACCGATTTGTCTGAAATTTTGAATGAAGATAGATTATGCCCTGACTTAAAACATAGGCTACTTTTTATCCTGGAAAATCCACAGTTCCCGTGGGATTTTGATATATATTATAATACCTACTATCTTGCATCTTCGAGACGGACATGAGCTACTCTTATCTTGGGGAAAACAAAGAGTTCACAACGCAGACGAAGACGGGTAAAGCTAGTAAAATACATTTTCTGTTAGAGATGGGTTAGGTTATGTTGTGTAAAGCGTTCCCTGAAGTGCTAACATGCGACGCACGAGAAAATTATCTCTACACTTTTTCTCGTCGAATACAATAGAATTCGACGATAAAAAGTGTAGAGATAATTTTCTCGTGTGTCGCATGTTAGCCCTGCTGATCTAATACAGTGTTAAATGTCAGATTAATCTTCAAGGATCCGCGCCGCCGTAGCACTCAATTGTATTATGTAATTTTAATGCGGGTTTTTTTTATTAATGGCGTAGCTCACTCGGAATTGTGTTTAGTGGATGAGCACATTAGAGAGTCTTTGTGTTGAAACTTTTTGTCTAGTCGCGAGGGTGATTGTCAGGGCAATCACTTGAGCAATAATTAACTCTCTGTTGTTGTTGATATTTATATTAGGTAGGTATTACTTTCACTTGTCGAATTTTCTTGAAATCAAACGTAATCGTAATAACACTGCAACAATGGTAATCTTGACCTGTTTACTTAGTCCCACATTGCAGCGCTCCAAAACTTTATAGTATACTATTGATCGAATCACAATGACTTCAGAGTAAAATGGACCTAAAACGGCTTATATTAAGGTTTGAGTTCGCCAATACATTCAGCATTCAAAAACAGCAGTGCCCCAAGCAGAAATGTTGTAAAATAAATATTCGAATAATGACTTTAAAATTAGTCTTTGGGTTCATTTTGCTCTGAAGTCATTTGTGATTCGATCAATAATACGTATACTATAAAGTTTTGGAGCGCTGCAAAGTGAGACCATACTGTTGTTCGCGGTGTGTATGAAAACAAAGACACAGTAGCAGCATGAGCAGCGAAACGAACCTCGTTTATTTGCTTCGCTTCGCTCCTAACGTGGCCTGCGCTAAATGTTTGTAACATTAGATGACGTCACGCCGTGATCACTCCGCTCACATCTATGAAGGAATGTGACTAATTGGGAACAACTTATAAGACATACCAGGCGCAGGCACCATTTGGGAGCGAAGCGATTTCACAACGCTCATGTCGCTAGACAATGAGAATTTCGCTTTGCACTGTCGTTCGCAGTGTGACACATAGCGGCCGACACGCCGCGGTAGCTAAGCGAAACGAACTTGCGACCTCTCACAGTCGAGCAACATAAACGAACCTTCGCTTCGATGTGGCCTGCGCTAAATGTTTGCAACATTAGATGACGTCACGCCATGACCACACCATCATCATCATCATGATCAACCCATTACCGGCTCACTACAGAGCACGGGTCTCCTCTCAGAGTGAGAAGGGTTTTGGCCATAGTCTACCACGCTGGCCAAGCGGATTGGCAGACTTCACACAGCTTTGAGAACGTTATGGAGAACTCTCAGGCATGCAGGTTTCCTCACGATGTTTTCCTTCACCGTTAAAGCAAGTGATATTTAAATACTTAAAACGCACATAACTCCGAAAAGTTAGAGGTGCGTGCCCGGGATCGAACCCACGACCTCCGATTAGAAGTCGGTCGTCCTAACCACTAGGCTATCACAGCTTTTTATAACCACACCGCTCACGTCAAACGAATGCGCTTTAGGTGACGTCACCCTACACTGTCGACCGACAAAATGCCCATGACATGTCGCTAATGTGATCTTAACCGCACTGAGTAAGTATGTAGTTAGCAACTAGTAATTTTGTAGCGTAGTAGTAGAGTAGCAGCTGGCACCCACAGTGGTGATGGTACCACCTTGCTGTGTTGACGTGAAACTGAGTTTAAACTGTGCCGGTGAAATGTGCGGAAAATGTGCTTAAAAAGTGGTTGGTACTTTTTTTTTAATGATGCATTAAAATATGAAGGCTTAAAATTATACTATACCTATAAAGTATACCTATATCTACTATATAAAAATAAGTCAGGTTTTCCTTCCTGACGCTATAAATCCAGAACGCACGAACCGATTTCCACGGTTTTGCATTCGTTGGAAAGGTCTCGGGCTCCGTGAGGTTTATAGCAAAGAAAAACACGCGAACGAAGTCGCGGGGGTCAGCTAGTTGTATATAAAGAACTATTAAAAACTACTCAAGAACTACATATTATATCTACTAGAAAATATTAGCTTTACTAGGTACAATTTATTTTTTAATTTTTTACTCGTGACGGACTGAAGACGGTATGACTATTGCCGGAAGAGACTGTGCGTTTGTTTGTGCGTACTGAGCCGATTTTGATGTAGTTTTTTTTGCATTAAGTACTTACTCATCGCTCCGGGGCAGGTTTTTAGATATGTTTTACATCTGTAAGCCACAAAGGGGCGTTGCAATCGTGTTTTAAAAATTTTTGAATATACATTTATACGTGTATTATGTTAATTATTCTGGGGATTCAAATTAAAATTAGGTGTTTAAAATAATGCATAGGTAAAATTGCTGTGATATTATATTAAAATAAGCTGTGATAGTCTAGTGGTTAGGACAACCGACTTCTAATCGGAGGTCGTGGGTTCGATCCCGGGCACGCACCTCTAACTTTTCGGAGTTATGTGCGTTTTAAGTATTTAAATATCACTTGCTTTAACGGTGAAGGAAAACATCGTGAGGAAACCTGCATGCCTGAGAGTTCTCCATAACGTTCTCAAAGGTGTGTGAAGTCTGCCAATCTGCTTGGCCAGCGTGGTAGACTATGGCCAAAACCCTTCTCACTCTGAGAGGAGACCCGTGCTCTGTAGTGAGACGGTAATGGGTTAATCATGATGATGATGATGATGATAGGTAAAATTATTTTCCATGTCATCGTAAAATGTTAAAGTTCAAAGCCCATGCAGGATCGATGCATATGAGATTTGCCTCTGTAGCAAAGCAATATCCGCATGCAAAATGCATGAACCACATAATCATGCCATCCGTACAAGCGCCTCTATATTATCCGATAACTATATATTATCCGAACTTTATGTAAGCTCACCTAATACCTATACTTGCAAGTTAATAAACGTAACGCTGAAGTTATGTTGATCTATTTATGTATGTACTAGACTAGAGAATGCCCGCGGCTTCGCCCGCGTGAATTTCGATTTTAAACAAATCCCGAGGGAATCGTGGATTTCCGGTTCCCGTTCCCGCTCCATTTTCCAACCTTTATACCTACTATCAAGAAAGTTCGCTATAGCTACCTATAGCTGTAGCTATAGATTTCGGGTTTTTTATAATCCCGTGAGAACTGTGCATTTTTTCAGGATAAAAAGTAGCATATGTTTTAAGTCAGGCCATAATCTATCTCCATTCAAAATTTCAGCCAAATCAGTTCAGTAGTTGCGGCATGATTGAGTAACAAACATCCAAACATACAAACATCCAAACATGCAAACATCCAAACATCCACATTTTCACATTTATAATATTAGTAGGATAGGATGTATGTCTGTATGTATGTATTTATTTATTTACTAGCTATTTCCTGCATGCGTGGCAATGCCGCGTAAAGTATGATTTGGAATACATAGAGGACAAACAAACATACATTTCTATGTAGATCTTTGCGCCAGATACCTTTGTGGACGTATGCAGAACAATTCAGCAAAGTTTCATCATAATTGGATTAATAATTTAGCAATGCATAGAGGATATACAGACAAACATTGATTTTTATTTATATAGATTTTTTAAATCAACTACTGAATGATATGAAACTGTCAAATCACTATGTTAGGGCGATGACACACGGCGCGTTGCGGCGTCTCTGCGTTGCGTTCTGCGCCGGTGCTGTGGTCTTCTACATAGAAATATCCGTGGTATGGCCTAAAGCGTGTTGCGGTGTCCTTTTTTTTATGCAACTGAGCAAGCGGGTCACCTGATGTTAAGTGATTACCGCCGCCCATGAACATTAGCAGCACCTGAGGAACCACTAATGCGTTGCCGGCTTTTGAGGATTTGAGGAAGGGGACTGGCTCTTCAGCTCGCTGCCGGAATACATCGGATGCTTTGCGGCAGATTACGGCTGAAGTGTGGTCGCTAGCCAGGCGGATTCTGGGTAGGATCCTACCACAAAGCGGTGATACCATCCAGATTAAGTTGTGTGGTATCAGGCACAACGACCCGTAGAGGGGACTGAGAGCGTCAGGGCCTCGTTAGCATATTGGCAGTGGTAGTCCCTGGGATGGTCCTATAGCTGTGTCTACGCTTGGCGAACCGAGCGCGAACGCGAGTGTAACAAAAACAAATTGAGTTCTTACAAGCACGCTTAGAGCACGCTCCGAGCGTTCAGTATGCTTAGTCTCACTTTGCAGCGCTCCAAAACTTTACAGTACGTGTACTATTGATCGAATCACAATGCCTTTAGAGTACAAGTATAAATTAAAAATTAAAAAACCCCCGACATTCGCCATTTTGTGGCAGCGGCCATCTTGAATTTGCATAGTGCTATTCTACTAGTGAAGCCCTTTCATTTGATTCCCATATTAAGGGAGTTGTGAAAAAATATGTAATCCGCCATTTTGTAGCGGCGGCCATCTTGGATCGATTTTCATCAAACATAGAGCGCTAACAACACTCTCGACTAATTCACCTTTCAAACAAAAAAAACTGCATTCAAATCGGTCCAGCCGTTTGAGCGCCACAGGGGAACAGACAGACAGACACACACACACACACACACACACACACACCCACAGACACGTCAAACTTATAACACCCCGTCGTTTTTGCGTCGGGGGTTAAAAATGGACCTAAAATGGCTTACATTAAGGTTTGAGGTCGCCATTCGAAAACAGCCAGCGCCCCAAGCAGAAATGTTGTAAAATAAATATTCGAACGACGACTTTAAAATAAGAGTCTTTGGGTTCATTTTGCTCTGAAATCATTGTGTGTCGATACTCGAATTTCAATCATCGTTGCAACTATGTAAAGTGGGACTAAGCATACAGATGTTATCACATATTTTTAACGGATTTCAGAATAAGAGGTTCTATTTTCGACCGGTACATATGTATGTATGTATGTGTGTATGTATGTACGTATGTACGTATGTATGTTCGCGATTATTCTATACATATAAGACGCACAAATCTTTTGCGGTAAAATAATATAGTCGGCTACACGAAGAGCCATTTTCTGAACCAACCAGAATAAAATTAATGTTTTAAATCGATTCATGGATTAGCCAATCAGTATTCAAGTTTCCAACCATCCTGAACAAACTGGGGCTTTTCAAATGATCCTGAAAATAGATTCCAAATAAATATCCGGTCTTCTGAAACCGTCAATAAAACGCAAACTTATTAAAAATATTTAAGTATAGTGTAAAAGATTATATTTTAGGGACAACGAACCACTGAGATAAATTGCTCTAATATTTTTTATGATATTGTGAGATGGTAATAATAATTTAAAGAATACGCGGCTCAAGTTTTTATGGATTCTTCTCAGACCAGGGCGCGTTTGGAACCCTCATAGCCATTAGTTTAAAGTTTTTGTAAATAATGATCACCATGAACTCATAACAATAACACTTAACATAGGCACTTGAATAATTATTTTTGTCATTGAAAAAGTGTATAGTATACCAATCTATAATAATATAAATTAGCTTGGCCTGACTGACTAATCCAACGCACAGCCTAAACCACTGAAGCTAGAAACTTGAAATTTTTACAGTAGCTTCCGTTTATATTGTAAACGCACAATAAGAAAGGATTATTGGAAATTCCACCCGTAAGAGGGTTAAATATAGGTAGAAAGTTTGTATGAAAGTCTGTCATTTTTCAAGTTATATCAATGAACATTGGTATTTAGGTTTTCAGTTAAAAATAAAGAGTTACGAGTTTAAGGAATTTTGGAAAAACTACCCCCAAGTGGGTTAAAAGTGAGTTGAAAGTTTGTATGAAAGTCCGTCATTTTTAAAGTTATATCAATGAAAATCGGTATTTGTATTGTCGATTAAAAATAAAGAAGTACGTATTTCAGGAGTTTTGGAAATTCCACCCTCAAGTGAGATTTATAATATAAGAATCGAAGCGGACGAAGTCGCTGGCATCAGCTAGTTTTGAATAAAGAACTCTGACTTCGTCCTATAGGGTTTTCGTATAGAACATATATGCGATTCGTCTGAAAAGTCTACAACACAGAAAAAAATCCATCGTATACCACGCGTTGCGACGTCCTATAGGTCCTATAAATAGAAAAATCCGTGGAATCCGAATGCATGAAATTCTATGCTCGAATTTTTTTCGTCACACGCTCGCACGCACGCACGCAGCTGAACGCAAAAAATGCACGGACAAAACTCTTAGAAAATTTCCTCGCGCGTTTCCCCACTTTCGAAGTTATAATATGCCCTTGGTGTTACTCTGTCTACGTAACGGCTGATAAGCACAGCAAATGTAACAAAATACCGAGAGTATTGATCTAGCATCAGTCTGAGGTCGTTCAAACACGATCCAACGAACGTTGTGGTCGTTATGTGAGTATGACATGCATAATAGCATAACAAAACGCTCGTCAGAACTATGAGCATAAACTTTGTTACAACCACAGTATAGGTATTCTGAGCTTGCACACCTCCAAAACTTTACCAAATACTACGTATCGAGAAACTGTAATATATATCTAATGCAAAATGAACCCAAAGAAGAATCTTTTTTTAAAGTCGTAATTCAATACTGCGAATAATTTATTTTACAACAATTCTGCTGGCTGGCTGTTTTCGAATGCTGAATGTATTGGCGAACTCAAACCTTAAAATAAGCCAGTTTAGGTCCATTTTACTCTGAAGTCATTGTGTTTCGATCAGTAGTATATTTATAATAGTAAAGTTTTCGAGCTGTGCAAAGTGAGACTAAGTATAAAAAAAGTTTAAAAGACTAGGTACAACAATTTTATATTATTATTATAATAAGTAGTACACCCTTTTAATAATTATGAAAACCGGATACGAAAATACAATATCCTGTTATCATTATTATTAGAGGTTTGGGTGGTATTCGGTACAATGATATTAGTTTTTAAGCACCTCTTTAGGTTAAATCGAAGATAAGGCTAGGAGTAGAACTTCAATTAAGTTGAGAATTTAATTTCAAACTAAGTAGGTTATTCTAAAGATAATAATGTTATTGTGGATTTAACTACATTCTTGTAGAGTTTTAGATAATAATGATATTTGTATTACATTATTAAAATAATGCTTACTTAATTTGATTACTTTTCTTTAATATAACAATGTAGATAAGTAATATTTTTTATCCATAATGTTCCATTTTAATTTTATATGAAAAACTATTATAATTCAGAAATTATACCTACTTACCCAATAATATTATGAACAGACTAGTTTTCTCGAGTCCAAGAGCTGACGTTCATTCAGCCCAAAGGTCTTGCCCCTGGATGAAAATGCTTTGTGTTGATGAAAATATTTTTGTGGCCCGGACCATGCCTTAAGTCCTAAAATACTATTTACCTACTTAGTCTATTCCTTACGGATTTTTTTTCTCCTTTTACCTTTGTATTTGTACTTTTTCCACATATTTCAATAGGCTTTCTCGGGAATCGTTCGAGTTTGATCAATCCGATTATCATGTCGAACTAAAAGCTCCGTGGGAAAATTCTGTACAGGTTCCAAAACCCGCTGTAATCTTCCTGAGCCCATATCGGTTATGGAATTGCCTATAAGCTAGGCAGATATAATCTGTGTGTTGCCTATTCGTACCTACATATCGACATAGCTCTCGGCCATCTTGGACCGATTTTCATAAAATATAGCTAAGAACACTCCTGACTAATTCACTTTTCAAACAAAAAAACCGCATTCAAATCGATTCACCCGTTTGTGCGCTACGGGGGAACAGACAGACACACACACACATACATACGAGTTGGTAAGTTGAAATGGCAAACAGAGTGCATAGCTCAGTACCGACAAACGGTAGGTGCGCAAGGTGCTGGAACGGCGACCTCCCACCGCAGTACTGGCAGACCCCTCACCAACGCCTGGTTCATATATGTATACTATTTCAATCTATATATAAAAAACAAGTATAAATTAAAATTAAAAAAAAAGCATAGTTTGGATTCGCATAGTGCTATTCTACAAGGCAAGCCCTTTCATTTGATACCCATATTAAGGGAGTTGTGATAAAATATGTAATCCGCCATTTTGTAGCGGCGGCCATCTTGGATCGATTTTCATGAAACATAGCTAACAACACTCTCGACTAATTCACCTTTCAAACAAAAAAACCACATTCAAATCGGTTCACCGATGGGTCGGGGGTTAATTATATTGACCTTGACTATGGCGGTTAAAACATGCAGTAGCCCTTATACTTTTTTTTCTTTTTTCCAGACACAACAATGCTCCTCACCGTACTCTTCATCTGCATAGCGTCTGTGAGATCGAACGAACTCGATACTATCAATTCCACTGAATTTGACACCTTGCTCGTCAAATCCAACGAAACAATCTGTTCGACGTGCATCAAAGTCAACGCCACCTGCTACAATGTTTCGTATCTCTTCGAAATCGACGCTCCATTCAGGGACACCATAGTCATTACGAAACTAGGTGTTATGAGAGCCTCAAATACTCTATACTACAGTTTCGAGCCGAGGATCGAGGATGAGGAGTACTACAAAATTGGATTCATCAATCTAGATGACCCGGGCAACAGCAGCGTGATATCGGGCGGCAAGCAAATCATGAACTTCGGAACTTTCGACCTTGACCAAGACAACGGTTTAGTTTATTTGGGAGGCAGTGATGGAGTCTATGTCTTGGACACAAAACTGAACAGGGTGGCTCCATACAGCTCTCGCGGAGACACTGTGACCAGTTTATTCTTCAAGGGACTCATCTATTTCGTCAGGTCTGGGGAGTACAAAATTGTCAAAAAGAAAGGCGACACTTTCGATATAGTACTCGATTTCATGCCTGTCAAATTGTTTGTTATCAATAAATACAATGTTGTCGTGTTTCTAAGTTTCTACGGACTGTTCGCTAAAAGGGGCGACGAGACCATGTGGCTGTCTAAGAATGCTTTTTTCAGAGGCTTGGTGATTGATAATCATGATAATATTTACGCTTGGTGGATAGACAGTGTTTATCAAGTTGTAATTGAACCTAAGTTAGCGGACTCTAGGATTGTAAAAGTCGCAAATATACCCTCAATTGGAGCGGTAACTTTTGACAAGGATAATAATTTCCTGTTCACTGCAGGCAAAAGTTTGTACAGGCTAATTGAAACAACATCGAAAGTTTGTTGATTAATGTAACATTATTATTTTGCTTTCGATAAAATACCTATCAACTCGAATAATTGGGTATTTGACTATTTTTATAATAATTCAACAGCTAAATTTACTCTGTAAAATATAATAACCTTTAAAATAGAATTCAATACATGAAACTAAACATGTTTATGAATAATTGTTTTAGCTTTTGAATTATTAAGTATAACATCAATTGTAATTTTAAAATTTTAAATTAGGCATTTTTGTAAGAAAATTAGAGCAGAAAAAATATTGTTAAGTAAATTAATTGTACCTACACGTCAAGCGAAAATTTGAACTGTATTTATATTTATTAAGGATATTTGATGCAATTTTCATCACTGTTTCAGTAACGAATACTTAATAAACCTATTGTAATTTAATTTTAAGTAATAAATACTTACCAATTGTATTTTATGTTAGTCATGTCATGTATTGTACATAGGTCAGGGTTTTTGATTCGTGTCGTTTACTTGCCTATTATTACAAACGTTAAAGGTCTACAATGTTCTCCGAAGTATGTCCATTGCCAAATCAAATCAAAATAAAATCAAAATTCAAAATTGGTACATGTACACTTTTTGAACGTAAATTTTTACAAATACATAGAAGTGAGGTAATGGTGATATTACTTACGAGAACTTAAAATAAAACTACGAGGGTTCCAAACGCGCCCAGATCTGAGAAGAGCCCACAACAAACTCTTTTTCATTATCAGCATCTCACAATACCTATGATTTGAACAAAGTGATTAGGACTTTTTTTGAGGATTTTTTAAGAGGATTTTTTAAGTATTTAAATATCACTTGCTTTAACGGTGAAGGAAAACATCGTGAGGAAACCTGCATGCCTGAGAGTTCTCCATAACGTTTTCAAAGGTATGTGAAGTCTGCCAATCCGCTTGGCCAGCGTGGTAGACTATGGCCAAAACCCTTCTCACTCTGAGACGAGACCCGTGCTCTGTAGTGAGCCGGTAATGGGTTGATCATGATGATGATGATGATGATTAGGACTATTGGCAATAGAGCAAATCTATGTCCATAATATAAACAACGTTTTTAATGTATTAAAATATTACATGCATTATTTTCTTTTCTTCTGGTGATGTAAATAATTGCTGAAAATGAAGGGGACGTTCCTATGTCCATGGTTTTTTATCGTAAAAATAATCTTTTACGCTATAATAAGATTTTTCAATTAGGTAGTTTGCGTTTTATAAAAACCTTGAACTTATTGAGAGATATCTTCATAGGTAGATAAAATGAATCGGGTAGTTTACCATAAAAACGTACACAACTACCAACAAATCCCATTCCGCAGCCTTGTAGTGGACAACACAAGTTTATCTTTGTTTCTGAGGTTAAGATGATAGAGTCTGTCAAAAAGAGAATCGGAGTGGCTAAAAACAGTGAACTAACGCGCTATAGTATTGTACTTGTATTGCCCGCTTGCAGCGCCCTCAAATCCCTGATTCTCTCTTTGAAAAGAATTCATTCAATTTTTTTCTTAAAATCGATATTTTTACGCACATACTTAATATACTTTTTAATATATTTTTTTAAATACTTAGGTACTTCAGCTTCGAACTTATTTATTACAGAATACCTATTTATCGGACACACTGCGTGGACAAAAAGTGAGGGTACAAAGTAAATACCTTTCCTTCGAGTGCCATCAGGCGAAGTGGTCACTCGGTGGAGCTAAACGTGGACGTCAAACGTTCCACTCCGTACGGCCCTCTAGGGGGGTTCGATTTCAAGCGATACTCGTGAAACACTCAAAAGGCCTAGGTACTGCGTTTCAAACGCTTTGATATTTCTATATTGATTTCTGATATGGAGTTGATCAGGCAAAAAAGTTTAATAAAAAAAAAACTCGACTGTTTCAAAAGCGAAATAAGACATGCTATATTTTAGGAAAAAATAAACCGACTTCAATATACCAAAAACATATGCAAATCGGTCCAGAAATCTCAGAGAAGTCGGTGTAGTACCAATCAAAAATATTAGTGTCCTATGTGTACATTTAGGCGTATAACTACGCACATAATAGTAGTTTATGAAACGGTTGCATAATAGAGGTTATTAAAACACGAGTGTCAGTTTAAAAAACGAGCCGCAGGCGAGTTTTTTAATAGTATTACACGAGTGTTTTAATAACTAATTATGTAGAGTTTCATACACTACTTTATCTAAGCTCATCAATAGGTATCTTACGTTTAAAAGAAAAGACTAAGAAATTAACAAAATTATTTATTATAATATGTATTCATGTTTTGGATATTGCAATTTATAAATGTACTCAATTCTTCAGGGGAGAACGTTTTTCATTTTTTCCCTTAAAGCCCTGCGATTTTCTTTTTAAAACAGCAATCAGTCTTGTGTATTTAATAATATCGATTTGGTTGTAGATACTCAATATACTTTTGAGCATTGAGTAATAAGGACAAAGACTTAAATTTATTTGATAATTCTTGGAAATATGCTAGCATTACATTTTCTGAAAATGAAGTGGTTTTTTTCAAAATTTTCCAACTCATAAAATCTTGGTAACATTTATCGTAAATTTTCTTTGATTTTGCTGGCAAAAGATTATTTGTCATTCCCGATGCTATTTCCAGAATGTCTGGTGGAGTTAAATTCTCTTCAGTATCACTGCTAGACATTTTTCCGCGCAACAAAAATCACTTGCAAAATTTTGAGTTACAAAAACTGAATAGTAAATAAATAATAAATTAAAAATTTAAATAATAGGCGCCAAAATTCAATTGTCAATTTCGAATGTGCGGTGCGTGCAGTGCGTCTATGGTCAATTATGGTAGCACTACACTCTGTCCTCTGGCCGCATCTTGCTACCGCCACACTTTCGCAGTAGTAGTAATAGGGTAACTTTGATAGCGGGATAATCATTGTAAGTAACAAAATTAAACTAACTAACTATTGTAAACTAACTATTGTACCTATTTCTTTTAAAATGTTTCTTTTGTTTAATTTATGTTTTTTTGGTGTACAATAAAGTATTAAATAAGAATAATAATAATAAACACCCGGCATGGCTCAAAAATACCAGAACCCAGTGCCTGTACTATAATGTAGAAAAAAATATTTTTTAACATTGTTTTGCAATAATTTCCTAACAAAGTAGTGTTATAATGAACTTTTTTAATTATTTTTTTTAAATATTATAGATGTATGTGAATAAAGTAGTCCAATATATGACACATTTTGATTTCATATTCGGAATTTTATGATATGAGAGTAGATAAAAATGATAACTACCTAGGTGTGTGTATATACAAAAACCTTCCTGAAACTATGTATGTAGATAAGTTTGTCATTTATGGAGTCGTATCGTCGCGTCGTGTCGCCGGTCGCGTCGCATTGCGTTTGTTGTTCACCTAGGACAACTCGTTACGACTTTTTTCAACGAATCGACACGATATTGCTATGCTGTCATGTCGTGACAGACGCGTGTCGTGGGACAGTAACTGTCTCATCTTAGATTCTATACATATAATAAAATCGTAGACTTGCCGTATCTGTACATTAAAGATTTTTGCAAAATAATAACTAGGTGATGTTAGGGATAAGCAAACGTAAAAAAGCTATTTTTGAAATTTTTGTCTGTTTGTCTGTTTGTCTGTATGTTTGTGCGCGCATCACGTAAAACTACTGAATGGATTGAAATGAAACTTGGTATGATTTAAGTTCATACTACGGAGTAACATATAGAATACTTTTTATCCTGAAATTCAGCACGGTTCCCTTGGGAGAGGGGATGAAAGTTAAAATGTGTACATAGCTGTAATAGGGTATTCTACTGTGTTTGAAAAAGCACTTCAAAATGTTGTTTTTGTTAATAAAAAGCCACAAAAAATATATTTCGGCAAAATAAACACGCGTTCATGCCATAAAATTAAATTAAATTTTAAACATTTTTAATCCCGCGTAAAACGCTGTCAGCCAATAAGTCAGCCATTTCATGACGTAACAATGTTAAACAAGAAGGTTATAAATGTATTCTATATAACACTGGAGTTTGCGCCTTAAATATTGTAGTAAAGATAAAGTCATTCACCTGGGCTACTTTTTCTTTATTACTAATATTTTTTGGACGATATATCGATAGTTTGATATCGAAATGTAGATACAAAAATGTAGGTACAAAATCATCGTAAACTTAATAATCTACCGTATTTCATTTAAAATATATTATGTTTTTTCTGTATTCCTAGTTTACATACTTACATCTTAAAACGAAATGTAATTTTATATAGATATACCTCTGTGGTAAAAAAATAGGGACATTCGCTAGTGAAAAATAAATTAAGAAATTTAATAAAATTGAAAATTTATGTAGAAATATACTTAAATATTCTGATTTTGAATAATAAAAGCACATTATTTTTTTATTAAATTAAAATTAAAAGTCGTAATCTTTAATCTGTATATCACGTGACTTTAAACACGAGCCGCCTTGTTGTGATGTCATAATGATAGTTAATACTAATCATTAATCTATGGTCATATAGACAAAAACCATAAAGTTCATTGTACTCTGAAGCAACAACTTTCAGTTCAGTGTAAACAGATCAACTTTATCTTCAAAGAGTATTAAGTAATTGTGTTTTTTCGTCAGTACATTTTATTTTTATCTATTTATTTATTAATATGCAAACCGGTTGTGTAAAAGCAGATAGTACTAATCTGCCAACAATTTATTCAATTATGGTTGCAAAGTTCTTTGCATGTAACCCAGACTTCTGTTCTGCCGAATTCCAGAATGTTAAAACATTTTTGTAAACATCATTAGTTATCTGTCAAGTCGGCTTACGGATGAATATTTTACGTGATAACGTCATTTAAAAATATTGGTATAAGGCCCTGTTTCACCACCATCTGATAAGTGTCGGATAGCTTATTCACAACTATAGTCCTTGTCACTTGACATAAGTAAGGAAGTGACAAAACTTACGTTTAGGCTATCCCGACACTTATCAGAAGGTAGTGGAACAGGCCATATTGTACCTTATTTAAATAAAATAATTACTAAGAACTATAACCTAACACATATATATATATATATATATATATATTTATAATTTAATTTGTTTAATAAAGATACTGGACTATAATATAACTGTGTAATCATTTTTGAAGTGACTTACGATTTTTTAAATAAAGCCGATATATCGAAATATCGATATTTTTTTCGGTATATCGAACTCCGATATCGATATATTTAAAAATATAGATATATCGAAAATATTTATTTATATAATATATTAAAAAATATAAACAGTCCTTTTTTGTTTGGAGTTTAGATTCCATAGGTTCTATCTTTCTTATATGACCACAGATTAATATTAGTTTTTGCTTATATGACCACAGATTAATATTAGTATTTTTTATCATTATGACGTCACAACAAGGCGGCTCGTGTTTTAGGTCACGTGATATACAGATGAGAAATTACGACTTTTAATTTTAATTTAATAAAATAATCACGTGCTTTTATGACTCAAAAGCAGAATATTTAAGTATATTTCTACATAAATTATTATTTTTATCAAATTTCATAATTTATTTTTCACTAACGAAAGTACCCTATTCATTAACGCGTGGTCCGATTTCATTCATTCTTTTTTTGTTAGAAATGAGATACTTTAAAGATTACCAGCTAATCTCAGAAAGGCTGGATCGATTTTGATGGGACTTTTACTGGCGAATTTTTACATTTTGATCTACCTAAACATCCGCCAGTGAACTTTTAATAGTTTTTAGCAAGGTATGAGCTCAAAGGAGCTTAGGAAAACAAAATGATTCACACGGGATTTTCAAAAACCATATCCACGCGAACGAAGTCGCGGGTGTCCGCTTGTAATTAATACGAGGTCGAAGACATCTCATAAATCCCTAGGATAGGTAATGTTCCTATCTTCCTATATTCCTCAACTATATCCATGCAAAAAATCACGTCGATGTAGCTCTGCTGCGGCGTGATTAAAGGACAAACAAACAAACAAGCACAGTGTCGAATTTATAATATTAATTAAGTTCATTAGTGTTTTTTTCTTTTTGTTATTTTTGCCGGTGCATATTATCTAAACAACGCCATAAAATTTGAATACAGTCCCGCAAAACGATGTTACGCAAAACGTAATATTATAATAGGATACAAAACATACAAGTCCCCGCTAAGTCCATTAAAACATTTGCGCGTCAATTTCTGCGCTAAGTCAAGATGAACCGAAAGGAAAAAAATAACGGGGGTGTTCCTTCATAGTGCCACAGCCGGTGGAAGATTTTGACGACGTATTTGACATAGTAACAGTATGTTAACGTTTAAACAGCTTGGCGTAGCCCGTAGATTTTCTGTGAACAAAAAAAAGAGATGAATATTATAACTTTACATAGTTTTTACACGCTTACAAATTCTCGGTAAAAACTGTGAAGAAACAAATACAATCGTTAAAAATGTAAGAAAATCTTATAAGTATGATCCAATGAAAGCTTCTAATTTATAGATAATGTTATGATGACAAAAGCTTATGCTTCATAGACCTGTTTTAAATCCACGAAGCCATAATCAGCAGTAGCTATTTATAGAATATAACCGATGCTCGTGACTTTGTCCGCGTTGAATTTGTTTTTGTAAATTTTCTTTTCTCTAGGAATAAGATATTTTCTGAGATATAAAGCAGCTTAAATCCATGTACAGAATGCAAGCAATCTCAGTACCAAATGTTAAGATCTGTTCAGTTCGGACAGATAAACAGACAGTTATCTAAACTTTTACATAGTTTGAATTGTCAAATATTATTTTATGTAATGGTAAAGGTATGGTACTGGTAATGTTTATTACTAGTTGTAACATGGGTAATCTTTTGTCCATGGTACACTTCTATTCCAGTTTGAGCACGGGGCAAATTTTATTTCCCACCTCCTTCACTTCAAACACTGGTTCACAGTTGTCTTACGGAGAAAAACCAACAAGCAAACCTATGAAATTTTTACCATCAGCTCTCTGGCTATAGTCGTTTTTTTCCTTTCGGTAATCATCGCTCTTCGCTTTTAGAAAAAGTTTGTTATAAATTATTCACGGCGCCTTCGTCATTTTTATATTTCCCGCTGGAAAATGCTCACTTCTTTACATTATTAAACAATGAAGACTTTGAAATTAGAAAAGGAAATGAGCTTATCAAACAAGTTCAATAGGTACCTACACCCTACGTCCTAATCCTTTTTAGGGTTTTTGGTATAAGTACTTGTGCATTGAGGTTTTTTTTTAAATTCCATGCCTAAAGGGACGTTTTTTGAAAAATCCAAATCCACACGCATGCAGTCGCGAGCATCACCTGGCTTCTATATGACGGCAACTGTGCAAGCCTTTCACAATTATTCTAAAAATCTTTGAGAGGGAGAGAAAATAAAAAACTTGAGAGGTGTCAAGGATGGAACTTCGTTCCATCCGGGTTATCTTCTATAATATAATAAAACTGTAACCGATCCAATTCTGTACATTGAAGATATTTTGAAAATTTTTATTGGAGGGCACTCTATAATCGATACTGAAGCCAAAACTGCAATTTTTTTCATTTTTGTCTGTCTGTCTGTCTTTCTGTCTGTCTGTCTGTCTGTCTGTCTGTCTGTCTGTCTGTCTGTATCTTGGCCGCGCATCACGCCGAAACTACTGAATGGATTCGAATGAAACTTGGTACGATTTGAGTTTATACTCCGAGGTAGGTTATAGGATACTTTTTATCCCGAAATTCAGCATGGTTCCCTTGGGAGAGGGGAAGAAAGTTAAAACGTGTATTTAGCTGTAATTCATTAACGTGTTGTTCGATTTAACTAATTCTTTTTTTGTTAGAAAGGTAGTATTTTATGTATTATCCGGTAAATATTTCAAGGTCATAGGTATTTTGGTTCAGAAATGACAGACATTTATTGGGTTCAAATAACTTGGGACCCGGATCTTTGAACGTACGGCTTATTTTAAACTGGTGTGCATTTAAATTTATGTTTGTCGATCTGTCTGTTTGTTCCAGCTAATTTCCGGAATGGTTGGACCTATTTTGACGGAACTTTCAATGGCAGATAGGCGATGTTATTAGGAGTAACTTAGGCTACATTTAGTTTAGGTACAAAAAAGGATTATGGGATCCAATCCGATCCTATATAAAAACCTATATCCACGCGGACGAAGTCGCGGGGATCAGCTAGTATTGTATAAAGTTATTATTTTTTATTATTTATTATGTACAAAAAACCTGTATAGTGTATACACTAAACAAAAATAATCGTCGCGACACCACACTGTTCAATGCGAAATAGAAAGATGAAAAAAAAAAATAACTGGCCTGCTTTTAACTTGCTTTCTATAAGAGAGAGAGAGAGACAGACAGAGAAACATGCGCACGCCACACGGCTTACAATTATAGCAAAAAGTGTCGTTATAACTTTTTCTCTTAATTTTTCCGTCTAGCCCCCTTTCGCAACGCGCGATAAGGAACTTCGTTCTCATATCCCGCTTGCTGTTTTTTAACGTTTAGAAAATTCAATGGTTACACAGTCGCATTGCAAGCGTCGCTTTACAAAAACAGCCAATTTAAAGACTTGTCCCCCAAGTTGTTACGCGGAACAGCCGTGAAATAACAAAGGGCGCGATCGGATAGGGCACAATACTTAGTTAGGGGTAACATTGTCGCGCGGGCCGGGCGCCGGCACAAAGCCGCCCGCTCTAATGCCGATCACGCGTCGACCGTGAAGGAATTCATTTGTGACGAAAAAGTTGCTCCATTCCACCTATTCCACTGGCACAAGGAGCTAGGCAAACTATGGAGGCGTCTTATTTTTAACCCCCGACGCAAAAACGACGGGGTGTTATAAGTTTTTACATGTCTGTGTGTGTGTGTGTGTGTGTGTGTGTGTCTGTTCCCCTGTAGCGCTCAAACGAGTGAACCGATTTTAATGCGGTTTTTTTGTTTGAAAGGTGAATAAGTCGGGAGTGTTCGTAGCTATGTTTGATGAAAATCGGTCCAAGATGGCCGCCACCACAAAATGACGAATGTCGGTTTTTAAAATTTTTAATTTATACTTGTTAGTCATATTTTTCAGCGCAACGATAAATGAAACGTTTGGCGTGTGACGCGAATTTAGGACTGCGTCAAATGAAAGTAGGATAGCAACCAACGCGACTCCTAGAAATTATTTTTCTATAGTTTCCTGATGGATAGATTTGTTAGTGATGTACTGTGGTATACTTAGCATATTTCTTAAAGTCTTGCTGTGAAACTTCTCCAGTATTTCAGCATTTACTCCTGCTGGCTGTACCCCACAAATAAATGCGATAATATCTAAATATCGGTTTCAGGAACAGGTCTAAAGGCAATCCTCAGGCATGCCGATAGTTCCGTCTAAGGCCAAACCTTCGTTCTCTGTCTCGTTTACTCGTCCTCTCTCCATCTCTCTGCATATCTTTGCATCTCTCTGCATTGTATTTCTCTGCATATCTCTGCATTGTATTTCTCTACATCTTTCTGCATTGTATTTCTCTGCATCTCTCTACATTGTATTTTTCTGCATATCTCTGCATCTCTCTGCATTATATTTCTCTAAATCTCTCTGCATTGTATTTCTCTGCACCTCTCTGCACTGTATTTCTCTGCATCTGTCTGCATTGTATTTCTCTGCATCTCTCTGCATTGTATTTTTCTGCATCTCTCTGCATTGTATTTCTTACATCTGAGGATCATGACTCTTTTAAATTAGCCGTCACAATAGTAGGGGCATTATTGGGATAATAATGCGGTGGGTATCCAGATATTTCCACTTACAGTTCAACTAAGTGTTGAACTGTTAACTTAACCCCAGGTTGACGATTATTTTAGTAATAATAACCTTAAGACGAATAAAAATCCTAAGAATACCTGAATTTGTAGTGCAAAGTAGAAATTCTATTTTAGCAAATCGGTCTATGAGTATAGGCAGAATCGAATCAAAGTTAATCTTACTTAAATGAAAACTCTTATCTTTCTCTGGTATGTTTATAGGTATTTAAAAATGCCAGCTCTATATTCTATAGAGCTGGCATTTTAAACAGAAAATAAGATAGAAGAATAGAAAATTAAATCATCATCATCATCATGATCAGCCCATTACCGGCTCACTACAGAGCACGGGTCTCCTCTCAGAGTGAGAAGGGTTTTGGCCATAGTCTACCACGCTGGCCAAGCGGATTGGCAGACTTCACACACCTTTGAGAACGTTATGGAGAACTCTCAGGCATGCAGGTTTCCTCACGATGTTTTCCTTCACCGTTAAAGCAAGTGATATTTAAATACTTAAAACGCACATAACTCCGAAAAGTTAGCGGCGCGTGCCCGGGATCGAACCCACGACCTCGGATTAGAAGTCGGTCGTCCTAACCACTAGACTATCACAGCTTGCAGAAAATTAAATAGGAAGAAATAATAGTTAAGTAATATATTCGTAGTTCTCGGTCTCATGCAGCACAAAAGGCATCGCATGAACATTTAGAGAAGAAAAGGAATGCGAAATACCCCTAACACTGTAGCAATTCCTTTGATATGAATCGCTCGGGAAACGGCTTTTTAAATCACTTATTTCCTAATTGTTTTTATCTCTTTTTTTTTTGTTAGTAGGCAAAAGACCACGAGAAAGACCATCAGCTCCTAGGTAAGAGCGACTTCTGGTCGTTGTAGTCTCAACTGATACCGTCCACAGCTGGATATAGGTCTATTGCAAAGATTGCAAAAGGACGCGATGTTATGCCATTTGTATGCTGCAGCTGGCAGCGACTCGCTTGAGATCATCAGTGCATCTAGTGGGGGGTCTTCCCATTGCGTTTCCCTGTGCGAGGTGGCCACTCGAGCACCTTGGGACACCAACATCTATAATTTCTTTCCTTTTTTCTACCATGTAGCTTGAGGAATCTGGTCCGTTAACTTTTAAGATTCTCACGACTGAAATTCATCTGCTTGACGACACTTTTGCCATTTTGGTCTGAAACATCCAAATGTCCCTAAAAGAAGCTTCGCTTAATATATAATAATAATAATTTAATTTTTTTTTTTTTTTTTAATAATTTAATTTAATTTAATTCGCTTATAATTGTGTTGTTAGTATTTTTTCAACTTATCATTTCTTGCACTATCTCTCTCTAGTCGTTCCTTCATTATTGAAGATCGCGCTCCAGTGTATTTGTAGCCTCGTGCGGTTTATTTGTTTCCACCGGCTTCTATCGGAGGCTAGTTTTGCAGTTGTGTAAAATTTGCATTTGGAATCCTTCAGCTGATCTGCCCATCTGGTTGGCGAGCGGCCTCTAGATCTTTTCCCGTCGGTGTTGCCAGTCACAATAAGCTTTTCTAAACTCCCGTCTCCCCGTCGCATGATGTGTTCGTAATAGGAGAGCAGGCGTTGGTAACATATGGAGGAGAGTCGCGTTTTCACCCCTATCTGTGATAGGATAGAAATGTTCGTGCGCTTGGCTGTCCAAGGGATTCTCAGCATGCACCTCTCAGCACCACACCTCGAACGCGTCTATCCTTTGCCTTTCTCTCTTGCACTATAACAGACTGTTAAAACCTTTACTAGGTAGCATCAAAGGCTGAACAGATTGAAGTAATAAAGTCAGGGTTCAAAGCCCATAAAGGTAACCGGTGCAGTTCATCCGGTAAAACTGAAGTGAGCTTGATCGCTGCCGGGACACTCCGTCACGTTTGAAGTCGTTACGTTTGAAGTCGTCCATTATTGACGACTTCAAACGTGACTCACCTGGGACGACTGGATTTATGTGCCGTCTCTTTATGTGTAGTTCGTACCAGCCGTGTTTCTCTAATAGGCAATATCCATAAATTGCTTAAGAAAGACTTGGCTTGCATTGCTACGAGTCATTTTCACGTTTTCGAGCGTGTTAGTATTAAGCGCCTTAAGCGGACTAAATTAATTTACTACTAAGCTTAGCTTTAGCTTAACTTTCGATCAAAGAGTTTAGCTTGCAACCAAATATGCTAGCTAAAATATGTAAAGACAGACGCGTGGCGCGGGGGTGTAGAGAGGTAGAAGAACACAAAATTAGCTTAGTTGGAATTATGACTTATCCCGCTTAGCTTAGCTCTGTAAGTAGTTTGTGGTCTGAATTGAATATGTTTTTTTTGAAATACTATAGATATCTCTTGTATACGTAGGTACCTACTATGTTTTCGACAAGAAATTGGATAATTAATCAAAAACTTATCAGGTTCGGATTTTAAAATTTCCCCCATGGTCGATTTTGGTCGATTTGTATAAAATTTGGTTCAGAGGTAGCTTGCGACCCGGAAATTGACATAGGTAACTTTTTATCCCAGAAAATCAAAGAGTTCCCATGGGGTTTAAAATCTAAATCCATGCGGACAAAGTCGCGGGCATCCTCTAGTATAATATAATCCGAGCGCAATCTTCATCAAGGCTTCATCATAGACAAAGCCGCCTGATGGATATTCATCTCAAATGAAAGTCTAAATGAAAATCACGAGCGGAGTCACGAGCGGAAGGCAAAGCATACATTTAATGGAAGGTTTATTAGAGAATTAATTATATTTCGTAGGTACAATAAACGGAGTGAAGGCACAAAGCAGTGTCTAATGAAAGAGTATGAAAGGAGCCTAATTATTGACTGACGGTACACACACAACAGGTTTATATTATCTTATGGTGGATAAGTAATCGGTAATAATGATTTTCGGGAAATCTCGTCTAAACGTAAAGTTAGGAAGACACGGGAAAAATAAAAGCAAAAGGGTTTATGCTCCGTTGACCTACCGGCTTGACCCACCAGTAGGTCGAAGGGGAATTCATATTTTCCCGTAGACCTACTGCAGTATCATCACAAAGGTGTGTGTTTGTTATTCTTTAACGCCGCAACTTACACCGATTTGGCTCAAATTTTGAACGGAAATAGATTATGCCCTGATTTAACACATAGGCTACTTTTTATCCTGGAAAAATCCATAGTTCCCACGGAAATTTGAAAGAAACCGAAATCTATAGCTGTAAGTAGATTACCATAGCAAACTTCCTTTAAAGTAGGTATAAAGGTTGAAAAAGGGAGCGGGAACGGGAACCGGAAATCCACGATTCCCTATGGATTTCTAAAAAACTCTCTAACGGAACGGCTTTGCCGGTAGGCTAACCAGCCACGGCTGAAACCTCCCATTACATCAGACTAGAGACAATTTAGAAATTATAAAATCCCAAATTGCCACTGCAGGGAATTGAACCCGGAGCCTCCCACTTATAATACCACAGCGATCATAACTGCGCCAGGGAAGCCGTCAAATCGATATCTTATAGGCTGAGCTTAGCCTGTACATCTCCGCTTCGCTCCGTTTCGCTCCGCTCTAGTGGACAGGCGCCCTAGCAGGCGACATAGCGCAAATTGCTTTCTACTTGAATGTGACTGCAGCTCACACGATTGCATTTCATTCTCATATCGTTTTCAGTAATCGAATGTCAAGAGAATCGATTCCCGAATGAATGATCACAATAATTATTGGCATATTTTACGTTCGAATTTTTTTTTAATTGTTCGTGCAACCAATTATACTCTGATTTTTAATTCCGTGGAATTCTGACGTTTCGTAATGTTACCAGAGATAAAACAATTCCCACAAAGAAGATAAAAAATTCAAAACAATAAAACGTAAATAAAAATCAACTGCCGCATGTAGATAAGACAAATGCCTGACAGACACTTCATGGTGATAATGTCATTCGACATCCATTTCTGAATAATTTTTTTCAATGTGCTTCTTTTTAACCCCCGACGCAAAAACGACGGGGTGTTATAAGTTTGACGTGTCTGTGTGTGTGTGTGTGTGTGTGTGTGTGTGTGTGTGTGTGTGTGTGTGTGTGTGTGTCTGTCTGTTCCCTTGTGGCGCTCAAACGGGTGGACCGATTTGAATGCGGTTTTTTTGTTTAAAAGGTGAATTAGTCGAGAGTGTTGTTAGCTATGTTTGATAAAAATCGGTCCAAGAGGGCCGCTGCTACAAAATGGCGGATTACATACTTATTTTATCACAACACTGTCAATATGGGACATCAAATGAAAGGGCTTGACTAGTAGAATAGCATTATGCAAATCCATGATGGCCGCCACCACAAAATGGCGAATGTCGGGGGTTTTTTAAATTTCTAATTTATACTTGTTTTTTCTATTGCTGTTAGTGTGCACTTTCTAGTTTCCACTCTTAGCGATTTATATTTTAGGGCGAAACGACTAATATTATTACGCGGCATATGGCTTTTTATGTTGACAGAGAATATAAGTAGTTTGGGGTAAAATCGTACTTCGTAGATGTTAACCCCGTTTTCCATACAAGTAACTCATCTGTAAATAGCAATGACAGCTGTCAGAATTCCACCGAATTAAAAATCAGAGTAATGTTTTCAATCATGAAGTACCATCCCCGGTATCACAAGTGATAGCTTAATTTTATATACGGTTTTCCGATTTCTATTTTCTATCTATACTTACATAAAAAGAAAACTGAAATCTATTCAAAAATTGAATGGCGGACCCTCACAGCATTCGAAGAGACCATGAAGAAATTATGAATTCCCGAATAGCCGCTGCCGGGAATCGAACCCGGGACTTGCTAGGCACCAGTCACCACTCTAACAGGAAGATCTTCAAAAACGTCGAAAACAAAAACGAATGTGAAAAATTACGTTCAGCGTTTGAGATCTTTCCCATCTCTCTATGCGAGGTTGTTACTACGGTATTACCTTTGACAGCTGGTCCCGAGGCGCGGCGCGGATGTGGGGCAACATTGGGCGGCCGAGCACGCGCGCACGTCCACAGAGTAAGTACACTGCGAAATGCAGAGGTTTGTAGTTTGTGCTACATGACTTACAACCCGATAGACCACCCCTAGTTTGTGTCTGAAACTTGCAGTTGAATAAACCCGAATACACATTAGAATCTTGTGTAAGATACTAGCTGAACGCTGCGGATTTCATCCGAGTGGATTTAGGTTATTTCTGCACTTTAAGGGTACTCGATTGAGGGTGGAATTTTTGTGAATTCTGAAATATGTATTTCTTAATTTTTAACTGAAAGTCTAAATATCAATTTTAATGGATTTAACTTGAAAAATGACGGACATTCATACCTACCTAACTTTCGTTCCCTTATTAACTCCACTGGCAGTGGAATTTCCAAGAATCCTTCCACAGTGAGTGCCTACGTCATAAAAAGGAACTGCTTACAAAATTCCAAGTTGCTAATCCCAGTTTTTTAGGCTGTGCGTTGATAGATCGGTCAGTCAGGATGACTCTTTTTAGGGTTCCGTACCCAAAAGGTAAAAACGGAGCCCTATTAATGTCACTCTGCTGTCTGTCTGTCTGTCCCTCTGCTCGCCGGTCACAGGGCTCTAGCTCGTAGACGAAATGAGTGACAAACCTGAAATTTTGGTAATGGATATGGATAAAAATCGGTCCAAGATGACCGCTGCCACAAAATGGCGATTACATATTTTTTCACAACTCCCTCAATATGGGTATCAAATGTTTGCTTGACTAGTAGAATAGTACTATGTAAATCCAAGATGGCCGCTACCACAAAATGGCGAAAATCGGGGATTTTTTAATTTTTTTATTTATACTTGTTAAAAGAATTGTTTAATTACGACTATCATATGCCACTAAAAGAAAAGCAGGCGTTAAGGTTTTTAATTTGCAAATAACCAAAGCTTTGAGCTTGAAAAACGGCTGTTATTTTGTAATCACGACAGACAATTTAGTTTTATTTATTCGTGCCGTTTAAAAAGAGTATACCGTGAATTTGTAAGTAGGTAGACTACAGGGGCGTAGCTACCGCCGTATCTGCCGTATCAATTATACGGGGCCCCCAAGTCACGAGGGCCCCCGAAGTGCGTAAGCAAAAATTAATAAAAACTTCCCAAATTTTTGTTTATTTCAGAAATAACAAAAGTCAAAAAATGTTGTCCAAAAAGTTGTCCATAGAGGCAGAATCTTTAGAAAAACTAAAGTCATCATCAGCTATAAATGAATTTTAATAAATCAGTTTCCCGAAAAAAAGGCAAGGAGAGTAGGTATATATTTAATTTGAATTGTTTGTAAAAATTTTAGAAAAAGTGACAGATAAATAATTATGATGAATAAATATTGCTTTTAATTTTATGCAAACATTTTTTTTCTTTTGTGAGAAATCTTTACCCTTCATAAGGGCCCCCAAACAAATTTTTATACGGGGCCCCGCCAAGGTACGCTACGCCACTGGTAGACTACAATAATTACAAAAGAGTTAGCTTGTGAGTTAGCCAGCAAACTCTACGAAAACATTTCCAGTTCTTTGCGAGCTTATTATGCAAAATTAAGGCTCAAGGCAATATTAACACAGGGAGGTCCGATCGCTTGAATTTATAGTTTCAATTTACCTGCACCCCGACTTGCTCAAGTTTGCGCAATAAACTTGCGCGAGCAATTGCCGCTTTATCCTAATAAGGGTATCGGTTGCGTTGTTTGTAAAGGACTGGGAGATTTCCTGTGTTTGGTTCCTTTTATCTATATACTATACTATACTATAATAAATAAAATTGAAGTGTCTGTCTGTAATTTCGAAATAACTACCACATTTTAAGCTCATATGGTTATTTGAACGATACCATAACCGAATCACACGTTTTTAAAATTTTTGTCTGTCTGTCTGTCTGTTTGAATGGGCTAATCTTCGGAACGGCTGAACCGATTTTGACGGGACTTTCACAGACAAGTAGAGGATTAACCAAGGAGTAACATAGGCTACTTTTTTAACCGACTTTCAAAAAAGGAGTTGTGTTGAAATCGGTAAATACAGATGTTAAAAACGCCCTGATAGGTATTTTCGCTGCGCGCGATCGCGACGGCCGACGCGGACGCTCGCGCTCCCCGCGCCGCGCCACGCGCCCCTGCGCCCTGCGCCCGCCGTACGCGGTACCGCGGTACGCCGCCGCGCGGCGGGGGGCGGGTGGACCAGAAATCTACTTATCCCTCAGGATTTGTGAAAAATCGAAATTCACGCGGGCGAAGCCGCGGGCAAATGCTAGTAGCAAATATTATAAACAGCTCTTAGCTTTAAAATCTGTTGAGGACTACTGACGTACAAACAATCAGGTATTATTGTATTTTATTGGAAAAGCAACTTGATCAGTTGCATAACAAGCGGTTAATGTTACATTACTGTTAAATTTAAATTAGACTACCAAAAAAACACTTTAGATTGCAAAAGAGAGGATTTTATACATTTTAACCATGATCTTACCAGATCAACAATTTTGTTGGTCTGGTAAACAGATTTTTACAAGATCTTAGAAGATTTTACCTCTAATCTGACTTAAAACAGGGTTTCAAAACCCACTTTCTTTTTGATTTTGTGTTTAAATTTAACTTTATTTTAACCATCGCCTTATACAACATATGTACACTAAAGCAGAAGAAGAATCAGAAGAAGAAATTAGACCATTGAAAAGGTATGCTTTATTTGTAACAAGCGGACACCCGCGACTTCGTTCGCGTAGACATTGATTTTAAAAATCCCGTGAGAATCATTTTATTTTTCCTAAGCTCTTTTGAGCTCACACCTTGCTAAAAACTGTTAAAAGTTCACTGGCGGATGTTTAGGTAGCTCAAAATGTAAACATCCACCAGTGAAAATCGGTCCAGCCTTTCAGAGATTAGCCAGAAATCTTTGAAGTATTTCCTTTCTAACAAAAAAAGAATGAATGAAATCTGACCACCCGTTAACGAATTACAGCCAAGTACACATTTTGACTTTCATCCCCTCTCCCAAGGGAACCGTGCTGAATTTCGGGATAAAAAGTATCCTATATGTTACTCCATAGTATGAACTTAAATCATGCCGAGATTCATTTCAATCCATTCAGTAGTTTTTACGTGATGTGCGCACAAACATACAGACAAACAGACAAACAGATAAACAGACAAACAGACAAACTGACAAACCGACAAACAGACAAAAATTTCAAAAATAGCTTTTTTACGTTCTATTACTTATCCCTAACATCCCCCAGTTATTATTTTGCAAAAATCTTCAATGTACAGATACGGCAATTCTACGATTTTATTATATGTATAGATATAGATATAGAAGATGTTTAAAGACACCTCTACAATGCGGTTAAGTGAAGGTTAGGCTAGAAGCTGTAGACCTACTCACTGAAAAGTTAAATCGCTCGGTAATATGGCTTTGTCGGTTGGATAGTTCATAGTAACTGAGTCGATATTTTATAGTACTGACTCAGTTGAAAATCGAATCCAGAACGTTATCAGCACAACAGCGTTAGAGTTCGTCCGCAGAGTCGTCAAGCACAGAAACTTAATTAAAGAGGGATGCCGTAATTATTCAAATTAAACTCTCGAACAAGTCGCGACCTCCGGCGCGGCGGGCGGCGGGAAGTTCAGGAAATTGAATATTAATTTTATTGTGAGTAATAATAAACTTTGAGAACTTTCCACAGGCAATGTGATAAAAAATGTAAAAAATAATTAAGGTGGCACTAGCGTTAATGTCATCGCCGTTGTCTCAACGGGACTTAGGGTCAGTACAGAGGGTTGAATAAACAACATTGAGCTGTGTTGTGCTATGATGTGCTGTTACATCGCTCCTCTAATTACACTAACATGACGCTAATATTACAAAGGCGAAAGTTTGTGTGTGTGTGTATGTTTGTTACTCTTTAACGCCACAACTATACTGAACTGATTTGGCTAAAATTGTGAATATGGAGATAGATTATGTCCTGACTTAACACATAGGCTACTTTTTATCCTGGAAAAATCCACAGTTGCCACAGGATTTTGAAAAAACCGAAATCTATAGCTACAGCTATAGGTAGATTACTATAGTAAACTTCCTTGAAAGTAGATATAAAGGTTGGAAAAGGGAGCGGGAACAAGAACCGGAAATGCACGATTCCATCGGGACTTGTGAAAAACCGTGTGTGTGTGTGTGTGTTTGTTATAAACTTTCGTCTTTATAATATTAGTGTTATTTTCGTACCTGGTTATTAGTACCTGTTATTAGTAGTATAGTTGTAGTACCAAGATGTAGGCATAGTAACTGAGCCAGAATAATAAATCTAGCTTAGTTACTATGCCTACATCTTCAAAGAAGGTAGCTGTACAATATCGAGACATAACTATAATATAATCCGACGTTTAAATGTAGTATCGAAATATCTACTTCCGAAATTAGGAGTCCCTTTTGCTTTGAATTAAACCGTAATGCCGACAAATCCCGCGCCGGCTACAAAGCGTGCAAATTTCACGGGATTTGCACAAATCAAACTGCCGGCTGAGCTCCAATTGTGCTAATCCTTTAACAATCGATGGGTATTTATTTATATATATTTGAATTATAAAAGTAAGTAGTTATATGTTTAAAAAATATAAGTATAATATTTACAAAAAATGTACATACCTAACTACTTACATGATGTCTAAAGCTTGGTTTACACACATTAAGTTGTCAAGTAGTTAACTACATTTTAACTTAATTTTAAGTGAAATAATGCATGTAAACAATGAATTTAGTAATAAGTTGCAAGTTAAAATTTAGTATGCAAGTAAACAAGTAGAATAGAATTTTGTCTATTTTTCGGTTAAGTAGCCGCGCCCTCCGCACCTCGCGCAACCCCCGCCGGTGACTAGAGATGCTATTTCGCGCGGGAAAGTGTTTTTTCATTGAAAATTTCATTGTTAATTTCTTCTGTGACTTCACTGAGCACTTATAAAATTACAGAGTTTATTATTTCATGCACTTCGCTGTTCATCTCGGTATGAACTTGAGAGCTTTACTAAATTACTTGTCTGGTTTCGTTAAAACGCTTACTTAAAATTAAGTCGCTTAAAATTAAGTTAAAATTTAGTTAACTACTTGACAACTTACTATGTGTAAATTAACCTTTAACGATTGTTTTTGGACAATGTGCTCAAGACAGTCATATTGCCTCTCTGAATTGTCATTGGGCTAAATATGAGGCAGCCCTTGGTGCCTTAGGTCACTTGACGCGTGGACCAATTTCTGAGACACGACACTGAAGAAATGCTTACACATATTTTTTTCATTTCAGGCATGACATCAACTGATTTTTTCAACCAATTTTTTTATTGCGAGATAGGCCGTGCTATCTCGCATTAAAAAAAAATTGGTTGTCTGTAAAGTTGGTTTATGGTTGGTATTTGGTTTACGATAATTTTACATGATAACGTCTTAAGAAAACAAACAAATAGATGCGTCAGTCGTCACAAGCCGAACGTTTAGGCCGATCATGCCATCTCTATAGCTTGCTCGGCGCTCTCGGTTGCACGCGGTACGTGACAATGAGTCATGCTTTTTCGTGCGTGAAACCGGCGTTCATCCATTTATAAGACGTTATCACATCAAAAACAAAATCCTTTGAAATAAATTTTAAAATCCTTTGAAATACATTTCACAAGACCCCATTCAACATATCGAATAACGAATTTTGCGTGTAATGTAGAGTGCGCACGAAATACAAAAAAGGCGTGTCACGCCGCCATTTTGTTTTGCGGTTGTCATTTTTAAAATGTCATTAGCACGGGGCCGCACTCGCTTTACGACATCTTGATTTATTTTCCATACCCGTGCCCCATTATTGTGTTCCAGAAAATATGGACGCAGAATAAATGAAATATCAAAATCTTTTTATCATTTTACTAGCTGATGCCCGCGGCTTCGTACACGTGAAGTTCTGTTTTTCACAAATCCCGAGGGAATCATGGATTTCCGTTCCCGCTCCTTTTTCCAAACTTTACACCTACTTTCAAGGAAGTTTGTTATAGTAATAATGTACCTATAGCGCTCGCAGGAACTGTGGACATTTCCAGGATATAAAGTAGTCTATGTATTAGTCCAGGTTATAAGCTATGTATGTTTTAAATTCCAGCTAAATCGGTTCAGCAGTTACGGCGTTAAAGAGTAACATTATTAACAGTAACAACACACAAATTTTCGCTTTTATATTATAGTGTGAAGTGTGATTAAGATAAGATTAAGATTTAACATAAGATTAAGTAAGATAAGATTAAGATTAAGATATTTAAGGCTATTAGCGGGTGGTTTTAGAGAGGTAACAAAATACAAAATTTTCGCTATTAGTATTCTAGAAAGACTAGAATATATATATACGCCAGATTCCTGCCCTGACCTAGTATTGCAAACATTCAATTCGCAGCTTTGCGGTTTGCTCATCTGGGACTATTGTTAGGTATTAGATTATGTATTTCTCTTTACTATGACTGCCTCGTTGGTCTAATGGTATGTTTGACTGCGGATCACGAGGTCCTGGGTTTGATTCCCGGGTCGGGCTAGTATAATTGTAAGGTACTGGGTTGGGTTTTTTGTTAAGAAATTATCAGTGCCAGCTAGGAGTTGGAAGTTAGCGATATAACACCCCCGTGCCTCGAAGAGCATGTAAAGCCGTCGGTCATCCGCCTGAGGCCCTATTTCGATTTTGTACATAGTGGCAACGATGTTCGAAATTCGATTATCGACACACAATGACTTTGTGCTTAGTCTAGGTTTGAGTTCGCCAATACATTCAGCATTCGAACAATGCTGAATGTATTGGCGAACTCAAACCTTAATACAAGCCATTTTAGGTCTATTTTACTCTGAAATCGATCAATAGTTTTCGAGTTCGTTTTCGAGTGCTCCGATTTAGACTAAGCACACAGGGCAAAATTAACCCAAAGACTGTTACTTTAAAGTATTAATTTGAATATTATTTTACAATAGTTTGAATATTTATTTTACAACATTTCTGCTTGGGGCGCCGCGCTGGCTGTTTTCGAATGCTGAATGTATTGGCGAACTAAACCTTAATAAAAGCCATTTTAGGTCCATTTTACTGTGAAGTCATTGTGATTCGATCAATAAATAGTATTTAATATAGTTTTCGAGTTCTGCAAAGTGAGACTAAGCATACTGATCTCTCTCCGGTGGTGTTGCATTGGCGTCCCATCGGACTGAGTCAAAGAATAGACAGTGCTCCTGTGTATGCACACGCTTGTGCACTATAATATCTCCTGCGTAGATGGCTAGTCTCCGCCTTGGTTGAGATTGGCCGCCGTGGCCGAAATTCGGCCGGGTGGACATCATTATTAGGATTCCGTATCCAAAGGTTAAAACGGGACCCTATTACTAAGACTCCGCTGTCGGTCTATCTGTCTGTCTGTCTGTCTGTCCGTCTGTCACCAGGCTCTACCTATCTCACGAACTGTGATAGCTAGACAGTTGATATTTTCACAGATGGTGTATTTCTGTTGCCGCTTTAACAAAAATACTAGAAAATAGAATAATATAAATATTTAAGGGGACTCCCATACAACAAACGTGATTTTTTTTTGCTTCTTTTTGCTCGATATTGATAACGGCAACAGGTAGACCTTTGAAATATTCACAGAATATTTAATTATATATTCACTTTAAAAATAAATAATTAAATTAAAATAAAATAAATATTTAAGGGGGGCTCCCGTACAACAGACATGTTTATTTTAGCGTTTTTATAGATAACGGTACGGAACCGTTCGTGCGCGAGTCTGACTCGCACTTGGTTGTTTTTGCATCAGTGTAATGTAGGAAAATCATCCCAGTGATAGATGGAACATTCAATTACTGATAACGGATATATGGATGGAAAGCAATATCTATATAGCTGGTTCCAACACGATTTACAGTTAAACAAAATCCATTTAAAACTCGATGCTGACATATTTATGTACTACCCACTACTACCGAACTACCGGGTGATGTGCATCGTTAAATAACTGTGATGGACTTTTAATATTTTATGACACACTCAAATGTGATATTCTTTTCCTGATTTTGGCATATTTTTAGACATTGATAGACCACCATTTTTAGACAGATATTTAGACATTGATAGACCACCATTTTAACGCCCCACTGGTGGACACAGGCCTCCTCTTCTAGGTAGGTATATATAGATATACCTACCGGCGAAAACGATAACGGTTTTTCGAAATATGTGCCCCGCCTATTGCAACTTCAGTAGGGCTATTCTCTAAAATACCATCTCGATATCGAAGCTCACTCAAGTGAGATAACTCGCTTCGAAAGCAAACTCACTTTACCTTGGTTTGATATTCTGTAAACATCTGCTACGCACTTGCTAAGTGAAGTGAGTTTGAGTGAGAAGACCTGTAGGGCTATTCTCTAAAATACCATCTCGATATCGAAGCTCACTCAAGTGAGATAACTCGCTTCGAAAGCAAACTCACTTCACCTTGGTTTGATATTCTGTAATCATCTGCTACGCACTTGCGAAGTGAAGTGAGTTTGAGTGAGAAGACCTGTACTATCGAGTTTCACAGAGTACAAATTAGCAAACTCATCTCGAATTCACTCTCTATAATTCGAAAATGGCTTTACAGAATAGCCCTGCTGCTTCGCAACCCGAACTCAAGTAATAGTGTAAAAAACTAGTAAGCTGAAATATCGGTTCCGTCCATCCACATCCGTCCATCCATCCGTATGTCCTCTGTCTGTCTGTCCGTACGCATCCGCCCATCAGTCCGTCCGTCCGTCTGTCTATCTGTCTGTCTGTTACCCCAACCGCTGAATCTGAAGCAACACGGCCTGAATATGGCTCGGAGATAGCTTGCTAACGGACAGAGGATACATATTAAGTCGTCGTCGTCGTCATCAACCGATAGACGTCCACTGCTGGACATAGGTCTCTTGCAGGGACTTCCACACGCCACGATCTTGTGCCGCTTGTATCCAGCAGCACATAGAATAGAATAGAATAGAAAAGTTTATTATTCAAATAAACTTTTACAAGCACTTTTGAAACGTCAGTTGAATCTACCATCTACCGTACTAATCTACCACACCATACTACTGTACCAATCATTTAAAAAACCTTAATCGAATTTAGTCAGCGGGAATCAGTCAGCAACAAAATAAAGACAAAACTCTCTTTCAGCAGTCGGTAAAATCGTCTATTACATTCGCATTAACATTTTGTTGTTGCGACCGTAAATCCAAATTACCTGCTCTGGTCAACTCGAATAAATCTCTGAAAGAATCACAGCGCCCACGAATTCAATTAACATACCTTTTGCTCCACTTTGGACCATTTATCTCCGCTTTTAAGAACTAAAATCGCTAAACATTAACATTTCTTGTTAAGGTAGGGACACGATTGAGAAAAGTTTCGCGCGGATTTCAAGGACTGATTTAAATTCAACTATTAGTTTAAGAGAGAACTACGAAGCTACTATATAGATCAACTAAATTAGACTGTCAGTCTGCTACTTGCATTACTGCTTGACAGTCTGTTTTATGGGTAAGTAGGTATAGAAGATTACTAAAGTGTGAAATATTAAAACATAATTAATATTTATTTCATTGTTGTTTATTTATTAAAAAGAAGATCCCAAGCGCTACATGATCTTAAAATTGTCATAGCTGATAACTTTATCATGGGAGTACATATTTCTAGGGGTTTTGTTAAATAGAAGCGTTGTTTTTATGTAAATAAATACTAAACTCTAGATACTGAATACTGGATATCGTAAACATAGTGTGTTTGCTATATACTTTAATAGTCTATGATGCAACAAAATTCGTAGTGCAAAAACGCAGCGATTTCTTTCATACTTGCGTCCTTACCCTTGTACGTATCAACGCGGAGTTTGTAATTTGAACTCTACAACAATGAAAGCAGAGCACATAATCGTCTTCAATAGCTTTCCAGTTGTCGTTGCAAGTTGCAATTAATATCGAGCGAGGCTCGGCTAATCTGGGCTCCGAAGAATACGATTTATGGGCCATGTTTGGGAATCGGTTTGCACGTAGCACCTGCCAGGAGATGCTCTGGGAATTTGTGTAGGTACGATATACGAGGACTTACTAGAACAAACTCAAGGTTCAGTTAGAGTTCACGCAACTCGATATCGTTGATAGATTTCGAGTGTCGGAGCAGTATGATATCAGAGTGAAAGGTATAAGCATCTCTATAAAATCTACTAGCTCTCAGACCAATAGTGGTGGAGGGAGGGACGCCATTTTCAAGTGTATTACATTGTGCTACAAGCGAATTTACTGTTGGTATGGGTAATAATTTAGTTCTTATCGTATGATGTCTGAAAATAAATGAACGATCATTTATTTTCAGACATCAAAGTGCATTTTAAAATAAAAATTAGTATCTATCTATTCTATATCTTCTATCTTCTATCTATATCTTCTATATCTATACTTAAAATAAAATCGTAGACTTGCCGTATCTGTACATTGAAGATTTTTGCAAAACAATAACTGGGGGATGTTAGGGATAAGTAATAGAACGTAAAAAAGCTCTTTTTGAAATTTTTGTCTGTTTGTCTGTTTATCCGTTTGTCTTTTTGTCTGTATGTTTGTGCGCGCATCACTCAAAAACTACTGAATGGATTGAAACGAAACTTGGTACGATTTAATTTCATACTACGGAGTAACATATAGGATACTTTTTATCCCGAAATTCATCACGGTTCCCCTGGGAGAGGGGATGAAAGTTAAAATGTGTACTTAGCTGTAATTCAATAACGCGTAGTCCGATTTCATTCATTCTTTTTTTGTTAGAAAGTAGATACTTTAAAGATTACCGACTAATCTCTAAAAGGCTGGATCGATTTTGATGGGACTTTCACTGGCGGATGTTTACATTTTGATCTACCTAAACATCCGCCAGTGAACTTTTAACAGTTTTTAGCATGATGTGAGCTCAAAGGAGCTTAGGAAAAACAAAATGATTCCTACGGGATTTTTAAAAACCGAAATATATCCACGTGAACGAAGTCGCGGGTGTCCGCTTGTTATTGAATAAACGTCTTTAAAACAAGAACATTTAAGTGCATTAACTCCTCTGCAGTTTTGGTATTTCGATATTCGAAAATCATCGTTTTCTAGATTGACATATTTTACAAACTTGTTTAAAAGTAGTAAAGGTAAACGCCTATTTTGGTTATTTACTGACAAGTAAACTACTTTTAAACCTGTTTTGTACTTTGTATTTGAAAGGCATGAGAAAATAAGTTCCTTTTACTCGTTTCAAAGTTCCAATTTCAACAGAACTCGAAAAACCAATAGACGTTGGAGTCCCAAGGTGCTCGAATGTTGACCCCGCAATAGAAATTGCAACATTGGAAGACCCCCACTAAGTGGACGGACGATCTCTAGCGAGCCGCTGGCAGTCGCTGCATACAAGATTGTGTTCTGTGGCGATCCTTGCAAGAGACCTATGTCCAGAAGTGGACGTCTATCGGTTGAGACAGACGACGATGAATGATAATATTAGCTTCGATAGGTACGGATATGGATTTGGCGTGAAGCGTCGATGAGAGATCCTTTTCAAATAAATTGAACATTAAATTGAATTTTCATTTCACTCAATATGAATAAAACAAGACACTCAAATTATTACCCATACGAACAGTAAATTCGCTTGTAAAACAATGTAATGCATTTGAAAATGGCTTCCCTCCTCAACCACTACCGGTCTGAGAGCTAGTGGAGAATTTTGTACAGGTGCTTGATAGACGCTGAATTGCTGGTAATTTACCTCTGCTGAGTATTATGACAAGCATGATTATACAATATAATACATAATATTTTCCTTGTGCAGCCTTTGCATGCGTGTTCTTAATTACTTGTTAGTGTATAAAAAAACTCTTCTTGAAAGATTGGATATCACTTTAACTAAATCTTTTATTTCATTAGCGGATTGACTTTATTCTACTTTGTAATAGTACATTGTTCCTTGACGGGAGAAAGTGACCGGTGAGGGTGTAGTTTGAGGCCCGAGGCCGTAGGCCGTAGGGCCGCAATACGCCCGAGCTAGGAACCGCACTTTCTCCCGAAGGGATACATAGTGCTTTATACTACACCTACGAGGAAAATAATAAAATAATCTAAAAATATATATATATAATATATATAGCAGACCTCGGTACGTGCCCGGTGACATACCGACATCAGTGTCACTGGTTGTAACCATGGTAACACTGGTGGTAACCATGGCGGTTACTTATTTATTAGATGCTTTTTATGTCGTCTTTGTCGAAATAGGTTTTTTTTCATGTACTGATCGGATTTTATCAAAAATTAAAAAGAAAAAAACACGTTAGTAATGGATTTTCATACAACTTTTCAACACGCTCTAGCGCGTTAACAATGAAAATCCATACATCTTTTCAGCTCGCATATTTGTTTGACAGTAATGACGTAAAGACGTAAGTACGACTTTCGATATGAGAAAAACCAGAAGGTACTTTCTGAGCAGGTGTAGTATAAAGATAATTTACCTTAATATGCCATTTTCATATTTAAAGCTTTTTTAACCTCAAACTATATTTTCAAGTTTCAAAAATTCATTTCAGAAAAGTCTGAGTGTGTCTAAAACTACCGAGCTAAATGCGAACAAATACTGTGATTTCAGTCTTATATCAGGCACCTCCAAACAACTACCCACTAACTTTCCTGTACGACGAAGAATATAAATTGTTTTTCTCGAAAATGTCTTAAAGCCAGCGCGGAGTTAGCAATAAATAATGCCGGGTGTACAAACACCATTAAACATCTGCGGGCGGTTAATGTTGTGTTGTGTTTTTTCTCGCCCGCTCTGTGTCTCGCCTCGCTAATTGTGATGGATGACGATACGATTACAAATTACGACTAAAGTCTAGAACTTTCTCTACACTGTATTTTAAGACTAGCCTTGTTTTTGTGCTATGTAATGCAACTAATTAGCTGGGTAGTGCGAATTGTTTTATTATATATGCAGATTTTATTATACACAATGAAAGCTTTGCTTCTATCGGGTATCAAACGTGTAGACCGAAAAAAAAAATTTTATAAACTTTTTTTAAATGGACAAGCCTTTGGCAATCGTTTTTGTTGAACTATGCATGATTTGTTTTGGTTTGATGATAGCTAATACAAAGACACCAATTTTTTCAAGTTCTTTAAAAATCTGTTTCAAATCCGTAATTACATCCATAATTTTCTATGAAAAAAAAATGTAGGTACCTCCATTTCGATTTATTTTCCCCCAAGAGTCATGATCAACCCATTACCGGCTCACTACAGAGCACGGGTCTCCTCTCAGTGAGAAGGGTTTTGGCCATAGTCTACCACGCTGGCCAAGCGGATTGGCAGACTTCACACACCTTTGAGAACGTTATGGAGAACTCTCAGGCATGCAGGTTTCCTCACGATGTTTTCCTTCACCGTTAAAGCAAGTGATATTTAAATACTTAAAACGCACATAACTCCGAAAAGTTAGAGGTGCGTGCCCCGGGATCGAACCCACGACCTCCGATTAGAAGTCGGTCGTCCTAACCACTAGGCTATCACAGCTTTTTTACCCCAAGAGTAGTGAGTTTTAAATAAAGCATGTAAAAAAGACTTAGCGTATTTTTACAAAAAAAACATGAATATAGCCGCGCTACGAAAAACATGTCTCGCAAAGTTTGACGTAGACGTAGCTCAGGGCATTTCGTGTAAACTATAATAATTATGTGTACCTACAACTAAACTTTCTTTAAACATATTATAATATAAATAGGTAGGTACTTACTTACCATGTTCATTTGCTTAGTTATTTTAACAACAACAAGATTAAGACGCCGAGTATAGAGATACGTTTAACTGATAAGAAAACTCTCCAGACTTTGCCACAGAATAAGAAATTAAAGTAAAGCTACGTTTGCACGAGACAGAAAACTCGCCTGTGGTTTCGGCTCGCCCAAAAGCCATGTCTTCCTGTATGTTCTATTAATCAAAAAACTTGTAATAATTATGATTATTATACTAATATAACTACTAGCTAGTGTTTTGGACGCGGGAATTCATAATACGAATAAATTCTCAAGTTCCACTAATGTTTTTTTTAGCTGTCCGTAAACATTCCTTATTAAAATACACCTTACTTTTACACGGATTTTACCCACGCGAAAAAACTTCGTAGCAAAGATTTTTATCTGCTACTAGTGGACCCAAAAGACTTCGTCCGACACACGCACAGGAGATATTATATTACGTACTGTATGAGAGGTACGGGTGATAGTTTACCGTATCGACGGGATGACATTGTTTGACAGCTACGAAACCCGTGAACATTTTGTATGGGAAAATGTTTTTTCTCGTATTTTAATTTTTCGTAAATTTTCTAATGTTTTTAATATTTATTATGCTATTCTGAATGGAGACAAATACAACAAATCAAAAACCATGAAAATTGGTCCAGCCGTTCTCGAGTTATAAGTGTTCGAACTAATACGACTTTGTTTTATATAGATTTTCAAGCTTCGTTCTTTCTGTTGATCCTGTGCAAATCAACCCTACATTCTCAGTTACATTGTAGTACATTCCAACTCGTTACCTGAGAAGTCCTGAGGAGTTAGGCAGTAGGTAAGTACTTGGAAGTTGGAGCTGTTTTAAGATTATGTTTAGATTACGACAGATATTTGGAGTCAAATGCAAAATTAACATAATTCAAATAGGCTGTTGAAAGTTTTGAATCGGCAAAGGTGTTTCTTGGTAATAATTATACCATCTTCAAAAGTGTGATTTTGCGCCTCTTGCTAACTTCTCTCATAACTTTTTAACCCCCGACGCAAAAACGACGGGGTGTTATAAGTTTGACGTGTCAGTGTGTGTGTGTGTGTCAGTCTGTTCACCTGTAGCGCTCAAACGGGTGGACCGATTTGCATGCGGTTTTTTTTGTTTGAAAGTTAGCTATGTTTGATGAAAATCGATCCAAGATGGCCGCCGCTACAAAATGAAGGATTACATATTTTATCACAACTCCCTCAATATGGGTATCAAATGAAAGGGCTTGACTAGTAGAATAGCACTATTGCAAATCCAAGATGGCCGCCGCCAAAAATAGCGAATGTCGGGGGTTTTTAAATTTTTAATTTACACTTGTTTATGTTACCAACATTATGTATTACATATTTTGTGAGTTGAGTTGATGACCTCTCTGGCGCAGTGGTAAAATTCCAGTCAAGGGCTAAATTATAGAAAAACTAGCTTCTGCCCGCGGATTTGCCAGTGTGAATTTCAGTTTTCACAAATCCCGAGGGAATCGTGGATTTCTGGTTCCCGTTGCCACTTCCTTTTCCAATCTTTATACCTACTTTCAAGGAAGTTTGCTATAGTAATCTATCTATTATAGCCTTAGATTTCTGTTTTTTCAAAATCCCGTGGGAACTATCCCAGGATAAAAAGTAGCCTAGGTATGTGTTAAGTCAGGGTATAGTCTATCACCATTCAAAATTTCAGCCAAATCGGTTCAGTAGTTGCGGCGTTATAGAGTAACAAACATACACACACACAAACTTTCGCCTTTATAATATTAGTGTGTTAAAAAATTAAAAATAGTTAGCGGGAGTTGTAAGCCGTGCCTTTGAACATGGTTAAAGGCTTGGTCCAATACAAATGATGAAGGTAATAAAAGGCGTAGACCTCTGCATAACACGATGTCATATTGCGTGCGTAGGTACACGTGATTAAAAAATAATTAGGGACTTCTGTACATAATTATGTAAAATACACGTCAGTCCCATTTATCCATTAAACTCATATCTGATTCATGTTAAACAAAAATACAAAATAGACAAAAACCTGTATAATATACACAAAAAACACAAAACACTCATCAAATGTTACAATACTGTTTATTTGACAATTTTACAAATTAGACAATATGTTGTGAGATAGTGATAATAAAAAAAAAATAACCCGACTGAGTTTGTTGTAGGCTCTTTTCAGACCCAGGGCGCGTTTGGAACACTCGTAGTTTTAGTTTTAAGTTTTACAAGTGGACACCCGCGACTTCGTTCGCGTGGATATTGGTTTTTAAAAATCCCGTGGGAATCGTTTTGTTTTCCTAAGCTCCTTTGAGCTCATACCTTGCTAAAAACTGTTAAAAGTTCACTGGCGGATGTTTAGGTAGATCAAAATGTAAACATGTGCATGCGCCAGTAAAAGTCCCATCAAAATCGATCCAGCCTTTCTGAGATTAACTGGTAATCTTTAAAGTATCTCCTTTCTAACAAAAAAAGAATGAATGAAATCGGACCACGCGTTAATGAATTACAGCTAAGTACACATTTTAACTTTCATCCCCTCTCCCGAGGAAACCGTGCTGAATTTTGGGATAAAAAGTATCCTATATGTTACTCCGTAGTATGAATTTAAATCGTACCATGTTTCATTTTAGTCCATTCAGTAGTTTTTGCGTGATGCGCGCACAAACATACAGACAAACAGACAAACAGATAAACAGACAAACAGATAAACAGACAAAAATTTCAAAAATAGCTTTTTTACGTTCTATTACTTATCCCTAACATCCCCCAGTTATTATTTTGCAAAAATCTTTAATGTACAGATACGGCAAGTCTACGATTTTATTATATGTAGGTATAGATGTATAGACTAGGAAGTGTACCCACAGAGCAAGTCACATTGAAGAGTCGACCGCGACGGCTCCTACGCTGTGTCATGACAATGCCTCAAAAGAATTTCTTGTAAGTATTACAACTTCTAGGACCGCTGTATAGTCTGATTTTTAGACTGTAAAATTCTGATGTTTCTTAATGTTACCAGAGATAAATCGGTTCCCACAAAAAAGATAATAAATTCAAAAATAAAAATCAATTGCCTCAATTATGACAAATGACAGATCCTTCAAGTACTTTAGTTTGGAGTAAAATCGAATTTCAGGTGGTAACCCTGTTTTTCATTCAAATAACTCATTTTATTTTTAAATTATTATATGTATAGATGACAACTGTCAGAATTCTACCGTATTAAAAATCAGACTATGGGTACTTTCTTCGCGATTTGTGTGTTTTCAACCCTTCACCCGCATTATATAACCACATTACTATGATAACCATTAACCAGTAGGTAGGTAGTAGTTGTAACGCATTAAAATTCCATTAACGCAAACAGTACACTTTATTTCCGAAAGCCCCGCTATTTCCCGACATAAATATGTCACCGTTGCACGTTATTTAAATAGAGTCGTGCGATTGCAGGCCATTCGCATGTATCGATGTTTGTAATCAATTTCTGTAATCTGTATTTAAAGTTGTACGATGAGTAATTGATACCTCTTCGTTGAACTTTTTTTTTAAATTACATATTAGGTAGGTATATCTATTTTTAATTTTATTTACAAAAACTATAAAAAATAAAAATTACAAATCAAATAAATCATCCAAACCACTGCATTCGTTGAACCGTGTCAATAGGAAATTTTTCTCTTTAGTGGTAAACTTTTTACGGGATTAAAAGTATCCCAATGTGATGATAATCGCCGGCGTTAATCCGGTCACCAGCATTCGGGCCGGCACCGGATACATTCATCCGGCACGTTTTAAACAGTGTATACCAGAATGTTTGGTCTCAGTTTGGAGCGCTCCAAAACTTTATAGTATACTATTGATCGAATCACAATAACTTCAGAGTAAAATGGACCTAAAATGACTTGTAGTAAGGTTTGAGTTCGCCAATGCATTCAGCATTCGAACAGCCAGCGCGCGCTCCAAGCAGAAATGTTGTAAAATAAAATATATTTGAACTATTGAATTACGACTTTAAAATAAGATTCTTTGAGTTCATTTTGCTCTGAAGGTATTTGTGATTCGATCAATAGTATACTATAAAGTTATGGAGCGCTCCAAACTGAGACTAAGCCCTCATACGCATTAGCGGTCAACCGCATACGCGGCTGACCGCGCGGCTGGCCGCTTTCATATTTTTATATGCAACCGCTCATTTTGTACGCACTAAACCGCGACGAAATTCTATGAAGAGGCTAGCCGCGCGGTCAGCCGCGTACGCGGTTGACCGCTAATGCGTATGAGGGCTAAGCACTCTGTTCATACAACAGTACACCCAATAACCGGCGTCGGCCCGGTTCCGGATCAATCCACACGATGCGTCTGCACCTACAGCAAAGGAAATTGAATGGCACCGAAACATTTAATTTGTACATTGCACGTTAAATATAAACAGAACACGTATAAAATAAATGTGACGCGCCTAAAAATTTCCAAAATAATGGGTGAGAAATCTCCCGCCATGGAAAAATAACCGGAGTCGAAAGGGTGTGCGTCTTGAATTATTTATGAGGCGCAAACGAGGAATCAAAGGTGGGGGATGAATATTTTAATTTGCGAATGTTTCGCTCTTTGAAGAGCTAAAAATGTTCTTGTTCGGGATCTTACTGACTTTCTGTAGTTTTTTTTGGTTGAAAATACTCTCTTCTTAATCCTCTGGTACGTCGTCGACGTAGTCAATCGATAGATGTCCTCTACCGGACTTAGTCTCTTGCAGGGACTCCCACACGTCGCGGTCTTGCGCCTATTGTAGCCAACGACTTATTGAGATACAACAGAGAGTCTCAGTTTGGAGCTCCAAAACTTTATAATATACTATTGATCGAATCACAATGACTTCAGAGTAAAACAGACCTAAAATGGTCTGAAGTCATTTGTGATTCGATCAATAGTATACTATAAAGTTTTGGAGCGCTCCAAACTGAGACTAAGCACTCTGATGTCACGGTCAACATTGTGGGGGTCTGTCAAAACCAAAACTCCTATCCCGTACGCCGTGCGAGGTCACCATTCCAGCAGTAGGACTCCAATTTTTTTCAGTTCTTTGAACTATGAGCCCTCTTTTTTTTTCGTGGTGGAAAGCTTTATGGCTACCCCCGTTCTTTGGGCAGAACGGGGGTTATGTGGGACTCTCCCCCGAGTGGGGGTATACCCTAACTAAAACCACCACGGCTGTTCCCTCTTGTTGACTATGCTGAACGCCTGGGGAACCCGTTGTATATGTACGTCTCAGCATCGACGTTATGTACGTCGATGCGTCTCAGGCGTCTGTCAGCCGCCCCGGCCACCTGCCGGGGCTCCCGCGCTAAAGAGAAGGGGATCGGGACAGCGTGATCCCCCCCTCAGACAGTGAGGAGACTACGAGTGGCGGGTAGCTTTGAACTATGAGCCCTGCGCATTGCCACTTTATTTTCGCAAGCCGTTGAGATATATCGGTCATTATACCCTGTATACATATTATATACTTAATAGAGGACTCTGTAACACCATCGCCTAATATCGCTCGTATCTAATCCCGCAGACGACGGTGCCGACAAAGATAGGTAATTGGATGCGGATTATCCCGCACAGCGCATAATTTTAATACGAGGCCGTTCGCCGCGACAAACATTCAAGATGCTTACGTTTAATATGCGAGAAAATCTGAAGATATAAGATGGTTATTACATTACATAGTTTCTAGACATATTATGTACCTCAGTGGCGTAAACATAGGGTGGCATTTCGGCAATATACCACGGGCCCCCAGCCGTAAGGGGCCCCCGACCCGAAAATATAAACACGAGCTTCTTTAAATATTGGACAGGAGAGGCTCCATCCGATTAATTTGCCACGGGCCTCAAACAGTATAGTTACGCCACTGATGTACCTATACCCTGATTTTTAATTCCGTGGAATTCTGACGTTTCGTAATGTTACCAGAGATAAAACAATTCCCACAAAAGAGATAAAAAATTCAAAACTTATGTAAATAAAAATCAACTGCCGCATGTAGATATGACAAATGCCTGACAGACACTTCATGGTGATAATGTCATTCGACTTCCATTTTTGAATATTTTTTTTCAATGAGCTTCTTTTGTTTTCTATTGCTGTCAGTGTGCATTTTCTAGTTTCTACTCTTGGTGTTTTCTATTTTAGGGCGTAACGACTAATATTTTTACGCGGCATATGGTTTTTTATGATGACAGGGAATTAAAGTAGTTTGGGGTAAAATCGTACTTCGTAGATGTTAACTCTGTTCTCCATACAAATAACTCATCTGTAAATGACAATGACAGCTGTCAGAATTCCACGGAATTAGAAATCAGAGTATACGCGTTACAATTCCGCGCCGTTTGAAACTATAGACCTAAAATTTAGTGTATAGTATACTAGTATCTGCCCGCGGCTTCGTATGTAAACGGCGGATTCGCACAAAATACCTGCGATATGTAGATGCTTGTAACCTTCCTTCATTAAGTAATAATAATAAGATTAATTTTTATTTATATAACTTTTGAATTTATTACCTTTTTTGTGGGAACTGTTTTATCTCTGGTATCATTAGGAAACGTCAGTATTCCACGAAATTAAAAATCAGAGTATAGAACTCTTTACTTGCAAACTTTTTCGATATGAATTGAGTTACAAATTAGATTAGAAATTAGGTTACAAATATGCCTATAATGTGTAAACTTGTAAGATTCCGATAAGCCATGTTGATAAAGACTTGTAAAGGCATCACATGGATTCCACCTGAATTCGCAACAGTTACCTAATACCGCCTTAAAAATATCTTTTTAATATCGGGCTTGGGAAATTTTCTCGTCAAATTTCAGCATAAACAAAATTAATTTCGCTACCCACCTCGTGAAGCCTATTGCGTTCTTTAGTGAATCCACTTCTTAACAGTCTTAACAAGTTTATTAGTTTTTAAATTTTTACGGCAATTTTATAAGGGTTGTTTTAAAAATACGGCCGAAGTAGGTAATTACTTTGTAACAAAAAAACTAATACTACTACTATAGCCTTTTAATATCCCACTACTGGGCACAGGCCTCTTCTGTCATAGGTGAGAGGGATTTAAAGCTTAGACCCGCCACGCTGCTCCAATGCGGGTTGGCGGGCTTTTTTACTACTATTGACTTTTTTCACATGATAGTGATAATAACCGACTGCTTGACGTGCTCTCCGAGGCACGGGGGTAAAACAACGCCAACTACCAACTCTGGCACTGAGAATTTCTGTACAGAAAAACCCAATACCTAACAATAATTTGCCCGACCCGGGAATCGAACCCGGGACCTCGTGATCTGCAGTCGTTACACGTCTGCAGTTAGACGTCGGCCTCCCTATCGGGGGAACCGAGTTTAGAGTTCTTGAGATCTTTTCGAAGTTATGTGAGTTTGAAACAATGAATTAATATCACTTGCTTATTATATATAACGGTGAAGAAAAATATTTTGAAGAAACCTGCATGACTGAGACTTTTTCATGTTTTCAGAAGCGTCTGAAGTCTACCAATCCGCCCTTGGCCAGCGTGGTGGACTACGGCCTAAGCTCTTCTCATCCTAAAAAGAGAACCGTGCCCGGGAGTGGTCCGTTAATGGGTTTATAATTGATGATGATGGAATATTATGGAAATAATACGGATAATTATGGAAATAGTATGGGAACAGGTAAATTTTAGTTCTACCGGAAAAAAGGTTTCGACCTGGATGCGTGACGGATATTCCTGTAAGTCGCGACCCTTTGAGAAACGATACCTACTCTAAACGCAAGGTGAATCATACGAAGGGCTTAAACCCTAGCGTAAGAGCCTAAGCCGTTCCTGACAAGGGTCCGCAGGTTCCGTGCAAACACGATCCACGGGATTTCATGATTTTACATTCGCACAGTATTGGAGAGGAATTCATAATTAAGGGTAATATTTAAACAACAAAACAATATTGCCGTATTTCGAGAGTAAACAGCCACGAATGTTGTTCTAAGGATGGGTTGCATGTTGGACAGATAGAGTAAGATTGCCAAAAAAATGTCGTCCCTGTGACAGCCCCCAACGATGGGGCATCGGGGTCGTGGGCGGCGGAGTGGGGGCTCCGACTGTTATGCGACCCTGGGAAGATGGCAACCTTTTCGTGGCTGCCACTTGCCACACCTGACTGGAGCAAGGGGATTTCCCTCAGGATGTGCTCAAAGGGGTTTGCGTTAGGGAGGCACCGGCGCATGTTCGCTAGAGTTCCCGGAGACTCTCAGTACACGCGGAGGCTGGCCACCGAGGGGGGTTTTAGTGGGTGCAAATCCCACATAACTTGACCTCTACCCAGGGGGTCGAGTATCTTACGAAGATCTTACGAAAAAAAAATGTTGTTGAAAAAAAAAAAGAAATTGTGACCACACGACAGCAGTGGAAACTTCTTCAAGGCGTGGTTATAATAATACGAAATACATCTTCTTTGTTCTACATTCATAAAGTAGAGTGAATATAGCAGTGACGCGTTGACTGTAGGTATCTCTCTCGTTCCCTAAGTCTACTCGAGCCGACTTTAGCCGGCTGAGCGTTACATAGGCGAGCGTGATGACTCAGTCTAATTCAACACACACAAAATAAAGTACCAGCGCGTCTACAAAGTTTAAACTTCAAAAACAAATTCCACACAAACGATGAACGATGTCGCAGAAATCAGATATGACACTATCTGATAATAAGATCATACGACCAATGATATCTATCATGATAGATATCCCTACAGAGAGGAAGCTTCATACAATCAGCCTGCTGTAGGTTAGAATCACACATGAGCTCACACCAACGGTTCACGGACGCTCCGCGTCTGACGCTACCGGCTCATAGTTGTATGGCAAACGTGCAATATGTGTGAATGTATCTACAGCGTGCCGCTTGTATGAAGCTTCCTCTCTGTAGGGATATCTACTCATGTGATACGACCTTCAATACCTGGGTAAAGGTCGGATGGTCTCAAGACCCTGAGGTCATTTGTATGCGTCCCTAAATCATGAGGAGCCAATGTATGTATGCGAGGTCCAGAGAACTGGTAATGAGTGAGCCCACGCTCCCAGGAGGAGTGTAATCTTGTGCCACCTGTGTGCTCGATCAGTATTGGTGTCGGCGGCGCAGGCGTAAGACACGACACGACAAATGAGTCGCATTTAGAAAACTTACTCTTATTGACCAAACCTTCTTAAAGCGGATTCGATTGAGATACCTTTTTTGCTCTTACATCGTCAAACAATTTTAGCGCTTTTTAACTTCCCAGTGGGAATTTTTTGTACTTGCCGATTTTGTGAATCCCAAATTTTGACATATTCCGACGTTTTAAGGCTTGTAGAGTCAAATGCTATTTTAGTTCTATTTTACCTTTTAGTTTTTAAGTGGATGGCTGTGTGTACACTGTACAGGTCTTGCATTTGTATAGTTGAAAAAAACCATGGCGAATTATTGAAAACCACTACCTTAGCAACGGTTTAGATGACAGTTTTTGTATGGAATCCCTTTAAGATAATTATAAAAAAACTACTGGGTAAGAAGCGAAACGGAGTTCTAAATTCTGTCTCGAACGGGTGAACCAATTTGAATGCGGTTTTTTCGTTTGAAAGGTGTATTAGTCGGGAGTGTTCTTAGCTATGTTTGATGAAAATCGGTTCAAGATGGCCATCGTTATGAAATAGCGGATTACATATTTTTTCACAACTCCCTCAATATGAGTATCAAATGAAAGGACTTGACTAGAAGAATGCAACTATGCAAATCCAAGATGCCGCCACCACAAAATGGCGAATGTTGGGGGTTTTTTAATTTTTCAATTTATACTTGTTACATTGATCAGGTATGTAGTCAGATGATAAGTCTGGCAAAAAAACGACTCAGTCTAACTTACTCGTTTTTTAATCGGTTATCGATTAAAATGTGAGCTAGACACTGCTGTCGCACGACTGCACCGTCAAAAGATCTTCAATAATCGTTAGGTTTAGATGGCAAATTACCTAGAGGTTACCGAAAAAATACTTAGCAGGTCTGCTACTTTTTTATGTCCCTCCTTAAAACAGAAACGAATAAAACCTTTTTCGATTTCCCTGTATAAAATTTATTAGGTGGCGTGTCTCAAGGGACACCCTTAGGTCCCGCAATAAATACTAAATTCGTGAGAGTATCTTTAAGGTGCGTGCAGCGTGACCGAATACTTTTTTGGAAGTTTTCTCTCTTCACTCTTGGGAATTCAGGTAACTGAGAATTTTAGCAATAATGTATAACTTTACCAAAGGGTCAATACAGACGCGAGTGAAACTTTAGGGTGTGCCCATATTTATAGGAACCGAAATCGGCTTAAGCTGGTCTGAAAAAGCTTTATGTCTATGTTAGTAAGGGTGAAAACGGCTTTGCCCGTGTCCGCTTGGTTTGGATGACGCGACACGATGGTAGCCGATGAGGAAATGGCGATTTGCTGATCGCATTCGTATATCGCTGATAGAAGCTCTTTTTTTTTGAAGGAATAGCGGGCAACCGAGCAAGCGGGTCACTTGATGTTAAGTGATTACCGCCGCCCATGAACATTAGCAGCGCCTGAGGAACCACTAATGCGTTGCCGGCTTTTGAGGAAGAGGACTGGCTCTTCAGCTCGCTGCCGGAACACACGGATGCTTTGCAGCAGATTACGGCTGAAGTGTGGTGGCTAGCCAGGCGGATTCGGGGTAGAATCCTACCACAAAGCGGTGATACCATCCAGATAAAGTTGTGTGGTATCAGGCACAACGACCCGTAGAGGGGACTGAGAGCGTCAGGGCCTCGTTAGCATTGGTAGGGAGCACCGCGCGCAGGTGAGGTTGACTTTGGCCACTTAGGTGGAATTTGGACCACTTACACCCCAAAACATGCAACAGATTTACATGATTCCAGATGCAAGCATGCAACAGATTTACAGTCCACAGACCATTTATATTGTCTGTAGAGGGAAAGCACTACCAGTCCACAGACCATATGTCTGTTCATCTGTTAGTATTTATCACACTCCACACTATTTTAAGGCAAAAATTTGTGTGTATGTGTGTATGTTTGTTACTAACGCTGCAAGTACTAAACCAATTTGGCTGAAATTTTGAATGGATATAGATTATGCTCTGATTTAACACATAGGCTTTTTTAGTCTGGAAAAATCCACAGTTCTCACGGGATTTTGAAAAAACCGAAATGTATAGCTACAGCTATAGGTAGATTAATATAGCAGACTTCCTTGAAAGTAGGTATTAAGGTTGGAAAAGGGCGCGGAAACGGGAACCGGAAATCCACGATTCCCTCGGGATTTGTGAAAACCGAAAATCACGCGGGCGTAGCCCGTAGTATACTTATATAGCGAAGTATACTTTCGCTTTTATAATATTACTTAGTAGGAATTCTGTGATCCCTGATTGATAATCACGAAGAAACGTTGTGATAAATTGCCTAAATTTCCTTGAAAAACTTTCGACTACAATACCGAAATTAAAAACAATAAAACCAGCGATCAAAGCGCGTTGCTCGCGGGGCGGGCGACTCAATAGCGCATTGTGGTGAAGTTGTTGAATAGAAAATTTTTCGATTAACGATCGCAACAAGGAAAAGCACTTTTCTTTTACATCAATTAATTTATAAACTGCTGTTATCGAACGCTTTTACTTTAAAGTTCGTTTTCTTTGCGATATGAAACGCGATCGAGCGCGGAGTTACACGCATCACTACATAATTATTTAATACAAAATCCCCCGCTGCATCTGTCTGGCTGTCTGTTCGCGATAAACTCGAAAACTACTGAACGGATTTTCATGTGGCTTTCACCAATATACGAAGGTTTAAGTTTTGTGTACGCGTTAGTGTTACGAATAGCGTTGTCTCTGTTCCGCTCGCCCAATCCGTCCAGTGCTTTGAGCTCTGCGTTGATAGATCAATCAGTCAGACAGTCCAGTCACCTTTTGCTTTTATATACCTACTAGAGAATGCCCGCGGCGCCGCCCGCGTGAGTTTCGGTTTTTCACAAATCCCGAGGGAATCGTAGATTTCCGGTTCCCGTTCCCGCTCCCTTTTCCAACCTTTATACCTACTTTCAAGAAAGTTTGCTATAGTAATCTATCTATAGCTGTAGCTATAGATTTCGGTTTTTTCAAAATCCCGTGGGAACTGTGGATTTTTCCAGGATAAAAAAGCCTATGTGTTAAATCAGAGCATAATCTATATCCATTCAAAATTTCAGCTAAATCGATTTAGTAGTTGCGGCGTGATTGAGTAACAAACATCCAAACATCCACACTTTCACATTTATAATATTAGTAGTATATTTATTATAATTATTATATTATATTTTTAACGAGTTGCAAATCGCGTGACAATAAATTGTTTAAAGTAAATCCTTTCAAGACGCTGTAAATAATTCAGTTCAGCACTTTACCCGCCATTCGCACCACTTACTAGGGTGTAGCGCATTAACAATCACATTGTGAGCACTCGTGATCGTTAGGATGTGATGAATAATGTCTACTACTCGGGATACGACTGAAAATACGATCGCGTGACATTTTAATGTTTCAATTGAATTATTGTTTTAGACATTTAATGTTTCAATTGAATTATTGTTTTAGATATTTAATATTTTAATTGAATTACTGTTTTAGATATTAATTAGGGCCTGTTTCACCTCCTTCTGATAAGTGTCGAATAACTTATCCGCATATTTTGTCTTTGTCACTTAACATAAAGTAAGAAAGTGACAAAACTTACGTTTAGGTTATTCAACGTTTATCAGAAGGTGATGAAAGAGGCTCTTAAAGTTTCACTTCAATTATTGTTTTCGACATTTTATGTAGCAATTGAATTATTATTTGAGACATTTAATATATCAATTGTCTTAGTATTATTTTACACATTTTATTATATCATCATACATACCTAATCACTTAAACTAAACTAAATTGACAGGACTAACAATAGTACTATCCCATTCGGAATGTTTCTAATGAACAAGAATAGCATTACGCATGAACCTGTCAATTTGGTTTAGTGTACAGATTGTGTACGACTATGCATGCACATGAAAAATCTCAATTTCCATAACAAGGTATTTATAGTCATTATTTATAGCTGTACCTTAAAAGCTTAGCATACATAATGTTTATATTCTCGAAGACTTTCCAAAGCCGCACCACGCCGCGTCCTTACATGAATGGGGGTCTTTAGAAAAAGCCTTCAAGCAAGTTTTCATGAATCGCTCACTGATGTACCTATTAGGGTTCCGTAATCGGAGGGTAAAACGGAGCTCTATTAACGTCACTCTGTTGTCTGTATGTCTATCCGTCCGTATGTCATGGATATCTAGCTGGTAGACGGAATGAATTAGAGACCTGAAATTTGGCTATTTGGCGCGGAATGTTGACCTGGGGGGTTATTCTGTAACTTAGTTAGCAACTGAAAATAGTTGCCAACGAATTAGTTCGATATACATTGCTGCTTTACTGTGTAAAATTATGAAAACACTTTATATTTCCCACAGTAAAGCAGCAATGTATATCAAACTAATTCGTTGGTAACTATTTTCAGTTGCTAACTAAGTTACAGAATAACCCAGCTGAAACCAAATATTGAATTAGTAATTCAATTAAATTATATTTTAGGGGAGATCCCATATAAGAAAGTAGAGCCGAAAAAATATTTTCTTTACCCTAGTCTGTGGGGTAGGTATCTAAAAATTGCAATCAAAACAGAAATTCGAAATTTCTAACCAGTTTAGGTATAGTTAGGAATTTAGAATTTTCCTGTTAACACCGATTCACAATGTAGTTTATAATCTTTATTTTTGAGATTATTTTTTTCGTTTCGGTGGTCGAGTAATTTTAATCAAATAAATTGTCACTTAAGTATTCTTCTTCCAAGACAGGAACCCTCGGTGCGCGAGTGCAACTCGCACTTGGCCGGTATTATACGTTTATTATATCGCTATTGTGTCGCTCGAAACGTCGCTCGAACACGCCCGCAAATGGGGTTACCGCAGATTGTTGGTGATTACGCGAATTTCGCTCGACTGATGCTGATCGAACATTAGGTTAACGGGCAAAACGCCTCCAGTGGAATTAGTACGAGTTCCTATAATTCGAATACGTTGATAGGTTTCGAGTATTGAAACATAATCCTCGTCTACATCGATATATACAACCGATAAATAACCACTGGCATTACTTAGTCTAATTTAAATTACGAATACATACCACGGTAAAAATATTTGTTTGCTTGTCGATATTTCATCCAGTTACACGGACCGTGGTCACCACGAGACTGAAATATTGACAAACAAACAAATATTTTTATCGTGGTATGTACCCGTAATTTACATTAGACTATGTCGACAAACCACGAAATAGCCTACCACTGGTCTCTTGTCCAAGGGACCAATACTGCGATTTTTCCCGCAGTTTCCTGCGAATCTGAATATATTGTCAGTCCACTTTGCGGGTGTTTTGCCAATGCTACGCTTTTCGGTGCGAGGTCGCTATTCAATCATCTTTGGACTCAAAAACTCTCGGTCACTCGGTGCTTCGAACTATGTGCTCCGATTATTACCACTTCAGCTTTGCAACCAGTTGACTCTATGTTGGTGACTCTGGCTTTAATACGCATCGGATACGGAAAAAAGGATTTTAATACTAATGCTGTAAGGCTTAACTTTGTCCATATTTATTATGCAGTTAGTGCCTCAAGCGGAAACTTTACAAATTACATATATATAAGAAGTGTTGAATGCATCCTTGTTATAAACAAGAACTTTGGAGCCAATTATACGCTGACGTTATTGTCTTTCGTTGTTTAAAATCTACTATGTTATTAATATCTCCTATGAATTTACTATGTTTTTAATATTATCACTGTAAAAGCTGTGATAGCCTAGTGGTTAGGACGACCGACTTCTAATCGGAGGTCGTGGGTTCGATCCCGGGCACGCACCTCTAACTTTTCGGAGTGTGCGTTTTAAGTATTTAAATATCACTTGCTTTAACGGTGAAGGAAAACATCGTGAGGAAACCTGCATGCCTGAGAGTTCTCCATAACGTTCTCAAAGGTGTGTGAAGTCTGCCAATCCGCTTGGCCAGCGTGGAAGACTATGGCCAAAACCCTTCTCACTCTGAGAGGAGACCCGTGCTCTGCAGTGAGCCGGTAATGGGTTGATCATGACATGATGACAAAGGAACATGTTGCCTGTTATGACGTTGCCTATTAAAATTTCATAAGGCTTACTTTACTTGTGCGACTTACGACATTTAACGCATGGCTTTTGTAGATGGTCTATAACTATGCGGTAATATTTTAATTGTTTAATTTTAACTTGTGCGGTACTAAGTACTCCACTTTACTGTTTTACTCTATGTTGACAACGGTGTAATCTTTGGAAGCAAATGTATTGAAAAACTATTGTCATGGCATAACATCTCCCTATCCGTAGCTCGTCTACGGCGTAGCGCTACGGGCTACGCTACAGCTTAATGTACCGTACTTTTATGTACCCGTATGCTTAGTCTCAGTATGTACAACACCAAAACTTTACCGAATACTACGTATCGAAACACAATGACTTCAGAGTAAAATGGACCTAAACTGCCTTACGTTAAGGTTTGAGTTCGCTAATTTTCATTTAAATTATCAATTAATTTTCATTCAGCATTCGTCTACTGCCAGCGCCAGAAATGTTGTAAAATAAATATTCGAAGTATTGAATTACGACTTTAAAATAAGAGTCTTTGGGTTCATTACACATTACAGTGTTTCGATACGTAGTATTTGGTAAAATTTTGGTGTTGTGCAACTGAGACTAAGCATACCGTTCGTTTACGAGCTCAGTCTATGATGTAAGCAGTTTATGGGCTTTGTTGCGAAGCGAAATTTTGTGTTGTATATAAGTTAGGTAAATTAAAACATTGCTAGTTTTATTACTCGTAGGTTCCTCCATAATTGCCAAAGTACCCGTTTACTTATGACTAGATGCTACCCACGACTTCATCCGCGTAGATTTAAGTTTTCACATGGAACAAGTATAAATTTAAAATTAAAAAACCCCCGACATTCGCCATTTTGTGGTCTTGGCCATCTTGGATTTGCATAGTGCTATTCTACTAGTCAAGTTCTTTCATTTGATACCCATATTAAAGGAGTTGTGAAAAAAATATAATCTGCCATTTTGTAGCGGCGGCCATCTTGGATTGATTTTCATCAAACAACATTCTCGACTAATTCACTTTTCAAACAAAAAAAATCCGCGTTCAGATCGGTTCACCCTTTTGAGCGCTAAAGGGGGACAGACAGACAGACAGACAGACAGACAGACAGACAGACAGACAGACAGACAGACAGACAGACAGACAGACAGACAGACAGACAGACAGACAGACAGACAGACAGACAGACAGACAGACAGACAGACAGACAGACAGACAGACAGACAGACAGACAGACAGACAGAGACACAGACAGACAGACAGACATACAGACAGACAGACAGAGACACAGACAGACAGACACACAGACTCAGACACACACATACACACACAGACACACAGACACACACACACACACACACAGACACACACACAGACACACACACACACACACACGCACACACGCACACACGCACACACGCACACACGCACACACGCGCACACGCGCACACGCGCACACGCGCACACGCGCACACGCGCACACGCGCACACGCGCACACACACACGCACACGCGCACACGCACACACGCACACGCACACACACACACACACACACACACACACACACACACACACACACACACACACACACGCATACAGACACGTCTAACTTATAACACCCGTCGTTTTTGCGTCAGGGGTTAAAAACAAACTTATTTCGCTATAATCACTCAAAATAGGTAAATCTGTATGGTACGCAACGTACAGCATATTATGCTGTGTATCGCCCGCCTTTTTTACTTTTGCTCGCAAAAGCTAGCATTATATGTATCGTATATATTATGGTAGGTACAAAATATACGCCATATTGGGATACCGGATAATATATTATGATTTTTGTTGATATAATATTTTTCATCATATTCCATTTCGCCAATTTATTCAAATTGGCATGAAAATAAGTACAAAGCTCAAGGAGTCTGAAAAATAATTACTTATATTCGATAATATTGCCAACTTAAAAAAAAATTCCATCATTTATTACTATGTACCTACCTAAATAAAATACATTCTTTCGTATTCTTTGACAAGCGGAAACCCGCGACTTCGTTCGCGTGGATATTGGTTTTTAAACATCCCGTGGGAATCATTTTGTCTTTCCTAAGCTCCTTTGAGCTCATACCTTGCTAAAAACTGTTAAAAGTTCACTGGCGGATGTTTAGGTAGATCAAAATGTAAACATCCGCCAGTGAAAGCCCCATCAAAATCGATCCAGCCTTTAAGAGATTAGCCAGTAATCTTTAAAGTATTTCCTTTCTAACAAAAAAAGAATGAATAAAATCGAACCACGCGTTAATGAATTACAGCTAAGTACACATTTTGACTTTCATCCCCTCTCCCAAAAGAACCGTGCTGAATTTCGGGATAAAAAGTATCCTATATGTTACTCCGTAGTATGAACTTAAATCTTGCCAAGTTTCATTTCAATCCATCCAGTAGTTTTTGCGTGATGCGCGCACAAACATACAGACAAACAGACAAACAGACAAAAATTTCAAAAATAACTTTTTAACGTTCTATTACTTATCCCTAACATCCCCCAGTTATTATTTTGCAAAAATCTTTAATGTACAGATACGGCAAGTCTACGATTTTATTATATGTATAGATATAGATATAGAATAGAAGATAGATTTCCCTGGGACTTCTGGGAGTAACTTATTTCCATCTTCAGGATTCAGGCTGTCAGGAGGTCTTGAACATGTATTAACCTATGAATTGTTCTTAATATCAACAGTTTGTTTTTAAGCAAACATAAATATAGTGAAAGTATGTAAGTAGATTATGATACTGAAAAAAATCATTAAAATTGGTTCATTTTTGTTTTTGAAATAATCGCGAACATGCATACATACGGCTCGAATACATAACCTCCTTTTTTGAAATTCGGTTAATAATACGTCTACACCAATAAGTTCATAAAAAAATTGTCACCTTACACTGTCGATAATCACTTCTTGGAAATATTCTATATATTTTATATTGGACTTTCCGAAGTCAAGCCCGGAAAAACACAGGTAGACAGGTAGCCAAAAAAATTTAAAAAACATGGGGTTGGGAAATAATATCATTCAAATAATCATTCATCATCATCATCATCATCATGATCAACCCATTACCGACTCACTACAGAGCACGGGTCTCCTCTCAGAGTGAGAAGGGTATTGGCCATAGTCTACCACGCTGGCCAAGCGGATTGGCAGACTTCACACACCTTTGAGAACGTTATGGAGAACTCTCAGGCATGCAGGTTTCCTCACGATGTTTTCCTTCACCGTTAAAGCGAGTGATATTTAAATACTTAAAACGCACATAACTCCGAAAAGTTAGAGGTGCGTGCCCGGGATCGAACCCACGACCTCCGATTAGAAGTCGGTCGTCCTAACCACTAGGCTATCACAGCTTTTTTTAAATAACAGACAGTCATATTATATATATTTAAATTTTATTTATTTCTTCAGTTCTTCTACACAGTTCAATATTTTTACCAATGTAAAGCGAATACTTAACACGTGAAAAATGTCGAATTACTTCCTGCTCCGGAATGGTGTTAGTTAACAGTTTCAGAATAAATGAATGAGTAAATGAATAAATGAATAAATGAAACAATGAATGAACATTTTATCGTACCTAACATAAAACAATTTCGATAATAGTCCATTAGAAAAATCATTGTTTCATCGCAATTTTTTCATGCCCCCGAAAAACGGGACGCCGTCATAAATGTCGTCAGTTTCCCCCTTGCCGTTGCCATTGCCGTTGCCGTTGGCGCGTATAACTGCATCCCGGGGCTCGTACGTTCTTATCGTGTTCGAATAAAAACGCGAAATGTGCCGTTTTAATGTTTCGCCCCTTCCTTAGTCCCTTTGGCTATAACGGCGAAGGGATGTACCGTGCAAGAGTTGAATATTATTATCGATTATCCTTATGAATTTTATACGAAACTAGGCACCGTAATAAACAAAGCTGGTTTTTATGTAAACTTCCGTTGATTTAGTACTAAATTTATTGGTGTTTTGATTGTATGTTTGTATGTAGGTATGTACTATGTTTGTCCACGAATTTCTCTGAAATTATTAATTGTGACCATTTTTTTATAGGCTTTCAAAGTTTTTATAGGCTTACTTCAATTTAGGGAACAGTGAAAATTTCATCAAAATCGGTTCAGTACTTTTCAAGATATGGATTAATACGTGTACGTGTAATAAAGTGTTATTTTACGCCTGTAATGGACAACCATACTGATAATATTGTTAAGAATCGTCGATCACTGGTGATCGCAATTCACGTTGACGATACTTTGTAAATAAATAACTTGTTGAAAATTACATCAAAATCGACACAGCCGATCTCTTTTCATATTTCTCTTTGGTTCGTATTATGTGCGAGACTAAAACTATCTTAGTATTTACAGTATATTATACTTACTGATGCAATACATGGTTATTGGTTACTTTTATTATATTCATTTCTGTTAGACTTTATACGATACCTAAATAGTAAATACCTAATGTAAAGCGCTTGTAAATACATACCTATATTAAATCTTAGTTGTAAGCATTAATCGATAGTTAACAATGTACATAAGAATGCCTAATAAATAGCTGTATTTTATTGTCCTTTAGACGTGAACCTATTATGTAAGCCTAGATTTAAAGTCTGAACCTAGAAACCTAAGATATTGTAATACTAGAAACTAACTTGCTATCCCTCTTTTTGTATAGTCGAAACCAGCGTGTGTCTCATTCTAAAGTTAGCCAAGAGCTTTATACTTAGTGCATCTCACTTTAACTTATAGCATTGTTTCGCTTATATCTAGTATCTCATTTTTTGTATACAAATTGTTCTTTTGTTTCATGATTAATATTTAATAAAACTATCTAGTAATGGACCCTATAAAAGACGGCCGTTTTTGGCCACAGCACGCACTTCAACGCCTGACTTGGAAGGCTCCATTACTCTGGAGCTAAAATATCATTGTGAGTTTTTCTTCACCCCTCCCACTGTGGCTCCGATCACCCGATCCTCCACAGTGCATGGTCCATCGAGCGCCGGATATCAAGAGTCGGCAAACCCAGAAGAAGCTCCAAGTCAGGGAAAATTCTGCATCAGCGAGCCTTGAAGAGGAATCGACCCATCGCTTCAGAACGAGTTCTGCGGGCAGGGAAGATCGTTCAAGACTCTGCAGACGAAGTCAACGTCAAGAAGTCTGTTCAGCAAGATCGAAGAGGAATCAACCATCGCTGCGGGTGCATTGAGGTGGCGCTCCGAAGACGCTGCTGAAGACCGCGAAGCCTGTTGGGAAGATCGTTTCGTCGCGCTGCAGACCCTCAAGAAGCTTCAACCACGAAGAGGAATCAACCATCGCTGCGGGTGCATTGAGGTGGCGCTCCGAAGACGCTGCTGAAGACCGCGAGGCCTGTTGGGAAGATCGCTTCGCCGAGTTGAAGATCGAACTATTCAAGCGGTTTACCGCGGCTCTTTCGTTTACCACCTAACGGTGTCAAACGGTAAACAAAGAGTTTAACGCCTAACGGCGGGAGCAGTATACCAGACGGTACTGCCAGCGCGCCTTAACCGGCTGTAAGTCTGTATAGTCTGACCGCGTCAGTACGGTACACGCAAGAGGGTGGCCTCCTGGAAGGCACGCAGACGGTACGGGCGTTCCTCCCGATACCCGATTGCACACTACTCTACGTGTATTCTCTGCTGAGCGGTTCCCACCTACCTTACCCTTTCATTCCATCCCTGGGAGAGCGTGTCTCTCGAGACCACTCGAACAGGACTGCTAGGGCAGTAGGGCCGTTAGGGAGGTAGGGCATTTAGGGTCAAGAAGACGGAAGACCTGAGTGACAAGATGAGCAACACTCGAAGCAAGAAGTCACTACACAGCAGGAAGGAAGATATCGAAGATATATCGGGGAGCTCGACCAACACTGAAGGGACTTCAGGAACAGAGCAGACCACGAGTACTGAACGAACAACCAGTACCGACAGAACAACCTGTACAACCAGTACAGATTTAACAACCAGTACGGACAGAACTGCCAACACAGACAGAACTGCCAGTACAAGCAGAACCGCGGGTACGGAAAAAACCTCGGAAACCAAGAGCACAGCAAGAACCATTAGACCGAGCGACTCGAGAATGGACTCTACGGATCCAGAGAGGAAAGCAACGAGGTCACGTGCCTCTCAAGGTAGACGAGCCGAACTAGAAGCCCGATTAGCGCTACAAAGGATAGCAATAGAGAAGGCGGACGCCGAAGCTGCTGCTGCTCGTACACGATTAGAGCTGGCGCAACTCGACGAACACTCCGACCTCGAAGATAACGACGAACACGTCGATTTAGTCGACGACGACACGAAACAAACACCATTTCAATCTGCACAGAGCGGCGAACTCGACAAAAGTGTCGACCTTCTATCGAAGCTGTTGTCCAAGGTAATAAAGCATTCGAACAATAACCAAGACAACAAACAAGAGATCACTCCGAAGAAACCACCAGCTTATATGAGCGAACTTCCACCTTTCGACGGAGACCCGGTCAACTGGATACCGTTTATAAAACACTACGAATGTACCGCGTCATATTTCATCGAAATAGAGAACATAGCGCGAATAAGAAAAGCGCTTAAAGGACAAGGGAAAGAAGCGGTAAAATCGCTATTATATACAAGCTCGACGCCCGAGCGTATACTAACGGAATTAGAACGAAGATTCGGACAGCCAACGTATATCGTCAAAGGATTAATTGCGGAACTCAGTAAGCTGCCTAGAATGAGTGAAGACCTCAAAGGCATAGGATCTTTCGCAAGCGCCGTCTTTAACACTGTGGATACCATCAAACAACTCGACCAACTAGAATACCTATACTCTACGGAAATATCAGACAAGATCGTGGACAAAATGAGTACACTAGTCAAGTTCAGATGGCAGGAATTCAAAGCTAATAGAAAACGAGAGCCGATGCTCAACGTTCTAGCCGAATTCCTCACCAAGTTATCAAGCGACTTTGATGAACCTTACTTTAGTGAGAAACCAAAAATCGAAAAAGAACCCGGCAAGTCCAGACCTTTTAGAAAAGCCAGAGTCCACGTTGCCACCAACTACAACCGCAACGAAAGTGACTCAGAATCCGAATACGACAGTGAGTTCCAAGAAGAAATGAGGATAGTCTTAGCCGCCTCCACCGTTGAAGAAGAGAAGTGTCTTCTGTGCGGAAAAGCACACAGGATCATCAATTGCAACCAATTCACTAACGAAACTGTACAAAAGCGATGGGAGACAGTGAAGAAGCTCAGAATGTGCTTCAAATGCCTGGAAACGGACCATAGACATCCTGACTGTAAGGCGAAGCCATGTGGCAAAGATGGGTGTTCCAGAAAACACCACGAACTCCTGCACCGGGACAAGCCTCAACCAGAAACAAAGAAAACGGTTTCAGTTAATCATATATGCACGTCAAAAACCTACCTTAAAATGATACCTATAGAGCTGTACGGACCGAAAGGAACAGAAACAATAATGGCTCTATTGGATGAAGGTTCAACGGTCACATTATTGACAGACGAAGTGGCAAATCGACTAGGAGTCACAGGACCACAAAGCAGCTTACAAATTGAAGGAATCGGTGGTCACCACATAAAAACCGAACAATCAAAACATATTAAACTTAGATGCAAAGGCCTATTATCAAGATGCTACGAAAACATACAAGTGCATACTATCGGAAAACTCAACTTAACTACACAATCTATAAAGAAAGAGGACATTCAAGATTATGACCACTTGAAAGATATTGAAGATCAACTCTTATACGATGGCATTCCACCAGCTCTTCTTATAGGCCAAGATAATTGGCACCTTATAGTTACAAGACAACTAAAAGCCGGAAATGCATCTCAACCCGTTGCATCTCTAACACGCTTGGGATGGATACTACACGGTCATAAAACTGAAACTGCGAAACCCGTTTTATTCGTCAACCACACTTACGAAAAGAAAACGGAAAACATCGACGAGTTGATTAAAACTCAATTTAGCCCGGACTCGTTAGGAATAACTCCGAGAAAACCGATAAATAATCCTGAGCAACGAGCATTAGCAATACTAGAGAAGACAACTCACCGTTTACCCGAAGGCAAATTCGAATGCGGCCTTCTGTGGCGAACCGATAACGTTTTAAGCCGCCTGAAAAGTACAGAAAATAAATTAAAAAAGAATGAAAATTTCAAGTTGAAATATAATGAACAAATAAAATACCTACTATCGAGTGGTTACGCTGAACTAGCCACCACCGAACCCACATTGCCACGCACCTCGTATTCACCCCATTTTGCGGTGACACACTCACAGAAAAGACAGCTAAGACTCATTTACGATACCGCCGAACGCGCGAGCCGAAAAAGCCTAAACGACGCGTTGTTGTTCAAACCCGATTTACTACAATCATTATTCCACGTACTTGTGAGATTCCGACAAGGATCCGTCACGATACCGGCCGATATAAAAGAAATGTTTCTAAGAATATTAATTCGCGAGGAAGACAGAGACAGCCTACGATTCTTGTGGAGAGAGAACGAGACCGACGCGGAGCCTAAAGAACACCGAATAAAATCTTTGATTTTCGGAGCAACTTCGTCGCCTTGTTCGGATGATTATGTAAAAAACAAGAATGCACAAGATTTCCAAGAAAAATACCCGGAAGTCGTAAGCGCCATCCAACAATGTCACTATATGGATGGTCACAAAGCAAAAGAGCGCTGGTCAACGTGGTCAAAAAGCAAAGAGTATTTACAAGAACTCAACGTAACACGATGCACCGGCTCTGAGGATGAGGAGGAGTTCCACTCCATAGAAAACATCGCCAACACCATGAACGTCGAGTCTACGTACCTAGAAAAAACAAACAAAAGCTGCGTAGCAAGAAAAACCGCCCTATTGGAACTCATACCAACATCAAAAATACCGCGCTCAGAGTCAGAACAAAAAACCCCGGTGACACACTGGCGAATAATATCTGGCTTATGGCTTATTCTGATCATGATTCTGAAAATCAAAAATTATTGCTGGTCAAAATCACAATCAGTTATAAAATGGTTTGACACGCCAAAATCCTTAGAACACATTTCAAACGAATCGCGAGAGGAACGAAACGTACATCGAACATTGCATACAAACCAATATGCGAATCAAGTGGTCTCTACAACTCAACCCGTCGAAAAATCAACACCTGCAATACATCGATTACCATCGACGACGCGTTTTCTACAAGTATCAGAATACTCGCCTCCAAGTATAAAACGCTTCAAATATCTCAACAAGAAAAATCTTAACAAGAGTCTTCGAAACTTAAAAAGTAGCAATATGGTAAAGTTCGTTGTAGCAAGACGTAAACAACGATATAAGAAAAAACTTATTATTACCAGAACTAGATGGAAATTCCGAATAGTCTTAAAGATTTATTGTATCGTCAACTACTTAATACCTGCAGAAAAGGTGCGTCAGATATCGTCTTTACAGAGCTCATCTTCGCACGAGGGGGAGACTGTTAAGAATCGTCGATCACTGGTGATCGCAATTCACGTTGACGATACTTTGTAAATAAATAACTTGTTGAAAATTACATCAAAATCGACACAGCCGATCTCTTTTCATATTTCTCTTTGGTTCGTATTATGTGCGAGACTAAAACTATCTTAGTATTTACAGTATATTATACTTACTGATGCAATACATGGTTATTGGTTACTTTTATTATATTCATTTCTGTTAGACTTTATACGATACCTAAATAGTAAATACCTAATGTAAAGCGCTTGTAAATACATACCTATATTAAATCTTAGTTGTAAGCATTAATCGATAGTTAACAATGTACATAAGAATGCCTAATAAATAGCTGTATTTTATTGTCCTTTAGACGTGAACCTATTATGTAAGCCTAGATTTAAAGTCTGAACCTAGAAACCTAAGATATTGTAATACTAGAAACTAACTTGCTATCCCTCTTTTTGTATAGTCGAAACCAGCGTGTGTCTCATTCTAAAGTTAGCCAAGAGCTTTATACTTAGTGCATCTCACTTTAACTTATAGCATTGTTTCGCTTATATCTAGTATCTCATTTTTTGTATACAAATTGTTCTTTTGTTTCATGATTAATATTTAATAAAACTATCTAGTAATGGACCCTATAAAAGACGGCCGTTTTTGGCCACAGCACGCACTTCAACGCCTGACTTGGAAGGCTCCATTACTCTGGAGCTAAAATATCATTGTGAGTTTTTCTTCACCCCTCCCACTGTGGCTCCGATCACCCGATCCTCCACAAATATGTACATACTAAAATAAGAGTTGATAGCTATGGAAGTTGTTGGTGTAAATAAATAAATAAATAAAAATAAAAAAAGTGTGATAGCCTGGCACATTTCGGTAGGTACTCGTATATTGAACTCAATTTAATTTTTCTTAAATTATACCTTGCTTATTGCTATATTTAGAGTGACAAGATTTAGATATTGCTAAATTTAAGGGCATCACAATATTAGAGCAGATTACTTTTAATCGTTAGTAATCTGCCCTAATATTAGTTTAGTGGGGCCTCCTGATACAAGTATTTAAATACTAGAGAATACCCGCGGCTTCGCCCGCGAGAATTTTGGTTTTTCACAAATCCCGAGGGAGTCGTGGATTTCCGGTTCCCATTCCCGCTCCCTTTTCTAACCTTTACACCTACTTTCAAGGAAGTTTGCTATAGTAATCTACCTATAGTTGTAGCTAGAGATTTCGGTTTTTTTCAAAATCCCGTGGGAACTGTAGATTTTTCCGGGATAAAAAGTAGCCTATGTTTTAAGTCAGGGTATAATCTATCTCCTTTCAAAATTTCAGCCAAATCGGTTTAGTAATTGCGGCGTGATTGAGTAACAAACATCCAAACATCCAAACATCTAAACATCCAAACATCCACACTTTCACATTTATGATATTAGTAGGATAGTAGGAGGATTAGTAGGATAGTAGGATTAGTAGGATTGGTATTGTGATTATGTGTGATAGCTTCTGCCCGCAGCTTCGCTCGCGTAAATTTCGGTTTTGAACAAATCCCGAGGGAATCGTTGATTCCCGGTTCCCGTTCCCGATCCCTTTTCCAACCTTTATACTTTCTATCAAGGAAGTTCGCTATAATAATCTACCTATAGTTGTAGATATAGACTTCGGGTTTTTCAAAATCCCATGGGAACTGTGCATTTTTTCCAGGATAAAAAGTAGCCTATGTGTTGCCAATGCATGCAACACAGCAAACTATTGCAATAATGTGTTATGTGAACGTGATTTACCTAAGAACAGTCAGCGCCCTCTATGGCGTTTTTGGAAGATTATATCTATTTTAGTCCCACAGGAATACTTTTCCGGGATAAAAAGTAGCCTATGTTTTAAGCCAGGGCATAAGCTATCTCCATTCAAAATTTCAGCCAAATCGGTTCAGTAGTTGCGGCATGATTGAGTAACAAACATCCAAACATCCAAACATACAAACATACAAACATCTAAACATCCAAACATCCACACTTTCACATTTATAATATTATAGTAGGATACTTACAAGGAGGTCCCAGCCTCAGTAAGATTATGTATACAATGTTTTTGGAATAATAATAAAAAAATATTATTATTATTAATCGTTTTTTTTAACGTTTAATCGAGATATTTTATTGTTCATAATTTTCACATCACTATCTATGAAACGAGTATGCGAGTTATGTTCTCAAAGACATGGCTTAATAAAAACAAGTCTATTGAGCGTACATACATAATTTAGTTTGCCCTGCGATATGAATTTTAATCTCGATCATTATGTTTACAGATAAAGATATTTTTTTCGCAACATAATACGGCTCTTTAGCTTTTTATTCCATGAAAATTCTCATACAATTGTGACTCTTAAGTGAATAGTTTTAGGGGTTAAAATACGTTACTGTTTCAATTATATGGATTGAATACAAGGAAGAAACTGGGAAAATGTTTCTCTTTCTTTATTAGTTTTTATTTAGTGTTTTGAAGAGGGAGTTGGATATACTGGAAATGTTTCTATTGATCCTTTGATATTCTAAACTCATATAGACTTGTACGCTTGTCAGGTTAGACCTAGAAAGTAAGTAAGATATTAGTAAAGTAGTAGAAGCCCAAGGTGTTAATAAATCTATACATAATATAATAAAATCGTAGACTTGCCGTATCTGTACATTGAAGATTTTTGCAAAATAATAACTGCGGGATGTTAGGGATAAGTAATAGAACGTAAAAAAGCTATTTTTGAAATTTTTGTCTGTTTGTCTGTTTGTCTATTTGTCTGTTTATCTGTTTGTCTGTTTGTCTGTGATTGTGCGCGCATCACGCAAAAACTACTGAATGGATTAAAATGAAACTTGGCCAGATTTAAGTAACTATGGAGTAACATATAGGATACTTTTTATCCCGAAATTCAGCACGGTTCCCTTGGGAGAGGGGATGAAAGTTAAATGTGTACTTAGCTGTAATTCATTAACGCGTGGTCCGATTTCATTAATTCTTTTTTGTTAGAAAGGAGATAGTTTAAAGATTATTGGCTAATCTCTGAAAGGCTGGATCGATTTTGATGGGACTTTCACTGGCGGATGTTTACATTTTGATCTAACTAAACATCCGTCAGTGAACTTTTAACAGTTTTTAGCAAGGTTCACCTTCTAAGGAGCTCAAAGGAGCTTAGGAAAAACAAAATGATTCCCACGGGATTGTAAAAAACCAACATTAACGCGAACGAAGTCGCAGGTTTCCGCTTGTGGAGAATAAGGGGCTATTTAACCACATTCTAATAAGTATTGGATAGCTTAGGGCCTATTTCACCACCTTGTCATAAGTGTCGGATTGACTAAATGTAAGTTTTGTCACTTTCTTACTTTATGTCAAGCGACAAAGACAAAAGTTGTAGATAGCTATTTGACACTTATCAGAAGGTGGTGAAACAGACCCTTATTCCCATATTTTGCCTATGTCAATTGACATAAAGTAAGAAAGTGACAAAACTTACGTATCTGACACTTATCAGAAGGTGGTGCAACAAGCCCTTAGAATCATATAAGTAGATATATTGACGTACATTTATCTCTTTTCATTCTTATCACCAATGTCTCAACCGATAAACTTCCACTGCTGGACATACGTCTCTTGTAAGTATAACCACACAACATGATCTTGTGTCAATTGTATCCAGTGACTGCCAGTGACTCGCTTGAGAGAGCGTCCGTCCACTTAGTAGGGGTTTTCCCAAACCGCGGTGCGTGGCCGAAAGAAAAAAGTTGTAATAAAATTACTGTTTGCGTTTTGTTCTTATTTGTATTTAAACGGTAGCTTCAAATTGTATTTATTTTTAATTTTACTAGCCGTTCCTAAAAGCCTATGTTCTATTTTGCACGAACAAAACATCACGACCTATAATTGAATAATAAAATTGTAAGTAAAAGACATTAAAAGCTTGGCCTAATAAAATTTGACTGGCCTGGTTCGAGCCAAATCGCCGTTTCCTTAAACATACACCCACTGAGGTGTCATGTTACTAGAGAAGCAAATCGTATAGATACAACAGGCGTCAAAAAGGATGTTCTACGTTTAAAAAGGTGGCAACTACGCTCAAATCTCCATCATCACATCAAAAGACCCAACTATAAGCTTGGAATTAAAAAAATAACCCTTTTACCTTTTTAGTGTTTAAAGTGTTCTTAGTTATCACTTTTATCTTTGTTATATTATATTCTTGGAAGTAAAAACCTTTCATTCATTCATTGATTTCGTATAAAAATAGCAAAATTATTTACACATCTAAGGCCTATTTACTGAATTTATTGGTTTTACTGGTAAAGTACAGTAGTCGGATTGAATCCATTTTGCGGAATATTGCTGCTCTAGCGTAGTGATAACTCTCTGACTATACGCGGCTTCTGGCGATGCAAACACGGAGATTTCTTCTCAATTTTCCGAAATCGCTGCAGAGGTATTTACTAAATAGTTACAAGTAAAAATTAAGTATATCCAAATATTTTAGTATAGTAAGTAAGTATTACATGGTTTTTTGGCTAATTTAATTCTGTTTACTATTATCTTTGGTTATAAAAAATTTAAATGAGCTCTAGGCTTATCTGAATAGAAGCTTGAATTGCTAATTGGAATTCTATCAAAAATTCAAGACAGCTGTGCTATAAAGATAGTTCTTTTTTGTGCCGATTCAAAGCATGCCACCGAGTGTATTGGTAACTGAATTTGGCATTTCTAAACAAATCATCACAATTCACTAACGTAAATTACTGTGGGCACGGAATTGTAATCAAATCGAGCAATCAAAAAAAAAAAACAAAGGCACAGCCTTACTATCCTTTTCTCGAAGCCGTTCTGTGTGCTTAGTCTAAATCGGAGCACTCGAAAACGAACTCGAAAACTATTGATCGATTTCAGAGTAAAATAGACCTAAAATGGCTTGTATTAAGGTTTGAGTTCGGCAATACATTCAGCATTGTTCGAATGCTGAATGTATTGGCGAACTCAAACCTTAATACAAGCCATTTTAGGTCTATTTTACTCTGAAATCGATCAATAGTTTTCGAGTTCGTTTTCGAGTGCTCCGCTTTAGACTAAGCACACTGTTTGCCTCGTAAGGGGATTTGTCGTACGATTGACGACTTTGTCTTTGAAATCTTAACACAGTCACTTAAATATTCTCTTTAGGACTTTCTTTAGAATTTTCTCTTTTTTCTCAAGTTAATAGGGAGTTTCTTTTTAAAAAAAGTTTCTTTTTATTATTTAAACTAAACTAAGAAAAAAAACTTTAGGGAATTCTGACGTACCGCATATACCTATATTACTCGCTAAAGCGTGTCTAGACTTTGAGTTTCATTGAGTTTTTTGATATTCAAAATAACAATCAAATAGTATTTGTGTGGGGCGCGCTCGACAGAAACTCTTCGTAACATCAAAATTCAAATTTCATTTATTCAAAGTAGGTACACTGTACACTTTTTGAACGTCAATATATTATAAAGTACCTACATGAAAGTGATGTACCTAATGGTGATAATTACTACGGAAACTTAAAACTAAAACTACGACGGTTCCTACTACTCGAGGTACTAAATATACATCACTACTAACTATCCTTCCTTGCCATAAATATTATCCGTAAAAGGTTTTATAACATCCTTTCATTTCACTCACGATGCAGCAAAATATGAAAATTCAAAAGTGTTACTTATCAGTGATCACGAGACAGATGAAGAGCGCTGATCTCCCGAAACGGATATTGAATGTTGCATGTGAGAAATTGTGGTTTTGACGTTGATATACGAAACCTAAGATATTCAGTCTCGCTTGAATTATGTGAGCGCGAAAAATAAGTGCTTAAAATGACGAAAAAGAAGAACTTTGTATTCTCATCTATCTTCTTCTATCTTCTATAATATAATAAAACTGTAACAGATCCAATTCTGTACATTGAAGATATTTTGAAAATTTTGATTGGAGGGCACTCTATAATCGATACTGAAGCCAAAACTGTAATTTTTTCATTTTTGTCTGTCTGTCTGTATCTTGGCCGCGCATCACGCCAAAACTACTGAACGGATTCAAATGAAACTTGGTACGATTTGAGTTTATACTCCGAGGTAGGACATAGGATACTTTTTATCCCAAAATTCAGCACGGTTCCCTTGGGAGAGGGGAAGAAAGTTAAAACGTGTATTTAACTGTAATTCATTAACGCGTAGTTCAATTTAACACATTCTTTTTTTGTTAGAAAGGTAGTACTTCAAGTATTGTCCCGTAAATATTTCAAGGTCATAGGTTTTTTAGTTCAGAAATGACAGACATTACAACCCTCAGTATTGGGTTCAAATAACTTGGGACTCGGATCTTTGAACGTACGGCTTATTTTAAACTGGTGTGCGTTTAAATTTATGTTTGTTGGTCTGTCTATTTGTTCCAACTAATCTCCGAAACGGCTGGATCGATTTTAACGGAACTTTCAATGGCAGATAGGTAATGTTATAAGGAGTAACTTAGGCTACATTTAGTTTAGGTACAAAAAAGGATTATGGGATCCGATCCGATCCTATATAAAACCTATAAACACGCGAACGAAGTCGCGGGGGTCAGCTAGTACACAATATAGATTTACATTTACTGTACAAAAATGATTCAAAATTGAGCCAAGTATTTACACAAATAGTCTAGTAGTTAGCATGTTTGACTGCGGATTACGGGTTCCTGCGTTCGATTCCCGGATCGGGACAACAATCGTTAGGTTTTTGTCAATAAATTGTCAGTGCCAGCCCTGAGTTGTTAGTTGGCGTTATTTCACTCCAGTGCCTCGGAGAGCACGTTAAGCCGTCGGTCCCGGTTATTATCATGTGCTCACAGTCGTTAAAGCCCGCCAACCCGCATTAGAAATAGAAATAGAAAACTTTTTTTTATTCAGAGAAACTATTACAAACGCTTTTGTAAAATCACCAGTATTCAGGGCAGCACATTGGATCAGCGTATGGTGGGTCTAAACTCTAAATCCCTCTCTCCTATAAGAGAGGAGACCTATGCCCAGCTGTGGGACGTCAAAGAAGACTATAGTGGTAGTTCATATAGACTATATATACTTAAATCAAATCAAAATCAAACTTTATTCAAAACAAGCGCGTGGATATTGGTTTTTAAAAATCCCGTGGGAATCATTTTGTTTTTTTCCTAAGCTCTTTTGAGCTCATACCTTGCTAAAAACTGTTAAAAGTTCATTGGCGGATGTTTATGTAGACTCCCTAGGGAACCGTGCTCGGGATAAAAAGTATCCTATATGTTACTCCATAGTATGAACTTAAACCATGCCGGGTTTCATTTCAATCCATTCAGTAGTTTTTACGTGATACGCGCACAAACATACAGACAAACAAACAAACAGATAAACAGACAAACAGACAAAAATTTCAAAAATAGCTTTTTTACCTTCTATTACTTATCCCTAACATCCTCCAGTTATTATTTCGCAAAAATCTTCAATGTACAGATACGGCAATTCTACGATTTTATTATATGTATAGATTGATACACTGTAGGTACTCTTTTTGAATGACAATTTTACATATTTAGAAATTTTTCGCTACGATTTTACAAGTATATACTAGTGAAGATGATAGATGACGACTTAAAACTAAAACTACGAGGGTTCAGGCTCACCCTGATGTGTGAAGAATCCACAACAAGCTTAACATGAGTTTATTTTAGATGCATAGATGACAAGAAAAAGTTCGTAAACTAAAACCCGACTACGCTTAATAATTTAATAATTGTTTAGTGTGCATAAAGCGCGGGGCAAGCATCCAGTGGCGCTATCTGTTAAGTCCATCCGATAGACACCATCATCATTCATCAAAATTGGTCTAGTAGCTAAAATCATCCATCATCCACCATCATTCATCAAAATCGGCCACAAACATACATACATACATACATACATACATACATACATAGACTGCTAAAATCATACCCCTCCTTTTAGCCGTAGTCGGGTAAAAATAGGAAATTTTTTCATTTCCGATAGGTGTGTGCAAATTGCATATATATACATAGCATCGCTCGCGTATATCTGAATGTTTTATTAGCGTGAACGGATATAGAGCGCGGTGTAACCGATGACGGGGAGAGTAGAAACACCATATTTTCATCAAACGTAGCTAACAACACTTTCGACTAATTCACCTTTCAAACAAAAAAAAACGCATTCAAATCGGTTCACCCGTTTGAGCGCTACAGGGGAACAGACACACACACAGACACACACACACACACACACACACACACACACACACACACACACACACACAGACACGTCAAACTTATAACTTAAAAATAACGTTAAAAATAATAAAAATAAAACGGGTGTGACACCATAGAAGTATTATATTATCAAGGATAGAATGGCGTTGGGAGAGGAAAACGCGTACCTATACAAATTTTTATAAGCACACCTAGTACGCACTGAGATTTCGACGTAATTTATTTATTTTAGTGCACAAAATAATTGTTCCATTTTGCGCTATTTCGAACTGTGAACATAAGAAATAAATTCAGAAGAATAAGAATAAGTACAGAAATAAATCGCAAAAAATACCTCCAGGTGTTGTATTTATTTTGGCACGCGTGAAATCTGTATTAGGCTGCAAGGGTGAGCTTATCAAGAATAATTATTACCTAATAAAAAAAACTAAGCACTCATAAGCATTATCTCAATAATTGAGGCCTCTGTGACGAATAATCTCTTACAAGTCTGGATTAGTTAAAAAAAATAAAAAAACCATAACTCAAAAACTACGCAAAATCGCGGAATATACATGGGGATGATTCAGGTAGCCCTAGTGGTGTTTTACCTCTAGACAATCACTTGACACTATTTCTTGGGACACTCTGTATATCAAGAATAATTACCAAACATCCAACTCATGGTCACCCTTGGGGTCGGGCGCGGTGAGAGAGAAATAATCCGGCCCCGGTACAAAGCCCCGGACGCCTGCAACTGATACTTGTAGATCCGTGATTACGAGAGTGCATTTACTACTTACTATATTTACATCCTGAGAGGAGACCCGTGCTCTGTAGTGGGCCGGCAATGTATTGACAATGGTGATGATGATGATTTTACATCATTTATGTGACGTAATTGAAGTAAATATCATCATTTTTCGAGCAGTGACATAATTTATTTATTTATTTATTACTAGCTTTTGCCTGCGGCTTCGCCCGCGTGAATTTCGGGTTTTCACAAATCCTGAGGGAATCGTGGATTTCTGATTCCTGTTCCCGCTCCCTTTTCCAACCTTTATACTTACTTTATAGGTACTTTCTAGGTACTTTGGAATAGTGATTTACCTATAGCTGTAGCTAGTAGATTTGGGTTTTTCAAAATCCCGCGGGAACTGTGGATTTTGCCAGGATAAAAAGTCAGGGCATAATCTATCTCCATTCAAAATTTCAGCCAAATCTGTTCAGTAGTTGCGACGTTATAGAGTAACAAACATCCAAACATCCACACTTTCACATTTATAATATTAGTAGGAAGTAGGATTCATGTACCAAATTATTGTAGTTACAAAAACAGAAATAAACGATGTGTACATAGGGAAAGCTTATCTCTACAAGAGATTTCTTCCAGATTCCGAAGATTGTGAGTAAGGCGTAGTAAGTGGTATTGGTCTTACGGTACTAGAAAAGGCATACATATATCATCATCATGATCAACCCATTACCGGCTCACTGCAGAGCACGGGTCTCCTCTCAGAGTGAGAAGGGTCTTGGCCATAGTCTACCACGCTGGCCAAGCGGATTGGCAGACTTCACACACCTTTGAGAACGTTATGGAGAACTCTCAGGCATGCAGGTTTCCTCACGATGTTTTCCTTCACCGTTAAAGCAAGTGATATTTAAATACTTAAAACGCACATAACTCCGAGAAGTTAGAGGTGCGTGCCCCGGGATCGAACCCGCGACCTCCGATTAGAAGTCGGTCGTCCTAAACACTCGGCTATCACAGCTATACATATATAGTTAAAAAATATATCACAGTGTGCTTAGTCTAAAGCGGAGCACTCGAAAACGAACTCGAAAACTATTGATCGATTTCAGAGTAAAATAGACCTAAAATGGCTTGTATTAAGGTTTGAGTTCGCCAATACATTCAGCATTCGAACAATGCTGAATGTATTGGCGAACTCAAACCTTAATACAAGACATTTTAGGTCTATTTTACTCTGAAATCGATCAATAGTTTTCGAGTTCGTTTTCGAGTGCTCCGCTTTAGACTAAGCACACTGCTCGAGAAATAAATGAATACTGAAGGTACGAGTATCTCTACGGTAAGGCAAGTTGCCCTTTAGGGTGCGAACATGCCAAATACGCCTCACCTCGCACCTCGTACCTCGCACTTTACTTCGCTACCTCGATGACACATACCTATCCATTTAGGTACAAGTATAAATTGAAAATTTAAAAAACCCAAGACATTCGCCATTGTGTGGCGGCGGCCATCTTGGATTTACATAGTGCTATTCTACTAGTCAAGCCCTTTCATTTGATACCCATATTGAGGTAGTTGTGAAAAAATATGTAATCCGCCATTTTGTGGCGGCGGCCATCTTGGACCGATTTTCATCAATCATAGCTTAGAACACTCCCGAGTCCCGACTAATTCACCTTTCAACAAAAAAACCGCATTCAAATCGGTTCACCCGTTTGAGTGCTACGGGGGAACAGATAGACAAATGTATGCAAATGTACTATGTAGCATGAATTTTAATTTTTTAAGTACTATAGTACCTAAGTAATTAAAAATGACAATAAATTATAAATTATATTTATTTTGTTATAATTAGTTATTAGATCGGCTAATGAATATTAGCGCTCGATCAATTCGTTTATAGAACAAACACAGTTTGTGTTTGTGACATATTAACAACAAACACACAGTTTGTGTGTTTAGGATATTAGAGGCCGTGTAAAAACAGATCGATCACGCGGCCCGATGCTCCACGATCCGTATATATACCACAAAATGTTTATATAACCTGTTACATAATATTGTATTAAACTCTAATGCTAATGTTTGTTCATAGCTAAATACATACTATCCCTCACAGACATACATATATATAATACTGTAGATCGGCGATCATCGCTATTATAATTTGTAATTCCGTGGAATTCTGGTGTTTCTTAATGTTACCAGAGATAAAACAGTTCCCACAAAAAAGATTAATAAATTCAAAACTTATATATAAATAAAAATCAATTGCTTCATGAAGATATGACAAATGCCTGACAGATACTTCAGGTACTTTAGTTTGGGGTAAAATCGAACTTCATGTACCTAGTAACCCTGATTTTCATACAAATACATCATTCTATTTTTAAATGACAACTGTCAGAATTCCACCGAATTAAAAATCAGACTATATTTATAAAATTACAACTGTCTATACCGCTACTATTATTAGTATAAATGCGAAAATGTATTTGTTTGTTTGTCCTGGAACACGCAACTCCGGAACAACTTGTTTTTTTATACTACACCTGCTCTGAAAGTACCTTCTGGTTTTTCTCATATCGAAAGTCAAAGTACGTCATTACTGTCAAACAAATAGGCGGGACGAAAAAATATATGGAATTTCCTAAGAGAAATTATACCCTCTTCTTCCTAGAGAACGCTTATTTAAAATGAATAAATACTTATTATATCTTTCGTTTTTGCTTATGTCAATATGCACTGTCAAAAAAAAGATCGCAATATAATTTCAGTGTCATCTTGAAAGACAGATTGTTGTGAATTTTGTTTGTTTTGTTCACCACCGTAGTAACAGTTCAGCTTGCGATAATTTGTGATCTTTTAACTTCTAAGTGCTTTGTTGTGTGAAATATTTTGACTATTTAATATTTTAGTAATCATGATTTGTGTAGCCATTGGCTACAAAAGTCCACTCAGTGTATTACGTGAGAAAAATATGCGTATATCTTTGCATAGGTAAGTATTATATTGAATTCTGATAAGTTATCACGTTTAGTTTATTATTATTTTGCTGTAGTCATAACGAATGCAATATTAAACCATTTTGATAAATTTATAATGACCGTATTAGAATTATATTTCTTTATTTTGATAAAATTTAATTTTTCATACGAGATTTCATGCCACTAGTGAAGCGCATTGTCATCTCATATCGATATCGATAGTCGTGTAGTATCCGACATATGGCAATAATTGCATGGTCTCAAACCACTTTAGTAAAATATTAACTACCCATACTATACTTCCGTGAGTTCCTTCCGTACTTAGAATTTTATTTCCGTGGAATTCTGACGTAATGTTACCAGAGATAAAACAATTCCCACAAAAAAGATAAAAAATTCAAAACTTACGTAAATAAAAATCAACTGCCGCATGTAGATATGATAAATGCCTGACAAACACTTCATGGTGATAATGTCATTCAACTTCCATTTTTCAATAATTTTTTTCAATGTGCTTCTTTTTTTTCTATTGCTGTTAGTGTGCACTTTCTAGTTTCCACTCTTGGTGTTTTCTATTTTAGGGCGAAACGACTAATATTACGCGGCATATAGCTTTTAAAGATGACAGGGAATTAAAGTAGTTTGAGGTAAAATCGTACTTCGTAGACGTCTACCCTGTTCTCCATACAAATAACTCATCTGCAAATGACAATGACAGCTGTCAGAATTCCACGGAATTAAAAATCACAGTGTATAAATGCGTGTATAAATGCGAAAGTGTGTCTGCCTATCTGTCTGTCTGCTAGCCTTTCACGGCCCAACAGTGTAACCGATATTGATGAAGTTTTGTGCAGAGGTAGCTTACATCCCGGGCAAGGACATAAGCTACTTTTTATCCCGGAAAATTAAAGAGTTCCCACGAGATTCTTAATGGTCCATCCGCTTATACGAAATATGGTACAGAGGTAGCTTGCGTCCCGGAAATTTACATAAGCAACTTTTATCCCGGAAAAGCAAATAGTTCTTAATTATATATCTTATTTCACAAAATTAAAAAAAAACCTAAATCCACGCGGACGAAGTCGCGGGTGTGAGCAACGTGTAGTATTTATGTATCTATATAATTGTATATAAATAGTGGAACTAATGCGTTTTGACGAGATAACTTGCATAGTAATTTAAACTTAATTCAAATGAAGTAAAATAAAAGAAGAAAACACTCTTTTAAAGTATTATATTTCAATCTCTTATTACTTTGTTATTGAATCTACCACCATTTCCAAGGGGCTTTTGTCTTAGAGAAGAAATGGCGAAACAAACTCTAGAGCACCATCTTTTGAAATAATTCACATTTACAATCACATCACAATAACAATAAATCATCATCATCATCAACAAGTCATCAGGAAAAATCAACAGTTCCCGCGGGACTTTGAAAAACCCGATATCTATATCTACAGCTATAGGTAGATTACTATAGCAAACTTTCTTGAAAGTAGGTTCCCATAGGTTGAAAGTAGTTCCCCGCTCCCTTTTCCAACCTTTATAAGGTTGGAAAAGGGAGCGGGAATGGGAACCGGAAATCCACGATTCCCTCTGGATTTGTTCAAAACCGAAATTCACCCGGGCGAAGCCGCGGGCAAAAGCTAGTTAGATAATAAAACAAGCTTGGAGAAGTCAAGCTAATCTTTTTATCTGTTAGCATTCTTATATGAAGTCATCTTAATCTGGCCTAGGTATGTACTCCTATTCAAGTAGGTACTCATGGCTTCACCTGGCTTGGCATGGCTTTTTTGATGAATCTTGACTAAACCAATCCTTCAACAATTTGTATCTAAATTAAATCATAAAGTTACCTGTAATATACAACGATAGTTTTACTTTACGCAAAACCTGAAAGTAGTTTGTTCAGAATCAGTAACAAAATCTAATCCAACCATTTATATACCGTGTTATATTTTTGTCCAAAAATATTTTGAAATCCTACAAGCTTAGACACAATGATTTACCGCGCATCAGCTGACGGTCGGCACACAGCGGCGGTCATGCAACTCGCGTCGATCGCAAGTCGCTGCGGCGACGGCTTGCGGTGACCATTTTTTTCGAGGACAACGACGCAACATAACAAGCTTATAACTTCGTTACTTTTCATTATATTTTTTTGAAATTTTGTATAAATATTTTTAATGTAAAAATATTTGACACGTGTTTCGGTTTTTGCGCAAAGTAAAACTAACGTTGTATGTATGATATGTAAATAATAATTATTTAAAGAGTTATGAAAAAGTAAAATCATAGTCAATATTGTTCATATACTTATTGTACGCCATAATGTAATTTTTACTATTTACCCGACTGTTACCATATTCATAATACTCTCTTGTACCTACAAAATTACAATAAAAGTGATTTCTATTTCTATAATAATAATAATAATAAATACTCACACATACACACACGGTCGTCTGTTCCTAAAGTAGGCAACTTAATGCCTGTGTTATAGGTAACAGCCGACTGATAGACATATTTACATATACATAAATACATATATATTTTTAATAAAGGTATACATATATACATATTATTATAAATACACCCAGACTCGGAGCGGGAATCGAACCCGCGACCCCGGAGCGGAAGGCAGGGTCACTGCCAACCGCGCCAACGGGCCAGTCAATTTCCATAATTATTATCGATACCTACTTAAATTGTCATCCCTAGTTTATACTTGCTTAGGTCAAAACCGCACTGGTAAGACAACACGCGCTGATGCGACAGCGATTCCGTTAAAACAAACTCCTATGAACTTATGGGACTGGCCACATAACTTAAGCGACGTGCGCCATATTTTATTTGTTTAAATCATTCGTTATCTATATTCTATACATATAAAATTATAATAAAATCGTAGAATTGCCGTATTTATACATTAAAGATTTTTGCAAAATAATAACTGGGGGATGTTAGGGATAAGTAATGGAACATAAAAAAGCTATTTTTCAAATTTTTGTCTGTTTGTCTGTCTGTTTATCTGTTTGTCTGTATGTTTGTGCGCGCATCACGCAAAAACTACTAAATGGATTGAAGTGAAACTTGGCACGATTTAAGTTCATACCAAGGAGTAACATATAGGATACTTTTTATCTCGAAATTCAGCATGGTTTCCTTGAGAGAGGGGATGAAAGTTAAAATGTTTACTTAGCTGTAATTCATTAACGCATGGTCCGATATCATTCATTCTTTTTTTGTTAGAAAGATTACCGGCTTATCTCTGAAAAGGCTGGATCGATTTTGATGGGACTTTCTCTGGCGGATGTTTACATTTTGATCTACCTAAACATCCGCCAGTGAAATTTTAACAGTTTTTAGCAAGGTATGAGCTCAAAGGAGCTTAGGAAAAACAAAATGATTCCCACTGGATTTTCAAAAACCACCCGAACCACGCGAACGAAGTCGCGGGTTTCCGCTTATCTATACATATAATAAAATCGTAGACTTGCCGTGTCTGTACGTTAAAGAAATTTGCAAAATAATAACTGGGGGGTACCTAAGTAATGGGACGTAAAAAAGCTATTTTTGAAATTTTTGTCTGTTTATCTGTTTGTCTGTATGTTTGTGTGCGCATCACGCAAAAACTGCTGAATAGATTGGAAAATGTATACTTAGCTGTAATTCATTAACGCGTGGTGCAATTACATTCATTATTTTTTTGTTAAAAGGAAATACTTTAAAAATTGTTCCGTAAATATTTCAAGGTCATCGGTTTTGTAGTTCAGAAATTACAGCCATCACAACCCTCAGTATTCCATATTACTTGGAACCTGGCTTGCACTTGTACCTTTGAACATCCGGATGCATGTGTTGCATTAAAATTTGTGTTTGTCTGTCTCCGAAATGCTGGACCGAATTTGATAGAACTTTCATTGGGAAAACCATAGTGATGGAAAAGAGATATTAAAAAATTAATACTCATTAATATTACTGTATGTACATAGTTCCATTTTAATGCCCAAGTTCCTTTTTAGTGTCTATTGAAAATGTGAAGGTATTTACCTATGTACCTTGTTCAAGCTAGATAGTCTGTTTAGATATCCAACTTTAAATCTAACATCTTGATGTATTTCATAAACCTACTTTCTTTTAAATAATATAAGAAACGAAATCTCAAAGAGAAATATGTTATAGGGGTTGAACAAATCCTTAAGTACACGTAGCCCACGTAGGGTACATTTTCTACTATTCGCAACACAAACTGACACAAGTTAAGTGAATGTTCCCGATCCCATTGTTCATCGCCGCCGTCTTTGAGGCGCGAGTCGCGATGTTGCGCCTTACCATGCGGCCTCGGCCTAAGTATATATAAGTATAACAGTTGAACTACATCAAACTGGTTATTTTTTGTTTAAAGTAGGACAACTGATAGTAGTAGACTTCTCTTTCTTTCTTATGCTTAAAATCGGTACAAGTGAGTGAGTCAAAGAGATGTTTGATTTCGTCTAAAATATCTCGTTTCCATAGCTACTTGTTCCTAGGGAATTTCATTGTTAACGCGCTAGAGCGGAAGTTCCATTTATGAAATTCCATTACTAACGTGCTTTTTTCTTTTTAATTTTTGATCAAATCCGATCAGTACCTACATGAAAAAAAACCTATGTCGACAAACACGACGTAAAAAGCACCCAATAAATAACAACCGTCACGGTAGGCGGCGCTGATGTCGCTATGTCACCGGGCAGGACCGGGGTCTGCTAGTTTAAATATATTTAATTTTAATTATTAAAATTACATAATGAACATAAAATAAAAGTAAAAAATACAAAATAGTTTTTTTTTCGCGCTATTTTCTTTTTATTTTGCGAGTCGCTTTCTTTTGTTTTACCTATCCAAATTTTCAATTTATAAAATTACAAGTGTCTAGTAGTGATAGTGAAGATTTGATGACGCCGCCCAACGCCGCTGGAATTAAAAATATGTGGCTAAGTAGTTATTTTTATATTGAAAATCTTTTACCCAAGATATCTAAAGATAGATAGAAATAGTTACAACAAAGCATATGAAGAAGAAGACAATGGAAACCCAACCTCTTCTTCTGATTGATTTACGGTAATAATTTTAATATTATATTATATTATTTTATTATTTTCCTCGCAGGTGTAGTATAAAGCACTATGTATCCCTTCGGGAGAAAGTGCGATTCCTCTCGGGCGTATTGCGGCCCTACGGCCTACGGCCTCGGGCCTCAAACTACACCCTCGTAGTAATCGGTCACTTTCTCCCGTCGAGGAACAATGTACTATTGCTTGGATACAAAAGACTTAGAGCGTGACATAGGAAATTTTTATACCGGGAAAACAAAGGTTCCCTGCGGGATTTATGAAGAACTTAACTCCACGCGGACGAAGTCACGGGCAAAAGCTAGCACCCACGGCGAGCTTGGTATTTCCGGTGCTACATCGAATGTGGAAACCAAAATCTACGCGGTCACAGCCGTTTTACATAAAAAGTATAAAGTTCGTAAACTAAAACCCGACTAAGCTTAATAATTTAATAATAATTTTAGTGTAGAGAAAGCGCGGGGCAGCGGCTAGTAGCGCCATCTGTTATGTCTATCTGAAACTAATTTAATAATCTAGAAAGCCGCGCGAAGGTCACTTCTCGATTTTTTTTCGTAAATAAAATATATGCTATGACTATAACAACGAATTAAAAGACACCTCATTCATCAAAATCGGTTCAGTAGTTTAGGCGCCACAAACATACATACATACATAGACTGCTAAAATCATAACCCTTCCTTTTGACTTTGCCGTAGTCGGGTAAAAATACATACGATTTCCGGTTTTTTGTCCAATATTGACGTTCGCTCGAGGCTAGTATACAAGCAAGTAAGTATCCACTGCTCTGTTAACAGAGCCACACGGAGTTAGGTTCGTTCGTTCGTTTCAACCAATAGACGTCCACTGCTGGACATAGGTCTCTTGCAAGGATCGCCACAGCACACGATCTTGTGCCGCCTGACTCCAGCGGCTGCCAGCGACTCGCTTGAGATCGTCTGTTCAACGAGTGGAGGGTCTACCTGCGCTTAGATTCTTGACACCCCCTGCCCCGCCGTTACCGTAACCGCTGCCAGAGCTAGGAATAGCGGGGCCGCCGGGGACTGGGGGCTGTGGCTTTGTTTTAATATCCATGCAAGGGTATGCCCATAATCGCCACGCTGGGCAGGCGGGTTGGCGATCGCAGGGCTAGACTATTGCACTTTTGTAGTCTACTTAGACTATTGCCATTTCTGTAGTCTAGCCGATATGAAATGGTTATACCGCCATTTGTCGGTCGTCAGAGCCTCGTCTGTTGATTAGCAGGGGGCACCACGTGCAGGTGAGGTTGACAATTGGAGTGCTGAGATGGAGGTGCACTCCCTTACCCCCCTTAGTTAGGTACTAAGTGCAAAATCTTTCCGTAAAAAGTTTGTAAAAGATTTATATACCACGCGGACAAAGTCGCGGGCATCAGCTCGTTTTACATAAAAATACATACGATTCTCGGTTTCTTGCCCAATATTGACGGGCGCTCGAGGCTATTATAAGTATATATACCCTATATTATAAAAGTAAGTACCCACTGCTCTGTTAACAAAGCCCTTTGAAGCAAATAGCGATTTTGCGCTGTGCGCGGCTCACGTTAGGTACTAAGTGCGAATTCTTTTATAAGGAATGCTGTGCAGATATGTTCGAACATTCTTATATAGATGGGACAAATAAATCTCGATACCCCGTTACCGTTTTTGACGACCTCCCTGGCGCAGTGGTGAGCGCTGTGGTCTTATAAGTGGGAGGTCCTGGGTTCGATTCCCGGCAGAGGCAATTTGAGATTTTATAATTTCTAAATTGTCTCTGGTCTGGTCTGGTGGGAGGCTTAAGCCGTGGCTGGTTACCACCCTACCGGCAAAACCGTGCCGCCAAGCGATTTAGCGTTCCGGTACGATGCCGTGTAGAAACCGATCAGGGGTATACATACCTCTTCCAAGTTAGCCCGCTTCCATCTTAGACTGCATCAACACTTACCATCAGGTGAGATTGCAGTCAAGGGCTAACTTGTAGTTGAATAAAAAAAAAACCCACCAGCTTCCGGTTATATTGTTTGAGCTGAGGCAAGGAACTATTAATAACCAGATGCCCACGACTACGTCCGCGTGGATTTAATTTTTTTTTTTAATCCTGTAGGATTTTTTTAAATAGTACCTACTGCTTTTTCGGGATGTAAGCTACTACTTCTGTACCTTTCACATAAATCAGTTAAACGGATGCGCCTTTAAGAATCCCGTGGGAACTCTTTAATTTTCCGGGATAAAAAGTAGCCTGTGTTCGTCCCCGATATGTAAGCTACCTCTGTACCAAATTTCATCAAAATTAGTCAAACTGTTGGGCGGTGAAAAGCTAGCAGACAGACATAATTTCGCATTTATATTATTTGTATAGATAATATTTTTATTTAAAAAATAACTACCGCCGAGTATCTCGCTTGTTCTTCTCGGTAGGAACGGTATTCCGAACCAGTGGTAGATTCGAAAACACTTGTAAAAGTTTATTTGAATAAAAACTTTTCTATTTTATTTTAAATTAAATATTATACCCCAACACAAATATTGATTGGTTGGCCCAGAGTTTGTAGTTGGCTGTGGCTCCACCCTCGTGCTTCGGAGAGCACGTTAAACCGTCGGTCTCGGTTATTGTTACTGTCATGTGACAATAGTTGTTTAAGCCCGCTAACACGCATTGGAGCAGCGAGGCGGGTCTAAAATCACTCTCCTGTAAGAGAATAGGTCTTTGCCCAGCTGTGACGTTAAAGTGTTGCACTATTGGTAATAATGGACCAAATTTCGCCCAGGGCGCCCAAGTTTAACGCAAACGGAGACTTGCCAACTATGCAGAAGTCCATAAACTTACAAAATTCCAATAGCCGCTCTATCTTTTAAAGTAAAGGTTCTACACTCTGTGAAATTCAGCTTTAAATATTTCTCATCAACTAGTTACTTAGTTGGTATGAGTATACTAAGACTCGCTTTGAAGTATCCGGTCTTGAACTCAATACTTTTAAAATTTAAAACAAGCAAGAAAACAGGAGTTTCTTATGGAAATTACTAACCAACTTAAAAAAAAGGAGTATATTAATTCGACAATATGTATGAAATATTATTGGAACTGCAAAATATTCACCTAAGTATGATAATCTACATAATATAAGGGCTTGCAAACAAATATACAAAATTGCATAGGTCTATGTATGTATGTTTCTTGTATTTATTGATCGGATTATGACTATTCTTTTTTAATGGCTTGTACAGTAGGTACAATTTTCATCAAAATCGGCTCAGTAGTTTTCAAGATAATGAACTGTTAAGTGCGTGGTGAAGTCCGTTTTACTTTCAATCTTTTGGATTATCACTTGTTTCATCTCTTTTATTTTTATTCTCTCCCTCCTGCGCAGTTCTAAGAAACTTTATTATCTTCGAATAATATTCTACAAAGTAAAGTTGAAACTAGTTTAGTTTTCCAATCCGTATAGTACATGCCCGGCCTAGATAAGTTTTGCGTTTCAACTCTCAAGATTAAAACATTGACTTCGAGATTAGGAACTTATCTCTGGGTCTGACTCTAGATTGGATTGAAATTCGAAATTATAGGAAAATTCATCTCAGAAAATATTTCCATACTATTTTAATATTATAAATGTAAAAGTTTGTCTGTTTCTCTATCTTACCTTTTAAGGGCTCAACAAGGGTTGAAGGGTTGAATCAATGTTGATGAAAATTGGCATCGAAATACAAAGCTTGTTTTTTACCGGGAAATCAAAGTTTCCATCGAACTTTTAAAAACCCTAAATACACACATCAACACTGTCTAGGGATATTCTGATTTTCTCAATTTATTTAAAATTGGTTATAACTAACATACAATATGTATATATTTTTGTAAAGCCTATTTATCAGACTATCTTTTAGAATAAAACAGAATTAGTTTTTTTGTGTAAATAATTTTTTATTGAAATAAAGACAAAAAGTGGAATGATGGTAAACTTAAGGATAGATGTCTTTTTAAGAAAAAATATAATTTTAGCAAAATTATCAGGTTTTTTGCAGTTACGTGAAAAATTATTTAAAATTAGTAGTCAGTAAACCACCCATGGACGTTAACCACGGTCCTACAACGGCTTTTCATGCTTTGAATCAAGTTATCAAAGTCTTGCTGTGGGATATTGTCCCAGGTCCTGCTAAGATGCAAAAAAAGTTGCTTTGCAGTCGCAATGTTCGGAGGAAAACTCCTCAAAGCCCTTCTTTGGAGCATGTCCCATGCGTGCTCTATGGGGTTTAGGTCTGGTGATTCAGCGGGCCAGTCTAAGATCGACACATCGTGCTCTTGTAGCCAGCTGGTCACCACTCGCGCAGTGTGCGAACGGGCTTTGTCGTGCATGAGCGTGAAAACTTGGTCCATTTGCAGTCGATGGGGATAGATTATTGGTGCTAGCACCTGATTACGGTATTTTTCAGAAGTCATGGTGTTTCTGATCCAAACGAGATCTGTTCTTCCATCGATACGAATTCCCGCCCAAACCATAATTGTTTTGCCGTGGTATGGCTGGACTTCCTGACGGTGTCGCAGACGGTTGTCACGACCAGGAGCTCGCCATACACGTACTCTTCGTAAATCAGGATGAAATCCGAATCGGGACTCATCGGTAAACAGCACTACAAACCACTAGTTATCTTCCTAGAGCAAATGTTCGCGAGCCCACTGTAATCTTCGTCCACGATTTCCTCTGCGTAGTGCTGGAGTACGAAGCGGCCTGCGAGCATGAAGGTTAGCCTCGTGCAGTCTTCTCACAGTTTCGTCACTGACAAGCAAATGGTGGTCTGACTGGAGCCTTTAAACCAACTGCATGGCTGTAGCATTTGGTTATCTTCTCGCGGTCATTTGCGAAAATCGGTCCTGTCTTCGGGCGGTTATGCGCTTCTCGCCTGGGTGCCGTTCAGCCACTTCACCAGTGGTGCAATAACGTGACCACAACCTTGATATCACGTTTTTTCTTGTTTCAATCGCCTCGGCAATACTTCGTTGAGGAGCCCCAGTTTGGAGCGTACCTACTGCCCTTAACATTTCGTCTCTTGTTAAATGGCGCCTCTGCATGATGCATACAGTTGCATAAATTAGAAATTAACCAATAATTTTCATTGAAACTTTCATTTGATACAAAAATATACCAAAAACTGGGTTAGGTCAATTGAAACTTTCGAACTTCGCTACAATTATGCCGCACAAATCATTTGTTTTCAATTTATTTTTTCAAATTCAAATTTAGAATCATTTAATATGGTCTACAAAATAAGCTTTCATTAAAACAATTTAAAACCGATTAATATTTTTCGAGTTTCAGAACTTTATACAAAATATCCCTAGACATTGTTGATGTGCATATATGCATTTTAAAGTCGCAGGCAAAAGCTAATTATAGTGGTAATATTCAAAGTAGCTAAAATTCAGTCTCCAGCTTTTCAAACTCTAACAAAAGAACCTCTTGTAGGTTTATATACTTATTAAACAAAAACAACAAAAATCCAGACTGCGTAAGAAGCAAACCTAAAAGAAAAATATAACCTACATCCTATAACACAAATAATATGTAACCTACTTTATAATTAATATAAATAGTAGATACATTAATATTGACAGATTCAAATTCATAATATTCATAGATTCAATCTATTCATCTGTTTGTCTGCTTAGGGGATATAAAAATCCCATATATATTCATACATAATATTATGTGGGATATCTAATACATAGGTATATAAAATTCTCGTGTCACAGTATTTGTAACAAAACTCCTCCGAAACAGCTTGACCGATTCTTATGATTTTTTTGTCTATATTCAGTAGATCTGAGAATAGGACGTGAAGAATTTTTCATACCTACCCTTATGTATTATGGATGGTCCAACCCAAATTTTTATTTTTTTTATTTTTTGTATTTTTTTATATTTTTATTTTTTTATGATTCGGCATTAAACAATACATATGATGAGATTTACATGAATCCACGCGGAAGAAGTCGCGGGCATCAGCTAGTATCCATATACATTTTTATACATACCCAGATACGATTGAAAAGCATACCCTTTCTTAGCGAGACACTGGAAATGTACAACAATCGACAAGGTAAAAAGGTTCCCATTAAAATTCTAAAGTGGTGCCCCGCGCAAAGTTACCCTGACGTACAATTTCCTTGACTCGAAGGGCAATCGTTTCCTAACGCCTTAATTTACGCACTTGTTGATTTTCCACTCGGCTTTCAAGTTTCAATTAACTACTTTATCGTTCCGTGCATCGAATCCATTTGTAGGAATCTCTTTTATTTTGTTTATTTTGTTGAGGGTCGTCATTCATCCTTTCCATTAATGTTTCCATTAAAGTATGATAATTAAGAATTCTCCGATGCCAAATATGTATCTGTCTGCACCAAATGGTAGCATTATATATTTATGGTGCCATTTTTGTAACGGAGTTTATCTCAAAAACTAAAATTGGTAGGAATTTAGTATTTGTTTGTAATATATCTATATGATAATATGGTATATACTATAAATATCTTTAAAATATTATTTAGTAAGTATATATGTATATATATAATAGATATAAACAAATATACAAACATATAATTTATAGATTTATATTTATATGCATCATTTTCTAGTTTATAATCTTCTATAGATATAAAAATAAATCCCTATTTTCCTTGGTCACAGCATAACGCGTGAACGGCTGAACTGATTTTGACAAAATTTGGTGTAGAGGTAGACAAGGTCCAAGGTCTAGGAGAAGGACATGGGCTACTTTTTACCCCAGAAAATTATAGAGTTCCCGAGGGATTCATAAAAACGCGGACGAAGTTGCGGGCATCAGCTAGTAAATAATAATTATTAATAATAAATTATGCGTTGCGATTTAACGTCCGCCAGATATATATTTACAAGTATGCGTAACTGGAAAAAATCACCCATAATAATAAGGTCACCTTTTTGTTTTCAATTACATAATTATGTAGTATGTATCCTTTGTTCCATACGCAATGAAGCAATTCAAACGAAATGAAACAATGAATAAAATTTATTTGTATTTTAATTATTATCTTATTAATGATATAAGCATTTTATCGACGACGATAAGCACACCGCCACTGAAAATTGCAACCCAACGACCTCCCGACGACCGACCGACCGACTTTGCAGTTTTAATTATTTATTAATTGGAGTGGAAACGCCGCTGCTTCGGACGGTTTTTCAGAGAATAACAGAATTTATGATCATTGAGTTTCCTTTTAATCTTTTATTCAAAGCGTTTGTAAGGTTTTTCTTTTTATAATTAATTCGTTACGGGCAATGGCTGCAATCAAGTAAACTTATGTTTAGATTTCTTTGTTTCCGATTTTTTCTTTCTTCCAAAGTTGAATGTATTAATCAATTTACTTAATAAGTGTTTTTTTTTATTCTCATTTATAGAGCGAAAGTTGCTCTCGTAGGGCTACAACATTAAATCGTGCTTATATAAACAATTATTATTAAACATCCTAAAAACTAATTTACAACCTATTTCTATTACTAATATTATGACGAAGTCTCATAAAACAGAGTTTTTGCTGCTCCCGACGTCGGGTTCGCCAAAATTAATAAGTGTTTGGAAGTGTAGTTAAATAAAGCTACGAGGGTAGCTTTATTTTGAAAAAAACCCACAGCCAATCCAGCTGGGTGTTATTTTTTTAATTTATTATTATTTTTTTTTTCAGCCGAGTATTTTTTGTTTATACTTTGTATACTGATAGAGGGACGGATGAACAAACAGACTTACATATATTTTGATAAATTATTTTTCAAAATGAAACAATTATGGAAATGGTTTCATGTTTGAATCTAACAACTAAATTTTAAATCTGAATAAATTCAGCTTTACTCTTTTTTGCATTAAGAATAAAAGAGATAAGTATACTTTCATTCAACTTCTTTGCCGTTTACAGTTCTTTTTGAAATTTATTTTTATTTAAATAATAACATATTATATAATAAGTAATATGAACATAAAATTAAAAAGTGGACGTCTGTGCGTTGATTAAAAAACATTAATCAAAGCAGTCAATTTGGTTGGTTTTACAGATTTTTCGTTATTTAAATTCTACAATTATTTTTGATGTAAACGGCAAAAAGTGAAAAAAGGAATAACGAACGCGAATATGCAATTTACTTCATTGGCTGGACAACGACTATTGTTGCCCATATGTGTGAGCAAAGACAAAATACAACACAGAAATGATCCATTCATCAATCAAATAAAAAACGGTTATGATCATCGACTATTTTTCAAACGTGATTAATTTTAATTGATTATTTATTGTTCAAAAATAATTGATTTTTACATTAATCGATTATAATGACTGGGCTACGCGTACATGCCTAAATGAGCGAGCGAGACAGAACAACTTCGCTTCTTCGTTCGGAAACAGAAAAACACGACTTTTTTATTTTATAAAAAACAGTCATTACTCAAACATAGCGTGCATTTGTGGTAATATAACTACATATAGATATACATAGGTAGTACTATTCCACATACGGATTCATTATTATAATGCATAATGCATTACTCATTAAAATAAAAGTAAAACATTGTTGAAACACTGTTGTTCTGTAGTCCCTACTTGCTCGTTCATTCACGTGGAAAATGTTCTTTCGAGGCTTTACATTGCTAAAAACGGTTATGTAGGACTGCTATGATTTTTGTAATTACAATATGTTTTTTATTTATTTTTTACTAGATAATGCCCGTGACTTCGTCCGCGTGGATTTAAGTTTTTAGTGTTCCGTATGCAAAGGGTAAAAACGGAGCCCTATTAATGTCACGCTGTATGTCCGTCCGTCCGCCGGTCACAGGTTAGCTCGTAGACGAAATGAGTTATAAACCTGAAATTTTGGTATTTGGTGTAGAACGTTGACCCAAAACAAAATATTGAATTAGAAATTGAATTAAATTATTTTTCAGGCGGGATTCCATACATGAAAAAGGAGCCGGCAAAATTTTTTTTTCTTACTTAATCTTGTGGGATATCATTGTTTAGAACTCATTAAGTTAAGTACGAATATATATTTTTTAAATTTTAATTTGCTTTCAATATATATTTTTTTTATTTTTTACTGAATAGTTTTCTTTTAATTTTAAAATAAACACATTCCCCTACATCTTCGTATTCCCCAATGTTCCTCTCTCCTCAGTATGCGGGCGTGGGGGAAAATCAGCGAAGGCCAATTTCTTTGAATGATTACGCTTGCCCGTATCATACTCCTTGCAAACAAGCTATAGCTTGATAATTTAAAAATTAAAAAAACCCGACTGCCATGCTATAAAACGAACTGTACTTGTTATTTATTATGTTTTTCATGATTTGTCACTCCAAACTGATTTAAAACATATAGATTGTATACATTTTCGTACTGGCCTTTTAAAGCCCTTTATTTTGATACCCCACTCGAGGGTCTTGAGGAAAAAAAAATTTTTCAGCTCGCACATTAAAGTGCATAAAATCCGCCATTTTTAATTTTTATAAATTTTATGTACCCAGTAACATTTGCGCTGTTAAGACAAATCTAATGACGTATCATTTATCAAAATAGGTTGAGTCGTTGAGTAGTTACAAACTGACATAGGAAACGGTCATTTTCTGTGATTTATCACTCCAACTTATTTTTAGAGTCCGACCGAAACTGGTTTTCCGGCCGAAACCGAAACCGAAACCGAATATTCGGCCGTGGCTTCAGTTTCGGCCGAAACCGAAACCGAAACCGAAACTCACGTGGTCAAGTATAAAATTCTTCAAAAATCTTAAAATATTGAAATTTGGTGCATTTTACCCATTATTCTGCATTAATTAGGACATGAAATGATAACACAGTAGGTGTATTGTGTTTGTTACAGTCATTTATTTAATATAATATAAAAAAATATTAAAAATATTTTAATATTTTTTCAAATTTTGATAAATGCAGCTTCAGTCCGTGTAATGTTTGTTTTTTGGTTCGTGGCTTCGTAACGAATAGGACTTCCTACATATCTTGCAAACAGCTTTTGATGTATCACTGATACTTTTGTCGAAGTACTGCCAAATCGGATTTTTTCCTCTTTGCGACATTTTACTATGAAACTATTTAAAATTAAAATAAAACTAATAATAACCCTAATACAACAAAACTACATCAATAGGTCATTGGAATGAAAAACCGCCAAAGCGTTGCCGCGAGAAACTTAGTTAGGCGAGCATGCACAACTTCCGAAATCAGTTTCGGTTTCGGCAAAAGTTTCGGCCAATTTTGGCCGAAACCGAAACTGCCGCCGAAACTTGATTTTTGGTCAAACTCGGCCGAAACCGAAACCGAAACCGAACTTTCGGTCGGACACTACTTATTTTCAAATATACAACGTTAGTTTTACTTTACGCAAAACCTGAAAGTAGTTTGTTCAGAATCAGTAACAAAATCAAATCCAACCATTTTATATAGTGTTATATTTTTGTCCAAAAATATTTTGAAATCCTACAAGCTTAGACACAACGGTTTACCAAGCATCAGCTGACGGACGCACACAGCGGCGGTCATTCAACTCGCGCCGATCGTAAGTCGCTGCGGCGACGGCTTGCGGTGACCATTTTTTTCGAGGACAACGATGCAACGTAACAAGCTTATAACTTCGTTACTTTTCATTATATTTTTTTGAAATTTTGTATAAATATTCTTAATGTAAAAATATTTGACACGTGTTTCGGTTTTTGCGCAAAGTAAAACTAACGTTGTATAATTGTATACATTTTTGTATTTGCCTTTTAAATCCCTTCATTTTGATACCCCACTCGAGGGTCTTGAAGAAATTTTTTTTTTCAGCTCGCACCTTAAAGCGCATAAAGTCCGCCATTTTAATTTTTTTTTAAATTTAGGTACCCTATGACAGTCGCGTCATGAAGACAAATCTAATGACGTATCATTTATCAAAATCCGCTGAGCCGTTGAGTAGTTACACGCGGACATAGGAATGGACATACATACACACAGGTGAAACACATAACCCAGTCGGGTAATAATAATAATAAGGCATGTTGAATTTCGAAACTGCCTCATTGGTCTAGTGGTTAGCATATTCGACTGCAGATCACGAGGTCCCGGGTTCGATTCCCGGGTTGGGCAAATAATTGTTAGGTACCTACTGCATTTTTCTGTCAAGAAATTCTCAGTGCCACCCCGGAGTTGGTAGTTGGCGGTGTTTCACCCCCGTGCCTCGTAGAGCACGTTAAGCAGTCGGTCCCGGTTATTATCACTATCATGTGACAATAGTCGTTAAAGCCCGCCAACCCACATTGGAGCAGCGTGGCGAATCTAAGCTCTAAATCCCTCTCTCCTAGTGTGAGTAGAGTGAGGAGGCCTGTGCCCAGCAATGGGATGTTGAAAAAGACTATTGGTGGAATTTCGAAAGGGGCCGCGATTTGTTCGCCGGGATGATCTTAGAGCGATATAATGCGCTGCGTTGCGGCGTTTCTGCGTTATTTTTACGGCGTCGCTACGGCGTTCTATACAAGAAAAATCCGCCGTCCGTCGCTTCGCTCCTAATGGAGCATGCGCCTTAGGGGTTCACAAAGGAGTATGAGGGATTAGTTAAGGAGTTTGCTCTGCCCGTATGTGAATAAAGGTGCTCTTGGAGGAGGTTGACGACCTTGCACAGTCGTGCGAGAGTTCCCCGGTTCGATTTAACCGATTGGAGTGGTAAAGGTATCCAGATCTATCATGCTTCAGCTAATTTTCACACATACTTGTAACATTGCGGCACTAAGGTATTTAAGTGTACATATAGATTTTAAGACAATTGCCTATCATTTTTTAGGGTTCCATACCAACGTTACAAGTGTTTCGAAAACAGGTATTGCTTGAAAGCCACCTCCTTTAGACTTATCGTGAAAAATGTTAAAAAATACCATTTCTACCCCTTTATCTCCGAAGAAATTTCCAAAATTTTTTGGAGCGAAACATATTTTCGAAGAATTTAATATCTAGTTAGTATTCTTTGATAGGTATTAGTTTTCTTCCAAAGTACAATCAGTGCACGAGTCTGAGGCTCAATCGGTTAATTTTTTGAGTGATTCTTACAGAATTGTTATAAATTTTAACTTACGAACAGGGGATATGTAACTTTTACGTGGACGGGCCACGTCCTTTTAAGTTGCCACGGGGGTACACTCGTACAGGTTATGATATTTATCATGATATATGTGATCATATAATATATGATCACATATATCATGATAAATATATATTATATATTTATCATGATATATATGATATATGATATTTATCATAACCTGTACGAGTGTACCTTCGTGGCAACTTTAACTTACCCATGGTAACGCGTTTTTGACTTAGAAATTTTGCTCTCGTTTAAAATAATAATAAATCATAGTACTTAGTATACCAAATCATATCAAATCAGCGGAATAGCATGTAAAAAATAACTACCTACCTATTAAAATAAAAATAAAATAACAACATATAAAATTTGCCTTTAAAAGGCAGCAAGGTACCTTTGAAAGATATAACAGTAAAATTTTCTGATACAAGCTAGGTACAATCAAAATTGAAATGAACGATCGAATTATAATTACCATGGAAAAAGGATTACTAGATATACACGCACGTATCTATTTGTACAAAAAAAAAAATAAACAAAAAAAAACACGTTGCTTTTAAAATATTTTCCGTTGGCGATCGTAAAATATAAATTTATTTCGCATACATTTGTTATTGAACAACGGCTTTATCGTGAACGCATTCATGAGGGCGGGATTTAATCGGTTATATTTTGATTATAAATTGTTATGATAGCCGATTCGATGTAATATTTTGTGGTATCTTCCACTCCAGAGCTTCACCCGCTTGCCCGCGACTTCGTTCGCGTGGGATTAGAATTTTTAACAACACCATGGGACCTCCCACATGATTGCAAATTACTTTTTGGAGTCTACATCTCCTAAGGAAGCCGGAGTGTAACGATCGAGTTTGTTTTGGTGGTGGATTTGTTATTGCAATAATGTTATACCATTTCAATAGAGTTGAGCTAAAATGTAAACCAACACACCTTTTTGCTAAAAAACTACAGAATGGATTGAAATGAAACTTGGCACGATTTAAGTTTGTAGTATAAATTTAAATCGTGCCAAGTTTCATTTCAATCCATTCTGTAGTTTTTTAAGCAAAAAGGTGTGTTGGTTTACATTTTAGCTCAACTCTATTGAAACGGACCATGGAATGTCTATTTTGGCGGATTATAGCAAAATAATTTTGTTTTCATTGTATACCAAGGAATTCTGCAAAGTACTTAACGTCTGCTTCTATTCAAAATTTAAGTATTACGTATTTAACCGTTTTTTCAAGAAAAGAATACCTTTGTTCTTCTTTCTTATACGTAATAATCTTTTATTTCTTTGGTTGGATAATCAGCGAACTTCGATTAAAATAAATACTTATTAAAAAATTAAAATAATAATAACTTCACTGTTCAACAGTTAGGTACAATGTTCGGTTTGAAATGGAATTGTAAAATAACTTAAACACTGCACTCATATTCATAATAATCGAATCCAATAAAACCACACACTGTGGAATCATTCCAGCGAACTTGCGTTTTGGTTCTTAGTTTCACGACGTTAAAGATCAAATTGGCACCAAATTATCGGTCCATAAAAGCCTTCTGTTCAATATTCAACGCCTGTTCCCTTTTGTGAGTCCGAGTATAGGGAAGTGACCGATATATCGACAAAGGGCATTATTAAATGCCCTGTCGATACGTCGAGGCCGACTTTTGTTCGTGGCTTGTCAGTGAGGGGAAAATGGATTGATTAATATCGTTGTAATGCGAGCCGAGGTGGCGGAAGCGTCACGTGGGATGTCGATATTTTTAAATTAATATGCGAAAATGAAGCTTTATTTTTTCATGGCTTATTAATTGATGACGGATTTTTGTGGACCGTCATGCGTTTCATCTATATGGGTAAAAGTTTTCTGCTTTTTAATGAATATTCGGAAAACCGAGACGTCCAAAGACATTTAGTATAAAAATTTGTATTTGTGTATTTTTTTAAAGTAGAACTAGCTCGCTAGCCCCTGTTTTGTTTGAGTGGGCATACTTATCCTTGACTAATTAATTTAATTAATTATAGCCATTTTTGGATAATTTATGATGTCCTAAGATATTCATAAAATCAAAATAACTTTGAACTATGAGCCCCGCTCATTGCCACTCCAGGTTCGCAACTCATTGATCTATATCGGTGATTCTAGTTTTTCTACGGATATCCTGATTTTTGGTTTAATCACTCAGGCAAATTCCAAGCATAGCTCTCTCCATTGCCCACTGAGTGACTCTGAGCTGACTTAAGAAAGCATAAATCGCTCTTACATAATTTTAATCGATAGTTATAACTTTAATATAATGTGAATTAACATCACTAAAACAATTGTACAATGCGAATTGACAAGAACATTTGATTTACGCAGCGTTAAGCAGTGTAGTGGACAAAATAGTGGACAAAGACACGCTCCTGTGACAAACAAAGCTGTTCTTGAGACACCAATGACTTCTACGCTATTACTTCTAACTTCTAAGGGGTTAAGGCCTCAAAAGGTCTGGGTTCCCAATTTTCTAATGGAATTGACTTTAAAACTTCTAGTAGCAATGCGCACCCGGTATATTTACGTTTTTTTGTAACACACAATAATACGATAGATTGGCTTCAATCCGAAAATGCTTCTCCTCTTAAGGTGCGTCCAGACTTGAACATTTCACCGAACCGAACAGCGAACATTTCGGCGAACTTGTTACGCTCAATGTGGACGGCGCGCTTGGAGCGCTTGAGATGGGTTACTGCGTAACAGTTCGCCGAACTGTTACGCAGTAACCCATCTCAAGCGCTCCAAGCGCGCCGTCCACATTGAGCGTAACAAGTTCGCCGAAATGTTCGCTGTTCGGTTCGGTGAAATGTTCAAGTCTGGACGCACCTTAACTTGATCGGCTTCGATTTTTGAAACGAGTCACTATCATGGCTATTTTAGCAATACCGAACGATCGGTTCGAATTCATCACGTTTACATCATTTTGTATGAAAAAAACAGATTACTTATAGTTGTTTAGATTTATGTACTGTCGATTTCAGTTTAATAAGAAAATGCTTTGACAAAAAAAAGATTTTGTTAACGTGTCCAAGAAGTTATTAATCTAGCGTTTAGTGACAGTGTCCATTGTTGGAGCAGCGGACACATCCGGGAGTGCGGTCCCGACGTCCGGCCGCGTCCGGCTGTCGTTAATACAACAATACGCTGAATACAGCTTAATTTATTTCCTAGTCAATTCATTTCATTGTTTTGTACCAGTAAATAGCCTATTATATACAATGTATATTGTATAGGTATGCTACTATGGATATAACAAGTAGAGGAATATCATCAAGAACAGCCATTAAAAATCTATTGTTGGTGTCATAAAGGTAGCGCCAACTCTTTCCGTCATTTTGAATGCAAAAACATGGCTCCTGTTTCGGTTTATTTCCTGCTTTTAGTTTAAGATATTAAAGATACAATTCCTGTCTAAAATACGTACATAGAACATGCTTTGACAAAGAGAAATAATGATGTTATTTACGTGTCCAAGAAGTTATTAATCTAGCGTTTAGTGACAGTGTCCATTGTTGGAGCAGCGGACACATCCGGGAGTGCGGTCCCGACGTCCGGCCGCTTCCGGCTGTCGTTAATACAACAATACGATGAATACGGCTTAATTTATATCCCAGTCAATTCATTTCATTGTTTTGTACCAGTAAATAGCCTATTATATACAATGTATAGGTATGCTGGTTTCCTCACGATGTATTCCTTCACCGTTAAAGCAAGTGATATTTAAATACTTAAAACGCACATAACTCCGAAAAGTCAGAGGTGCGTGCCCCGGGATCGAACCCACGACTTCTCACTCTGAGAGGAGACCCGTGCTCTGTAGTGAGCCGGTAATGGGTTGATCATGATGATGATGATAGGTATGCTACTATGGATAAAAAGTAGAGGAATATCATCAAGAACAGCCATTAAAAATCTATTGTTGGTGTCATAAAGGTAGCGCCAACTCTTTCCGTCATTTTGAATGCAAAAACATGGCTCCTGTTTCGGTTTATTTCCTGCTTTTAGTTTAAGATTTTAAAGATACAATTCCTGTCTAAAATACGTACATAGAACATGCTTTGACAAAGAGAAATAATGATGTTATTTACGTGTCCAAGAAGTTATTAATCTAGCGTTTAGTGACAGTGTCCATTGTTGGAGCAGCGGACACATCCGGGAGTGCGGTCCCGACGTCCGGCCGCGTCCGGCTGTCGTTAATACAACAATACGATGAATACGGCTTAATTTATTTCCCAGTCAATTCATTTCATTGTTTTGTACCAGTAAATAGTTTATTATGTTTACTTCATCAGAGAAGCAACCAGTCGTGCATTGGTATATAGTTTCCCTAGTTCTGCACGATCCAGATAAGGCGATCTATCTAACTGTCAATAATTTTTCCGTAGTTCCTTCATAAAAAAGTGCCCTCACCTTATCAGGGTACCCGCCCACGGTGGAAAAGGAAAACCCATAGAATTATAATATATTCAAATAAATTAACGTTTCCACTCCACGCAGTTTCGGTTGACATTGTATATGCCTTCAACGGAGAGGGGACTAATTTCATACATTTCAGTCGAAATGTATGAGCTGGGTGGCGGAGCGAAGTACCGGAGCGACTTGCTATATGGACTTTCTATACGCTGCGGAGCTAAGAAATGACACCAAAATGGCCGGTGACGAGTTAGCGTCGGGTTCGGGTATTTTAGTGCGATGTGACTCCGTGTGTTTTATGGACAAACCGATACGCTGCGGAACTAAGAAATGACACCAAAAAGGCCGGTGACGAGTTAGCGTCGGGTTCGGGTATTTTAGTGCGATGTGACTCCGTGTGTTTTATGGACATACCGATACGCTGCGGAGCTAAGAAATGACACCAAAAAGGCCGGTGACGAGTTAGCGTCGGGTTCGGGTATTTTAGTGCGATGTGACTCCGTGTGTTTTATGGACATACCGATACGCTGCGGAGCTAAGAAATGACACCAAAAAGGCCGGTGACGAGTTAGCGTCGGGTTCGGGTATTTTAGTGCGATGTGACTCCGTGTGTTTTATGGACATACCGATACGCTGCGGAGCTAAGAAATGACACCAAAAAGGCCGGTGACGAGTTAGCGTCGGGTTCGGGTATTTTAGTGCGATGTGACTCCGTGTGTTTTATGGACATACCGATACGCTGCGGAGCTAAGAAATGACACCAAAAAGGCCGGTGACGAGTTAGCGTCGGGTTCGGGTATTTTAGTGCGATGTGACTCCGTGTGTTTTATGGACATACCGATACGCTGCGGAGCTAAGAAATGACACCAAAAAGGCCGGTGACGAGTTAGCGTCGGGTTCGGGTATTTTAGTGCGATGTGACTCCGTGTGTTTTATGGACATACCGATACGCTGCGGAGCTAAGAAATGACACCAAAAAGGCCGGTGACGAGTTAGCGTCGGGTTCGGGTATTTTAGTGCGATGTGACTCCGTGTGTTTTATGGACATACCGATACGCTGCGGAGCTAAGAAATGACACCAAAAAGGCCGGTGACGAGTTAGCGTCGGGTTCGGGTATTTTAGTGCGATGTGACTCCGTGTGTTTTATGGACATACCGATACGCTGCGGAGCTAAGAAATGACACCAAAAAGGCCGGTGACGAGTTAGCGTCGGGTTCGGGTATTTTAGTGCGATGTGACTCCGTGTGTTTTATGGACATACCGATACGCTGCGGAGCTAAGAAATGACACCAAAAAGGCCGGTGACGAGTTAGCGTCGGGTTCGGGTATTTTAGTGCGATGTGTCATGTGACTCCACTTTTATGGACAGAGATATACCGCGCTATTAATATTTAATACCTCTCTCCACTTCTCTCTCGCTCCGCTCCAGAGTGCTTAGTCTAAGATCGGAGCACTCGAAAACGAACTCGAAAACTATTGATCGATTTCAGAGTAAAATAGACCTAAAATTGCTTGTATTAAGGTTTGAGTTCGCCAATACATTCAGCATTCGAACACAACGAGCGCCCCAAGCAGAAATGTTGTAAAATACATATTCGAACTATGGAATTACGACTTTAAAATACGAGTATTTGAGTTCATTTTGCTCTGAATTCACTTGTGATTCGATCAATAGTTTTCGAGTTCGTTTTCGAGTGCTCCGATCTTAGACTAAGCACACAGAGCAAAATGAACTCAAATTCTCGTATTTTAAAGTCGTAATTCCATAGTTCGAATATGTAACAACATTTCTGCTTGGGGCTCTCGTTGTGTTCGAATGCTGAATGTATTGGCGAACTCAAACCTTAATACAAGCCATTTTAGGTCTATTTTACTCTGAAATCGATCAATAGTTTTCGAGTTCGTTTTCGAGTGCTCCGATCTTAGACTAAGCACTCTGTGGACAGGGATTCACCGCTGCCCCTCTCCGCATTCTGCTTCCACGCTCCGCTCCGTTTACTGGCTCCGCTACACATCTCCACATGATCTCTCGCTCCGCTCCGCTTACTTTCTCTCACAGATATAACAGAGTAGATCGGTAATCACCACAATTTACGCGTAAGTTCTTACTTCTCCTATAGACACTTACGTAGAGGAAATACCACCTTTTTTGCGATTTATTTCTGATCTTATTCTGTGTTTACAACTCGAAATAGGGGAAAATGGTAGAATGGAAGAAGTACTTTTACTGTTATTTTTTTACACTAAAAGAAATAAGTTACGTTGAAATCCCGGTGCGTACTGAGTGATTTTAATAATTTACCTTTCTATCCTTGATAATATATCTCTATGGCTATATCTCTCCATACTACTCCCTCGCTCCGCTCCGCTAAATCTCTCCGCTCCAGTGGTCAGGCACCCTTAGAGTTGAACTCGAGGTAACGTTTGACAAGGGTCCCGGGGGAAATTCCCATCGCGATGTGGAAGCATCAAAGGGATTGTCTGTTTAGCATTAACATATTACATTATACCTATTGTGTTGTGGAACCTGCAACAGTTGATTGAATAAGGTACATTTAAAAAAGGGCAATAACTGGCCAAGTGCGTAACACGCATTCACCCAATAATAATATTATTATCTTATCTCATCAGTGATCTTAACCAAATTAAAATATCAATTTTAATATTATATCTATTATATATAAAGCTGTGATAGCCTAGTGGTTAGAACGACCGACTTCTAATCGGAGGTCATGGGTTCGATCCCGGGCACGCACCTCTAACTTTTCGGAGTTATGTGCGTTTTAAGTATTTAAATATCACTTGCTTTAACGGTGAAGGAAAACATCGTGAGGAAACCTGCATGCCTGAGAGTTCTCCATAACGTTCTCAAAGGTGTGTGAAGTCTGCCAATCCGCTTGGCCAGCGTGGTAGACTATGGCCAAAACCCTTCTCACTCTGAGAGGAGACCCGTGCTCTGTAGTGAGCCGGTAGTGGGTTGATCATGATGAAGCTGCGGGTTCATTTTTCATAAGTTGACCAATTTTTTAAAACTTTAAAAAATTTGCGAAAAGTTCCGTTACTCGTGTAATTACGTGCGCTCTCTGATTTCGTCGGCGTCTGAAGTTATATACCGTCACGGGCTAATTATATAACGGTATAAGTTTGGTTCAACCGTGACTAGTTATAGATCGACCAGAATCTCATGAAAAATAGGGAAATTAAATTTTGTAGTAAGCAACACTAGGTTAACTCGGCTGCCTTAGTGATAGACAAAGTAATTACATTCAGAACACCTTACCTGGGATCGTTTCACGAAACGAAAAATCAAGCAACTGCATTTTAAATACAAAAACAAAGTAATCAACATCCAGTTACTTTGTTTTTGTGTTGTGCTTGTTGTTTACTTGGTTTTTGCATTTATATTCCGGGTTAGTGAATGCAGTTACTTTGTTTGGGCAATTTAAATTTCAGTAAACGGTTCAAGTTATTTGAAATATTAAACTGTGGTAAAAAACTACTCGACATAAAACTTTTGTTAATGCAAAAAGTCAATTTCACAAAAAATGTCAGTTACTTTGTTTATCGCTGGGGCAGCCGTAGTGTTGCTAACCTTGGAATTTCATTTCCCTATTTTTCATGAGATTCTGGTCGATATATACTACCCTACCGACAACGCCTTTAGCGTTCCGGTACGGTATCGCGTAGAGACCAATCAGGGGATTGGTTTTATAAAAACTGCTATACCCCTTCCAAGTTATCCCGCTACCACCCACTGCATTGTTAGCGGTCAAGGGCTAACTTGTAGATGTATAAAAAAAAATATTACCTACGTTTGGTATGTAAATAAAGTCAAAAACACGCTCAGAAGTGGAAGAGTTTCAGAATTGAAAAACAAATCGCTAAATCAGCAACGACGGGAACAATCAGCAACGACGAGCAGGGAAGCATATCGGAAAACCACCGAGGAAGGGCGGTCCTTGGAGCATTTACGGAGATGAATATGCACATCCTGAACGAGGGCGCAACCCCCACGTTCTATACTATTAGAAATAATAAAGAGTATAAGAGTAATGTGGACATCACGGTTTGTAGCCAGGAGCTATTAGGATTCATCGAAGACTGGAAAGTTGACGAGGGACTAACCAGTTCGGACCATAACGCAATTACATTTACAATGAAATCTAAATTGGTCACGGAACGCCCTCCCACAACAACTAGGATCTATAACACAAAGAAAGTTAACTGGATCAAATTTAGACAAGAAATTAATAAAAGACTCGAGGAAGATAAAATATTGGCATCAGATATCCAGGAAATTGAAACAAAAGAGAATTTAGAACTAACGATTAATAAATATATAAATAGTGTCGAAAAATCATGCAATGCCGTTATACCTTTAAAAAAAATAAATAAAAAAATGAAGCCGTTACCTTGGTGGAATGACGATCTGGAGAGGATGAAAAGGGAAACGATGACGAAGAAACGAAGAATAGCCTGCGCCGCGCCGCGCCGGAGACACCACGTAGTCACGGAGTACCTGAAATCAAAAAGAAAATATGAGGAAGAGGTAGAAAAGGCACAAATAAGAAGCTGGAAGGAATTCTGTGGGAAGCAGGACCGTGAAAGCTTCTGGGATGGCATATACAGAGTGATTAGGAAAACGTCAAAACGCCATGAAGATCAGCCACTAGTTAGTAACGGAAAGGTCCTGAGTCCCACAGAATCAGTGAAAATTCTAGCTGAAACGTTCTTTCCGGATGACTTGGAGGAAAATGACAACATGGATCATATAACTACACGAATGGAAGCCGAAAAGTGCATGGAAAATACAGACGGTGGAACTGATGATCCATACTTCACGTTGGAGGAGTTAAGGCGGGTAGTGTTAAGCTTCAACCCAAAAAAAGCTCCCGGAGCCGACGGATTTACCGCAGATATATGTGAAGCAGCTATCCAAGCAAATCCACAAGTTTTCCTGGAGATTATAAATAAGTGTCTGGAAATATCGCATTTTCCAATAGCCTGGAAAGAAGCATGTGTGATAGCCCTACGCAAACCGGGGAAAGATAACTACACCCAGCCAAAATCGTACAGGCCGATAGGGCTATTACCAGTTTTTGGAAAGATACTGGAGAAGGCTATGATAAAACGGATTCGCTGGCACATACTCCCAAGATTGAACACAAGACAATACGGCTTTGTCCCCCAGCGCTGTACGGAGGACTCCCTCTACGATTTGATCCAACACCTCCGGAAAAACCTGAAAGAAAAAAAAATTAACATCGTAGTATCATTGGACATAGAGGGGGCCTTCGACAGTGCCTGGTGGCCGGCAATTAAATGTCGATTAAAAGACAAAAGGTGTCCTCTAAATTTAAGAAAACTAGTAAATAGTTACCTGCGAGACAGGAAAGTAAGCGTGCGGTATGCCGGGGAAGAATACGCCAAACCGACCACAAAAGGATGCGTCCAGGGCTCAATAAGTGGACCAACGTTCTGGAATATTTTGTTGGACCCGCTACTAGACGAAATAGATGCATACGGGGTGCACTGCCAGGCTTTCGCCGATGACATTGTACTAATTTTCTCGGGGACTCAAATGGCAACAATAGAACAGAAAGCAACACAGGTACTGCAACGTGTGTATGAGTGGGGCGTCGAGAACAAATTAAAATTCGCACCTCATAAGACGCATACAATGGTGGTTACGAAAAAACTAAAATTCGATGCCCCACGCATTTACATGGGTAACAGTTTGTTGCAGACAGTAGGGGAAATCAAAATTTTAGGTCTTTTAATAGACAGTAAATTAACATTTAATAATCATGTAAGCGAAGTATGCAAAAAAGTAATAAATATATATCGGCCAATGGCTAGAACTGCAAAAATAAGCTGGGGCCTGAATCCCGAGATAATTAGGACAATGTATAAAGCGGTGATAGAACCTATCATACTATATGCAGCAAGTGCATGGGCACCAGCCGCAGATAAAATTACAGTGCAGAAACAACTAGGAAGTGTACAAAGAGGTTTCGCACTGAAAATCAGTAAAGCATATAGGACAGTGTCCCTACATGCAGCATTAGCCCTGACAGGATTGCTGCCATTGGACCTACGCATAAAAGAAGCAGCGAGACTTTACGAGGCTAAGCGTGGTAAACCACAAGAAAATTTGGGAGGAAATGAATTAGAACAAAGAATAAGTTTCCTCAGAGCGACGCATCCTGCTCAAGAAATGGACGTTAAATTCGAATGTCTAGAGGATCTTGAGGATGAAACTATTAAAAAACACAACATCAAGGGAATGTTAATATTCACAGACGGCAGCAGAATATACCAAAAAGTCGGAGCATCATTAACCTGTTGGAACGGAGACCGTGAAATACTGACAAAAAAGTTTAAACTATCAGATTTTTGTACGGTATTTCAAGCGGAAATGTATGCTCTAGATCAGGCCACCGAAACAGCTATTAAACTAGCTGAAAGTGAAATTAACATCCTAAGCGACTCAAGATCAGCCCTTGAACTCCTGTGTGAGGCCGACTCAACCCATCCGCTGGCATTCTCTATAAAAAAGAATCTTAAGCATTCTAAAGAAAATGGAAAGACGGTAAGGATGTTCTGGATAAGAGCGCACACAGGAGTACAAGGGAACGAAAGGGCAGATGAATTAGCGAAGCAAGCGGCTAAATATAAAAAAACCACGCCAGACTATGACAGATGTCCCCTTTCGTACATTAAAAGAAATCTGAGAAATGAAACAATACAAATTTGGAACGATCGGTACATAAAAAGCGATAAAGCTAAAACCACAAAAATATTCTTCCCAGATATAATAACGGCACATCAAACATTAAAAAAAATGCAACTTACCCCAGTACTTGTGCAGGTGCTGACTGGCCACGGAGGATTTGCTGAGTACCTGCACAAGTATAAATGTAAAAATAGTCCAGAATGTGACTGTGAGCCAGACAAGGAAGAATCAGTGTCTCACTTGTTGATAGATTGTCCCAAATTTAGCAAATTACGTTTTGAACTCGAACAAAAAACTGATCAGTCAGTTACTCTGGGAAACATACCATCACTAATCACCAACAAGTCGAGTCAAGGATACTTCCTTGAATATTGTAAAAAAGTGGCTGATTATGCAATAAATAGGAACAAAACATAGGTAGACGATAAAGACCTAGAATATGATGTATATTGTAATAATATAATAACTTATTTAGGTAAGATCGATACCGCCTATGCTTTTATCATATTTGTTTGCTATCGACTGAAAGATGGACAAGGTCTCCGACCATCATACCGGAGGACACCTTTATTTAAAAAAAAAAAAAAAAAAAAAAAAAAAATCAGCAACGACAAAGCGGTTTTCCAATAGCATTTATACTACTAAATCCAGTCAACATAGTACGTACCGTGCAATCGGTTCTCAGAGCCACTCTCTTTTTCTTTTTCTCCGGAGTTTAAAGTGCAATAAATCCGGACGTCCGGGACGGATGGCGACCGATTCCCGAACATTCCCTCTTTGTTATTGGTCGCCCTTATTAAGGTTTCGGATTACGTGTGTCAAGCTTTCTTTTGAAGACGCAATATGTTTCGGAAAATTGCGACAACGGTGATCCGGAATTGCGGATCATGTAGGTGAATATCTACTCAGACCTGTAGCACACCGCCTCCACGAAATAATTAACACACACGCACACATGCACACACACTCATCCATACATAAACACTCACAAAACACACACAAACACACACACATACATTCTCTCATATCTTAATTCATTGCATGCTTATTTCATTTTGTTGTTCTTCATTTCTTTTATCTTGTTCTTATGTTTTATAATAATGTGCACACACGTAATTGTATGCGGAGGAAGAGCGGGGACCCTGAGACACAGGTTTTATCTAAACTTAATTCAGGGTTCCCGACACGTTTAAATTAGAGATAAGTTTTTATGAATAAATTTTCATTTCATTTTTCATTTCATTTCATTTCAATTACAGTGAGAACACTCAAACATGATTCGCACATATCAATGAAGCATCAGTGCCGGCACAGTGAAAAATATTCTTTCATATACATTCTCTATGAACGCGTTCACACCTGTCCGTATCAGTGATGATGATGACACAGTGTTTCAGTGACAGTTCATAAACAATAACATATTCTTCACTGTGCCGGAACTGCGCTGGCCTCGGCACTGATGCTTCACTGATATGTGCGAATGAAGCTTAAAGTTCTGGGTTCTGGTTACCTGGGTTCGATTCCCGGCAGGGGCAATTTGGGATTTTATAATTTCTAAATTGTCTCAGGTCTGGTCTGGTGGGAGGCTTAAGCCGTGGCTGGTTACCACCCGTGCCAAAACCGTGCCGCCAAGCGATTTAGCGTTCCGGTACGATGCCGTGTAGAAACCGATCAGGGGTATACATACCTCTTCCAAGGTAGCCCGCTTCCATCTTAGACTGCATCATCACTTACCATCAGGTGAGATTGCTGTCAAGGGCTAACTTGTAGTTGAATAAAAAAAAAATTCGAATTCCGCCATGACTTTTCTGTTATACAATATGCTCAAAAGAAACTGCCTGTTCCAACGAGTCTTGGCAGTCATGAGATATGGATTCAAAACATAGTCGTTAACTATGGGCTACGTATTAAGTAGACTCAAGGTCACTCCGTGAGCGATGGAGGGTGGATCATATCCTATCCTCGCAGTATCCCTTCGGGATAACAGATCCTGATCAAATCAAAAATGAGGAAAACCTACACAGAAGAAGTAGAGTCACTGACAATTGACAACTTGCTCAATGATCTAATACATAGAAACTCAGAACTGGATATATTCCACACCCCGCCGCTTCAGCTCATAAATATATTTAAATTGATGTTAGAGGATAAGTAATTCTGTATTATTTTTAAGTATTTTATATTTTTATATTTTATTATGTACCTATTGTATTTTTGTGTTGTATTGTATTTTTGTAGCCCGTGGAGATGAATTGGGCAACTGTTATGTCTCCACGGGTATGTCTCATCAATAAACAATAAACAATTCCTAATCAGAGTAAACCTCATATAGCTAATTGAGTCGCGAAACTGAAGTGGCAATGGAAAGGACAAAGCGCGAAGAAACATTGGGGTCACAAGGTGCTCGAATGGTGACTTGGTATTGAGAAGCGCTGCGTTGAAAGACTCCCCATTAGAAGTTTGATCTCATGCGAACCGCAGGCAGCCGCTGGATACAAATAGCACAGGATCGTGTTCATATTCATATTTCATATTCATATTCATATTTATTTATTTGTGAACACAGTACAGTAAGATGTTAACATATTTATAAGTGTCATGCATTCAACCACAGTGTGGTGTATAAATATACAAGTACAAGTGTTCTGTTATGATCCTTGCAAGGGACCAATGTTCAGTATCAGTTTTTTGGATGAGACGACGAAGACAGTAAACATTCTGAATAAGTACATTATCACTAAGTCGTTTGCAAGCTTATTTAAATGATGCCTAAATTAGGCTACTCTGTGAACTCCACTGGTAGATTTATCGCTACCTAAAACGAAAGATGTAAGGGGTAGTTACTTTAAAAGCAAACGCTTGTGAGAACGCTCAAAGCGCATTGGTTTTAGAGACGATAATCTCTTTTTTTCTTGACTTTTTGAAGCTAACCAAAGTTAAGTGAAACTCGGCGAATCTTCTTTATTCGAATAGATTTATCTTTTTAGGATTCCGTAGTAGAACAAGGGACTGTTAGGCTACGAGTAGATTTAGTGCTACATTGACGGTTTACAGTGTGCTTAGTCTAAAGCGGAGCACTCGAAAACGAACTCGAAAACTATTGATCGATTTCAGAGTAAAATAGACCTAAAATGGCTTGTATTAAGGTTTGAGTTCGCCAATACATTCAGCATTCGAACAATGCTGAATGTATTGGCGAACTCAAACCTTAATATAAGACATTTTAGGTCTATTTTACTCTGAAATCGATCAATAGTTTTCGAGTTCGTTTTCGAGTGCTCCGCTTTAGACTAAGCACACTGAAGTCTGGAAGAAGTGGTGGCTGTACCTCCTCGGGTGGGACCTCTTCGAATATTTATTTAAAAATAATTATATTTCGAACTAAATGATGCCTGCGACTTCGTCGGCGTGGATTTAGGTTTTTTCCTGTGGGAACTAAGTATTTGGTTTTCCGAGATGAAAGTTGACTGTGTCAATTTACGGGACGCAAGCTGCCTCTGTACCTTTCGTATAAATCGGTTAAACGGATGTACCTTCAAGAATCCCACGGGAACTCTTTAATTTTCCGGGATAAAAAGTAACCTATGTCTGTCCCCGGCATATAAGCTACTTCTGTGCCAAACATGGAAATCGGTTAAACTGTTGGGCCGTGAAAAGCTAGCAGACAGACAGACACACTTTCGCATTTATAATAGGTATTACTAGCGGACCCAGCAGACGTCGTCCTGCCCGCTATTAACGCCACCTACCGGGTCCACTTTTTCTACTTATGAACCTTCCTCTTGAATCACTCTATCTATTAAAAAAAACCGCATCAAAATCCGTTGTGTAGTTTTAAAGATTTAAGCATACATAGGTACATAGGGACAGAGAAAGCGACTTTGTTTTATACTATGTACTTAGTGATGTGTGGATTTAGAAATAGAAATTGGAAATGCAGATGTGGTCAATCTACGACCAGAAAATTTTATTTTCGTAACATTTATTTCGCGTTTTCTCCAGTTTATGGAATTACGCACACACAATATGTTATTGTCGTTTATCAAACCTGACAAAAATACCGCAGCGGCAGTTATTCCATCTGACATGGAGAGGCTTACAGATTTATGTGCTCCTCGGAGGCTGGAGTGAGATATTTCTATTTCCTCCCGACATGTTTATTTCTTGTTCCACTTAGTTTTTCAATTTTATCCCAATTTCGTTTGAATTACATTTTGTTCGAATACTTGTTATATTATTACTACTACTAACTGCCTCGTTGGTCTCGCGGTTAGCACGTTCGACTGTGGATCACGAGGTCCTGGGTTCGATTCCCGGGTCGGGCAAAAAAATGAGGTTATTGGGTTTTTCTGTCAAGAAATTCTCAGTGCCAGCCCGGAGTTGGAAGTTGGCGGTGTTAGATACACCCCCGTGCCTCGGAGAGCACGTAAAGCCGTCGGTCCTGCGCCTAATCTCTCTCCGGTCGTGTCGCATTGGCGTCCCATCGGACTATGAGAGTGAGGGAATAGAGAGTGCACCTGTGTATGCGCACACACTTGTGCACTATAATATCTCCTGCGCAGATGGCTAGTCTCTGCCTCGGTTGAGATTGGCCGCCGTGGCCCGAAATTCGGGCAGAAGGACATTATTATTATATTATTACTAGCGGACCCGGCAGACGTCGTCCTGCCCGGTGACATACTGACATCAGTGCAACCTACCCGGTCATCAAAGTACTAATACCGCAATTAAAAAATAGGGGTTGGTGATAGAAGGGTGAAAATTTAGGATTGTATGTATTTTTGTATGTTGTATCATAAAAAAATAAAAATTTTGTCTAAAAAATAAAAAATAAAATTTAGGGGTACTTAACTTACCCTTAACATTTAGGGGGATGAAAAATAGATGTTGGCCGATTCTCAGACCTACTCAATATGCTCACAAAATTTCATGAGAATCGGACAAGCCGTTTCGGAGGAGTATGGGAACGAAAATTGTAACACGAGAATTTTATATATAAAGATGTGTTGCTAATGATGACATAATTATGGCTCCGAGACATAGTTCCTAATTATGGACCTCATAAGAACGCTCAGAGTCACTCAGAGAGAGATGGAGAGAGCTCAGAGTTTCTTTACGCGATCAAATAGTCTGTAAAATAAAATAAAATAGCCAATAGCGCAACGGTCGTCGGGTGTGGATCGAAAACCGCAAGGTCGACGGTTCAAACCCCACCCGTTACACTATTGTCGTACCCACTCCTAACACAAGCTAACCGCTGTTTTGGAGGGGAAAGAGAAATATTAGTCATCTTCATCTTCACTAATATTGTTTTAAAAAAATATGTGGAGATCTGTAGAAGAACCAGAGTCACCGACATAGCTCAACGGGTTGCAAAACTGAAGCGGCAATGGGCGGAGCATATTATAGTTCGAAAGTACTGTCTAACACAAACTGTATGAGAGTACCTCGAATAGGCTTACGACCTTTTGTAATTAAAAGTAAAAAGCTAAAACCTGCTCTTCACCATCACCCATGCCATCGCCGATAAAATCGCCGGCAATCGTCACGATCATCGTACAAGCATCGTCATTGATCATTTATTAAGCGGCTAGCGCGAGCGGCGCAAATTCCCTTTGATGCGTGCCCAAAAACCGACAAGTCGCCGATCGCCACGATTACTGACGATTGTGACGGCGATGATCGGCGACTACAGGCCATAAGCCCTCCACACGATCGTGCACGCGTGTAATAGTCTACAGTCGCCGATTGTGAAGAGGAGGCTTTACGATTGATCAATTACCGTAGTACTAAGAAGTATTCTTGGAAGCGACGTCATTAAACTCTCCATTTGTCAAAGTCGGGGCCAGCGAGACGTGAAATCGGTACAAGTTTAAACCATTTGTGACACTCGATTCCGAGTAGGAGTAAAGAGTAGGTAGGTACTGTACGCTTAGTCCCACTTTTCACATAGTGGCAACGATGATCGAAATTCGAGTATCGACACACAATGACTTCAGAGCAAAATGAACCCAAAGACTCTTATTTTAATGTCGTAATTCAATAGTTCGAATATTTATTTTACAACATTTCTGCTTGGGGCGTTGACTGTTTTCGAATGCTGAATGTATTGGCGAACTCAAACCTTAATATAAGCCATTTTAACCCCCGACGCAAAAATGACGGGGTGTTATAAAGTTTGACGTGTCTGTGTGTGTGTGTGTGTGTGTCTGTCTGTTCCCCTGTCGCGCTCAAACGGGTGGACCGATTTGATGCAGTTTTTTGTTTGAAAGGTGAATTAGTCGAGAGTGTTGTTAGCTATGTTTGATGAAAATCGATCCAAGATGGCCGCCGCTACAAAATGGCGGATTACATGTTTTTCACAACTCCCTTAATATGGGTATCAAATGAAAGAGCTTGATTAGTAGAATAGCACTATGTTTGCAAGATGGCTGCCGCCACAAAATGGCAAATATCGGGGGTTTTTAAAATTTTCGGTTTATCCTTGTAGATCCATTTTACTCTGAAGTCATTGTGATTCGGTCAATAGTATACTATAAAGTTTTGGAGGGCTGCAAAGTGGGACTAAGTACATGCCGTTGAAAATGGTGTTTGCGTAGGACTTCATCCGTTCAAACATTTACTGGAAGAATGAATTAATACAATTTGACAGTGATTAGCGTCCTATTGAACATTGTACTTTTGAAGTGAAAAGTTCTTTATGCGCGCTGAGCAGTGAGCACTTTATTAATTGTGGGTATTGAATGAGAATGAGCTGTCACGCTCAGCTATGTAACGCTCGTTCGGGTAATGTCGGCATCGCAGGCATCTGCTTGTACAAAAATAAGGCCACATATTACACACTTTTTAATTAAAATTGAGTGGATAAGGATTCCTCATGGAATTTCATGTTTCAGAAACCGATTATTAAACCGATTACCGAACATGTCGATGCCGCATTTACCCGCAGAAATATCCACTCAATTTTAACTAGCCTCGAGCAAGATTATGTCAGATAATATTCGGCGAGAGGTGTTTCAATGTATTATGTAACTTAATCTGAATTTCATGTTTCAGAAACCGATTATTAAACCGAACAATGTCGTGAGCGTGCGTTCAACCGTCGTTAAACAGTCGCAATACGCGTTACAACGCTGTTAACAGATTTATAATAATTAGTTTCTAGAGTTCGTTTATATGAGCCATGCTCGAAGTAATTTCCTCATAAATAGGTAAAATATGTATATGAATAAAGCCGCATTTACTCTCAGAAATATCTACTCAGTTTTGACTGGCTTTGAGCAAGATCATGCCAGATAATATTCGGCGAGAGGTGTTTCAATGTATTATGTAACTTAATCCGAATTTCATGTTTCAGAAACCGATTATTAAACCGAACAATGTCGTGAGCGTGCGTTCAACCGTCGTTAAACAGTCGCAATACGCGTTACGAGGCTGTTAACAGCGCAACACATTGTACCAACAGCTCTCAGTTTCGATTGCTTATTAATATCGTTTCGAACACATTTCGAGACAGCCAGATTGCCTTTTGATTTTAAATTAAGATAAGCGTAAAGTTTGGCTATTTACTTTGTAATCAAACTGGGTAAGTATGTATGTATATACTTTATTGCACACCACATAAGAGAAGAACAGAAAGGACAGGTTATAAAAGAAAAACTTAAAAGACGGTCTTATCGCTAAGTAGCGATCTCTTCTTAAGTACATACAACGAAATCCAAAAAAACTGTGAACCTTGTGGTTAAATACATAGGCCTCTCTTATCAACCTAGTTCGATCCCTGGCACGCACCTCTAATTTTCAGAGTTATGTGCGTTTTAAGCAATTAAATATCACTTACTTTAACTGTGAAGGAAAACATCGTGAGGAAACCTGCACGCCTTAGAGTTCTCCATGATGTTCTCAAAAGTGTGTAGAGTCTACCACACTCAGACAGCGTGGTGGACTAAGCTACGGCCTGAACTCTTCTCATTCTGAGAAGAGACTCGTGCCCTGGCCCCTGTAGTGGGCCGGTAATGGCTGATGATGACAAAATGGTTGATAATGATGATGATAATACAATATAATATATCAATGCAATACTAAACGTTTATTTTCGTTGGTGAAGCATCGTGCATCTCGTTCTTAAGTATGTATGTCCCATCCGTTAATCTTGACTGAAATAGCATTCTCTCACGCACGACTAAAACACTCTAAAGTCAGAAAGTAAGCACAAAAGGTAGTCTTATAGTCAAAGTGTTACATCCTTTACATAATCTTAAAAGTTAAATCTATCTATCTTTTATTAAATTTATTTTTATCGTCTGAGGAAAGGACCATCCATCCGTTATAGTTTGCAGTAATCTTTATTTACTCATTCCCCATCCATCATGGCAGACAGCAATTTCGAACAAAGTAAGTAGCTTTTGAAAATATTAGTTCTCCCAACAAAAATTATCCATGAGTATTAAATCAAATGGCAGCCATCTATCTTCGGGACCTCAGGGCGAGGGGTGTTATCGAGTGACTGTCATGCAACAGGTTATGAAACGGATCTTCGAAGTTTGATGGAAGGAATAGAATAGAAAAGTTTTATATTTACATAAACTCCAGTGCTGCCGAATCGTCAAGAGAATCTACCGCTGGTTCGGAATGCGGGAACGTGAGCCCACAAACTACTTTCGCTTTGAGGCGTAGTTGAGGTATCATAAGCCAATTTCGATTTTTTTTTTTGTTAGTTTAGTTTCAAAAGTGTATTAGTTAGTTGAGCAAACAAAATACACATAGCTTATGTCTTTGTTGATTCATCGGGTCCCTCATAATTACCATATGTTGTGATAGCCTAGTGGTTAGGACGACCGACTTCTAATCGGAGGTCGTGGGTTCGATCCCGGGGCACGCACCTCTAACTTTTCGGAGTTATGTGCGTTTTAAGTATTTAAATATCACTTGCTTTAACGGTGAAGGAAAACATCGTGAGGAAACCTGCATGCCTGAGAGTTCTCCATAACGTTCTCAAAGGTGTGAGAAGTCTGCCAATCCGCTTGGCCAGCGTGGTAGACTATGGCCAAAACCCTTCTCACTCTGAGAGGAGACCCGTGCTCTGTAGTGAGCCGGTAATGGGTTGATCATGATGATGATGATGATGATTAATACTATTATTTATATGCAAACTGAAGTTGATGGCTTAGATGTATCCATTAGCTCGTTAAACGATGAATTAGCTAAGATCGCTTCATGGTCAAAACAGTACGGTGTTATGGTCAACCCAGCGAAATGTCAGGCGATAATAGTTGGCAGCTCTCGCATGGTAAACAGGATTGATATCGAAACACTCACCAAATTGACTTTTAATAACACGATAATTCCCTTCTCTTCCAATGTCAAAGACTTAGGCTTAATCATTGACAGTTCTCTCAGTTGGCGGAGTCAAGTGAATGAAGTCTCGCGAAAATTTTATGGCACGCTTCACCCTATGTTTCGCTTAAAACGTTTTTTGCCTGTTAACACTAAAGTCCACCTAGTTAACTTACTTTTACTGCCCATTCTGGACTACGGTGACACTTGCTACACGGATTTGAATGAGGAACTGCTCACCAAATTAGAGCGTCTCTTAAATACCTGTATTCGCTTCATTTTCAACCTACGCAAATACGATCATGTCTCTCAGTATCGTGCCAAACTTAAGTGGTTACCGATACGAGAGCGCCGGCAACTTAGAACTCTTTGCACACTGTACTCGATTCTTCATGACCCTCTCACACCTAACTACCTTAAAAGTAAGTTCCCATTCAAATCCGATGTCTGTGACCCCAGCCTTCGGGCCTCCAAAAGCCTTCGTCTGGCGATAACTAGGTACAATACTGGCTTTATGACCCGCTCCTTTGAAATGGAGGCAGTTCGCCTATGGAATTCTCTACCTGAATCCATAAGAAGGGCAGACACAAAATTTTCATTTAAACGGCAATTAAAGGATCACCTGCTCAAAGCCCTGTAACCATTGTCTTGTCGACCTTTTTTTTTTTTTTTTTTGTATTTAATATTAATTTTATGTATCATACGTACTGTATCACGTTATGTATTGTATCATGTAAAATATTTACATGATACAATACATAACGTCTATATAAGTAAATAACATAATATTTTAGTTTACTTACTTAATATTCTCTTTTACACTTTTCCTCTTTGCACACCCACACGTGTTGTCACACCTCTTAGGTAGACTGGTAGAAAATGCTTTAGCATTAAGTCCGCCTTTTGTACTATTTTGTGCAATAAAGAGTTTAAAAAAAATAAAAAAAAATACTAAAATATTTTCTTTTATTACTGGTGCCGCCGCACTCACTTCATGAGACTTTCACTGACTTTCACTGAGACTTTCATGGTTCATTAAGTAATCATCATTAAATCTCTTAATGAGCTGTCACTGTGCAATGAAGTGTCTACAGCTGACTTGAACTCTTTTTTTTTAATTCGGTTTTAACGCTCCTTCTTAAGTAACCATTAAGCGACTCTAAGCAAAAAGTGAAACAGAAAATATTATTATATTAACAGGAATTAGCAGTAGGTACTTAGAATAAACTCGACTACTACTCTTAATGATATCATCATCATCATGATCAACCCATTACCGGCTCACTACAGAGCACGGGTCTCCTCTCAGAGTGAGAAGGGTTTTGGCCATAGTCTACCACGCTGGCCAAGCGGATTGGCAGACTTCACACACCTTTGAGAACGTTATGGAGAACTCTTAGGCATGCAGGTTTCCTCACGATGTTTTCCTTCACCGTTCCTTCACCTTAATGATATACCCAGACATATTCACTATTCACTAGGTACCTAAGTAATATAATATTAGTGTAGCGGCGCGGATATGTTAATTCTAATAAAACATTCCTCCGGAGGAGGAAGGGGGTAAGCGCCAGGCGCTATTGTAGCGCGGCGCGATTTCCCGCGGGAAGCCTTGTCAAGTATAACCTCGATTTGAACGCTAATATGCTGAGAACAATATTACATTTTGATAGGGCGCAATTAGACGGTACATTTATTAACCGACTTCAAAAAAGGAGGTTATCATTTCGACAGTAGGTATGTATGTAATATTATTGGAACTGCATGAATAGTCACATCTGATTTAATCTTTAGGGGCTTCCGATTTCAAACAAATGTACAAAACTTCATAGGTGTTTATATGTATGTATATATGTATGTATGTTTGTCCAATGGGTATACTTCCCAGGTGGTGCCAGGTCTGATGATGGAATCCTGGAGAAATTGAGAGAACTCCTTAAATTTTATGGTATATAAGTACCATAAAATTTAAGGATAAAATAAGGATATATGGTCCCGTTTTACCCTTTGGGTACGGAACCCTAAAAAAGAACATAAATTAACAGTCCTGATCAGTAAATAATAAAATAAAATATAGCCTTCAATCTACGTTGGAAACATTCAAAATTGACTGCACATTGAGATTCTAGAACCTATCTATAGCAGCTGATTATATCTCCAATACGACTTTGATCTAAATGCAAAGGAGCTTATTTTTGGAATAAGATCTTTCAGTACTAAACTTTATACTCGTATGAATATATTTTTGAAACATATATCTTGGCTTTGAGCCGAATCTATTCAGTTTCCAGAGAGATGATATTTCTAGAGGAGCAAATCACATCCGCTTGGGTAGACGATATCCCTTAAGCAGTGGTAATTGCGTTGTCTTCTAAGTGGGAGGTCCCGTGTTCGATTCCCGATAGGAGAAGTACTAAGCGATGTAGCGTTCCACGACGGTGACCTAAGAGCTAAATAATTGTCATCTTGTAAAAACACTTCAAAACAAGGCTCCAGCCTCCAACCTAATTATTACAAAGGGAAATAAGAATCAGATAGTAAAGTCTAATAAGAATGTTTTATTACTTTTGGCTCCTAAATATTTCCAATATAAATATAAGCTTTGATTACTCCTTTTACAATCTGGACTGTGCCTGCGGATGTCCCGTCAAAATCAGTTCATACGTTGACATAGCACATTTGACATTGCATTCTCTAGCAATACGACATCTCCCCGAGTTTCTAAGCTAAAACGATCCGAAGTAAATTGAAAAGTATGAGTGAAACTTCAAATATTTCACAAAAATATTATGCATATAACAGTTTCATCCTGATAAAATATTGGACGTAATATTTTAAGAACGTGATCAGAATGTTTCTGAACGAAATTTTTTATTATCTGGAATTTTTAATCTCAAGTACAAGCAAAGATAAGAATTTAGTACCTGGATGACCGAGCCTTGCTCGGTTTTTTTTGGTAAATCATGTTTTTTGGAAATTATATTTAGATACAAATTACATCTGATGAAATATGAATAGCAAACTTGAAAAAAAAAAAACGGGAAAAAAATTCTCTGGACTCGAACCAGGGTCTTCTGGTTTCGGGACCGCTCAATTTCCCACCTGAGCTGATTATAACCTTGTAGATAGTGGCAAAATTTGCCTTCATATTCTAATGATATTGTAGCAATTTTTCATTGCTTGTAAACACGAAAACGACGTTTTCTAAAAATGAAACCTAGCTAGATCGATTTATCGCCCCCGAAACCCCCTGCATACTAAATTTCATGAAAATCGTTGAAGCCGTTTCCTAGAATCAGATTATATATTATATATACCTACATATATCTAATATTATATTTATGTATATATTTATATATTATTATTATTATCTATATATATAAAACAAAGTCGTGTTAGTTCGAACACTTAAAACTCGAGAACGGCTGGAGCGATTTTCATGGTTTTTGATTTGTTGTATTTGTTTTCGTCCCGAATAGCATAATCTATACTAATATAATAAAACGGAAGAGTTTGTTTGTTTGAACGAGCTAATCTCAGGAACTACTGGACCGATTTCAAAAATTCTTTCACCGTTGGATATGTACGTGATCCTTGAGTGCTATAGGCTATATTATGTACCACGGGCGAAGCCGGGGCGGACCGCTAGTAACTAATAAAAACATTGAAAACTTGACGAAAAAATAAAATAAAAGTAAAAACATTTCCCCATACATAATAAATGTTCATTGGTTTGGCAACTGTCAAACTTAGTTCATCCCGCGTCGATACGGTAAACTCTCCCACCCGTACCTACATATATTATTATTCTTCTGTACGTGTGTTTGTCACCTTTCTCCTCCTAAACGGCTGGATCAATTTGGATGAAATTTTGTGCGTATATTTCAATGGGTTCCTGGATGGTTTCAAAACACAATTACCGGGTCTCGGTAGGTAACGCTGATGTCGGTATGTCACCTTCGGGCAGGATGAAGTCTGCCGGATCCACTAGTGTTATATACAAGGAAATCCAAACCTATTAGGCCCCTATCCCACTGGCGTTTTGCGAGCGTTGGCGTTTCTCCAACGTCTGTGCAGCGACAACGTCGCGTTAACGCGACGTCAACGTTGAGAGTGTCCAATAGTAGAGGAGCCCAATAGGGGATTTTTGGATTTACTTGAGCGCGGCAGAATAAGATAAGAGAGGCGAGGCATCTTCCATCCTGCTGAGTACCCTCTACCATATATAAGCCCTTTAAATAGAGCCGCGCGCAAAAAAAAAAAAAATGATGGACAGAAATACTCAGAAACGTCAGATTAAGATATGGTGGGTTAATTACGAGCTAAGAAAAGTATAACAGCCGATTTCCACAAGCCGAAGTTATAAAAATAGTCTATTGAAGATGAGAGCGTGCAGCTAGAAGCTTTCCCCACTACTGAAATAGAAAACCTTATATAACCTTTTCTTCTTCCTATCAATTAATCTATAAAGTCTACTAGGTCCCGATGACGCTCGAGTAAATCCACATTTAACATCCTCGGCTCCCCTACTATAATGGCAACCGTTCACGCTTCGACTTCGCAAAGTCAACGCAACGTTAACGTCGCGACAACGCTGCGCAGACGTTTGAGGAACGCGAACGCTCGCAAAACGCCAGTGGGATAGATAGATAGATAGATAGATAAAAGATTTTATTTGTTGACGAAGTACACAATTAATTATATACGCTTACAAAAAGTAAGTAAACTATTATCTAAATAAATAGTTCGTCGAACAAATAAGGTTCCCCACTCAGCACAAAGCCGCAGCGAGCTGCAGCGCTGGTTTTCAGGGGGAACCTTAAAGTGGCCATCGACGTGCCTCCGACAATTTTAACTTATCTATAATATAATAAAACTGTAACAAATCCAATTCTGTACATTGAAGATATTTTGAAAATTTTTATTGGAGGGCACTCTATAATCGATACTGAAGCTAAAACTGCAATTTTTTTCATTTTTGTCTGTCTGTCTGTCTGTCTGTCTGTCTGTCTGTATCTTGGCCGCGCATCACGCCGAAACTACTGAATGGATTCAAATGAAACTTCGTACGATTTGAGTTTATACTCCGAGGTAGGTTATAGGATACTTTTTATCCCGAAATTCAGCACGGTTCCCTTGGGAGAGGGGATGAAAGTTGAAACGTGTATTTAGCTGTAATTCATTAACGCGTTGTTCGATTTTACTCATTCTTTTTTTGTTAGAAAGATAGTACTTTATATATTGTTCCATAAATATTTCAAGGTCATCGGTTTTTTAGTTCAGAATTGACAGGCATTTATTGGGTTCAAATAACTTGGGACCCGGATCTTTGAACATACGGCTTATTTTAAACTGGTGTGCGTTTAAATTTATGTTTGTCGATCTGTCTATTTGTTCCAGCTAATTTCCGAAATGGCTGGATCGATTTTGATGGAACTTTCTGGTGATGTTATAAGGAATAACTTAGGCTACATTTAGTTTAGGTACAAAAAAGGATTATGGGATCCAATCCGATCCTATATAAAACCTATATCCAGGCGGACGAAGTCGCGGGGGTCGGCTAGTGTAAATATATCCTAGAATATATCTACAGTTTATCAAACAAATTAAACTGAAACTAAAAAATAAAGATAGCAACAATAACAATAGCAACAATGATTACAAGTTAACTATTATATATTATTTAGTGAGAACAGAAAAAGAACAATTACTGCCTGACTGACTAAAATTACTTTTTTTATTTTTATTTTTTATATATACAACTACCCCCTCTCAAATAGAACTTCCTTAAATAAAAAATTTAAGTCTATTAGTAGTAGTGTGAACTGCGCTAGTGCTGCCTGTCGCCGCACAAAAGTGTTAGAAAGTATTTGCAACCATCATTAATTAATTTAATTCTCTTTTTGTAGCGTGAGTAAATGAATTTTGACTTTAACTTTAAATATACCAATTGTTTGAATAGCACGTATTGGCGGTGGCAAATCGTTCCAACACTTAGTGGCAGCAAATTTAAAGCTTCCATTAAAGCAGGCTGTTTTGTGCGGTGCTAGGGTGTGCTTAACACGAAACATCCGGGAATGTTTTGTGCGATCTGAGTACCCATCTTCTATCCACCTTAGTTTTTTCCTAAGATATTCGGGAAATCCGTATTTCATTACTCCAAAGAGCATGGTAGCAAGGTGAAGTTTGCGTCGTGATTCCATTTTCAATATATTTGCATTGTTAATATATGGTGTAACATGACTCCTTGGTGGTATACTAAAACAAAAACGGGCACAAGCATTTTGCACACGCTGTATAAGCTTCTTCGTTCTACTTAATAACCTAGCACCGTACACAGCATCCGCATAATTAAGGTTCGATAGCACCAGCGTCTCACACAGTTTAATTCTAAGATCTACGCCGATATATGGTCTTATTCTATACAACAACTTAAGTCTATAAAAACAATTTCGGACCGCATTTAGTACATGGGTTTCGAAGCGCAGTGTAGCATCCATGACAACACCCAAATTTCGAGCCTCGTTTACCCTTATAATATTGATATTGTCTATATTTATATTAAAGTTGTATGTGCTAAGACTGCTAATATTATGTTTAGAACCTAAAACCATAAACTGGGATTTAGTAGGGTTTAACACTAAACAGTTTTTCCTCGCCCATTGATTTATACGATCTAGATCCAAATTTATTTTAGTAACGGCCTCGTCGCGATCTTTTGGGTAAAATGGTAGATATAACTGCACATCGTCCGCATATAAATGATATTCACAGTGCTGAATGCAGCTTGTGATATCAGAGGAATATAAAGTAAAGAGTAAGGGCCCCAAGATTGAACCTTGAGGAACCCCTCTGTTAACTGAAGACAGTGCGGAAACACTTTTAGTATTATCACTATTTATTAATTCTACATACTGCGATCTACCGCTAAGGTAGCTAGCGAACCATTTAACAGTGTCAATGTAAAATCCATAAAATGATAATTTGGAAAGGAGCAGATTAACATTAATTGAATCGAAAGCTCTAGAGAAGTCGAGAAGGACAAGAATAGTACACATTCCCTTGTCTTGCGCCGTCAAAATGTCATCTACAACATTAGTAAGAGCCGTTGTCGTACTATGAGATTTCCTGAAACCTGACTGGCAAGCGGGTAGGATCTTATTTTTTTCAACATATTCTGTCATTTGATGAGAGACTACTTTTTCCATGATCTTAGACAAACAGGGTAAAACACTAATTGGTCTAAGATCCTTAAATGACGTTGGATTGTTACACTTAGGTAGTGGTCGCACTTTAGCTATCTTCCATAATTCAGGAAATGTAGATGTTAAAATAGAATTATTTACGATTTGAGTAATAGTTTGTAGACATTGCGGCAAAGTTAACATAAGCATTTCTAGTGAAATATTATCAACCCCTTGAGCATTAGAACTGAGATTCCGAATAATTTTGGATATGACAGAATCATTAACCAGCTGCAGCCTAAATGTGCTGTCACTATGCCTATGATACTCGTAGTAAGTAAGGTCTGATAAATACACATAATTACTACCGGGTATGTCTAGGAAATGTTTGTTTATTAAATCTTGGTGTCTAAGAGTCAACGGAATATCTCGTACTTTCTTTTTATCTGATACCAATCCGGACTGTTTTAGGTTTTTCCAAAGTATTTTTGGATTTTTTATGTAAGCATTAATATAAGTTGTGTGATAAGCTTGCTTTTCCGCTTCGATAGCATTTATAACTACGTGTTTCATATCTTTATAAAAAATCTTGTGTGATTCTTTTTTAGTTAGCTTTGCCCGTGCATGACTTTCGTTTCTTAATTTAATCATTAATTTAATTGTGGGAGTTATCCACGGATGTTGTTCTTTTATAAGTATTTTTTTAATGGTGGATAGCGGCCTTAAGATGACAGTAAAGCTAGGAACAAATTAAGGCCGGCTACGTACAGGCCGGCGCGCAATGTTCACATTACTAATTAAACGTATCGTCGTCGTCGTGGCGGAGCAAATATCATATTTGTATGCAAATATCCTGCATTTCGGTATTACGGAATAGCGCTTGTGTCCGCGACTATCCGTGCGGTCCGGTCGGACGCGGATATAGGGAGCCACAATTAGCTAGAAGAGATTTTTAACCCCCGACGCAAAAACGGGTGTTATAAGTTTGACGTGTCTGTGTGTGTGTGTGCCGGGTGAACCGAGTAGACCGATTTGAATGCGGTTTTTTTGTTACATAGGTGAATTAGTAGCGAAAAATTAAGAAACAAAAAATATACAATAAGTAAGTAGGTAATTTATTGGTATATTTTGTGAAACAAACATACAAGGAAATCCAAATATTTTAAAGATGACAATAAAGCTAGGAACAAATTAAGGCCGGCTACGTACAGGCCGGCGCGCAATGTTCACATTACTAATTAAACGTACCGTCGTCGTCGCGGCGGAGCAAATATCATATTTGTATGCAAATATCCTACATTTCGGTATTACGGAACAGCACTTGTGTCCGCGACTATCCGTGCGATCCGGTCGGATCCGGCTATAGGGAGACACAATTAGCTAGAAGAGACTATTTTTAACCCCCGACGCAAAAACGACGGGGTGTTATAAGTTTGACGTGTCTCTCTCTGTGTGTGTGTGTATTGTTCATCTTTAACAGAGCACTAATAAAGCGATTTGGCTGTGAACGGAGATATATTATGCCCTGATTTAGCACATAGGCTATTTTTATCCCGGAAAAAGTGTTCCTGTGCTATTTAAATAGATATAGAGTTCCAAAAAACGCTTATAAAGGCAAAAATTTGTGTGTATGTGTGTGTGTATGTTTGTTACTCTTTAAGACTGCAACCATTGATACGAGTTGGCTGAAATTTTGAATGGAAATAGGTTATGCTCAGATTTAACACATAGGCTACTTTTTATCCTGGAAAATACCGCAGTTCTCACGGGATTTTGAAAAAACCCGAAATCTATAGCTACAGCTATAGATAGATTACTATAGAAAACTTACTTGAAAGTAGGTGTAAAGGTTAGAAAAGAGTACGAAAACGGGAACCGGAAGTCCACGATTCCCTCGGGATTTGTGGAAAACCGAAATTGATGCGGGCGAAGCCGCGGGCAGAAGGTGGTATTTATAATAATAGATTCTTCAACATGCTACTTCCAGAAAATCTTATTCAACGGAGTCAGTACGCCGTAACCGCATTTAGTTTTCATGCAGGCAATTCGTGTGTTGTTGAAATAGCTTCTTACGTGCATGCGGACCAATTGTAGACCGCGGGAGTGACGACTTTTTTGCTTATAACTGTAATTCACGGCGACAAAAAATGGCGGACGTGGATGAAATATGGAAAAATATTACATTTCGAGTGGGAACTTTGAAAGTTTGTGCTAATTTTAATGCGGTTTTATTCGTTCGAAATTAAGAGCGGGGCCGCACAGCGAAAATTATTCGCGCGAATTTTATTCCCGCGGTTTATATTCCGCATTTTAATATATTTTTCTCGCGAATTTTAAATCGCAGTGCGAGCAGCTTCATACATTCCCATATGTCACAGAATTTTGCGAAAAAATTCGCGCGATTAAATTTCGCAGTGCGGCCTAGGCCTAAATCTGAAGTCACAGTCCGTAACACGAAAAGGTACGCTTTATAAAATACACTCGGGACGAGTACTGTTTGTAGTTATGCTCGAAACTATACGTGTTTGAATACGGTGTTATTTTAAAATCGACATTGAGAGAGAAAGAAGGGCCATGACGATTAAATGCAATATGTTGGCTCGCAGGTTCGCCCGATGTAGCAAGGAAGCTAAAATAACGCTCTTCAAGGCTTACTGCCAAAATTTCTACTCGGGCAGCCTGTGGGTCAACTATGCACAAAACGCCATGAACACCTTAAGAGTGCAATATAATAATGGATTCAGGATGCTGTTGGGATTGCCGCCGTTTTGTTCCGCATCAAGCATGTTCGCGAATGAGCGAACTGACGATTTCTTCGCGATAATGCGAAAGAAGTCGTCATCGCTGCTGATGCGATGGCGAGCGAGTTCCAACAGCATCCTGAAAGTTTTTGCGAGTAAGATGGACTCACCAATACTTGAATACACTATTCAAGTATTGGTGAGGCCGCAAACTTAAGTTAATTATAATGTTTTAGTTTTAGTTATAATCTACTAACATTAGTTATAAGATTGTAATATACTGTTACGTGCTGGGGTTCGAAGATTTGGAATAAAACACCTGGTGACCCTTGATCAGACTTTATTCTGCACTTCCGTATTCCACTAGGTACTCCTGATCTTCTAGTAGACTTCCTCTTCGCTTGTTCGCTTCCTATCCTCTTCGCTTCCGATCGCTTTCTTCACTTGTATTTCGCTCGGCTCTCAGAACTGAACTGACTCCCCGTCAGCTCGCCGGTCCCTTTATATACCCGTTACCGCGTGACTAAGCGTTTTCTAGAAAGTTCCACCCCTATCGATGTTTATTCTAGAAAAGCCGCGTTGTTGTTGTTTACATTATGGGTTGTTTACATCGATGGGTGATTAGGTATTTATTAGGTGACGAGCAATTATGAACCTTAATGCTCTAGAAATAAGGTTCATTCGTAACACTGCCCCCCTCTTAGCGATGCTCGTCCCGAGCATCACTGTTGCTTCCGTAATGTTTTGCCAAGCGGTCGATGTGCACAACCTTAAATTTTCCTCTTGGTTGACGTTGAATCCTATACGTGACGTCGTTAATACGGGTAACCACTTTGCATGGACCCTCCCATCTGGTTTGCAATTTTGGAGATTTCCCTTTTCGACGAGTCGGATTATGCAGCCAGACTAAGGCACCTTCCTCGAATCCGCTCGTGTTCGATTTCCGGTCGTATCTGGTTTTCATGTTCTCACTCGATTGCAATCCGTTTTCCCGAACTGTAGCATGTATTTCTTGCATTTTCTCTCTCAGATTGGCGACGTAGTCTTGTACGGTGCAAGGTTCATCCGGTGACCCTCCCATCAATAAGTCTACTGGTAACCGTAGTTCCCTGCCATAATTGACTAACGCCGGAGTTGCCTTTGTGCTCTCATGCTCTGCAGTCCTGTAGGCGAGGAGAAACAGTGGAATGTACCTGTCCCAGTCTCTTTGGTGGGCGTCAACCAACTTTGCCAAATGCCTTTCAAGCGTCTGATTGAATCTTTCAACCATTCCGTCAGACTGCGGGTGGTATGCAGTTGTGCGTGTCTTATGAAGACCTAAAATTTTGCATACTTCCTGAAACACTTGCGATTCAAAGTTCCTTCCTTGGTCTGAGTGGATTTCCAGTGGTACACCAAAGCGACATATAACCTCCTCAACGAGCTTAGTTGCAACAGTTGTAGCTTCCTGGTTAGGTATCGCGAATACTTCCGGCCACTTAGTGAAGTAGTCCATAACAACCATGAAGTATTTGTTCCCTGATTCAGTCACAGGGAATGGTCCGGCTACATCAACAGCTATACGTTCCCAGGGTGCACCAACATTGTACAGCTGCAGGTTACCTCTACTCCTTGTCTGTGGTCCCTTCACGGCAGCGCAAATGGTACATTTACGGCACCAATCCTGCACATCCTCCCGACAATGGAGCCAGTAAAACCTCTCCCGTACTTTCGTTAGTGTCTTCTTGACGCCAAGATGACCTCCCGAAACTCCGTCATGCACTTCACGTAGGACATCGGGTACCTTGGCTCTCGGAGCGACTACCTGAAGATGGAACTCCCTACCGTTAGTCTTTTCCCATTTTCGGTAGAGTATTCCATTTTGTAGAGTAAGACTGCTCCACTGTGCCCAGTATGCCTTAGTGATAACGCTCATAGGTGCAACCTCACTCCATGTTGGTCTGGCGTCTCCTCTTTTCTTCCACACGATGATGTGCCGTAGATCCTCATCACCCTCTTGAGCCATCTTCATTGCATCATCCTCCCAGGGTCCTAAGGAACTCGTCCTGGTAAGTTTCAATGATAGCTCCGTCGACTCCTGTTTGATGCAATGTTTGCATTCTTCCGGGCATGGCCTCCGAGAAAGTGCATCTGCATTTCCATGTGACTTCCCGCTGCGATGTTGAGTCTCGAAGTCATATTCCTGGAGCTGTTCAATCCACCGAGCAACTTGACCTTCGGGATTCTTAAATTGCAGTAGCCATTTCAATGCTGCATGATCCGTACGTAGTAAAAACTTTCGGCCGATTAGGTACTTGCTGAAGTGTTGCAACGTTTTTACCACGGCAAAAAGTTCCCTCCGTGTCACGCAGTAGTTCCGTTCCGGTCTTGACAGTGATTTGCTGAAATACCCCATAACGACTTCTCTATCTCCCTGCTTTTGGGATAGCACTCCTCCAATCGCGGTGTTGCTCGCGTCGGTATCGACGATAAACTGGACTTCCGGTTGTGGGTATCCCAGAATTGGTGTTTCACATAGGTATTCCTTCAGTTTTGAAAAGGAATCCTCACAGGCTTCATCCCAACAAAATGGTCTTTTCTCTTCCGTCAGTCTATGTAACGGTTTCGCGATCTCAGAAAACCCCTTGACGAAACGCCTGTAGTAAGAGCACAAACCCAAAAATGCCCTTACCTCTGTCTTGTCTTTAGGGGTAGGCCATTTTTAACCACTTCAATTTTCGCCGGGTCAGTCTGGATGCCCTCACTTGTGATAACATGGCCGAGATAATTCACTTCTTTCCTAAATAGCTGACACTTCTTCGGGTTAAGTTTTAAGTTTGCCCCATGTATTTTGGCGAAGACTCGCTCCATGTTTTGCAAATGGTCCTCGAAGTCTCGACCCATGATAACGACGTCATCTAGATACACCAAGCAGGCATCTCCTACTAATCCTGCTAGCACACATTCCATGAGTCGTTCGAAGGTGGCAGGTGCGTTGCACAATCCAAAAGGCATAACATTAAACTGCCATAATCCTTTTCCCGTTGAAAACGCTGTCTTCTCCTTGTCTTTTGGATGGATTTCTACCTGCCAGTAACCTGATTTTAGGTCTAGAGTCGAAAACCATTTCATGCCACTCAAAGTATCCAGAGTGTCATCGATTCTAGGTAGCGGGTAACTATCCTTCTTTGTGATGTCATTGAGCCGCCTATAGTCCACGCAGAACCGTGTGCTTCCATCTTTCTTCTTCACAAGCACAACCGGTGAGCACCAGGGACTTGCGGATGGTTCTATTATTTTGTTCCTTTCCATTTCTTTCAGCATATCCTCGACTTCTTTTTCCTTCGCGATTGGTAGCCGTCTCGCCCGCTGACGGATGGGTCCCTCATTTCCGGTATCGATTCTATGCTGCACTAACGATGTTCTCCCTAGGTTTCCTTCTTGACCAGAAAAGATGTCCGCATGGCGTAATAGAAACTTCTTTGCCTTGATGCTTTGTGAATAAGTCAGGTTGCTTTTGCAGTCTTCAAGAAGCTCATAGACTGTAGGATCCTTCCCAGAACCTGATTTTTCCATGCTTGGCATTGAAGTGCATTTCTTCAGCCACACAACTTCTTCACACTTTCCGACGATGTCCCCCTGTGAGATAACCGTTGCTGGGGCTCCCTCCGTGCCAGCCAGTACTCGCCCCTTAGTCCTGGCTGTTACTAGTTTCCCTGATTTTGAGAAAACCTTGCATCCTCACCTCTCTTCGCAAGCTCCTCCAACCGTTCCTCTATTTTCTTTAGTCGGGACATCTGCGACTCTTTCTGTGGGCAATTCAGCTGCAGATGCCCTTTCACACCGCATCTATAGCACACAGCGCCAAAGTTCTTCCTGAATGAGGTCTTAACCTCTTTCACCTCCTCGACAACTTCACGTAGTCTGTGAGTCTGCCGAATGTCGTGTCGAACTGCTTCGACCTCTAAGGCATGCGCCAATGCTTCTTTTAATGAGACATGGTGACGAAGCCTCACCACAGCTCTTACCTCCAGGTCTTTAATTCCGTCGACAAAAGCTTGCACGGTGTTTGCAGTTACCATTTTATCGTCGACCGATGGATAAGCTTTCCGCACAAGCTTATCTATTTCCAACGCCCATTGCTGGAGACCCTCTCCAGATCGCTGGACTCTATCGCGCAGCTGGGCGCGGAACACATGCTCCAGATGTCGCTCCCCATACCTGGATTCGAGTGCATCCAACAGTTCCTTGTATCCACAGCCTGAAGTAGGAAAGGCCTCCAGAACAGTTAGAGCCTGCCCTCTCAATGCGACAGTGAGGGCAGTCAAGCACTGTTCGTCCGTCCATCCGTTGGCAGTAGCAACAGTCTGAAACTGTTGCCGGTACGCGGGCCAGGAGGTGCTACCGTCGTATGGGGGTACCTTAACATTAGGTCCCTGAACTGCGCCCATCGCTCCACTTGACGTTAGTCTTGTCGTTTCAAGACGTATCACCTTTTTCTGTAGCTCGTTGAGGCCAGTCTTCACACCATCTATGTCCGTTCCTAGGCAGGTGACTCGCTCGTCCATGAGGTCCAACTCTTTTCGCAATTTAGCCACCATGCCGCCAACTTCGTGAACGGCCGACAAAACATTTCGCTGCACCCCTTCTTGATTTTCCTGTATCGCTGCAAATTTGCAATCTTGATTTTCCTGTATCGCTGCAAACTGTTGTTGCATTATCCGCATCAAACCCGACAAGTCAACGGTGGGCGTGGCTTGCTCAGTGGGCGTGGCCAGGTGGGTGTGGCCAGTGGGCGGGGCCTCCGGCTGAGTGGGCGTGGCCTCAAGGGGCGTGGTCTGGTGGGCGTGGCCAGTGGGCGGGGCCTCCGATTGGGTGGGCGTGGTCTCAGGAGGCGTGGCCTGGTGGGTGGGGCCAGTGGGCGGGGCCAGCTGGGACGATCCACCAGATGCTGGTTCCTCCAGGTGCTCCTCCACAGGTGCTCGGCTGGATTCCGCTGCACGCTGGGCCCTGGTCTTGACACCCTCGCTGCCGAAGTCGTCTCTCGGAGTCAATGGCATAGCTTCCAAATCGCACTTCTGTCACCAATTGTTACGTGCTGGGGTTCGAAGATTTGGAATAAAACACCTGGTGACCCTTGATCAGACTTTATTCTGCACTTCCGTATTCCACTAGGTACTCCTGATCTTCTAGTAGACTTCCTCTTCGCTTGTTCGCTTCCTATCCTCTTCGCTTCCGATCGCTTTCTTCACTTGTATTTCGCTCGGCTCTCAGAACTGAACTGACTCCCCGTCAGCTCGCCGGTCCCTTTATATACCCGTTACCGCGTGACTAAGCGTTTTCTAGAAAGTTCCACCCCTATCGATGTTTATTCTAGAAAAGCCGCGTTGTTGTTGTTTACATTATGGGTTGTTTACATCGATGGGTGATTAGGTATTTATTAGGTGACGAGCAATTATGAACCTTAATGCTCTAGAAATAAGGTTCATTCGTAACAATACTAACACAATGAGCCCCAGTTGCTTAAAATAAAGATTTATTATTATATTAAAAAGAGAAAAGCAAATTTACCTAGTGTAGCTTCATAAATCCAAACTTTGGATTATGTCCACCAACCAACGCTTTAAGAAGACCAAGAAGAAGAGCAAGCTTTAAGCTCGGTCTTCAGCTAATGGCTTTGGCCGCTTTCTTTCCTACTTAAAGATATTCATAGTACCTATAAACATAAGCGTACCGCTTGGATGTGAAAGCATTTCTTTTTTTTAATCTTCAGCCATCTAACTTTCATATTTATCTATACATGTAAATAAAAATCAATGTTTGTCTGTATGTCCTCTAAACCATACTTTACATGGCACGCATGCCGGGAACAATAAAATTAATAACAGCTGAGTTTGTTGAGGCTCTTCTCAGACCAGGGCGCGTTTGAAACCCTCGTAGTTTTAGTTTTAAGTTTTCGTAAATAATTATCACAATGACCTCAATGTTCTTACATTGATGTTCAAAAAGTGTACAGTGTACCAATTTTGAATAAAGTTTATTTGAATTTGACTTTGACTTTATTTACATATATTTAGGTATATACAGGAGAAGTAATCGGCGTGTACTAGTTCATTTAAGTATAATCCTGGATTAGCTATTTCGTTTAATTATGCAGCATCCTTGTATAATCCCAGGGGCTTGAGTGATATTGTGGTAAGTATGCGTATCTGGTAGATTATAATGAGGTGCGCAGAGAGATGTATGACTATTAGAGCGTGAAATATTCCGTTAAATGGCCATGATCCAGCAGGGCCGCCTGACTCCAACAGCTGCCAGCGACTCGCTTGAGATCGTCTGTCCAACGAGTGGGGGGTCTACCTGCGCTTCGTTTACTGGTGCGAGGTCATAGTGGACTTTTCGTACAAACACTTCAGCGCTTGGATGTACCGATAGTCGATCCGGCATCTCTGGAGTGATCTCAATACAGCCCAAGTTTCCACCGAATCAAAGGCTTTCTCATAGTCCACAAACGCTAAGCAAAGTGGCCGGTTATACTCTTCGGTCTTCTGTATAACCTGCCGCAGCGTATGGATGTGGTCTATGGTACTGAAGCCTTTTCGGAACCCGGCCTGTTCGGGAGGCTGGAAGTCGTCGAACCTACGAGCGAGACGATTCGTAATGACTCTCGAGAACAACTTATAGACATGGCTCAGCAGCGAGATGGGTCACACTCCTACATAATGTCATATCCACTGCTGGACATAGACCTTTTCCAATTAGTGCTACCATACCCTCAACCTTACTCATCCAATCTTCCCCGCCACTTTACATCGCTGGTCCATCTTTCTGAGGGCGTACCATAAACCTATATAATTTCTCCTCCACGCATGTATATAATGACATCTCATTGGAGGTACGCAAATTAATCAATGTATTTCAAACAGGCGGTAATTGAATATTGAAGCCTTGATGGAACTCAACTGTATGTTCGCCATAAATCAATGGTAGGACTTGTGTCGATTATGTAGATACACCTTTTGTGTTCACTATGTACATTTAGACGTCTGCAGCACGATATATGCGTCACATTATACTCGTATACGTCATCATAATCATCATCATAAAACCCATTACCGGAACACTACAGTACACGGGTCTCCTCTCAGAATGAGAAGGGATTAGGCCGTAGTCCACCACGCTGGCCAAGTGCAGACTGGTAGACTTCACACGCCTTTGAGAACATTATGAAGAAGTACCTATCAGGCATGCAGATTCCTTCACGATGTTTTTCTTCAATGTTAAAGCAAGTGATTATTGCTTAAAACTAACTTAACCCCAAAAGTTAACTTGCATGCCAGGGCAGCCAGGGATCGAACTTAGTTCCCCACCGAAAGAGAGGCCGAGGGTCTTAACCACTAGGCTATCGTCAGGCATGCACACAGAAAATAGGTACGCCATTCGCTTTCAGACATAATGTGAAACTTTGACGTACTCCCGATGCGCATATAGCGAATTAACTAGGTAACTTGAACAGCCTCCGCGCACTGGGCCACAAGTGGCGACGACTAGTGGCCGGCCAAAAGTCGCGGACGAGTTTTTACATAAATTGTATATGGTATCAGCGCACACTGAGCGCTCGAGTGGCCGCGTTCGAGCCACAAGATATGTATGAAAAATCTCTTCTGTGACTTGTGGCGGCCACTAGTCGTCGCCACTTGTGGCCCAATGTGCGGGGGCTGTTACACAGAAAGGAAAATCTTTAGGCGTGACTCGAATAGTTTACCTTTAGCTTTTAGCTTTAGCTTACCTACACCCTGGTAATATGTCACACATATTATTTCAAGACGAAAACTTTCTAAAACTTAGCCTAATGCGAAATTGAAAATAGTATACGCGATAGTGGTGGTGGTGGCATCTGAGCAAACAGTTGCCGGGATCCCGCCGCGCCGTCTCAAAGACGCAGTTTGCGTTTAATATGGGTTGAAATGAGCTTTGCCTGAGATATTTACCTAGTTTGGAATATTTTAAATATTTAAAAATATTCGCTGCATCTGCCTACTCTTGCATGAACAGGAAGAACTACTTGAAAAACAGACCAACAGTTTACCTAAGATTTGTATGTGAATCTTTGAGTATATATTTGAAGCTAAGTACTTACGTATTTTTTGCGGAACTCTGATGAACCACAGGCTCAGATATTATTGTCTAGACTCTAGATCGTGTAGAGTCTACCAACATCATTGTTTTGAATTGATTAATCTAAATAAATAAAAAATAAAAAAATATTGTCTATGATTTCGAAATAATTGCCTTTTATTATTTTATTAACTGCCTCGTTGGACTAGTGGGTAGCATATTCGACTGCAGATTACGAGATCCCGGGTTCGGTTCCCGAATCGGGCAAATAATTGTTAGGTATTGGGTTTTTTCTGTCAAAAAATTCTCAGTGCCCGCACTGAGTATATTAGCGTAGCGTTAGGTAGCGTTGTTTCACCCCCGTGCCTTGGAGAGCACGTTAAGAAGTCTTTCCCGGTTATTAACATTATCATAATATTGTGAGCCTGCCAACCCGCATTGTTGCAGCGTGGCGGGTCTAAGCTCTAAGCCCTCTCTACTGTGAAAGAGGAGGCCTGTGCCCAGCAGTGGGACGTTAAAAGGCTGTAGTGGTGGTCGTGATGGTGGTGGCCTTTTATTAAGATCATACGCATATAGATATGATTATTTAAACGATATCATAACTAATACAAGTATTTAAAAAATCTACCTGTCTGTATATATGTGTGTTTGCTTATCTGTCTGTCTATGTCTATAAAAACTTAAAACGCACGGACGAGGTCGTGGGCATCATCTAGGTATTATACACGAGAATAAAGCTTCTTTTGTATGGGGCGAAGAAAAACTAAACTTCTCTTATTTTATTTTTTATTTTTTTTTTATTTTTACAAGGAAAACTTACAGCTAATTGTAAAAAAGTAGATAGATAAAAAGTGTAGAAAAATTATAGCTAGTAACAAGTTTTCACAAATAGAATTTACATAAGAAACAGAGAAAAATAAAAAAAAAACTCACATGGGTAAACAAAATAAATAACAGAAGTAAGGGGAAAGAAGGTAAACATCAATAAAAACGAAGGTTGGCAACAAATTAATGAACTGAAGGTATATAGGCGTTAAAAAATTTGTTGGCAAGAGTTCTACGGATAGTGGTGGCAGTGATGCAAAATGGATCTATATTATTATTATTAGCGCATATTTTGTTAAAAGAAAAGGCGGATCGTAACATAAAAGAGTTTTTTCGAAATTCGGTGTGCGTATGCGGTATTTGGAAGGTTGACAAAATTCTAGGATGCGTATTAGTGGGAACTTTAAGTAATATCTTTTCAAGAAGCGGCGCACAATCTATTTTGCTTTGTGCGATATTGATGAGGTACGTGATGTCACTAATTTCTCTCCTTATGGCCAGTGGCAGTAAGTGCAGCTTGGCACATAGACCCTCGTAACTTGTATTAGAATTTAGATTAAATTTATATTTAAGGAATCTAATGAATTTTTTCTGGATTCTTTCAATACGCTGAATATACATCTTGTAACGTGGATTCCAGATTTGTGATGCGTATTCGAGGTTGCTCCTTACTAGGGCACAATATAGGACTTTTATTGTTTTTAATTTGGTGAATTCTTTGGATGATCGCATTAGGAAGCCCAACATTTTTGATGCTTTGTTCACAATTGGTTCAACGTGCTTGTCATAAAGGAGTTTATGATCGATTATAATTCCTAGATCGCGTATATTATATACGCGATCTAGCTCCTGATCCTTAAGTTTATATGTGGATTTATATACGTTGAGCTTACGAGTAAAGGATATTGTAAAGCACTTAGAAACATTAAGATCTAATCTATTGGCATTACAATAAAGATCAAGCCTAAGTAGATCATCCTGAAGTAGATTTTGGTCCATATAATTGTTTACTACTCTAAAGATTTTCATGTCATCGGCAAAGAACAAAACCTTGGAGTTATGGAAACAGGTGTCAATATCCTGAATAAACACAATGAAGAGCAAAGGTCCTAGTAAGGAGCCTTGCGGCACGCCCGAGGGAATACTACGCCAAGATGAAGTATAGCCATTGAGCACTACAGCCTGTGACCTATTTTTCACATAGGAGGAGAACCAACGAAATAGATCACCTCTTATGCCAGCCTGAGCTAATTTGAGTAATAATATGCTATGGTCGATTCGATCGAAGGCCTTACTGTAGTCAGTGTACACTGCGTCAACCTGGTCATGTCTGTCCATTCTATCGGATACAAAATCCGTAAAGAGAGCTAGATTTGATACTGTGGATCTTCCTTTGATGAAACCATGTTGAAAGGGACTAAGGTGTGGCTTTAAGACCGAGTATAGTTGGTCGTATACTACACGTTCCAGTATTTTTGCCAGTACACAGAGTTTGGAGATCGGCCGATAGTTATTTATAAGGTGTTTAGGACCTTTTTTATGGATAGGCGTTATAAATGCCGATTTCCAAATCTTAGGTACGTTGCCATCCTTTAGTGATTTTTTGTATAATAAGGATACAGGGTGAGATAGAGTTTTTGCACAATTGACGAGAAAGATGGGTGGCAGAGAGTCAGGTCCCGCAGATTTGTTAAGATCCAGGGACTTAAGCAGTTTGTACACTAACTCATCACTCACCTGGATATTATGAATATCAGTTGCAGTAGGGAGTGAATCATAGAATGGGGAGGAAGAGGTTCCAGGTAAGGGATCTGATGAACTTTGGTTATTACTCAAGAAGGTAGAGAAAAAGTATCTAGAGAATAGGTCACATATACCTTCACCTGAGTCACTGGTTTGATCAATGTATGTCATAGACGCTGGTACATAGTTATTTTTTCTTTTATTATGCATATGAGACCAGAAGAATTTAGAGTTTGAAGTTATTGAATCTTCAGTTTTGCTCAAGTAAGTTTTGTAGCATAGGTTCTCAACTTTTATGGCCTTTTCACGTAGACGTTCAAACTCAAATTTGTCCGCGAGATTACCGTAAATTTTGAATTTCGTGTGATATTTAAATTTATCTTTTATTATTTTAATTAATTCGGCGGAGTACCAGACAGGATAGATCTTCTTATTTTTTGTTGTATACTTGGGAATGTAACTGTCGCGTAGATCGTATAGGACGTCGTAAAAGAGTTCGACGGCGTGGTCAATGTCGGTGTTGGATAATAAATCTTGCCAATTTAAAGCAGCTAGTTCCTCATTAATTTTACTAAAGTTGCCACGTCGGTAATTGTAAACTACCCTTTTGCTAGGAATGAGACATTTATCGATGGGAAAGTTTAGCACTATATCAAGAGACGGGTGATACGGGTCTTCAGGTGTGAGAGGATCGAGGCAGGCGGATACAGTAATGTCGTTAACGTTATGTAAAACCAAGTCAAGTAAGCGACCATAATGATTTGAAATTGAATTGTATTGGTATAAGCCGCATACAGTTAATGTATCTATGAAATTAATTAAATGATTGCATGATAAATTATAGGCTTGCAAGTGATGATCGGTACTGTAGGTCCATTCGATGGAACTCATGTTGAAGTCTCCCAATAACAAAAATTTATCATCGGGATTATTAGCCATGACAGAATCTAGGTTGTCCGAAAAATTGGTAAGTTGCGTCGAGAATGACACACCTGAGGCGTCTTCACAAAGATATAACGTGCATAGGTGTAAATTAACTTTTGGGGTTCGTTTCAATCGCACGGTCACCCAGATGTCCTCCGCGGAGGAGTGCCAGTCGGGCTGATGCTCCGCTAGGATATCCTTGTTGACCGCGACGAGTACGCCCCCGCCGCGCGACTGGCCCGTGTGAGTGTAGTCGCGGTCGCGACGCCACACACAGTAGCGCCCATCGAATAACTCCTCACTACTTATTTGATCGTTTAACCAAGTTTCTGACAAACACAATATATCGTAGTTCAATAAACCGAGAGACTTTAAATTCATTAGTCTTAGTACGAAGTCCTCTGACATTTTGATAGTATATCGTTAACTTCGACACTGTAAAAGAGCATCTATAGCAAGTATATTATAATTAAAGACAACTAGCTGGCATGTGGAGGTGGGCATAAAGATATTACTTACCTTATTGTTGTAAAGAAAAATTTTAATTTTAACGCCGCAATGAGATAAAATTATGATAATAAATTGCATTAAGTATATTATATAAGTCCTACGTTTTGCATCAGTGCACCACTTTACAAGTACCAATATTAGCTTGGATGTAGCTTTGAATATGTAAAAAAAGTTATAAATGCGAGCAGTGTTAAAAAGTGCAACAGAAGTGGAATTTGATAGTAAATAATAATTAGGCATCAATGCATTAAACAATCCGCTCAGAAAATAGTACAAAAGCCAAATTTCGTTACAATAAAAACAATCATTATTAAGTATATTTGTGTAACGTAACTTTACAGTACTAGAAATTTGATGTATATATGTCGATGAAGACCTAATTGAACAATAGTAATGTATTATTAAGCAATAAATTGAATAAAATCTTCCCAGTTTGATGTTGTTACAAATTTGCGGGTGCATCGGAAAAATTTTAAAACAAAAATATATGCAGAAACGCAAGAGATCCCAGGTAAATAGACCGTACCGCTTAGTGCCGTGGTAAGGGAAAATGTATCGTCTGACTATAGTAATACTGCCGTAATTCCCGTGAGACTGCGGTACACACACAAGCGAGTTCCCCGAAAAGGGTGTAAGTAGGCCGTCGTTAACAAGAACGATGCAGGGCTTTTCACTCGATGGGTCGCTTGACATGTGCATGGACCGCAACACCACGATAAAGTTAAAAGTAGTACGAGCAAAAACAAACACCACTATAAAGTAACTTAGCCACATTAGCAGATCTTTTGTAAATCCGATTCTGAGTTGATGTTGAACACTTTGGAGGTTAATGATTTTCTCGCCCATATTTTTGAGTGTTTTACCCAAATAAATTGAAAATTAGCACTCTTTTGAATTGATTTCGCTTTGGTTAACAGTTGCTTATAGAACGGGGTTAAATGATCGTTTACATATATGCTACCACTGGTGCTAGTGAAACCGAGGGTATTGGGCGAGAGTTGTCTACGCTTTCTCATTGCTGCCACAAGATCTTCTTTCATGTAACGGTTAATAAACGAGACAATAATTGGTTTCGGAGTATCTTTTTGGTATGTGGGAACTTTAGTAACCATGTTGATGTCTTCCTTTTTTAATGTGCAACCAAGCAGCGTTCCAATTTTTATTGTTATATCAAAAAGGTTTTCGTCTTTTTTAATCGGAACACCTTTTATTTCAACATTATTTATGCGCAGCCATTGGTCCCTCTCATTTTTCTCGGAACTCAGTTTGGTAATCTCAGCCCGCAGCTTCGGTACGTCCTCAGCCAGTTTTTGAAGTTGACTCAGACCTGATTCGACATTATCAACCCTTTCGGAGAAACTCCTTATAGAATCATGTGCGAATTGCAGGGATCCTTTCAATTCCGTTATGTCAGTCTTAATTGTTTCCAAGTCCTCTTTCAAGCTGCGGAGAGGTGCTAATTGCTTGGTAATGCTGAGTAACTGCCCATGGAGCTGGTCGAGGGTGACGGCAGATGGTGAGACACTTCCCGCTTCGAGACTACTCGTTGACGGTCCACCACTCTTACACTGGGGGCACTTCCACGTCGCCTTGTTTTTCCCCAGTTTACGGTATCCAGACTCTGTGATCGCGGCGCAGGGAAAGTCATAATGACCATGACAAACACTGCAAAGAGCACCATCGTTGAACTCTTCGCCGCAACGCCCGCACGTAAACATATTGCGAAATATTTGAGCTCCCCTGCACTACACGAATAACTTGCGCGGTTCGACCGTGCGTTGAGTGCGAGACCCAGCGAGCGACTGGACTACATGCAACCCGATAGTCTGTTCAATACAAACATGAGATATATCTTAGAGAGCGATTTCAATTCAAACATTTCATTTCAGCATGTTCTCTATAGAAATTTTCAAAGATAAACGTTACTTTGTGATTTTATTCCAGCAATGGAACAACGGAAATGCATTTTTCTCCTCCCTTTATGATATTTGCTTTAAAAATGTAAATGGAGAGATACTTTAATGTAGAGTTGGAAGATCATTATTTTTACACTGCTTTATACGAGTAACTATAGATATTACTAGCTAACTTTTATAAGTACATACTCCATATTCATAGTACCTACTCTAGCTGAGTCTGATACAAGTAGGTATAAATTAAAAATTTAAAAAACCCCCGACATTCGCCATTTTGTGGCAGCGGCCATCTTGGATTTGTATAATGCTATTTGAAAGGGCTTTACTAGTAGGTAAAGCCCTTTCATTTGATATCCATATTAAGGGAGTTGTGAAAAAATACATATTTTTTCACAAATTTTATACGCCATAGCGACGGCCATCTTGGACCGATTTTCATCGAACATAGCAAATACACTCTCGACTAATTCTCCTTTCAAACAAAAAAAAACCGCATTCAAATCGGTCCACCCGTTTGAGCGCCACAGGGGAACAGACAGTCACACACACAGACACGTCAAACTTATAACACCCCGTCGTTTTGCGTCGGGGGTTAATTATAAATGCGGAAGTGTCTGTTTGTCTGTCTGTCTGCTAGTTTTTCACGGTTCAACAGTTTAACCGGTTTGTAAGGAATTTGGTACAGAGTTAGCTTACATCCCGGGGACGGACATAGGACTTTTTATCCCGGAAAATTAAAGAGTTCCCACGAGATTCTTAAAGGTCCATCCGTTATGAAATTTGGTACAGAGCTAGCTCACGTCCCGGAATTTGACATAGGCAAAGCAAGCAACTTTTATCCTATTAATAACCTAAATCCAGGCGGACGAAGTCGCGGGCAACATCTAGTACTCTATATGTGACAGATAAAATAATAAAAATTTCTAAACTATACTAAGTGCCTGTTTCACCACCTTCCGATATGTATTAGATAACTATCTACAACTTTTGTCTTTGTCACTTGACATACAGTAAGAATGTGACAAAACTTACGTTTAAGCTATCCAACACTTATCAGAAGGTGGTGAAACAGGCCGTTAGTATTCTATTAACTAACTATACTATTTCTAAACTAAACTAACTAATACACAAGCGTGTACGAATATACCAGCCTTGTTTCTTTTCAAAGGTTTCATTAAAGAGGCTTGTTTAAAATAACAAAATGGCCGATGCTCCGGAATGTTTTCTCTATTAGCGCGCATCTTATAAAGAAGCAAGGCGTAATATCACAAGAGAACAATGGAGGTTCAAAGTAACAAACGCAAAAAAACTAAACTGCAGCTGAGGCGTAAATAAAAACTTTGCGCAACTATATTTCTCTTAAGACGCTGTTTCCAATGTGAAGGAAGACACGTGAAATAACGTACCGTATTCAAAAATTTACAATACTACAGCCCTACTGTGTGCTTAGTCTAAGATCGGAGCACTCGAAAACGAACTCGAAAACTATTGATCGAATCACAAGTGAATTCAGAGCAAAATGAACTCAAATACTCGTATTTTAAAGTCGTAATTCCATAGTTCGAATATGTATTTTACAACATTTCTGCTTGGGGCGCTAGTTGTGTTCGAATGCTGAATGTATTGGCGAACTCAAACCTTAATACAAGCCATTTTCGGTCTATTTTACTCTGAAATCGATCAATAGTTTTCGAGTTCGTTTTCGAGTGCTCCGATCTAAGACTAAGCACTCTGCCCTTTTAACAACCCAAAGCTGGGCACAGACCACCTCTCTTATAGGAAAGAGGGATGTAGAGTCCACACTCGCCACGCTGCTCGGATGCGCAATTTCGTGTCAGAAAAACCTCATAATTTTTGATCCGACCCAAGAATCGAACCCAAGATCGAGAACTCCTCGAGATCCGCAGTCGTTTTTCAAAGTAGGTAATATTTTTTTTTCTTGTATTTTATTATCTCATGATTGACGTCCTCTTTCCTTTTAGACAAGTTTAATTTCCTCTTCTACACCAACTTTTTTATACTATCTAAGTAATGATTATGTAATAAAAAGATGACATAATGCTTGTTAAGTAGGTAATATTTATTATGGTCTTGTTTTATAATTGCTGCTGGCAAATAATAATAACTATTACTGTGTTAAAAAGTGCCACTCAATCGCGCCAATCGCCGCCCGCAATGAAAAATTAAGCCTAGAATATAGCGTTTTCCTTGTCCCGCTCGATTTACGAATAGCGTTCTCTTTGCCAGTACAAGTTAGCTTGTAGGAAGTGTCAGGGGTGTAATACTGGCACATACATGCCCATAGTTAAGGTGGTACGTTTTCCATACTAATTTATTATTACCATTTAAGAACGAATGGATTATATATTTACACTGAAATTACATCGCACAGCCTTAATTTAATGTTTAATTTGCGGAAATTTTTATTTACATAAATAAAACATTACATAAACAGCTAAAAGTGAAGTAAAGCCATCTCGGTCAGCTAGGCAAAACAGCGTTTATTAGATGGCTATTATAATAATTACGCTGTCTATGTAATGTTTTCTTTATGCAAATATAATTTCGCGCAAATTAAAAATTATATTAAGGCTGTGCGATGTAATTTCAGTGTAAATATATAATCCATTCGCTCTTGAATGGTAACATGAAGTTAGTATGGAAAACGTAACACCTTAAATACGATTGTTCGGATCCATAAATTATCATCACACGCAAAGTGCTGAGATGGTCACATTTACCCACGATTTTATGTTCCATAAAAAATTAGAAACTTCGTTCTTAGAACAGAAACGGGTACGAAAGGGCCTCATAAATCTCAAATAAAGTTACACAAGTTGTGTGAAATTTAAGCCAGGAATAATAAAAAAAAAATTAAAAGGAACTTAGAACTAAAACAAAAGATAAGAGAAATCTTTAAAAATAGGGAATCAATAACTTATACAGAGTGCATTCTCGAAACCGCCATAAATCTCGCTAAAAGCCGTAAAGTGTATTTTAAAACCTTTACACAAATGCAAGGGACTGCGTAAAATTGCAAACACATGTGGGGAGAGAAAAACTGCACGCAAGGCAAGGGATTCTTAGGAATTGTACGTAAGTGAAACAAAAAAAAAATATACAAAAAGCGAAGTCACGAGATGGGAAAGGCAGGGGCGTTAAAACAAATTAGCCAACCGGGACTTCCAGGATGACGTCACGGGGAGGGGCCTATAGCACCCTACCTGAATCCGCAAATGAGAAATGGGCTGCGCGAGAGTCGAGCAAATCAGAAAACGAGTTTCTCCCGGGGGATTTTTTTAAATGTTTCAGATACGAAGATGAGAGGGAATGGAGGAGAGCTTTTAAACTGATGCCCGGTGGAGAAAGGGGCAGTTCGTCAGAGTTCGAAGTCCAAGCACTAGCTTTCAGTGACGAAGTTTAGACTTAATATTTGTGAATTGTAATTAAATTCTAAACCTAAATATAATTAAAGTGTGTGGTAAGCAGACGGGAGTTATACGGTGACGTACCTACTATAATTTTGTTATTATTATTTATATCTTCGAAAATAGCTCCACAACTCTAATTATTTAGATTATTATTGAATATTATAATAGAATGGGGTTTGGTAACTGTTGTTGGAGTTGTAATTCTATATCTGATTATCGTATTTTGTATACGGTACTGTAAGGGACGGGGATCACCTTGTACAGGCTACGAAATGAACAGATCCCAAGACATACAGTTAGACGATATATATATCAAGGGGTCTAAATTAAAATAAAAGTTGTGAAGCTAGGTTCTTGTATTTTCGATAATTGGTTTAGGTTAATTATATATAAAATATGCATTAATGTGTGTCCTTAACCTCATGTATTCACGTGTAAAAAGTAGGCTTATAAATAATGATGTTTCTTGTTTTCCTGTGAGCATGTGTGTATTAGACATAAGCTATACATATAGAAATACATTGCCGCGAGAGGTTTTTCATCTGAGGTCTCCTTTTCCTCTCGAGAACTTAGCATGGCATAGGAAGTGAGCCTCGGCAGAATTTCGAAATATCTGACCAGATTCGAAATTCCGTCTAAATAATCAAACAGTTTCTTTTTTTCTCAAATACTCAAATGTATGAGTAAATAAATAACACTTACCGTGAATAAAAGGCATTTGAGTATACTTTACTTTCTTTCATTATTATATTTAGAATACCTTTCCTAGAACTTGAATAGTGGAGACCCAATCAAGTTAAGAGTCAGTCAGTCATACTATAATTTTAGTTTAACATAAGGTTGAGAACATCTGTGTGTCGAAATAACTTGAAATACTCCAGTATTAAAATTCTCTCATATAACTAACCTAAATCACGAATTCTACATTAAAGTCAAAATTAGGCTAGTATTCAGTATGGCACCAATCTACATTGTTAGCTACAGCTTTCCTCAGTAAATCAACGAATAGGATGTTAACGAACTAATGCAGTCTAATGGAACCTGACTCTTGCTAATACTGTTTTGATAGGCCAAAATCATAAAAGTAGGACTAAAGCTATGTAAGTTAGATCATTAACTACCGCAGTACTGTCATTAATATCGTGGTGTTATCATTCATCGGCAAAACAAGTAATATTCAATTAATTGAGATACATACAACTTCAAATGGCTAAAGGTGTTTGTCCGGGTTCGAACCCCGGCCTCTGGGTTGAAAACAATCGTTCTGACAAACGAACCACCACGGCTTTCTATTATTACATTACGAACGAGGCGAGCATCATCCGAGCAACGGGTACAGCCAGCGAACAAAAGGGTTCAGGTAGGACATATCTCCTTTGTGTGTCTTTATAGCCAGACCTTGGGACGGGAGAGAGCGGCGCATTTGTTTTCGGCAAAATTGTGAGACACTGATATTTTTAATTGGGAAATATAAAGTTTGATACCTTTGACTTATCGAGTCAAGTTTTAATGAAAATTGGTACACGGTTGAAATCAGGTGACGCCCCGGCAGCGCCGTCCCGGCACAACTAAACACGCCATGTCTTATACAGTTGACCTTCCGAAACTGAATTGGCCAATTCAGACCCTAACTGAACAAATACATATATAAATTATTAAATACCATGGTAAGGGGCGAGCCTACGAGCTCAATAAAAGAACCTGTTTTCCGCAACAGGCAATTGATCGCTTCGCAGCGCAAAAAGGAAGGTCAATCTGTGCCCCAAATAACAATGTATAAAGGCTGGATACCAGCGTAGGGATGTCCCCGTGCTAGTAGGGACGACGGTCGGGTAGAAGATGGCCAAAACCGGCAAATGCGTGTGTCAACCGATCTTCCACACTAACCAGAACGTATAATCTTGCCATTTTGTCTTCAGAGGTTTCTTTTCTACGAGTAATCGAATAAAATTAATTGGTTAATCTTTCATATAAATTCTATAATTAAATCCGCGAAATCTGGTAGATGGATTGAGAGGTCCACACGTTCACCCAACGGAATGTACCAGTAATAACATGCCAGCCCAGATATCAAAGTGTCTCTATATTCTGCCAAACATTTTTTAAAGATTCTCTTATTATAGCTAGTTACAAATCACAAGCATAGACGATCACACCGTACCATCACAGAATTTTGATGCCGAGTGACCAGAATCTACGTACATATTCGAAATAACGATATGACTAGATTTATATTAACAAAAAAAAAATAAACACAACGTAGGAACCGTGATTAGTTATATGAGAGGAAAAATTTAAAAATAAAATAAAAAGAGGTTGAGGGACACATTGTGCATGTTAATATATATATATATATATGTTGTACATTTACATTTACTTTATGTATAGGGGGAGAAGAAATAAGCTGTATGTCTAATAAATGTACAATTTACAGGTTTTCAAAGAGGATATTGCAGATAACGAGATATTACTCCTTGCTATTTCTTGAGCTTAATAATTTTTAACTCAGAGAATTCATATACCCACATGTGTTAGCAGTTTTTGCATCAGTATAACACTATTATTTAAAATACGGCTTGGCGTCTTACGAAAGTTGCACAAATACAAAACAAAACAAAAAAAAAATGGCTCCAGGTAGGAAGGGACGTAAAACGAAACAAGTAGGTACGAGTCAGGGCGACGTTAATACAATAGAATTGGGTGAGCAAACGGCAACCTTAGGGAATGCGACTTTAGAGTTGATTTTGAAAAAGATTAATGAGTTCGAAGTAAAATTACAACAGCTAAATTCAAACGCTAGTTCGAACGAAAATGCAAGTGTCTCTTCGCACGAGACGACGGTAATAAACGAAAGTGAGAGGGTTGATAGGCAAGAATCTAATCTCGAAACCGCGAGTTCGAGTACAGCGCTTTCCGATACTCGAAATTTATATGTCATACAACCATCGGTGACTAAACCAAATTTCGACGGGAAACCACTCACTAATCCTATCTCTTTCCTAAAACGATTAAAGAAATATATAAAGGCAGTCAATGGGTCAGATCGCGAAATCGACATATCGTTAGGATGCATTTCTGGAAGTGCCAGAAAGGTCATGGAATTATATTCCAAGGGTTGGGTCACGTTCGCCGACTTCGAGGCTGATTTTAGACGAAACTATTGGACCGAGCAGATTCAGGAATCTGTAAGATATAGATTGATTAATGCAGTATATTCAAGCGATTCCGGAATGACGATGTCTGAGCATTTCGCCGAACAGGCCGAATCAATGCAGTCTCTAACTATCGCATTTAGCGAGCGAGATTTAGTGAATTCTATTATGCGACATTATACGATAGATATACAGCGATTATGGTTTACTAGAACAGAGGAAGTTAACATCATGAACGGGGCAAAATTTCTTAGAAATATAGAGCAAAATATAGTTGAGAAACATAGGGCGGTTGCGAGAGGTAGTGGTAGCGGAAGTTACAGAGGTAGGAGATACAATGAATATCCGTCGAGGCGTACTATTGTTGCGACAATGTCAACAAATAATTGGAGGGCTAGAGGGAACTCGACGAGAGGTCGGGGTTATCGTCGGTTGAGTTCTAGGACAAACTTTAACAGACCTACAGTACCCGAAACTAAACAGGTCAGACCAGCTATTACATTTGTGAAGGAGGGCGAAGACCCTACTTTGTCTAAACATGTGGGGGAGGGACCTTCAAAAAAACTAGGTCTCCCCACACAAACGAGGTCAAATCAGTCAATGTTGTGTAGTACGGGGAACAGAAAGACCTCCGAATACGGGAAGGCAGGTACTATCTATAGGATTTTAACTAATAGTGGATGGAAACCGGGACAGAGTCTAGGTATCGGTGAGAGGGGTCTCAAGAGGTTATTAAGGGGCAAAACAAATAGCGACGAGTCTAGTTGTCAATTGGAAATTAGGAGTATAGGAATCTTATTGGAAAATCAGTTCGATAATGTAGCAGAATGCAACGAGATAGGCATTTCGTGTGAAACATGTGCGAGGAGAGATTTGAACGTGTATACGATGTTTCATGAATTAGATGAACAAGTTGACGTAGGTATTGATTATTCCTTACCTAGGTTACCTGAAGTATGTGTGAGATTGTACGGAAGAAGTATAAATGCTCTTATAGATACAGGGAGTCAAATTAGCGGGATAACTAGGGAATTATACGATTCTATCCTAAAGGAGAATAGAACATTGCCAGAAATCGCTATTCCAGCAATTCAGATACAAGGAGCATTCGGTTCTCGGAGTGAGAGCACAAATAGATTGGTATTAATAGAGTTTCAATTAGGTAGTACTTTAGTTGAAGCACCTGTACTAATTATGCGGCGTTTACCTAGGTCATTGATACTAGGATACGATTGGCTAGAACGAGTGAAAGGGATAGTAAACTGTAGTGGTGAACACACTTTGACTATCGAACATATGGGAGTTAGAGCTTGTGTTAGACTGAACTCAGATTGCAGAATCGAAAGGTTAGGGGGAGAGACGAATGCAGCCACTATTAATTTGATATTAAACCAAAACTCTAGGACAGTAGGGCAGAGTGTATTAAGTAAAGAATCAGATAGTGAGAAAGTTAAGGAATTCCAATTAGACAATTCGAACTTAAGTAGTAAACAAAAGGAATTATTATTACCTGTGCTAAACAAGCATTGTAAGGTATTTACGGAAGGGTTAGGCTTGACTAACAAGTACGAACACGTTATTGAGCTAGTAGACGAAACTCCTTTCGTAAAACACAGTTATCCGGTACCTTTAGCATATAGAGAACAGGTTAAGGACGAATTAAGAGAGTTAGAGAAATTAGGCGTGATCAGACAAGAGATTACTCCATACTGCAGCCCGCTCACGTTCACTAAGAAACGAGATGGGTCAATAAGACTCTTATTAGACGCACGCGAACTAAATAAAAAGATGTTAGGCGACGCAGGGTCACCGCCACTCACCTCTGAGATTTTACAATCCTTCCATGGAGTAAATTATATCAGTTTAATTGATTTGAACAATGCCTATTTTCAAATACCTTTGCATAAAGATTCTAGGAAATATACGGGGTTCTCGTTCATGGGAAGAACGTATACTTACCGTGTTTTACCTCAAGGATTAAAGACTTCGGTAGCAGGTTTCTCAAGGGCCATGGATTATATTTTAAAAGAAGTACGTGAATTCTGCGTAAACTATCTAGATGACATTGTCATATTCACCACAGGGGACATGAGACTACATTTAGAACATTTAGATCGGGTATTAGAAAGCTTAGAAACCGCAGGTTTAACCGGGAGATTGGAGAAGTGCCGATTCTTATGTGTAGAAGTAAAATTGTTAGGGCACATAGTGAATACAAACGGGGTGCGTATGGATCCTGAACGGGTAGAGGCCATTTTAGACTTCCCCATACCTCGAACTATAAAACAATTACGAGGGTTTCTGGGGTTAATAAATTATTTTAGAAAGTTTATCTCGAAATATAGCGAGGAGGTTAGGCCATTGTGCGACCTATTAAAACAAAATACAAAATGGTCATGGACACAAGAAATTAACGATTGTTTCGAAAGAGTCAAGAAATTATTTATAGACACAATACTCCTCGTACACCCAGACCCGAAGGGAACTTATTATTTACAAACGGATAGTAGTAACCTAGGAATTTCAGGGTATGTCTACCAACTGAATGATGTAGGTGAGGAACAAATACTAGGGTTCTGTAGTAAAGCATTGACAGAGACGGAACGTAAGTGGACTGTTACTGAACAAGAGTTGTGGGCAATCATCTTCAGTTTATCAAAGTTCGAAACGTACTTGAGAGGAGCACGTTTAGTTATAAGGACTGATCATAAGAGTCTGATATTCTTGCAGACATGTAAATTATTGAGCGCTAGAATGATACGTTGGGTACACTATATAGGGCAGTTTAACTATACAGTTGAGCATGTGAAAGGTAAACTAAACACTGTAGCGGACGTGTTGTCCCGACATATAAAGGGAACCACCGATGTATTGACTAACAAGGCAACGGGACCTGAGATGAATCTATTCAAAACATCATTAGGACGATTAGTACGGGAGCGATGGGGAGAAATAGGTAGTTATCAAAAACGCGACCGGATCGCCAGCGAAATAATTAGACGCATACAAACAACAGGTACACCAGAATCAAAGTACTATGTACTTAAAGGGGAGATTCTTTATAGAACAGACAAAAAAGGGGATACGTTAAAGTTATATGTCCCCGAGGAATTTCAGAAGGACTTAATCGTTAGCATACATGAAGAAGTAGGTCATTTTGGACGTTACAAGGTCTATGCTCTGATGAAGCGCCGGTATTATTTTTCGAACATGTCACGTATAATAGGTCAGGTTGTAAGAGCTTGCGAGACATGTCAAAAGTCAAAACATGTTTTAGAGACGCACACGGGACCGATTAAAACTGTAATAGCGAAGGAAATAGGGGAACGAGTCTTTTGCGATATTTTTGGGCCGTTACCAGCGGGGCGGTTTGGTTTTAAATACATATTCGTGATACAGGACGCTTATAGTAAATTGATCAGGTTATACCCGCTACGTCAGGCTAGTGGGAAAGCTACATTAACTTGTATAAAAAAGTTCCATAGGCAGGTCATGATTAAGACATTATGCTCAGACCGAGGTGCGAACTTTACTTCAAGGGTTTTCGAGACAGGTATCCGTCAACTAGGTATCGAAATAACGCATACTTCCGTTAGAAATCCGCGGCCAAATTCAACAGAGAGAGTTAACAAAGAGTTAGGAAGGTTATTCAGGACGTATTGCGACAAATCGCATCGTTCATGGGTAGATCTATTATCGGATATAGAGGATTGTTACAATCAGGTAGTACATACTACGACGGGGTATTCACCAAACGAGATAGTATGGGGAAAACGGACTCAGTTATCAACCGATTTCGACGTTGAAATAGCTGAAGGACAAAATTCACAAAGAGAGACATTAGAACAGATTCGACAACGGGCGCGACAGAACATAGCTAAGGCGGCCAAAAGTAGGGAAATTCATTATAATAAAAACCATAAATTAATACAGTTCGAAATAGGAGATTTGGTGAAGCTTAAGACTTTTGCGAAGTCAGATGCGGACAAAAAGTTGACGAAGAAATTCATGCGCTTATATGAAGGACCGTACGTAATAGGGGCAGTCCCATACAACAATGTATATACATTAGTTGACGTACATACTGATAAGGTCAAAGGGAATTACAATGCCATTCATCTGTTTCGTTATTATGTAAACAATTAGAAGAATAGGGAATATTAGGATATTTAAAGGAGACGCGGAATGTTGACGCCACGGTCATAAAACAGGTAGCTTAAGCCATTCAAACAAAGAGATAACCGAGTCGAGTAGGATTATTTCAAATACTTGGAAACATAAAAGATTAGACGTGGGAATAGGGACTCCATAAACATGATTAAATTAACACTTCCCCGAACTTTACCTATCATCACATACATTATAAATACATCCATCTCAGTTAACATTTTCCCTGATCTTTGGAAACTTGCGAAGGTCATACCGTTGCCAAAAACAGCCAATGTGACAAATATTAAGGACCTACGGCCAATAAGCATACTCCCTGCAATATCTAAAATAATTGAAAAATTAATCTGCAATCAACTTTCAGCTTATTTTGAAAGACATAATTTATTGCCGGAGGTTCAATCAGGTTTTAGAAAAGGTCATGGGACGGCAACTGCATTAACCGCGGTAACGGATGACATTCTCACAGCCTCTGATAAGGATGAGGGCACTTTTCTAATATTGTTAGATTTCTCTAGGGCATTTGATTGTATTAATGTGGAACTCATGTTGGCTAAATTGCGGTTTTACGGGGTTGATGCGAATGCATGCAGTTGGTTTAGCTCCTTTCTAAATAACAGGAAACAATATGTGGCTATCGACTCCAACAGTAAGGTGCCTCTCATATCGCAAGTGGCCAGTGTGCCACGAGGTACCCCACAGGGTTCGAGCCTTAGCCCGTTATTGTTCATAATTTACACAGCAGATATGCTTAAAAATGTTAAACACTGTAAAGCACATCTGTACGCTGATGACACCCAAATATATTACCACTTCAAACCGGAATCTACAAAAGAAGCTGTTGAACTAGTAGAGCGTGATTTGAACACGATTTCAAATTGGGCACTAAACAATATGCTGGTCCTTAATCCAAAAAAAACCAAATATATGATACTGGGCAACAAGCATCAAAGATCAAGTATAAAGGGTAAGAATCCCAATATTGAGTTGAATGGCGAATACCTAGAACACGTAGCCAATGTAAAAAATTTAGGTCTACATCTAGATGAAGATCTTAGGTTTATTCAACATGTCAGCATTAAAATTAGAAACGCGTTCTACAAGCTGAAAGTACTCTATGGTGTGAGGCGCTTCTTAAAGGAAGGGGTGCGCCAAATTCTAGTAGAGTCCCTCGTTCTCTCCGCGCTCAATTATTGCGATTCAGTTTATGGACCTAGGTTGCTAAAAAAAACGCAGAACGCCACACAAAGGGTTCAAAACGCATGCATTAGGTTCTGTTACGATATACCTAGGAGAAGCCACGTAACACCAGTGATTAACAAACATAAAATATTAAATATGACGTCCCGTAGAAACCTTCATCTCGCCATGATGATTCATAGAGTTCTGTCTAATAAGAAACCTTCCTACCTATTCGAACGGTTGCAATGGCGCAAAGAACGTAGTGCGATTAGGGTCATAAATAAATGGAAACTAAGCTTTCCAATACACAAGAAAGTAAGCTTCAGAGGGTGTTTTCGATTCGCTGCGGCCAAAATCTGGAACGATCTTCCTCCTCCCCTTCGAGACAGACATGTGCTAATGAGCGATATGTGCTTTAAGGTAAAACTTAAAAGGTTTTTTCTTACAAAACAGCTAGAGGCAGCAGGATGATAATAAGCTAATCTCATATAATTTTTAATTTTTAATTATTAATCCTAATTTATTTAAATCTTTTTCAACACACTAGCTCATAAAGTAGCTCTACGTTCACCGCAATTAGGCAGATAATTACACCTATTATTCAAACTGTGACTTTTGTTTTACTATTATTCACAAGTGAATTATAGAGTTTTATTTTTAATTTACCAATAACTCTAGTTCCTTTGTTCTTAAAAAAGTTTCGATACAAAAAAAGGTCGTATTCAATAGTACAAATAAATTAATATACCTTTTGCTTGCTCATTTCATGCAACTTCGTATTTAAATAGATAATTTCAACTTGTACGTGTTTAATAAATAAAACTTTCGCTCAAATATAACTTTTGTTTTTTCTGTAATAAAGAAAACTTGAAATTCCCCATTTTGTACGTGGCTAAAACGCTATCCGCGAAAAGCCAAATAAAACAAACCTCATTCTATAGTCTATGGCCGATTGCCATTTTAAGAAGCGCGCGCATAGGAAAACTGATTAATTTTTCCCGCCATTGCAAAATGCCATAGAAAACAAACCTCATTCTATATAGTCTATGGCCGATCGCACTTATATGTGTGCGCGCATATGAAAACTGATTAATTTTTCCCGCCATTGTGAGAAAATTTTCATAACTCGTTTTCACTGTTGAAATTACAGTTATTTATTAATTAAAATTAAAATATCTACAAGTACTACTTAATTATGAAGAAAATTATTTATGTTGTACACCGCCCGATATATGTGAAGCCCTTAAAGTTATGGAAAGTTTACTACCTACCTGAAATATCCAAGGAAAAATATCTATTTTAGTGTTATTTTCTTCGCAAGTGTGTTGAAAAACGTCGTATGATACACGTGTGTATTGATGATTACCGTCCTCGGCTATCTTAAGACCCTCACCTAACGGCTCGGGTCTCAATATCGCCTCAGCGGTAATCACCAACATTACACACTTATACCATAATGTACTATTAAGCCATTTTGAATTTGTATTTTTTATTTTATATATTATTTTTCTATTTTTTATTTTTATTTTTTCTCTTTTGTACAGTGCGTGTGCTATTATAATATATGTAGGTATTTATCAATCTGGAAGTAGAGGATCTGTTTTTAATTTTTAATTTGTTTGTTACTTTACTTTATTTGATTGTTATTTTAGTGAAACGGGAAGGGCGATGCGTTAGATTGTATTATACTAGTTATCGCAATGGAGCAAACTGAAAATCAGCGCTGGGCACGTCCAATGCCCAGCATAAAGCTGAGTTTGCGGCCATTTGCTTTATTGTTAGATAATTTAAGTTTTTTCGTTTGCTTGTGTGGTTTTTTTATACTATGTAACAATAATGAAAGCAATAAAAATATTTATTATTATTATTATTATTATTATTATTAAATTTAGGGGTGGCGTGTGAATACAGAATTTGAATAAGGAAATAGATTTTGAAACGACTAGTATAGAGACGTAGACATAGAAAATACTACGTGTATTAAAAATCTTTTTCGGGGGAGTGTGAGATGGTCACATTTACCCACGATTTTATGTTCCATAAAAAATTAGAAACTTCGTTCTTAGAACAGAAACGGGTACGAAAGGGCCTCATAAATCTCAAATAAAGTTACACAAGTTGTGTGAAATTTAAGCCAGGAATAATAAAAAAAAAATTAAAAGGAACTTAGAACTAAAACAAAAGATAAGAGAAATCTTTAAAAATAGGGAATCAATAACTTATACAGAGTGCATTCTCGAAACCGCCATAAATCTCGCTAAAAGCCGTAAAGTGTATTTTAAAACCTTTACACAAATGCAAGGGACTGCGTAAAATTGCAAACACATGTGGGGAGAGAAAAACTGCACGCAAGGCAAGGGATTCTTAGGAATTGTACGTAAGTGAAACAAAAAAAAAATATACAAAAAGCGAAGTCACGAGATGGGAAAGGCAGGGGCGTTAAAACAAATTAGCCAACCGGGACTTCCAGGATGACGTCACGGGGAGGGGCCTATAGCACCCTACCTGAATCCGCAAATGAGAAATGGGCTGCGCGAGAGTCGAGCAAATCAGAAAACGAGTTTCTCCCGGGGGATTTTTTTAAATGTTTCAGATACGAAGATGAGAGGGAATGGAGGAGAGCTTTTAAACTGATGCCCGGTGGAGAAAGGGGCAGTTCGTCAGAGTTCGAAGTCCAAGCACTAGCTTTCAGTGACGAAGTTTAGACTTAATATTTGTGAATTGTAATTAAATTCTAAACCTAAATATAATTAAAGTGTGTGGTAAGCAGACGGGAGTTATACGGTGACGTACCTACTATAATTTTGTTATTATTATTTATATCTTCGAAAATAGCTCCACAACTCTAATTATTTAGATTATTATTGAATATTATAATAGAATGGGGTTTGGTAACTGTTGTTGGAGTTGTAATTCTATATCTGATTATCGTATTTTGTATACGGTACTGTAAGGGACGGGGATCACCTTGTACAGGCTACGAAATGAACAGATCCCAAGACATACAGTTAGACGATATATATATCAAGGGGTCTAAATTAAAATAAAAGTTGTGAAGCTAGGTTCTTGTATTTTCGATAATTGGTTTAGGTTAATTATATATAAAATATGCATTAATGTGTGTCCTTAACCTCATGTATTCACGTGTAAAAAGTAGGCTTATAAATAATGATGTTTCTTGTTTTCCTGTGAGCATGTGTGTATTAGACATAAGCTATACATATAGAAATACATTGCCGCGAGAGGTTTTTCATCTGAGGTCTCCTTTTCCTCTCGAGAACTTAGCATGGCATAGGAAGTGAGCCTCGGCAGAATTTCGAAATATCTGACCAGATTCGAAATTCCGTCTAAATAATCAAACAGTTTCTTTTTTTCTCAAATACTCAAATGTATGAGTAAATAAATAACACTTACCGTGAATAAAAGGCATTTGAGTATACTTTACTTTCTTTCATTATTATATTTAGAATACCTTTCCTAGAACTTGAATAGTGGAGACCCAATCAAGTTAAGAGTCAGTCAGTCATACTATAATTTTAGTTTAACATAAGGTTGAGAACATCTGTGTGTCGAAATAACTTGAAATACTCCAGTATTAAAATTCTCTCATATAACTAACCTAAATCACGAATTCTACATTAAAGTCAAAATTAGGCTAGTATTCAGTATGGCACCAATCTACATTGTTAGCTACAGCTTTCCTCAGTAAATCAACGAATAGGATGTTAACGAACTAATGCAGTCTAATGGAACCTGACTCTTGCTAATACTGTTTTGATAGGCCAAAATCATAAAAGTAGGACTAAAGCTATGTAAGTTAGATCATTAACTACCGCAGTACTGTCATTAATATCGTGGTGTTATCATTCATCGGCAAAACAAGTAATATTCAATTAATTGAGATACATACAACTTCAAATGGCTAAAGGTGTTTGTCCGGGTTCGAACCCCGGCCTCTGGGTTGAAAACAATCGTTCTGACAAACGAACCACCACGGCTTTCTATTATTACATTACGAACGAGGCGAGCATCATCCGAGCAACGGGTACAGCCAGCGAACAAAAGGGTTCAGGTAGGACATATCTCCTTTGTGTGTCTTTATAGCCAGACCTTGGGACGGGAGAGAGCGGCGCATTTGTTTTCGGCAAAATTGTGAGACACTGATATTTTTAATTGGGAAATATAAAGTTTGATACCTTTGACTTATCGAGTCAAGTTTTAATGAAAATTGGTACACGGTTGAAATCAGGTGACGCCCCGGCAGCGCCGTCCCGGCACAACTAAACACGCCATGTCTTATACAGTTGACCTTCCGAAACTGAATTGGCCAATTCAGACCCTAACTGAACAAATACATATATAAATTATTAAATACCATGGTAAGGGGCGAGCCTACGAGCTCAATAAAAGAACCTGTTTTCCGCAACAGGCAATTGATCGCTTCGCAGCGCAAAAAGGAAGGTCAATCTGTGCCCCAAATAACAATGTATAAAGGCTGGATACCAGCGTAGGGATGTCCCCGTGCTAGTAGGGACGACGGTCGGGTAGAAGATGGCCAAAACCGGCAAATGCGTGTGTCAACCGATCTTCCACACTAACCAGAACGTATAATCTTGCCATTTTGTCTTCAGAGGTTTCTTTTCTACGAGTAATCGAATAAAATTAATTGGTTAATCTTTCATATAAATTCTATAATTAAATCCGCGAAATCTGGTAGATGGATTGAGAGGTCCACACGTTCACCCAACGGAATGTACCAGTAATAACATGCCAGCCCAGATATCAAAGTGTCTCTATATTCTGCCAAACATTTTTTAAAGATTCTCTTATTATAGCTAGTTACAAATCACAAGCATAGACGATCACACCGTACCATCACAGTGCGCATTTGTCTTCAGACACTGAAGGATTTTTGACGTGAAGAGATTCGAAGTTTCCCGAGCACTGCCGCCGCGACCGCCGCCGCGCCGTACCGCCGTATCGTGTGCAATGTAACCGCGCACTCCGTGGGCTCATTCCTTGGGGCTAGGGATAAAAATCTGCGACAAAGCTAACGAATCCTCGTTTGCGCGGGCTCGTTGTTTCCGAAAATGAATGGCGCCAGCGACTCGGGTCTAATTGACACGTGAATTTTTAAATTACACCACCTTCATCCCTATTTTTTTATTCGTGTGCAAGTTTGCCCTTGATTGCAATTTCACCTGGTGGTAAGTGATGTAGCAACCCAAATATGCAATAAAGTGATTTCATTAATATTTTGATTAAGAAGAACTTTTAGTCTAAAAAAACGGTTTTATGATATTCTTAGCGCAATAGTAAGTGCTGTGGTGCGAGTGGAAGATTTTCCACATATCAGAACAGAGCGATGGCGGCAGTTTTTGAAATTATAATTTCTAAATTGAATATGTTTGGACTGATATTACGAGGTTTTGGCCGTGGCTTTTTGCCACTCTACCGGCAACGCCTTCTAGAAATCGATGGGTGAAATGAAACTGCCATTATTCTTTCCAGGTTAGCCCACTTCATAGAGTTTATCGTGTCACGCCACAAGGAGAGATTGTACTCAAGAGCTAACTTGCTATCAAACCAAAGAGCAGCACCACTACTAAATGGATCTCATAATAAACTAACGTGGCAATTTATTAGAATACACTTTAATCATAGACTGTTTAATAAGGCGTACTGCCTCGTTGGTCTAGCGGTTAGCACGTTCGACTGTGGGTCACGAGGTCCTGGGTTCGATTCCCGGGTCGGGCCGAAAAAAAATTTATGAGGTATTGGGTTTTCTGTCAAGAAATTCTCAGTGCCAGCCCGGAGTTAGAAGTTGGCGGTGTTAGATAGAGCACATAAAGCAGTCGGTCCTGCGCTTGATCCCTCTCCGGTCGTGTCGCATTGGCCTCCCATCAGACTATGAGAGTGAGGGAATAGAGAGTGCACCTGTGTATGCGCACACACTTGTGCACTATAATATCTCCTGCGTAGATGGCTAGTCTCTGCCTCGGTTGACATTGGCCGCCGTGGCCGAAATTCGGTCGGGAGGACATTATTAAGGGATGAAAACCACTTATATTTCCTGACCTGGTAAGGCGAAGCAAAGGCACCTACACTCCACATCTAAGGCTTGTGAAATAATCCGTAGTAATTCCAAGTAGTTAGGAACTATGCGGCAACTATTGTTGATGAGTTCCACACTCACGAACCGCGCTCTGATCTCGCAGTTTGCAGTTAACTTGTGCGAGATAGCATCGCTGTCGTGAGGCGAGAACTTAACGGTGGAATGCACCTATACACCCCACATCTAAGGCTCGCTAAAGCTTCTGAATTAATCCGTAGTAATTCCAAGTAGTTAGGAACTATGCGGCAACTATTGTTGATGAGTTACACACTCACGAACCGCGCTCTGATCTCGCAGTTTGCAGTTAACTTGTGCGAGATAGCATCGCTGTCGTAAGGCGAGAAGTGTACTGTGGAATGCACCTATACACCCCACATCTAAGGCTCGCTAAAGCTTGTGAATTAATCCGTAGTAATTCCAAGTAGTTAGGAACTATGCGGCAACTATTGTTGATGAGTTATACACTCACGAACCGCGCTCTGATCTCGCAGTTTGCAGTTAACTTGTGCGAGATAGCATCGCTGTCGTGAGGCGAGAACTTAAACTGTGGAATGAACAAATATAATAAAGCGTTGTAATCATTTCGGTTTCAAAGTTTCAAAACTTTCAAGAGGAGGACGTTGAAGATTTTAAAAGGAAGATAAAGTGACATTGCGTCACTTTTATTTTATTTATATAAAATTTATTTAAAAATGAAACTTCTATGCTTGGAATAAGTAACATCTACTTGTTTGAAGACGCAAACTCGCAACATTTTGTGGAAATGTCAGGTGACAAGGTACACTGACTAACATTTACGTTTTTCTTTTTTTTTTTCTTCGTGGAAGAAAGAATCCGTTCAGATTTCGGAGCATGTCCGATTTGAACGGCCTCCCCTATAACAAGCTCCCCTTGTCCTCCAGATCACGCATGGAACCGCAATTGCATTACTTCGTGCTGACCCTCTTGTTGTCTGTCTTGTTGTCTGTCTGTCTATTTTCATCTCTTTCCCATTCCTCTCTCCGTATTCCAATTGCCATAGCATCTGGGCGTTCTTTTATCACCACTCATCTTCACTCGTCACCATTGCACGTCACGAAGTTTCGTTCATCCATCCATAACGCTCAGTCCCAGCGCCACAGATCTTAGGTCAGAACAAGCCGGGCATTCAAATTTTTTAAAAAAGAGCAACCGCCGAGTTTCTTACAGGTTCTTCTCGGCTGGAACTGCATTCCGAACCTGTGTTAGATTCAAATTGACGATTCAAATGTACTTGTAAAAGTTTATTTGAATAAAAACCTTTTCTATTCTATTCTATTCAATATGGCGGCGACCTGTGGCCAGGATCTACACAGCACGAGCAATATTTCAGTAATACGTAATGTTTGCATGTCCATAATAAACTGACAATCTCCACATCATCATCATATTTTCCTCAAACTGTAGACATTCACCGCATATCGGTTTCTACACAACATCATACCGGAGCGCTAAATCGCTCGACGGCACGGCTTTAGCGGCCATGGCTGAAGCGTCCTACTAGACCAGACCAGAGATAATTTAGAAATTATAAAATCCCACCTCCCACTTATAAAACCACACGCACTCACCATCAATGCGCCAGGGAAGGGATCTTGGGTTTTTCGAACTGTATATTTTGTTTTGTGACTTGATGAGCTTTGTCGATACTGGAGCATAAACCAAACACCAATTAGCATCAAGCGAAACATTAGTGAACCCATAACGAACTCGCAACCTCCTTGCGATAAACCAATTTCGTTAGAAACATTATATTCGGAAGCAATATTTTCCGACGAGTTTCTCAGATTACAAGTATTGGTATTCGTGACAGAACATCTTGCCGACTCTGCTCCTGGCCGGCTCACAACTTTATTCTCTTGGGCATTGTGCGTGTGGCCCAAATCATAAAAGACTAAGTGAAGTACGAAACGAGGTGAAGTAGTTCATTTTAGGTTTTAGTAGCTCATGACTGCGATTTCATCCACGAGGATTTAGGTTTTTAACTAAAGGTAAAAAACCTAAATCAAAACAAAAATCACAGTACACGTTCCTCTCCATCTAATTTTTTAACCACGAGTCTAGGATTCCGAGTTTCAAATGAGCGCAATTTAAAACTTGGCTAAAAGCTGTCGACTTAATTTACGATCGGCCATTTTGTTTTATCCAGGGAACTCTTTGATCCTACATAAAAAGTAGTCTTTCTCCGTTTACAGAATGCAAGTTATCTATACAAAACAATCAAGATCGCTTCAGTGGTTAGGCTGTGAAAATATGGCGTGAATGGTTGATACAAATACGTATTCCTAATATCAACTTTTTTACTTTTTTTACAAAGGAACACTACTTAAATATAATATCTATATATTTTCGGGGTAATGTAATTCTCGCGAAGTAGTTTTGGACGAATTTAATGAAAACAATCTTTTTTTTTTTGGAATGAACATAGGTCGGAAATGGAGCTTGCAGAGCTCTGTAACAGATATAGACTATTTTTATCTCGTGAAATTAAAGAGCTCTCGTAGGTACCATTTTTTTAAAACCACGTAGATAAAGTCACGTTCATCATCTGGTTGCACTACAAACACAATAAATTAGCTGTAATCTCATAACTTAGGCCCTCACAGAACACGTTCCTCTCCATCTAAGTTTTTACCCACGAGTCTAGGATTCCGAGTTTCAAATGAGCGTAATTTAAAACTTGGCTAAAAGCTGTCGACTTAATTTACGATCGGCCATTTTGTTTTATTGTACTCGCTAATTCCGCCCAAAGTTTCCGGTTCTGCGAATTAATTCTTATTTAAACGAGAATTCTGTAAGTGCGGGATTTAACTGAGGAATCAGATTATCTTAGTCCTCTATCTAATGAAAGAAATGAAATATTATACTGTACAATTTCGTGGCTTGGTTAAAGAATATAAGTAGAAGTTTTAAACTTTACAGTGATATCTGTCTTTGAAGAATTGTATCGAAAAAATATTCAGTTTCCCTACTTTATAGCTAACGTCTTACAAAAAGCTGGTTCTTACAAAATAAATAACAAATATACCTACTTACATATAAAGAAGTACGTAATCATACTAACTCTTGGAATAAATCGAATCAATAACTATAAGTAAGAGGCCCCAGGTTCGATTCCCAGCAGGGAGAATGTATAATTTCTGTATTGTCTCTGGTCTGTTTGGGAGTATCTAGGTATGTGAATAATCAAAGCTACTACCCTACCAGCAAAGTCCAAGCGTTTTAGACACCTGTCAGTGGTAGGTATGGGTTTAGAAAAACTGCCACACATCTTCCAGTTTAGCCCGCTTCCATTTTAAACTGTTTACTTACCATCAGGTGAGATCGCAGCTAAGGGTTAACTTGTAAAGTAAAATAAAATTGAAAACTCAAAAAAAATAAAAAAAAATAAAAATACTCAGAGTCAGAGCACCTCTTGCGTCTCGCTTCGGAATGTCACCTTGGTGTCACGAGTAAAGTTTTCACAGCGAGTGTTGTAGATAGTGAGGTCAAAGAATTTCTGGCATGCCCAGACAAGCGCAACCATTAAATGCGACATAAATACAGATTACTGTCCACGAGACAAGCGTTCGTGGTGAACGGACACAAATGCTCGCTCTGCAAACTTTTAGACTAGTTCTCACTTGTAACAACTTGTTTCACTAGCTTGGGAAGGCCGTAAAGTCCGAGACAGTGATTTAGAACAAGTATAAATTGAAAATTTAAAAAACCCCCGACATTCGCCATTTTGTGGCGGCGGCCATCTTGAATTTGCAATAGTGCTATTCTGCTAGTCAAGCCCTTTCATTTGATACCCATATTGAGGGTGTTGTGATAAAATATGTAATCCGCCATTTTGTAGCGGAGGCCATCTTGGATCGATTTTCATCAAACATAGCTAACAACACTCTCGACTAATTCACCTTTCAAACAAAAAAAACCGCATTCAAATCGGTCCCCGCGTTTGAGCGCCACAGGGGAACAGACAGACACACACACACACACACACACACACACACAGACACGTGAAACTTATAACACCCCGTCGTTTTTTCATCGGGGGTTAATAAAACAGCTTGTAACTAAATAAATTCTAAGAAAATGTCCAATTCGAAATGTTCCATTATTTTTTTCTAGTGATCGAATAGTTGATCGAATCTCAAATTTGGGACTGAGTAATAATTTTTTTGGAACGAAGTTCCTTATCGCGCGTTGCGAAAGGGGGCTAGACGGAAAAAATTAAGAGAAAAAGTTGTAACAACACTTTTTGCTATTTTTGCTATAGTTGTAAGCCGTGCGGCGTGCGCGTGTTTCTCTGTCTGTCACTCTCTCTCTCTCTTATAGAAAGCAAGCCAGTTATTTTCGTTTTGTCTTTCTATTTCGCATTGAACAGTGTGGTGTCGCGACGATTATTTTTGTTGAGTGTATACAAGTTTTTTGTACATAATAGGTAAATAATGTACAAAAAACTTGTAGACACCTCTCAAGTTTTTTTATTATTATTTCTCTAATTTATGACAAAACATTGATTGTTGAGGCTAATTTTTATAAAATGAAGTTAAATCTACATTACAACTAAAATATAAAATAAGTACATAGGTAAATTAAATTAAATCTAATACTTTATCGATTCCATCGCATTGAAGTACATACCTACTGCCCAAGACGCTGGCAGCTTTTGACTGAGCATTGTCCCTTAGTAATTACTACTTAAGTACTAGAATAAAATTAAAATAAGTAAACGCTTAATAATTTTAATGCAGGAACCTTGCATAGCCTGAATTATTGTATAATCCTCTACCTGACTTTGAAACTTCCGTCAAAATCGCTTCAGCCATTCCGATTTGAGGACAAACAGATAAACTGGCAATTAAAAAAAACACATTTGCTATCGTCCTAATAATCGTAATAAGAAAGTCAATAAATCACAGATAGGCGCTTCAGTTTTATATAAGCATTTGTAAATTAACTTTTACAAAGTGCTTTCGAATAGCCAAACAAATCCATTGGTTTTGGGAATGCCTATGAAATTCTCATTAGCCTAATCCAATAATGAATGTACCTATCCGTGGAACCGGGTCCCGTGAATGTGTCGGGACCCAAATAAATTATCTCTGATTAGTCACCACAAATCCGAATTTCGATTAGAATTCCGGTATTATTCCACACAATATCGATGCAAAGTTTCGGATGAAATTCAACAATTCTGAATCCGGGAAATTCAAAATTGACTTCGAGGCGCTTTTTGGAAATGTACCTATCTAATGAAAATATTATTATTGGAACACTTGTTTTTACAGGGAAACGTGATTGTGAAATTGATTTAGGTAAATTGTTGAATAATAAATTGAGATGAAAGTAAACTTTAACATAGGAACCAGCTTTGTTAAGACTGGAATATTTAAAATTAAGTCGCAATATTTATACGTGCTTTCGAAATTTAAGTGCTTTTCATTCACATTTATATAAGAAATTATTTTGATAAAATATAATATAATAAGTATGGATAGCAAAAATAATTTTAGAATATTATTAGTATAACAAGCATAAATTAAAAATTTAAAATTCGCCCGACATTCGCCATTTTGTGGCGGCGGCCATCTTGGATTTGCAATAATGCTATTCTACTAGTTAAGCCCTTTCATTTGATACCCATATTAAGGGAATGGTGAAAAAATATGTATTCCGCCATTTTGTAGCGGCGGCCATCTTGGACCGATTTTCATCAAACATAGCTAACAACACTCTCGACTAATTCACCTTTCAAACAAAAAAACCGCATTCAAATTGGTCCACCCGTTTGAGCGCCACAGGGAAACAGACAGACGCACACACACACACAGACACACACACACACACACACACGCACACAGACACGTCAAACTTATAACACCCCGTCGTTTTTGCGTCGGGGGTTAAAAAAATTAATTCATTATTAGTTTATTGTATTTCAATTGAACAATTATCATACTTATTAATTTTTACTGCGCATAAACCTTCATATGATAAACTGTGCCTCCTCTGTCATTAAACACAAAAATGCAAGAAAAAGAGTTTGAATATACACAGAGACGAGGTAAAACGCCACATTTTTAATACAATTTCTGCATCGTTTTGAGTTCCGCTTCCTGCGAAAAAAAAAAAACTCACAGAACCCCGCTATAAAAGTCCCGCTATTTCTTCAGGCATGAAAACGTCACTTCAGCTTTTAAAGCAAAGAGAATGCGACCGCCGCGCCGGTCTAAATCGTTAGGCACGTCTCGTATCTCTAAATTGTTTTCAACCTCATAAACACTTTCTAGGGTACACGATAATTAAGTTATTCGTAGACTATACATATTCTAAGAGGTCATTGTATAGGTAAGGTTCCCCAAAATGGCCGATTTTGGTTTCACAGGACAAAGAGCAATTCTTCGATATCAAATAAATGTCTGTCTTTGTCAACTTGCAGTATCTACCTACCAGTGGCGAAGGGTGGATATTTTCAAAAGGGAAGCCGGGATAAAAAAAAAATCGCCACACACCAAGCTGGAAAAAAAGCTCCCACCTTCACCATTTATTTAAGCACTGATAGGTATTTGAAAATACTTTAAATATGATAATTTGCAGCTTCGAAAAAAATCTTTGTTACTAACAAAGGTTTAAAGCACAATTTAACACACCTTCCATCAATAATAACTAAATCAAAAGACACAAAAAGTAATAAGTACACGAAACACGCCGCGCGAGTTATAAGTAAACACTGTTTGTGAAAGTTAAAATGAAGTTAAAACAAAACGAAGCATCTTCGAAAGATATTGTTCCCAAATTCAAGACTTTAAACTTCCTGTAACAACACTCATAACCCGCTCAAAATCGGCTTCCCGATTGCCTTTTTTTGCGCGTGCTAGACACTAGACAGGGAAGGATGTATTGACAAATTTTATTGGAAATGAAGGGGACAACTGTTTACTATACAATGTTTTTCTATGGGAATATATTATGCCGGCCCAGGCCCGGCATATTCGTTACCTGCTTACTGCCCGTGGTACGCCGTACTACTGATTTGAACAAATTAGTTTTGTTAATTGAATTGTTTTGAATGATTTTTTTTTTGTAATAAGTAGGTACCTATTGTATTTGTAAAATAGTGAGTAAAAGAAAAAAATAGTAGGTAACTACTAACTAGGTAGGTATGGATGGCATTTTCTAAAGGGAAGCCGATGGGAATCGTGTTATATGGAGACTTCGCCACTACTACCTACCTATCTAATTAGTTGCGTTATCTATCTATAGAATATATAACTGGGAACTAAATTAGACGTAACTCTCCGATACTAAATATTATGTTATCAGTCTGATTGCGGTGATTAGTTGCGTTATCTATAAAAGATACTATTTTTTATAGGAATAGCGGGCAACCGAGCAAGCGGGTCACCTGATGTTAAGTGATTACCGTCGCCCAAGAACATTAGCAGCACCTGAGGAACCACTAATGCGTTGCCGGCTTTTGAGTAAGGTGACTGGCTCTTCAGCTCGCTGCCGGAACACATCTGAGGCTTTACGGCAGATTACGGCTGAAGTATGGTCGCTAGCCAGGCGGATTCGGGGTAAAATCCTACCACAAAGCGGTGATACCACCCAGATTAAGTTGTGTGGTATCAGGCACAACGACCCGTAGAGGGGACTGAGAGCGTCAGGGCCTCGTTAGCATATTGGCAGGGTGCACCGCGCGCAGGTGAGGTTGACTTTGGCCACATAGGCGGAATTTGGGCCACACACACCCCAAAACTAGGAACTAAATTTGACGCAACTCTCCAATACCAAATATTATGTCGGTCTGCTTGCGGTACCTACCTAATTAGTTGCGTTATATAGAGGGTACCGTTGCGTTTTCATGCCTGAAGAAAAGCGTGACTTTTATAGCGGGGTTCTGTGAGTTTTTTTTACAGAGTGTTAAATTTAACAGGGAGATAAAATAGTATAGATTAAACCCCCGACATTCGCCATTTTGTGGCGGTGGCTATTTTGGACCGATTTTCATCAAACATAGCTAACAACACTCTCGACTAATTTCAAACAACCTTTCAAACAAAAAAAAAACCACATTCAAATCGGTCCACCCGTTTGAGCGCGACAGGGGAACAGACAGACAAACACACACACACACACACAGAGAGAGCGAGACACGTCAAACTTATAACACCCCGTCGTTTTGCGTCGGGGGTTAAAAATGGCTTATATTAAGGTTTGAGTGCGCCAATACTTTCAGCATTCGAAAACAGCCAGCGCACAGTGTAATATATTTGCGATCTAGAGGGACAATATTCATTTTTGTTACTTGTCTAAACCGATTCAATAGTTGTATCAATTTATGGTAAACAAGCTATATTACAATGTACCAAGGTTTATTTTCTAAGAAGTCGCTCATTAACAAATGATAAAAGGGTGGAAACTATCCACTTACCTGCTTTTCGTCGATACGTTCATTAAACGGTTGTGTCATTCGTCCGAGTTTGCTCGATGAATACGCTGTGTTTTCGTACGCTAGTAGTGAAAGTGCCTTGTGATTGTTTTCAACTGAACCCCAAGGTAAGTTTGCATACATTTTTTCTTTAATTTGTGTTTTAATTTTCTCGTGAGCTTTATGAGAATAGATCGATGTATTTTTTTAGTAAGAAAAATGACCACAACAGTTTGTACTTGAGATTTAGTTTATTATTCCGCATTATTCCGACCAAATTTTATATTTTAATGAAAGAACTATTTGTACGCTACCCAAAACTATTTTATTTGTTTGCGAAAGTTTGCGACACTCATACAACTTTTTCTCATTTTCAGAATGACTACGCAATTTTCACGACGTTCTTTTTTCGACGTTTGGTTTGCTAACGCAAAAGAGGTGAGAATGGATGCCTTGTTACATCACATTTAGCAAGAACTTGGTGGCCTGCCTCTTTCTGATGACCACTTAAGGAGTATTAAGGCAATAATTACAAATAATTTCACAAAAATAGATGCAAAATGGTTGAAGTCGGGAAGACATCGAGACCGATTTTTAAAAGCGAATTCTTCGTGGCTAGAGGAAGGCTAGAGCATTTTGCTTCCACATATTGTCAGCGAAACAATCCTGGATGTTTCGCTACCTGAAACAAGTAACCGACCTGGGAGACCTCAAAAAGACTAGAGATTCTAGCATGAAAACAAAAAAGCGACGAATCCAACTACTCCTTAGAACATCAAGCCCGGAAGAGTTATCAACGGCAACCGAAGTACAACTTTGCCAGGCTGGAAAACGGGATTCAGCAGCTTTTGTAAAAGAACTCTGTCGCTGTTCATCTCAACTACAACAAATATAAAAAAGGGCTAGAGTATTTAGCACACCTAAAACTAAATGGTCTTTCATAAGATCAAGCTCTCTCATTAATAATTAATTAGTTGCCGCCAATCTCTCGACACATCAGTATAATGTTATACGTCAGCAAACAAAAGACATCAATAAAAAAACTATATCCAGCTTACTACAAAGTTAAAGCGGCAAAACAAAAGTAATACCTTAGTGACATTAATGTCACAGAGATGCACGCCGAAATAAAGCTATAGTCTAATGGATCACACAACCAAGCGTCTATGTAACGTTCAAGAAGATGCCTTGAAGATTACAGGTGATTTGAGAAGTCTGGATATAATATTAAAATGGGGTTGTGATGGAGCAAAACAAACCAGATACAAGCAAATATTTTCGGAAGAACATAGTAACGATGCTAGCTTATTCAGCATTTCGATGGTGCCTATCAACATGTAAGTAGTAAATGACCTGTACATCAAAACTATTGTGTGGCAAAATCCTTCCACGTCTTCCACTAGATATTTGATTTTTATTTTTTTGTAATTACGTTGAAATAAATGTGTAAAACCTTCTTAATGTGTTTAATTCTCATGAAATACATATTTGATTAACTAATAGGGTATTTCACATACATAGATTGAGTTAAATAATATTGTCCCGCTAGAATCCGAAAATGTCACACTGTGCAGCGCCCCAAGCAGAAAATATGTTGTAAGTAAAATAAATAAAATAAAATTCACCTTTCAAACCAAAAAAAAAAAAAACCGCATTCAAATCGGTTCACCCGTTTGAGCACTACGGTGGAACAGACAGACACACACACACACACACACACACACGCACGCACATACACACACACACACACGCACACACACACACACACACACGCACACACACACACGCACACACACACACACACACACACACACACACATGAACACACACACACACACACACACACAAGCACGCACACACACACACACACAGAGACACATCAAACTTATAACACCTCGTCCTTTTTACGTTGGGCGTTAAAAACAAAATTACGACTACGTATAATAGCCCAGTGTCGTTAATTTTTGAAAAAAAGAAAAATCACAGTAGGATGAAACCCATTGGAAAAGGAGGAGAATATTATAAAAATAAAAGGAAAAATAATTTACGGGCGATCTGAGCTCGGGAAAAAAAGGGGGGGAGTTTTAAGGGTAAAAAATGGTTTATCTCGATTTCTGGCAAAACTACAAGTCCTAGGGAAAAAAATTAATTGGCAAAGTTATAGGTAATAAAAAGATCTACAACTTTTGTTTTTACACTTTTTTCACATAACCTCAAAATTTATGTGAAAAGTTCAAAAAACCAAGTTTTTGGTTTTTTATTTTTATCTTTTACAATAAATATTTTTGTTTCACGGAATTTGGTGAAAACTTACCTTTTTATGTCCCCAATACACTGTAATTTATTTGATTTGAAATATTTAGTTTTTCTCCTTATTTTTGACTCAATATCGAAGAAGCACCCTAATTTTCAATCGAAAATTCATCCGTCAAAATATCAGCTTTTTTCAAAAAGTAGGTATGTGTTCTGTTCTTTGAAATCTCTACTTTTCGATGGTGTAAAAATATATATATATTGCAGTAGTAAATCTTCTCAGAAAATGAAAAAAACCGGAGTTCGAATTTTTTAAATCTTGTACTAAAATATCATTCAATTTTAATTTTTTAGGTTATGTTACGTTAAGCGTGTCATTTTTTAAAGAAAATATTACTTTATTACTGATATAATATAACTTTTTCGATATTAAGTCAAAATAAGGAGAAAAACTAAATATTTCAAATCAAATAAATTACAGTGTATTTGGGACATAAAAAGGTAAGTTTTCACCGAATTCCGTAAAAAAAAAAATATTTATTGTAAAAGATAAAAATAAAAAACCAAAAACTTGGTTTTTTGAACTTCTCACATAAATTTTAAGGTTATGTGAAAAAAGTGTAAATACAAAAGTTGTAGATCTTTTTATTACCTATAGCTTTTTCAATTAATTTTTTTCCATAGGACTTGTAGTTTTGCCGGAAATCGGGTTAAACCGTTTTTTACCCTCAAAACTCCCCCCCTTCCCCTTCTCGAGCTCAGATTGCCCGTAAATTATTTGTCCTTTTATTTTTTAAATATTCTCCTCCTTTTCCAATGGGTTTCATCCTACTGTGATTTTTCTTGGTTTCAAAAATTATCGACACTGGTCTATTAATGCAATAAGTATAATGAAGTGGCAACTCTAAAATAAAAATAGTAATATTTTCTTTAAAAAATACCATGCTTAACGTAATATAACCTAAAAAATTAAAATTGAATGATATTTTAGTACAAAATTCGAATTCCGGTTTTTTTCATTTTCTGAGAAGATTTACTATAGTAATGTTACGAATGAACCTTATTTCTAGAGCATTAAGGTTCATAATTGCTCGTCACCTAATAAATACCTAATCACCCATCAATGTAAACAAACAACAACAACGCGACCTTTCCAGAATAAACATCGATAGGGGTGGAACTTTCTAGAAAACGCTTAGTCACGCGGTAACGGGTATATAAAGGGACCGGCGAGCTGACGGAGTTCAGTTCAGTTCTGAGAGCCGAGCGAAATACAAGCGAAGGAAGCGATCGGAAGTGAAGAGGATTGGAAGCGAACAAACGTGAAGAGGAAGTCTACAAGAGGATCTGGAGTACCAAGTGGAATACGGAAGTGCAGAATAAAGTCTGATCAAGGGTCACCAGGTGTTTTATTCCAAATCTTCGAACCCCAGCACGTAACAATTGGTGTCAGAAGTGCGATTTGGAAGCTATGCCATTGACTCCGAGAGACGACTTCGGCAGCGAGGGTGTCAAGACCAGGGCCCAGCGTGCAGCGGAATCCAGCCGAGCACCTGTGGAGGAGCACCTGGAGGAACCAGCACCTGGTGGGTCCCCCCAGCTGGCCCCGCCCACTGGCCACACCCACCAGACCACGCCCCTTGAGACCACGCCCACCCAATCGGAGGCCCCGCCCACTGGCCACGCCCACCAGACCACGCCCCTTGAGACCACGTCCACTCAGCCGGAGGCCCCGCCCACTGACCACACCCACCTGGCCACGCCCACTGAGCAAGCCACGCCCACCGTTGACTTGTCGAGTTTGATGCGGATAATGCAACAACAGTTTGCAGCGATACAGGAAAATCAAGATTGCAAATTTGCAGCGATACAGGAAAATCAAGCAGCGATACAGGAAAATCAAGATTGCAAATTTGAAGGGGTGCAGCGGACTGTTTTGTCGGCCGTTCACGAAGTCGGCGGCATGGTGGCTAAATTGCGAAAAGAGTTGGACCTCATGGACGAGCGAGTCACCTGCCTAGGAACGGACATAGATGGTGTGAAGACTGGCCTCAACGAGCTACAGAAAAAGGTGATACGTCTTGAAACGACAAGACTAACGTCAAGTGGAGCGATGGGCGCAGTTCAGGGACCTAATGTTAAGGTACCCCCATACGACGGTAGCACCTCCTGGCCCGCGTACCGGCAACAGTTTCAGACTGTTGCTACTGCTAACGGATGGACGGACGAACAGTGCTTGACTGCCCTCACTGTCGCATTGAGAGGGCAGGCTCTAACTGTTCTGGAGGCCCTTCCCACTTCAGGATGTGGATACAAGGAACTGTTGGATGCACTCGAATCCAGGTATGGGGAGCGACATCTGGAGCATGTGTTCCGCGCCCAGCTGCGCGATAGAGTCCAGCGATCTGGAGAGGGTCTCCAGCAATGGGCGTTGGAAATAGATAAGCTTGTGCGGAAAGCTTATCCATCGGCCGACGATAAGATGGTAACCGCAAACATCGTGCAAGCTTTTGTCGATGGAATTAAAGACCTGGAGGTAAGAGCTGCCGTGAGGCTTGGTCACCATGCCTCATTAAAAGAAGCATTGGCGCATGCCTTAGAGGTCGAAGCAGTTCGACACGACATTCTTCAGACTCACAGACTACGTGAAGTTGTCGAGGAGGTGAAAGAGGTTAAGACCTCATTCAGGAATAACTTTGGCGCTGTGTGCTATAGATGCGGTGAGAAAGGGCATTTGCAGCTGAATTGCCCACAGAAAGAGTCGCAGATGTCCCGACTAATGAAAATAGAGAAACGGTTGGAGGAGCTTGCGAAGAGAGGTGAGGATGCAAGGTCTCAAAATCAGGGAAACTAGTAACAGCCAGGACTAAGGGGCGAGTACTGGCTGGCACGGAGGGAGCCCCAGCAACGGTTATCTCACAGGTATGCGATGGGAACAATTTAGCAATGCCAAGCATGGATAAATCAGGTTCTTGGAAGGATCCTACAGTCTATGAGCTTCTTAAAGACTGCAAAAGCAACCTGACTTATTCACAAAGCATCAAGGCAAAGAAGTTTCTATTACGCTACACGGACATCTTTTCTAGTCAAGAAGGAAACCCAGGGAGAACATCGTTAGTGCAGCATAGAATCGATACCGGAAATGAGGGACCCATCCGTCAGCGGGCGAGACGGCTACCAATCGCGAAGGAAAAAGAAGTCGAGGATATGCTGAAAGAAATGGAAAGGAACAAAATAATAGAACCATCCGCAAGTCCCTGGTGCTCACCGGTTGTGCTTGTGAAGAAGAAAGATGGAAGCACACGGTTCTGCGTGGACTATAGGCGGTTCAATGACATCACAAAGAAGGATAGTTACCCGCTACCTAGAATCGATGACACTCTGGATACTTTGAGTGGCATGAAATGGTTTTCGACTCTAGACCTAAAATCAGGTTACTGGCAAGTAGAAATACATCCAAAAGACAAGGAGAAGACAGCGTTTTCAACGGGAAAAGGATTATGGCAGTTTAATTTTATGACTTTTGGATTGTGCAACGCACCTGCCACCTTCGAACGACTCATGGAATGTGTGCTAGCAGGTTTAGTAGGAGATGCCTGCTTGGTGTATCTAGATGACGTCGTTATCATGGGTCGAGACTTCGAGGACCATTTGCAAAACATGGAGCGAGTCTTCGCCATAATACATGGGGCAAACTTAAAACTTAACCCGAAGAAGTGTCAGCTATTCAGGAAAGAAGTGAATTATCTCGGCCATGTCATCACAAGTGAGGGCATCCAGACTGACCCGGCGAAAATTGAAGTGTTGAATGGAAGCAGGCGTTACTTTGCGGAATTCCATGATATACAATGAATATAAAATTATTTTGCTATAATCCGCTAACAGTGACAAATTTGTAGGCACAACACCACACAATCTTGTAGGCACAACACCACACAATCTTGTAGGCACAACACCACACAAATTCACCACAAAACAAACTCGACGATCGTTTCGCTCCGACACCGGAGCATCTTCAGGAGATGTCGACTTCACAACGGACGATTGCAAAGTGAGTTCGTGTCGAATGAGCGGTCTTATATATACTATCCCCGCTTAGTCATCTACCCTCCTTTCTCTTTCTCTCTGGCCACGCCCCCTAAATATGTTGAGCAACGGTGAAGATGACACATTTATTTGCTCATTCAGCAATTCGACACTTCTACCGCTGTGCCCAACTATTTCCAATTGTTCCAACACGCACAGTCTTAAACTTTTACAGCATGTGTGTAAAATTTCAAATGTATGACCCTCGTCTATCCTATGTCCACTATCCAAAAGATGTTTTGCGAAATGAGATCTTTGAGGCTGGTTGTTTCTAAAGGCAGCCATATGTTCTTTATATCGAGTTACAAAATTGCGCCCAGTTTGACCAACATATATAGCACTACATTCGGGGCACTTGAGTTTGTACACACCTGACTTTTGTCCATTATTTAATTTATCTTTACCATTACAAATTCTTCTGAGCGTATTATTTGTTCTAAAAGCAGCGTGTACATCATGTGATCTAAGAGTCCTAGCAATACGCTCAGATATTGGTCCGAAATAGGTCAAACTGGTTTTATATTTATTTATTTTGTCTGATGGCGCTGGATATAGGTTTTTCTTGACCTGCACTAACTGTTGTTTTCTAAGTATATTATTTACAATATTAGGGTTATACCCATTTGAACGCGCCATGTGATAAATAATATTTAATTCTTTTTTATAATTGTCTTTTGTAAGAGGAACGGACACTAATCTGTGTATATAACTATGAAAAGCTGCAAGTTTATGTTGCCAAGGATGGCATGATGATGCGGGTATGGTTGTGTCTGTATATGTAGGCTTGCGGAAGATCTCAAATTGATGTTTATTATTGACACGACTTATAGTTAAGTCGAGAAAATTTAGTGACTTGTTTTGTTCTATTTCCGACTTAAATGTAATTTTGGGGTGTATTTTATTAAGTTGCTCAACAAATACATCCAGTTGTCTCATTGTCCCTGTCCAACATATAATGATGTCATCGACATATCTGTAGTAAATGTTACTATTTTTTACAATATGTTTGTTTTCAAAATTATCCATAAAAATTTCTGCCATTAATGGACTTAGAGGAGATCCCATTGCTAACCCATCATTTTGTTGGTAGAACTTATCATTGAATTTGAAATAATTTTGTTGCATACATATTTGTGTTAATTCTACCAATTCTAATATTTCACCAGGGTGTAGCCGTTTCATTTCAAGTAATTTAGTCAAAATATCTATGGTCTCTTTAACTGGTACATTAGTGAATAAACTGTCCACATCTAATGATAATAATTTACACCGGACCGGCAGTAACATATCTTTAATTTTATTTACCAACTGAATACTATTTTTCAGTGCAAATGTGGGCTGAAAGGATGTCTTTGATTTTATAATGTTATTTAACTGCTTAGCCAATTCATATGCCGGTGCGCTAACGTACGAAACAACTGGACGTATTGGAATATTTTCTTTGTGGATCTTTGGCAAGCCGTACATAGTTGGCGCATGTGGGTTCATCACAATTACTTTCTGTTTAGATGATGTTTTCGGAAAGATGTACTCAGATTTATTTACAGTTAATCTAATTTTTGCCGCAAATTGTTTAGTTGGATCTGTGGACAACTGAGTGAACTCCTCCCCAGAGATGACATCGTTAACTTTAATTTCATAGTCATTGCGCAAAAACGCAATGACTATGAAATTAAAGTTAACGATGTCATCTCTGGGGAGGAGTTCACTCAGTTGTCCACAGATCCAACTAAACAATTTGCGGCAAAAATTAGATTAACTGTAAATAAATCTGAGTACATCTTTCCGAAAACATCATCTAAACAGAAAGTAATTGTGATGAACCCACATGCGCCAACTATGTACGGCTTGCCAAAGATCCACAAAGAAAATATTCCAATACGTCCAGTTGTTTCGTACGTTAGCGCACCGGCATATGAATTGGCTAAGCAGTTAAATAACATTATAAAATCAAAGACATCCTTTCAGCCCACATTTGCACTGAAAAATAGTATTCAGTTGGTAAATAAAATTAAAGATATGTTACTGCCGGTCCGGTGTAAATTATTATCATTAGATGTGGACAGTTTATTCACTAATGTACCAGTTAAAGAGACCATAGATATTTTGACTAAATTACTTGAAATGAAACGGCTACACCCTGGTGAAATATTAGAATTGGTAGAATTAACACAAATATGTATGCAACAAAATTATTTCAAATTCAATGATAAGTTCTACCAACAAAATGATGGGTTAGCAATGGGATCTCCTCTAAGTCCATTAATGGCAGAAATTTTTATGGATAATTTTGAAAACAAACATATTGTAAAAAATAGTAACATTTACTACAGATATGTCGATGACATCATTATATGTTGGACAGGGACAATGAGACAACTGGATGTATTTGTTGAGCAACTTAATAAAATACACCCCAAAATTACATTTAAGTCGGAAATAGAACAAAACAAGTCACTAAATTTTCTCGACTTAACTATAAGTCGTGTCAATAATAAACATCAATTTGAGATCTTCCGCAAGCCTACATATACAGACACAACCATACCCGCATCATCATGCCATCCTTGGCAACATAAACTTGCAGCTTTTCATAGTTATATACACAGATTAGTGTCCGTTCCTCTTACAAAAGACAATTATAAAAAAGAATTAAATATTATTTATCACATGGCGCGTTCAAATGGGTATAACCCTAATATTGTAAATAATATACTTAGAAAACAACAGTTAGTGCAGGTCAAGAAAAACCTATATCCAGCGCCATCAGACAAAATAAATAAATATAAAACCAGTTTGACCTATTTCGGACCAATATCTGAGCGTATTGCTAGGACTCTTAGATCACATGATGTACACGCTGCTTTTAGAACAAATAATACGCTCAGAAGAATTTGTAATGGTAAAGATAAATTAAATAATGGACAAAAGTCAGGTGTGTACAAACTCAAGTGCCCCGAATGTAGTGCTATATATGTTGGTCAAACTGGGCGCAATTTTGTAACTCGATATAAAGAACATATGGCTGCCTTTAGAAACAACCAGCCTCAAAGATCTCATTTCGCAAAACATCTTTTGGATAGTGGACATAGGATAGACGAGGGTCATACATTTGAAATTTTACACACATGCTGTAAAAGTTTAAGACTGTGCGTGTTGGAACAATTGGAAATAGTTGGGCACAGCGGTAGAAGTGTCGAATTGCTGAATGAGCAAATAAATGTGTCATCTTCACCGTTGCTCAACATATTTAGGGGGCGTGGCCAGAGAGAAAGAGAAAGGAGGGTAGATGACTAAGCGGGGATAGTATATATAAGACCGCTCATTCGACACGAACTCACTTTGCAATCGTCCGTTGTGAAGTCGACATCTCCTGAAGATGCTCCGGTGTCGGAGCGAAACGATCGTCGAGTTTGTTTTGTGGTGAATTTGTGTGGTGTTGTGCCTACAAGATTGTGTGGTGTTGTGCCTACAAGATTGTGTGGTGTTGTGCCTACAAATTTGTCACTGTTAGCGGATTATAGCAAAATAATTTTATATTCATTGTAGAAAATTGAAGTGGTAAAAAAATGGCCTACCCCTAAAGACAAGACAGAGGTAAGGGCATTTTTGGGTTTGTGCTCTTACTACAGGCGTTTCGTCAAGGGGTTTTCTGAGATCGCAAAACCGTTACATAGACTGACGGAAGAGAAAAGACCATTTTGTTGGGATGAAGCCTGTGAAGATTCCTTTTCAAAACTGAAGAAATACCTATGTGAAACACCAATTCTGGGATACCCACAACCGGAAGGCCAGTTTATCGTCGATACCGACGCGAGCAACACAGCGATTGGAGGAGTGCTATCCCAAAAGCAGGGAGATAGAGAAGTCGTTATGGGGTATTTCAGCAAATCACTGTCAAGACCGGAACGGAACTACTGCGTGACACGGAGGGAACTTTTTGCCGTGGTAAAAACGTTGCAACACTTCAGCAAGTACCTAATCGGCCGAAAGTTTTTACTACGTACGGATCATGCAGCATTGAAATGGCTACTGCAATTTAAGAATCCCGAAGGTCAAGTTGCTCGGTGGATTGAACAGCTCCAGGAATATGACTTCGAGACTCAACATCGCAGCGGGAAGTCACATGGAAATGCAGATGCACTTTCTCGGAGGCCATGCCCGGAAGAATGCAAACATTGCATCAAACAGGAGTCGACGGAGCTATCATTGAAACTTACCAGGACGAGTTCCTTAGGTCCCTGGGAGGATGATGCAATGAAGATGGCTCAAGAGGGTGTTGAGGATCTACGGCACATCATCGTGTGGAAGAAAAGAGGAGACGCCAGACCAACATGGAGTGAGGTTGCACCTATGAGCGTTATCACTAAGGCATACTGGGCACAGTGGAGCAGTCTTACTCTACAAAATGGAATACTCTACCGAAAATGGGAAAAGACTAACGGCAGGGAGTTCCATCTTCAGGTAGTCGTTCCGAGAGCCAAGGTACCCGATGTCCTACGTGAAGTGCATGACGGAGTTTCGGGAGGTCATCTTGGCGTCAAGAAGACACTAACGAAAGTACGAGAGAGGTTCTACTGGCTCCATTGTCGGGAGGATGTGCAGGATTGGTGCCGTAAATGTACCATTTGCGCTGCCGTGAAGGGACCTCAGACAAGGAGTAGAGGTAACCTGCAGCTGTACAATGTTGGTGCACCCTGGGAACGTATAGCTGTTGATGTAGCCGGACCATTCCCTGTGACTGAATCAGGGAACAAATACTTCATGATTGTTATGGACTACTTCACTAAGTGGCCGGAAGTATTCGCGATACCTAACCAGGAAGCTACAACTGTTGCAACTAAGCTCGTTGAGGAGGTTATATGTCGCTTTGGTGTACCATTGGAAATCCACTCAGACCAAGGAAGGAACTTTGAATCGCAAGTGTTTCAGGAAATATGCAAAATTGTAGGTCTGCATAAGACACGCACAACTGCATACCACCCGCAGTCTGACGGAATGGTTGAAAGATTCAATCAGACGCTTGAAAGGCATTTGGCAAAGTTGGTTGACGCCCACCAAAGAGACTGGGACAGGTACATTCCACTGTTTCTCCTCGCCTACAGGACTGCAGAGCATGAGAGCATAAAGGCGACTCCGGCGTTAGTCAATTATGGCAGGGAACTACGGTTACCAGTAGACTTATTGATGGGAGGGACACCGGATGAACCTTGCACCGTACAAGACTACGTCGCCAATCTGAGAGAGAAAATGCGGGAAATACATGCTACAGTTCGGGAAAACGGATTGCAATCGAGTGAGAACATGAAAACCAGATACGACCGGAAATCGAACACGAGCGGATTCGAGGAAGGTGCCTTAGTCTGGCTGCATAATCCGACTCGTCGAAAAGGGAAATCTCCAAAATTGCAAACCAGATGGGAGGGTCCATACAAAGTGGTTACCCGTATTAACGACGTCACGTATAGGATTCAACGTCAACCAAGGGGAAAATTTAAGGTTGTGCACATCGACCGCTTGGCAAAACATTACGGAAGCAACAGTGATGCTCGGGACGAGCATCGCTAAGAGGGGGGCAGTGTTACGAATGAACCTTATTTCTAGAGCATTAAGGTTCATAATTGCTCGTCACCTAATAAATACCTAATCACCCATCAATGTAAACAAACAACAACAACGCGACCTTTCCAGAATAAACATCGATAGGGGTGGAACTTTCTAGAAAACGCTTAGTCACGCGGTAACGGGTATATAAAGGGACCGGCAGGCTGACGGAGTTCAGTTCAGTTCTGAGAGCCGAGCGAAATACAAGCGAAGGAAGCGATCGGAAGTGAAGAGGATTGGAAGCGAACAAACGTGAAGAGGAAGTCTACAAGAGGATCTGGAGTACCAAGTGGAATACGGAAGTGCAGAATAAAGTCTGATCAAGGGTCACCAGGTGTTTTATTCCAAATCTTCGAACCCCAGCACGTAACAGTAACATATATATATTTTTACACCATCGGAAAGTAGAGATTTCAACGAACAGAAAGCATACCTATTTTTTGAAAAAAGCTGACATTTTGACGGATGATTTTTCGATTGAAAATTAGAGTGCTTTTTCGATATTAAGTCAAAATAAGGAGAAATAATAAATATTTCAAATCAAATAAATTACAGTGTATTTGGGATATAAAAAGGTAAGTTTTCACCAAATTTCGAGAAAAAAAAAATGTTTTTGTAAAAGATAATAATAAAAAACCAAAAACATGGTTTTTTGAGTTTTTCACATACATTTTGAGGTTAAGTGAAAAAAGTTTATATACAAAAGTTGTTGATCTTTTTATTATCTACAACTTTGCGATTGAACTTTTTTCCATAGGACTTGTAGTTTTGTCGGAAATCGAGATAAACCGTTTTTTACCCTTAAAACTCCCCCCATTTTTTTTCCCTAGCTCAGATCGCCCGTAAATTATTTTTCCTTTAATTCTTATTATATTCTCCTCCCTTTCCAATGGGTTTCATCCTACTGTGATTTTTCTTTACTTTTTATTATTTTTAAAGGGATCGACTCTGGTCTATAAGAGGTTTTCCAGTAGGTAATGTCGAACAATCAAACCGCGCAATTTATTTTTACTTAACACGGGGGAAATTCCGCCAATTTACCCGCCCAATATACCGAAGAAAAATGGTCACCAATGAAAAATCTCTCACTGTAACGTAATGGTGCCATATATTTGAAGCACATCGTCAGAAGGGACATTGGTGTTATGTATTATGATTGGGGGACCGTTGCTTGTGCCCAAGGATTTTAACGGTGGGGAAAATTGTGTCAAACCTTGCACGATTTGTTTTATTTCAAGCGGTCGACCATAACGCTGTATTAAGGGCGAGTGCAACTGGCCCCTAATACAGCGATATGGTCGATATAAAGCGATCAAAGTTAGGTTGAGGTTAGCATACTCATAAGCAGTGCTTACTAGCATGCTATTTTAGAGCATGTGTAACAGTACCATATTGCTGTATTAGGGGCCAGTTGCACATCAAGCGATCAAAGTTAGATTGAGCCGGGAGGCAGCGTCAGTTTTAATAAAAAATCAAAATCTGTTTTATTTACTCAGGCACTCGGTCGATATTGGTTTATTAAAAACAAAACACTGGGTCGCTGCCGCTATAAGTAATTAAAGCTGAATTTGAGTTTTTAACTAGCTACAGCTGAAGCCTCTTACCGGACCAGACCAGAGACAATTTAGAAGTACGATTTGCGCATTTCTTTCCCTAAGAATCAGCTGGCTGATCAGTCCAGAAATGCAGCCTCTTGGTACCATTCCACGCGGGCATGACTTGTACTATGCAGTACTTAGACTAGGCAAGCTATGTGTTATTGTAACATAATTAAAAAAAAAATCGAGGCAGTCTTTGGGGACTGCCAATAAAAGTGAACACTGGATTAAAGTTTAAAGGCGATAGAAGTGATCAAGGATTAAAGTTTAAACAATATAACTACATGTAGCTCATGCAAAACATGCGGTGACGATGGCGCGAGTTCCATGATTTGTGTTCACCCAAAAAGTGCTCCTCGCGCCTAAAGAAGTTTTCTATACACAGTATACAAATAGCTCATGGAAAGCGTTCGGTGACGATGACCCGTGTTCTATGATTTTTGTTTACCCAAAAAGTGCTCAACGCGCCTACGTGTTCATTTCAAAAGTATATTATCAATCCTGCCGGGAGTCGAATCCGGGCACTAAGTTGTTTGAGATGTACCTACAAGTATACTCTGATTTTTAATTCGGTAGATTTCTGACAGCTGTCATTGTCATTTACAGATACTCGTATTTGTATGGAAAACAGTGTTAACATCTACGAAGTATGATTTTAACCCAAACTACTTTAATTCCCTGCCAACATAAAAAGCCCTAAGCTGCGTAATAATATTCGTCGTTTCGCCCTAAAATAGAAATCGCTAAGAGTGGAAACTAGAAAGTACACACTAACAGCAATAGAAAACAAAAGAAGCATATTGAAAAAAAATATTCAAAAATGAAAGTCAAATGACATTATCACCATGAAGTGTCTGTCAACCATTTGTCATATCTACATGCGGCAGTTTATTTTTATTTACATACGTTTTGATTATTTTATCTTTTTTGTGGGAATTGTTTTATCTCTGGTAACATTACGAAACGTCAGAATTCCACGAAATTAAAAATAAAAGTATAGGTACATCGTACATCTTAAAACACAGTGCTTAAAACTGTGCCAGGAAGGTAGTCAAAATTACCGAATTTAATGTATTTTGATTACCAAAGAGCTTATTAAAAATTATTGTTTACGCAACAGCCTCATCCATCAAGGGATGATTAATGTCGAATACCTACATTATTTATCAGCGCAGCGCCGTTCAAGATTCCATTCCAGCGTGAGAAGCGAGAACGTTGCTTATTTCGCTGATTATATGCTACTTTGCAAGTGTTAATTGGAAACATTAGACTATCAGCTATTAGTAGCAACATATATTTTTGTTTTTCTACCATGATTAATATATTTTTTTTATAATTAATCTTACTAATCACACTAAGGGCCTGTTTCACCACCTTCTATAATTTTGATAAGTATCGGATAGCTTATTCACAAGTTTTGTCTTTGTCACTTGATATAAAGTAATACTACGGGAGGTCAAGGTTCAATTTAAAAAATCATTTTATACCGACTGGAAATTTTAACAACAATAGTTTAGACCGAACCCATCACAGCTCCGAACTTCAGCTGCCTCACCAGTGGTGGAGTTAAGAGTGAGAGCATGTGAAAGTGCTTGAAAATCAAAGCGCTCCGAGTGATTTTATCCCGGACCAAAATAGTCTTAAATCATTGTTTCAATCATTTTTGATACAGAAACAATATTCAGCTGCAGCGCCGAGGGTGGGTTATACTTCCGCTACGCGCCTGAAGTGCATTAAAATTTTGAAAAAAAAAAGTAATTTTATACCTTATGAAATTTATGCAGCAGAATTTTCACACTTTTAAAATAATAAAGGAAATCTTCAGCTGCACTGAAGGTGGGGGAAAGACCTTCAGTCAGCGTGATAAACATTTTGCGCGCTCAGTGCATTTAGCCTAGTAAATCTAGGAAAAACATCCTATAGTTTTAAAAATTGACCAAATGTATTCTTTGGGCCTTCCTCTTGAATATATCCGAAAACCCCATATGGGGGGTGCGTAACCAGCCGCCATTTTTAATTTTGTACCTTTTTTCTGTTTTTTTCTCATATCACGAAAATCTCTACAAATAGCATTATAATTACTTCTGACAAAAGTTTTAATATACAATTTGCCACAAATTTGATCTCTTGCATTTTTACTATAAGTTTATTACTTTAGGAGATATTGGGTGTTTAAGGGTATTTTAGGTCCCTTTTTCGTTTTTTTTGCTCATACCTCGAAAATCTCTACGAATAGCATTATAATTACTTCTGACGAAAGCTTTTGTATAAAATTTTCTACAAATTTGGTTCCATGCAGTTTTACTCTAACTTTATTACTTTAAGAGATATAGGGTGTTGAAGTTAATATTTGAGGCCCTTTTTTGGTTTTTTGCTCATATCTCGAAAATCTCTATGAATAGCATTATAATTACTTCTAAAAAAAAGTTTTAACATAAAATTTTGTACCAATTTGGTCATGATCATTTTTACGCTAAGCTTACTACTTTAGGAGTTATAGGGTGTTTAAGTTAATATTTGAGGTCCTTTTTTCAGTTTTTTGCTCATATCTCGAAAATTTCTATTCTATTCTATTTTGGTCCGGGATAAAATCACTCGGAGCGCTTTGATTTTCAAGCACTTTCACATGCTCTCACTCTTAACTCCACCACTGGTGCGGCAGCTGAAGTTCGGAGCTGTGATGGGTTAGGTCTAAACTATTGTTGTTAAAATTTCCAGTCAGTATAAAATGACTTTTTAAATTGAACTCCGACCTCCCGTAGTATAAGAAAGTGACAAAAGTTATATTTAGGCTATCTGACACTTATCAGCAGGTGGTGAAACAGGCCATTAATATTATAAAGGTGAAAGTTTGTGTGTGTGTGTGTGTGTGTGCGTGCGTGCGTGCGTGCGTGTGTGTGTGTGTGTGTGTGTATGTGTGGCACAAAGCTATAGATAGATATACTCTATAGCTTTGTGCCGATTTGTTGGTCCCCTGTGATAGACAGACGGACTGATAGACAGCGAAGGTTCAGTAAGGGTTTCAAATGTCCCGTTAGGGACCCTTGGGATCCATCGTTCCTTAAATTATTATCATTGTCATTGTATCATCATCTCGTATCTTGTTATTTATACGGAACCCTTTGTGTCCGAGACCGTCTCGCACTTGGCTGATTTTCGTTGTCCGGCCATCTCCTATTCACTGACTCCATTCAACAAACTGTTGCGAGTTTGCTGTTCCAAAGAAATAAATGACAAACTTGTTCCAAGTATTGGAATATCGCAGCGCAGCTATCATACAGTTTAGAAAGCGTAACTGCGTTAAGCAACAGAGTACCAGGAAGATAGTTACTTAGTTAGTTTCGAGCGTGTTTTGAAATTATTATTATTTAGTAGCGGTTGCCATACTTCGTCGGATTGAGGTTTAAGCAAATCCCGTTGAAACTCTTACATTTTTCGTAAAAAAGTAACCTAGATCACTCCTTGCATACCTACTCATCTACTAATCCTCTAAAGTGCTGTCAAAATCGTTTCAACCAATCCGAGGATTAGCCCGGACAGACACAAAATTTTTAAAATGTGTGTTCAGAGTATTACCTACTAGCTGAACCCCGCAACTTCGTTCGCGTAGATATAGGTTTTTATATAGGATCGGATCAGATCCCATAATTCTTTTATGTACCTAAACTAAATGTAGCCTAAGTTACTCCTTATAACATTGAAAGTTCCATTAAAATCGATCCAGCCATTTCGAAGATTAGCTGGAATAAATAGACAGACCGACAAACAAATTTAAACGCACACCAGTTTAAAATAAGCCGTACGTTCAAAGATCCGGGTCCCAAGTTATTTGAACCCAATACTGAAGATTGTAATGTCTGTCATTTCTAAACTAAAAAACCTATGACCTTGAAATATTTACAGGACAATACATAAAATACTACCTTTCTAACAAAAAAAGAATGAGTGAAATCGAACAACGCGTTAATGAATTACAGCTAAATACACGTTTTAACTTTCATCCCCTCTCCCAAGGGAACCGTGCAGAATTTCGGGATAAAAAGTATCCTATGTCCTACCTCGGAGTATAAACTCAAATCGTACCAAGTTTCATTTGAATCCATTCAGTAGTTTCGGCGTGATGCGCGGCCAAGATACAGACAGACAGACAGACAGACAGAAAGACAGACAGACAAAAATGAAAAAAATTGTAGTTTTGGCTTCAGTATCGATTATAGAGTGCCCTCCAATAAAAAATTTCAAAATATCTTCAATGTACAGAATTGGATCTGTTACAGTTTTATTATATTATAGATTCTATCATTCAAGGAATCAAAATTGAGCTCAATAAGAGGTAGGTATTTCGAAACTACTGACAGCTGCTTTAATGTTATTGATTTTTTTACCGACTTCAAAAAAAGGTGGTTCTGTATTCGACCCGTATGTATGTATGTATGTATGTATGTATGTATGTATGTATGTATGTAAGTATGTTCGCGATTATCTCCGCAACTAATGAACCGATTTTGATGATTGTTTCACTATCGTTATCTACATACTTTCAAGAAGGTTTTAGTATATAACACATCGAGTTATCATTCTTACGTACGAAGTTAGAAGCATAAATGTACACATATGTCACTAATATGTTCTCTGAGATTGCCAGACCTATTGCTGAAGTCTGATATAGCTATTCTGTCCAAAGACTTCACTCTGCTACGCCTACGTAACATTGACCTTTTGCCGAAGAAAAGTTTTGGGCCGAAGTCAGTACAGTTGCATATAGAGTGATTCCTTGGAGTTTGTGTATGGTTACGTGTATTTCCATTCTATACAAAGCCAAACCGCAAGGGTGTGAAACTAGTCGCGTATAGATTGTAAATTACGGTCTATCCAAATTATACAAGAGTTTTACGCATACAAACTAATCTTGTATAGATCAGAAGTTAGGTTAGGTTGGGTTAGAACATAATAAAACCACTCACCTATAGTATGACACATAAAATGTATATGTCACAGGATATTTAATAATAATTAATAATATATAGGTCATAATCTATTTTACATAGTTCTCATTTATATTATTATTACTTAATATAAAAAAACAAATCACTAAAAAGCATAAAATAATTTTTTTCAAAGAAAAATGAACCGACTTCAAACGAATCGAACTAAAAAGTTTAAAATAATTTTTTATTCATTTAGATTGACAATTAAACTACCTAACTCAAATGATATATAATTTTTTGAAGTCGGCGCCAAACCACATTCAATTCGTGTAAGTAAAATCAGAACATCCACTTTTGAATGCGAGCGCGGTGAACCTAGTCGCGGAGGGTGAGTCTGGGACCCGGGGGGCACATTTTCGACTTGAAGTGAACTTGAAGACATTTGGCGCCGACTTTAAAAAATTATATATCATTTGAGTTAGGTAGTTTAATCGTCAATCTAAATGAATAAAAAATTATTTTAAACTTTTTAGTTCGATTCGTTTGAAGTCGGTTCATTTTTCTTTGAAAAAAATTATATAGTTTGTATATTTACAGATACAACAAACCAAAACATCATACAGCAGTTCAAGATGTAAATAATATTACAGTCATTTCTAAACTGTGTGATTGCTAAGCTATGGACCGATACGTTATCTTCAGCAAACTTGAACCAGTATACAATTTCTATAGAGTTATGAATAGTTTGCTATTTATTAAAATTGTAAGTAACTGTAAGAAAATCAAGAGTTTCTACGAAACTTTGCGTCAAAGCGCACGAACTATTCCTGTAAAGTTATAAATTGGATTGCGAACGGACCATTAAAGTTGTATCTTGCTGTAAGTCTTGTAATAATTTCATTTATAAATTGCAAAAATATAGTTACACCTAGTTAGGTGTACACCTAGGTAGGTGTAGACGCAGTTGCGTCGATGGTTCTGGGTTCGATTCCCGGGTCGGGCCAAAAGTTAGGGCCGGGAGGTATTGGGATTTTTTGTAAAAAAATCGGCAAATTGGCAGGTTGGAAGCTGGTGGTGTTAGATACACTCCCGTGCCTCGGAGAGCACGTAAAGCCGTCGGTCCTGCGTCTGATCTCTCTCCAGTCGTGTTGTATGGCGTCCCATCGGACTATAAGAGTGAGGGAATAAAGAGTGCACCTGTGTATGCGCACACCTGTGCACTATAATATCGCCTGCGTAGTTGGCTAGCCTCCACCTCGGTTGAAATTGGGTCGGGAGTTAACTGCACGTACTTAAATCTATCATTTAGCATGGCAATATAAAGAAAAAGTGATGTTTGACGTTTCTATACTAAATGACATTCGTAATCTGGAAGTTATTCTATACAAGCAATACACAACTTCACAAGAGGCTCAGAGTGATACTCACTCGAAGCTCACGATGATATTAGAATCCGTTCCGTCCCTTGAACCTCATGATATTTTGATATTAAAAATTGCGTTCCAATACTCATATTAAATTCTAGATTGGAAAACTAACCGTAAAGTTTTTTTTTTGTTTCATCGAATTCAATCAAAACGGAACAACGCGGTGACGATCCGTTTGTTTTTCAAATTGCTCGCGCGGAAAAAGGTCACAGAATAAACTGCCACACGCTACCTATCGCAGTTTCGATTGAGGCTTAACCAAATACCGTGTGCTACATGATAAATATTTTAGTGCATTCAGATACCATTTTTGGATCTGAAACATGCTAACTATGAGCCTAATTAGAAGGCTCAGGGTCACTCAGCGGGAGAGAGCTGTTTATGCAGGATCAAATCAGAAATGAAGAAATCCGTAGAACCAACCAGTTGCCAACATAGCTTTCTGAGTGACAAAACTCAAGTGGTAATGGGCGTATACATAGCGCTAAGAACCATGATTCGGATTCAAAATACAGTCTCTAACTGTAAGCCTAATGAGCCTAATACCTATGAGCTCAATCAGTGGGCTGTACAGAGAGATATACTAGGAGTAACTACTTCTCCCTGTACAGAGCTATATTCAGAGTATGTCTGCAGGATCAAAACAAAAATGAGGAGATCCTTAGGAGAACCAGAGTTGCCGACATAGCTTTCTGAGTGGTGAAACTAGCCATGGGCGTATACATAGCGCTAAGAACTATGTTTCGAATTCGAAACACATTAGCTAACTATACGCCTAATGAGCCTAATGCCTATGAGCTCACTCAGCGGGCTGTATAAGAGAGCTTTACTAGAAGTACCTACCTCTCTCTAGAGAGCTATGTTCAGAGTATGTCTGCAGAATCAAAACAGAAATGAGGAGATCTTTAGGGAAACTAGAGTTGCCGACATAGCTTTCTAAGTGGCGAAACTGAAGTGGCAATGGACATGACAGATGTTGGGATCCTAAGGTGTTTGAGTGACGACCTCACACTGAAAACGCAGGGCACTAAGTGGACAGACGATCCCAAGCGAGTCGTTGGCAGTTGCTGGATACATGCGGCGCAAGAACGTGTTCTGTGGCGATCCTTGCAAGAGACGTATGTCCAGCAGTAGACGTCTATCGGTTGGGACGACCGATGAAATAACTGACAACATTTTATTTTATAAACTACCGGCAAGTTTCTTGTTGGTTTTTCTCGGTAGGAACGGCCAGTGGTAGATTCAAATGACGATTCAAAAGTACTTGTAAAAGTTTATTTGAATAAAAAACTTTTCTATTCCTCTTTATAGTTTTCCTCACGAAAACCGTTGTGTACTTATCTATGAATGTATGTATGTAATATGTACATCCTCTCAACAAGCTGTTAAGGGCTCAAGGGCCTCGAGGAAACAAGGGGCTCTTAGTGGATTGAATCGTCAAGCAGGCATTCGTCGCGCTATTCCGTTTACGAATAGCTCCTTATCATGTATAGAGTACGATATGCACAGATACTTTATCCTACTAATATTATAAATGTGAAAGTGTGGATGTTTGGATGTTTAGATGTTTGGATGTTTGGATGTTTGTTACTCTATAGCGTCGCTACTACTTTTTATCATGGAAAAATCCACCGTGTGCTTAGTCTAAATCGGAGCACTCGAAAACGAACTCGAAAACTATTGATCGATTTCAGAGTAAAATAGACCCAGAAACCAGATATCTACGATTCCCTCAGTATTTGTGAAAAATCTAAATTCACGCGGGCGAAGCCGCGGGCAAAAGCTAGTCATATTATAAACAAAGTTCTCCGCCGCGTCATCGCGTCTGTCTATCTGTCTGTTCGCAATAAACTCTAAGACTACTGAACGGATTATCATGCAGTTTTCGCTAATAAACAGAGTGAGTTTTTAAAAAGGTTTAGATGTATACTTTCTTAAGGTTTTGTGTAAATTGGTTGAAATATGATAATGATGATAATTGTTGAAAATGTTGGAAAAGTCAAGCCGCGTGGGAGCTTTCATCGAAAACGGTGCCTAATTCCTTTGAGATACATCAAAATAGTAGCGGGTCATTTCTACCCGCGTACAGCCGGGGCGGGTCGCTTGTGTTGTCTAGACTTATGGCCTGTTTCACCACCTTCTGATAAGTGTTGGATAGCATAAACGTAAGTTTTGTCACTTTCTTACTTTATGTCAAGTGACAAAGACAAAAGTTGTAGATAGCTATCTGATACTTATCAGAAGGTGGTAAAACAGGCCCTTAATAATATAATAAAGCGGAAGAGTTTGTTTGTTTGAACGCGCTAATCTCAGGAACTACTGGAACGATTACAAAAATTCTTTCACCATTGGATATGTAAGTGATCCTTGAGTGCTATAGGCTATATAATGTACCACGGGCGAGGCCGGGGCGGACCGCTAGTAGTTATTGTATAAATGTAATTTATTGAATCGAGTGAGATATTCAAAATTCCGTAGAACTCTTGTTAGGCCTTGACTGCGAACTCACCTGATTGTAAATGACGATGCAGTCTAAGATGGAAGCGGGCTAACATAAATTCAATTGAATGAAGTTTCGGGGGTGTGCTTTAACTTTACAAGTCGTTAGTGATTGAACTTTGTTAGATCTTATTTCATCTTAAAACCTATCCTGCTCCTATACAAGGTACGTGACCTTATCACTACAGACTTTTAACGTCCCACTACTGGGCACAGGTCTCTTCTCTCATAGGAGAGAGGCATTAGAGCTTAGACCAGCCATGCTGTTCCAATGCGATTTGGCGACTATTGTCACAAATGATAGTGATATGGACCGACTGCTTACCGTGCTCTCCGAGACACGGGGGTGAGACACCGCCAACTACCAACTCCGAGCTGGCACTGAGAATTTGCTGTCGGAAAAACCTAAAAATTATTTGCCTGACCCGGGAATTGAACCCGGGACCTCGTGATCTACAGTCGATTATACTAACCACTAGACCAATGTGACCTTATATTATTACAATCGTAATATGTAAAAAACTTGCCAAGTTCTATGTGTTCGTTGGTCTGTAATCCGCGACTCGCATCATTTCGGCGAAATTGTCGTTGTCACAAGGATTAAGTTGCCGTGACAATGTATAGACAGGACAATTTTTCCTCAATCGTATTTTATTGTTTCTCTCATAGGCCTTCTATGTGGTTGATTTTGTTATACCATAGAAATCAAATTCCTATTTACTTCGAATTGAGTTTTATTTTACTTTTTTGCCTTGCCACTTTAGTTTATTAATGGTTTGGGCTGTCAGTTTGCTGATGGCTTAGGCTAAGTCAGTTTGCTAATGGTTTGGGCTACGTCAGTTTGCTGATGGTTTGGGCTAAGTCAGTTTGCTAATGGTTTGGGCTACGTCAGTTTGTTGATGGTTTGGGCTAAGTCAGTTTGCTAATGGTTTGGCCTACATCAGTTTGCTGATGGTATTTGGTTTGCTGGTTGGCTACGTTACTCACTTTGTCTCTCCTGCGGATCTCTTCATTACTGAACTTATCCTTAAAGGAAACTCCTATCGTAGCTCTCTCAATAGCCCGCTTTCAATTTGTCAGTGTCATATCATTCGTCAGTGTTATAGAAAGAAAGAAAGGAAAACGTTTACTAAGGTTCTGTGCCACACAACAATATTCCATAAAAAGTAAATCTCCCCTGACGCTTCCAACACATGTGCAATTAAACAAATATAGCTCCAAGCTATAGAAGCGCCGGGATAACACCTGCTATGCGTGGCATAACCCGGAAAAAGACCCAGCTCTTTTACAAGACCTTCTATTATTGACGAGAAGACTTGATATAATTTTCTGAAAGCTGCCCAGACCCAATACCTACCTAATAGCTAATAATTGTCACCAACCTTTGATTTTTATTACAAAAGTTTCCTGATCACAGCAACTATTAAGTCTTTGAGTAAGGTCGGAGAAAAGTTGCGAAGTAATAAAAGTTCGTCCAACTAAATAAAAATTAATGACGAAAGTGTTACTTTGAAAAATATGAACGCAACTAAGACGAGGCATTTAAGTTGTGCATAAAAAAAAATTAGAAGCCAATAAAAAAAGAATGAACGCTATGGATTAATGGCTTTGGAGAAATACGCGTAGGACAAACATACATCCATACAATATAATGAAATACAATAGAATGAATACAACTATGTAATTTTGTATATTTGTTTGGAAGCCCTTATAGATTATCATAATAAGTATGATAATGTGAATAATTTGCAGTTTCAATAATATTGCATACATACTTACTGTCGAATTGATAACCTCCTCCTCCTAAAGTCGGTTAAAAAATCAAAGCTTACGTGACTAAAGGATTTTAAAATAGTGCAATTTTCTTAAGAAACGTTGTTTGCTTCGCATTTTAACGTTGCTGTAGAAATAAAATAAAATAATGCCATAACGGTGTAACAGTGTTCCAGGAAAATGTTCTGTAGTTGTTTAACAGTTTTTATAGAGCCGTTTTAGAGGAATAACGACTTGGTTCATTTTTATTTTATATTCATTTTTATTTTATTTTCTTTTATATAAAAATATAATATATACTAGATTCTGCCCGCGGCTTCGCCCGCGTGAATTTCGGTTTTTCACAAATCCCAAGGGAATCGTAGATTTCCGGCTCCCGTTCCCGCTCCTTTTTCCAAACTTTAAACCTACGTTCAAGGAAGTTTGCTATAGTAATCTACCTATAGCTGTAGATATATATTTCGTTTTTATCAAAATCCCGTGGGGACTGTGGATTTTTCCAGGATAAAAAGTGCATACGCATACAGATGCATGCAACTATTGTAATAATGTGCTATGTGAGCGTGATTTACCTAAGAACAGTCAACGCCATCTATCGCGTTTTTGGAAGTCTATATCTATTTTAGTCCCACAGGAATACTTTTCCGGGATAAAAAGTACCCTATGTTTTAAGTCAGGGCATAAGCTATCTCCATTCAAAATTTCAGCCAAATCAGTTCAGTAGTTGCGACGTGATTGAGTAACAAACATCCATACATCTAAACATCCAAACATCCAAACATCCACACTTTCACATTTATAATATTAGTAGGATACAACGTTAGTTTTACTTAAAGCAAAACCTGAAATTAATTGGCTCAAAATCACTAACAGAATCGAATCCAATTATTTTTATATTCTGTTATAATTTTGTTCAAAAATATTTTAAAATCCTGCAAGCTTAGGCACAGTCGTTGAAACGCACATCAGCTGACGATCGGCATACAGCGCGCGGTCATTCAACTCGCGAGTCGAGGTGACGATGGCTTGCGAGTTGGGGTGACCATTTTTTTTTGAGGACAATGACGCAACACAAGAAGCTTATAAATTCGTAAGTTTACATTATAATGTTTTCGAAATTTAGTATAACTATTCCAAATGTAAAAATATTTGACACGTGCTTCGGTTTTTGCGCAAAGTAAATATATATAGGTATTTATAGGCGGTTAAAGTAAATAGTTCGGGTTGCAGAAGTAAGACTCCTATAAGTTACACAATATCTGCAACCCGACTACATCTTTGGCGCAGTGAATAGGTGTCTTCTAGGCAAGCGCGCTTCAACCATTACTTTCCATCAGGCACGATTATCTACAAGATTATTATGCAATATAAAAAAAGCAATTTCACCATATACCGAACCCCGTGACCCATTTACCATCTTTCACGTGACGCACACTAAAACCTTATTCTTATTGCTCGCTCCCATATATCTTTTTGCATCAGCAACACAACACCGCCAAGCGAAATGTATCCCTCTCCTAACACCATAGACTCCATATTTGTATCCCATTCACATTGTCCGCATCGCACTGACACGGTGATAAATTGCCCGGGATGGAGACAAATTTGATATCGTATCCCGGAACAGAAGCGTTAGTCTCATTACGGTGTATTTTTTATTTATTTACTAATAGAACAGAACAATATGTTACCGAGATTGAGCGAGGAATGTCGTAGAACATATTGTGATAAAATCAATTTTTATTACCAGTTTACTGTCTCTTTTGTGCTATACAAATCATCCCATTGTCATTTTATCAAAATATCATCAATCAACCAATTATTTATCGGCCCACTCCAGGGCACGGGTCTCCTCTGAGCCTTTTTCATACGGAGAGGAGACTCGTGCCCTATAGTGAGCCAGTATTAGGTTGATAACGATTATGATATAATATGCACATCAACAATGTCTAGGGATATTTTGTATAAAGTTCTGAAACTCGAAAAATATTAATCGGTTTTAAATTATTTTAATGAAAGCTTATTTTGTAGACCATATTAAATGATTCTAAATTTGAATTTGAAAAAATAAATTGAAAACAAATGATTTGTGCGGCATAATTGTAGCGAAGTTCGAAAGTTTCAATTGACCTAACCCAGTTTTTGGTATATTTTTGTATCAAATGAAAGTTTCAATGAAAATTATTGGTTAATTTCTAATTTATGCAACTGTATGCATCATGCAGAGGCGCCATTTAACAAGAGACGAAATGTTAAGGGCAGTAGGTACGCTCCAAACTGGGGCTCCTCAACGAAGTATTGCCGAGGCGATTGAAACAAGAAAAAACGTGATATCAAGGTTGTGGTCACGTTATTGCACCACTGGTGAAGTGGCTGAACGGCACCCAGGCGAGAAGCGCATAACCGCCCGAAGAGAGGACCGATTTTCGCAAATGACCGCGAGAAGATAACCAAATGCTACAGCCATGCAGTTGGTTTAAAGGCTCCAGTCAGACCACCATTTGCTTGTCAGTGACGAAACTGTGAGGAGAAGACTGCACGAGGCTAACCTTCATGCTCGCAGGCCGCTTCGTACTCCAGCACTACGCAGAGGAAATCGTGGACGAAGATTACAGTGGGCTCGCGAACATTTGCTCTAGGAAGATAACTAGTGGTCTGTAGTGCTGTTTACCGATGAGTCCCGATTCGGATTTCATCCTGATTTACGAAGAGTACGTGTATGGCGAGCTCCTGGTCGTGACAACCGTCTGCAACACCGTCAGGAAGTCCAGCCATACCACGGCAAAACAATTATGGTTTGGGCGGGAATTCGTATCGATGGAAGAACAGATCTCGTTTGGATCAGAAACACCATGACTTCTGAAAAATACCGTAATCAGGTGCTAGCACCAATAATCTATCCCCATCGACTGCAAATGGACCAAGTTTTCACGCTCATGCACGACAAAGCCCGTTCGCACACTGCGCGAGTGGTGACCAGCTGGCTACAAGAGCACGATGTGTCGATCTTAGACTAGCCCGCTGAATCACCAGACCTAAACCCCATAGAGCACGCATGGGACATGCTCCAAAGAAGGGCTTTGAGGAGTTTTCCTCCGAACATTGCGACTGCAAAGCAACTTTTTTTGCATCTTAGCAGGACCTGGGACAATATCCCACAGCAAGACTTTGATAACTTGATTCAAAGCATGAAAAGCCGTTGTAGGACCGTGGTTAACGTCCATGGGTGGTTTACTGACTACTAATTTTAAATAATTTTTCACGTAACTGCAAAAAACCTGATAATTTTGCTAAAATTATATTTTTTCTTAAAAAGACATCTATCCTTAAGTTTACCATCATTTCACTTTTTGTCTTTATTTCAATAAAAAATTATTTACACAAAAAAAACTAATTCTGTTTTATTCTAAAAGATAGTCTGATAAATAGGCTTTACAAAAATATATACATATTGTATGTTAGTTATAACCAATTTTGAATAAATTGAGAAAATCAGAATATCCCTAGACAGTGTTGATGTGTGTATGATAACAAGTATAAATTAAAAATTTAAAAAACCCCCGACATTCGCCATTTTGTGGTAGCGACCATCTTGGATTTGCATAGTGCTATTCTACTAGTCAAGCCCTTTCATTTGATATGCATATTGAGGGCGTTGTGATAAAATATGTAGTCCGCCATTTTGTAGCGGCGGCCATCTTGGTCCGATTTTCATTAAACATAGCTAACAACACTCTCGACTAATTCACCTTTCAAACAAAAAAAACCGCATTCAAATCGGTCTACCCGTTTGAGCGCCACAGGGGAACAGACTGACACACACACACACACACAGACACGTCAAACTTATAACACCCCGTCGTTTTTTCGTCGGGGGTTAAAAACCGGGATCGACGGTTTACGTGTTTTCCGAGGAGCGGAGGAAACGAAAAGACTTAATTCGGACCTAAGACTCGTGTAAGTCTCTACAAGAAACCAATGTCCAGCAGTGGACATCCATTAGTTTTAAATGACGACGACGACTACGAATGTGATTAAGATTAGAATAGAAACAAACTTCAAACCTTCGTGTCTTGCTTGCGTGTAATACAATGAGCAAGATAGGTATAGAAAATGATGATTCATCTCAATTTCCCACACTTACTAAGTCATATGTACAATATTGACACGAGAAATTTTATAATAAGTACGACACAATAGAAAAATTCTCATAAATTTCCCTACCCCTTATCTGGCCGTATGGGAAAATTCCTCGTGTGACATAATGGTACAGAATGATACCTCCGAACGCGGCGTCAAGCTGGACGCGGGCCATCATTTATTATGCTGAAAATTGATATACCAAACACAAGATAAGCTAAGTCCTCGAGTGAACAAATCATACGAAAAAGTCAATTGAACGCTTGAAGACAATTGAAGTCATTATAATATTGCTAATGAAAGTTATGGTAATAACCTACATTTAAGGAAAAATGAAAGCGACTTTAACATACCATAAAATTTGAAGAGTTCCCTAGATTTCCCCATGAAATAATTTCCTCATCATCAGATCCTGATCTGATGACCATGGAAACCAACTGGGAAGTATGCCCTTTCAAACAAAAGAAGAATTTTCCAAATCGGTCCAGGCGTCTTTGAGTAATCGGGGAACAACGTACATAGAAAAGATTCTAACGAATAGAGAACTTCCTCTTTTTGAAGTCGGTTAAAAAAAAACATTCATAGCTCTAAAATAATAATTAATTATTTGAAATAATTATTGCGATAACTAGTGACTTTTCGATTGCCAATAACACCTCCGATATACTTCATACAAGTGAACTACTATTGACAAGGATAATGCTATACATCCGGAAATCGAGAGAGTCGAGTAAAACGCTATTCAATGGCGGGCGACGATTTAACCAGGAGAGTGAGTGAGATTGCTGGAGAGTGAGTTTCACTTCTTTACGCAGTCATAGTTAGTACTCCTTGGTCACAAAGTCCATAAGGAAATGGAGAAAGCTATGGAGTTCTATTGAACTGTGAATCTTTTTTTTTTGTATCAATGACGTGGGACCCTTCCATGACCGTAAGGATGTTAACAATGGGGAAAATAATGTCAAAGCTTGACATATTATCATCTTTTAGTGTCACATTACCTTATACCCTTCTACGAAATTATTTTTAAAGGCTTACCTAGATAAGGAAAGTGGTTAAAATATTTAATATGGTAGTCATTAACAACTTTGATTAACTTCCCTTTAAGCTGATCACACACCTAACACCTCAGCTCACATTTTTGTCCACAACGAAACTGAGACTGTATAGGTATGCGTTTTAGACCAAGAGCCCACCACGACATCTTCGTTATTTTATAAAAGCTAAAAGTTTCTCTGTGTATGTCGCCAACACAGGTAAGAACGACTAGAGAGTACAAGAAGAGTTGGGATCATGGTGGCTTTGGGAGATAACAGGTAATAAAAGTGTAAGAAATCTTACGTCAAAGTATAAAGTCTAATTTTTTAATATTTTCTTCGGAATAGTATTAGGGTTGTCGCGACGTTAACGTTGCGTTGACATTGCGAAGTCGAAGCGTGAACGATTGCCATTATAGCAGGGGAGCAGAGGATACTAAATGCGGATTTACTCGAGCGTCGTCGGGACCTAGTAGATTGTATCTAAGATTAGTTGATAGGAAGAATAAAAGGTTATATAAGGTTTTCCATTTCAGTGGTGGGGAAAGATTCTAGCTGCACGCTCTCATCTTCAATAGACGATTTTTGTAACTTCGGCTTGTGGAAATCGGCTGATTATATATTTTTTTTGCATCATTTCCTTCAAAATTGAAAAAAATTCAACTACCCTCGAGATTCGAGAAGGTCAAGATAACGTTTTTTTTTGCAACTTTGTAACGCTCCCATTCTCGTACGTTACGTTCAAATAGTCTGATTTTCTAAATATACTTTTCTTAGCTTGTAATTAACCCACCATATCTTAATCTGGCGTTTCTGAGTATTTCTGTTCATCATTTTATTTATTTATTTTTCGTGCGGCTCTATTTAAAGGGCTTATATAAAGGTAGAGGGCACTCAGTAGGACGCAAGATGCCTCGCCTCTCTTATTTTAATCTGACGCGCTCGAGTAAATCCAAAAATCCCCTCTTGGGCTCCGCTACTATTAGACACTCTCAACGTTGACGTCGCGTCAACGCGACGTTGTCGCTGCACAGACGTTGGAGAAACGCGAATGCTCGCAAAACGCCAGTGGGATAGGGGCCTTAGAAATAACGTCATGCATTGCGTGTCGTGCATGCCAGACATTAAGTGTCGTGGCAACCTCCTGTCAAACGCCCAGTTTAAAAGTTCAAGGGTGTCTGGCATTCCCAAAATTCAGTTATATACCTAGTACTTAACTAGTAAAGAATAATAAACTACGTAGTAATCCATAATCCATTAAAGAGTAACGAAAAAGCACCATTGATTTAAAATACCGCTTGCTTTCCGCTTTAATAAATAGCATCCATAAAAAGCGGAGAAAGTGAAAAATAGATCACTTATAACGAGCACTTTTCGGGCTGATATATCTTATCGCCAACCTGTGGGCCAGGGCCGCGGCTATTTATATCACATTTGGACCTCATGGAGGCTTATATACGTATTGGTGGAGACATGTGTCCAATATCCATGCCAGATCTTTTATTATATTACTTCTATATTACGAGTATAATATACACACAACAACACAAATGGCGTGGCAGTCGCTTACCGATCGTAGGCAAGTGCAGGTCACGTGTTCTGGCTTTCGCATATAACATACATGCCAGAGTATCTAAAAGTTTGTTTTATTGGCCCATGAAACATTACATTTACAAAACAATAATTGCATTTTTATGCAATACCAGTTCTGGGGGTAAAACAGAACTGTAATGGCAAAAAAAATACATATTTCCTGTGTTTTTAAGTTCATTACTTCAAATAAAATCAGCTGATGCTGGAGGTCCATTAGTTAGTATATTAATAGTGCTAAGCTGTAGCGAGCGGTCTCCTGATACCCTGTATATAGAAGATATGTATATTTATAGAAGAATGTATAGTCCGTTTCAATAGAGTTGAGCTAAAATGTAAACTAACACACCTTTTTGCTAAAAAACTACAGAATGGATTGAAATTAAACTTGGCACGATTAAAGTTTATATTACAAACTTAAATCGTGCCAAGTTTCATTTCAATCCATTCTGTAGTTTTTTAGCAAAAAGGTGTGTTAGTTTACATTTTAGCTCAACTCTATTGAAACAGACCATATATGTTTGGAGGTACGGAACACTTTGCGTACGAGTACTACTCGCACTTGTTAATTAATGAAAATAACTATTAATGAGTTTCGCGAATGAAAGAGTCTGGACGTATGTCTGTTTGTTAGATCGAATGGCTGCTCGAATTTTCTCAATAAATAGATGCCCGAACAACAATATAACACTGAATTACAAAGTGCCTTGTTCAGGAAAGAGAAAAGAAAAATAGATCACTTATAACGAGCCCTTTTGGGGATGATAAATCTTATCAGCAACCTTTAGGATAGGTTTCCTCACATTCGCACCTTCAGCCCTGGAGGTATAATGTTTATTTATATCCCTACTAATCACTATCACTACACAATATTATTGAACAAAGTCCGCGTCTGTCTGTTGACAAACTTAAAAATTACTCAACGGACTTTCACGCGGTTTCCACTAATAAACAGAGTGATTTATGAGGAAGGTTTATGTGTATAATTTATTTAGGTTTTGTGTAAATTCAAGCCATCTGGGAGCTTTCATTTGCATGGTAAAAACATACTTACTTTTATATCGGGAAAGCACAGGGTTCCTGCGGGATTTATTCAGATAAACTATTTGTTTTACAATCTTTGGTACCTGCTGCCGTTCCGCGGGCAAAATATACCCATCTTCGTTCATACGAATTATCTTTTCTAGAATTCGGTTCGATGTTGCTTGGAAACTTTGCGAGCTAAAAAATATCTAAACGATTAAGGAAAAAAAAGTGGGCATCAATAAATCCACTTGGCAGTAGTGCCCACCAGCCTGCTGTAACATCCCTCAATTATACCCAAAAGGTCGGCAATTCACTTAAACAAGCAACTCTCCTGCTTGCCGAATAATACCGCCTTGGGACCCCATGATTTACGAGTATATCAGAACTCGGACGTTCGGACTAACTAGGAAAACACTATAATAATTCTTGCTCATAGCATCTTCTTATTTTTATTTCGTACTAATAATAATAACAAGTGTATATTGTAGGAAAAATTAAACCGACTTCAATATACCTTATAATTTGAAGAGTTCCCTCAATTTCTCCAAGATCTCATAATCAGATGCAGACCTGATGAACATGGGACCACCTGCGAAGTATATACCTACTCTTTCAAACAAAAGAAGATTTTTCCAAATCAGTCCAGGCGGTTTTGAGTAATCGGGGATCATCAAAATCAAAAAAAGAACTGCCTCGCTGGTCTAGTGGTAAGCATATTCGACCGTAGATCACAAGGTCCCGGGTTCGATTCCCGGGTAGGGCAAATCATAATAAAATAATAATAATAAATATACACACATACACACACGGTCGGCTGTTCCTAAAGTAGGCAACTTAATGCCTGTGTTATAGGTAACAACCGACTGATATACATATTTACATATATTACACATATAAATATTTTATAAATACATAATACATACTTATATACTTACATAAATACACCCAGACTCGGGACGGGAATCGAACCCGCGACCCAGGAGAGGTAGGCAGGATCACTGCCAACCGCGCCAACGGGCCAGTTAATTGTTAGGTATTGGGTTTTTCTGTCAAGAAATTCTCAGTGCCAGCCCGGAGTTGGTAGTTCGCGGTGTTTCACCCCCGTGCCTCGGAGAGCACGTTAGCAGTCGGTCCCGGTTATTATCACTATCATGTGACAATAGTTGTTAAAGACTGCCGACCCGCATTGGAGCAATGTGGCGGGTCTAAGCTCTAAATCCCTCTCTACTATGAGGAGGAGGCCTGTCATGCCCAGCAGTGGGACTTTAATGGGCTGTAGTGGTGGTAGGTGGTAGAGGCGGAGACTAGCCAACTACGCAGTAGATATTATAGTGCACAAGTGTATTAACAAACACTGGTGAACTCTCTATTCTCTGACATAAATCTTTTTAAAGAACGGAAGTTTTGATGTTATTGGTTACTACCATATAATTATGATACCTTGAGTACCTTCAAGGCAACAGTCAACAGACGTCTTCTAGGCAAGAGCGCTCCAGCCTATACCTCATTATTGTTTTTCATTACACATTATTGGAAAAAGGAAAAAAAAGTCCTAAACTTGACATTGGTCCACATGGGTAACAAAGGTTATATGTTGTAAACTTGGGCACTTTCATTCTATACAAGTGTTTGAAGGGCCTTGAAGGGCGGGAGAGCTTTTAGTTGATTGAATTGTCAAGCATCCATTCCGAGAGCTATTCGTGCTCACGAATAGCTCCATATTTCGATCGCTGTGTAGAAAAGGTTCTGATGAAAGTTGTCCTGGCAAGGATACATCATTGATGCCTTTCAGGCAAAGGTCCTATAGGTCCTATAGGTTTTTTTTTAAATTCAATTACAAGTTAGCCCTTAACTGCAATCTCTTCTGATGGTAAGTGATGATGCAGTCTAAGATGGAAGCGGGCAAACTTGGAAGAGGTATCCATACGCCTGATCGGTTTCTACACGGCATCGTACCGGAACGCTAAATCGCTTGGCGGTACGGCTTTGTCGGTAGGGTGGTAACTAGCCACGGCTGAAGACCAGACCAGAGACAATTTAGAAATTATAAAGTCCCGAATTGCCCCTGCCGGGAATCGAACCCGGAACCTCCCACTTATAAGACCACAGCACTCACCACTGCGCCATGGAGGTCGTCAGCTTGCTTTACGTGGTGTCCGAGGAACGGGGGTGTTACACGGCAGACTTCCTAACTCTGGTTTGCTACGGAGAATTTCTTGACAGAAGTCAATAGCTTTTTTGACCCGACCCGGGATTTGAACCGAGGACCTCGTGAGCCTAATAAGCTAATCTACTAGCCATTAACCTAACGAGGTATGAGTAGGTATATCAAGAACAAGCTACTTAGATCTGATAAAATAAATAGATACTCTTTACAGGTTCAGCCAATATGGCCGGGTCGTGTCGACATCCGTTTCCGGTGCTTTGAAAGGTACAGGAAATTCACGATATTGAGTGAAACGCTTAGCTGAGACTGGCAATTTTGTCGTTTCCTCTTTCCAGAGAAATCCGATTATATTTGAGGCCATTTTTGGTATTCTTAAGTGGTCCAATTTATTTTTACAGTGTTGGGGAGTTTAATAAGATATTGTGGTTAAGGCTGAACGCACACTGGCCACTATCGCTTGAGCGATTGCTTCTATGCAGCTGCTGGAGTGCTCAATTTTTAGAAGTGTTAGACCGGCTCCACTTATTGGCCCCAGGGAAATCTAACGTGTAAAAGAATCGCGAGTATTGACGAGCATTTTCTAAGAATTTATTTATTTATCTATTTATTTATTTATCTATTTATTTATTTATCTGTTTAATTATTTATTTATATATTTAATAAATAAATAAAGACATCGACACAGATCAGTCAACTCCCAACAATGGCGAGAGTGTTGGGGCAAATGCTATATAACACGTTGGGCGAATTGTATTTGGGCGAGCGTTAAGACCAACGTGAGAAATAGGAGTTAAATTTCCATCGAGACTCTCGGCAATGTCTGAACAGTTACGTCATAGGTGCTGTAGAGAAGAGCTTTAACTTTGAATGCTATGGCTACACACCAGACACTTCACACTAGCCAATTCACTACTGACGTATACGTAAATCGATAAGCTTAAGGACAAAACTATATTATGCAATACCACTAGCGTACTTGCGAGCGAGTAGTGTGTCTTCTTTGCACGTAGTCACAATGCAGTACTGTAAGACAAGGGTCTAAACTTTCAGGCAATAGTAGCCAATGTGTGCCCTGCCAAAGCATAGATATTCTTATGATAAAAATGTATATAGGAATTTTAGATCGTTTCTTCCTATTATGCCTTCTTTTCTTCTCTAATACCTAACATAAAACTTAGCCTAAAAAGTTAGCCTTTTTTAACCCCCGACGCAAAAACGACGGGGTGTTATAAGTTTGACGTGTCTGTGTGTGTGTGTGTGTGTGTGTGTGTGTGTGTGTGTGTGTGTGTGTCTGTCTGTTCCCCTGTGGCGCTCAAACGGGTGGACCGATTTGAATGCGGTTTTTTTTGTTTGAAAGGTGAATTAGTCGAGAGTGTTGTTAGCTATGTTTGATGAAAATCGATCCAAGATGGCCGCCGCTACAAAATGGCAGATCCCATATTTTTTCACAACTCCCTTAATATGGGTATCAAATGAAAGGCCTTGACTAGTAGAATAGCACTATGCAAATCCAAGATGGCCGCCGCCACAAAATGGCGAACGTCGGGGGTTTTTGAATTTTTAATTTATACTTGTTTATATTGATCTACAAGTTATAGCTCTTGACTCGCTGGTGTGTGAAGTGACTCGAAGTGACTATGTAGTCTAAGATGCAACCGGACTAATCTGATAAAGGCATTGCAGTTTTTATTAAACTCATACCCTGATCGGATTCTACGCGGCATCGTACCTAAACGTTTAATCGCTTGGCGGCACGACTTCGCCGCTAGGGTGGTAACTAGCTACGGCTAAAGCCCCCGACCAGACCAGACCAAAGATAATTTAGAAATTATAAAATAATATGTTTATTTATTCGTGCGTACTTATTCTTAGTCGACCAATTATTGTGGTCATACTATATCCTACTTAATATTATAAATGTGAAAGTGTGGATGTTTGGATGTTTGGATGTTTGGATGTTTAGATGTTTGGATGTTTGGATGTTTGTTACTCAATCATGCCGTAACTACTGAACCAATTTAGCTGAAATTTTGAACGGAGATAGATTATGCCCTGACTTAAAACATACTTTTTATCCCGAAAAATCAAAGAGTTTCTACGGGATTTTGAAAAAACCGAAATCTATAGCTACAGCTATAGGTAGATTACTATAGCAAACTTCCTTGAAAGTAGGTATAAAGATTAGAAAAGGGAGCGGGAACGGGAACTGGAAATCCACGGTTCCCTCGGGATTTGTGCAAAACCGAAATTCACGCGGGCGAAGCCGCGGGCATTCTCTAGTTTATTATAATGCCGATAAATAATTTCTCATAATTTTTACTAAATTGAAGAAATCTAAAAGCAGAAATAAAAAAAACAAACACAAATAAGCAACAGAAACACATTGTTACCCTCCGTCCATTTATATTATTTATTCATTTTCTGATTCTGCGGTTTACTTTTTATCCTCTGATTTTCCCCCATTTTCTTCCGCTATTCTCCCCCATCAATCATCGTGAGCTGGGCATTGTTACACCATTATCGGGGGAGCACTCGTTACTAATATTAGTATTGTATAACTCAACATTGCCGAGTGTTTTTTACTTGGCAATAATACACTTTTTTACGTGATAACGTCTTATAAATCGATGAACACCGGCCGCATGCACGAAAAAGCAAGATTCATTGTCACGTATCGCGTGTAAACGAGAGCGCAGAACAACCGATAGAGAAGGCACGATCGGCCAGCATAGCCGAGCGTGCACGCGAGAGCGCGGAACAAGCGTTAGAAGGCCATTTTTTCTTATGACGTTATCACGTAAACCGACGTTACAACAATTTTTTTTTAATTTTTAACCCCCGACGCAAAAACGACGGGGTGTTTAAGTTTGACGTGTCTGTGTGTGTGTGTGTGTGTGTGTGTGTCTGTCTGTTCCCCCGTAGCGCTCAAACGGGTGAACCGATTTGAATGCGGTTTTTTTTGTTTTAAAGGTAAATTAGTCGAGAGTGTTGTTAGCTATGTTTGATGTAAATCGATCCAAGATGGCCGCCGCTACAAAATGGCGGATTACACATTTTTTCACAACACCCGTAGTATGGGTATCAAATGGAAGGGCTTGACTAGTAGAATAGCACTATGCAAACCAAGATGGCCGCCGCCACAAAATGGCGAATGTCGGGGGTTTTTATTAATTTATACTTGTATAACAATGCCCTTGAATGTGATCTCAGCGACTGGTGATATGATAGTGTACTTTAAGATGGAAGCGAGTTTGGAGGGTTATGGCTTTATTACAGACACCCCCATACCCCCTGCGATTTTCACTTTCTTGGCAGCACTGTACCATAGTGGATGGATAGCCTAGTGATTAAGATTATGGCCTTTCTCTTGGGCGACAGAGTTCGACCTAAACTTTTCGGAGTTACGACTTGTGGTTTAAGCAATTAAATATCACTGACTTTATCGATGAAGGAAAACATCGTGTGGAAACCTGCATACCTGAGGGTTCTCCATAACGTTCTCAAGGGCGTGTGAAGACTACCAATCCGCACTTGGCCAGCCTGGTGGACTGTGGCTTAAACCATTCTCATTCTGAAAGGAGACCCGCGCCCTAAAGTGGGCCGGTAATGGGTTGGTGATGATTATGATAATGACTGTACCAGAATGATAAATCGCTCAGGGGCATAACTTTGCCGGTAGAGTGGTAACAGCTAAAGTCTTCCACCACACATGAGGTAGTTTTTTTTGTAATTAAAAAAATATAATATGTTCCCCAGCTTGGAATCGAACTCAGAACATCCCATCTATAAGACCACAGCCCTCGTTACTGCGTCAGGGAGGTTGTCATATATCTGTCTAATCTTTCTGCTGATAGTATACTATAAGGAACATCTTATATCTACCAGAAGTTCTTACGAATAAAGAAGCCTGAAATAATAAGGAAAAGGAAAAATCTAATTTCGCAAGAAAACACAGAAATATTAGGCTGCATTTAGTTCAGCAATAAAGGAACACAATGCCCTTGAGGGCGGGCATTTTTTCACTTTTCCCGCCGCGATGCTAGCGCCATCAATCAGCCCTGATCCGCGCATTGTTGCTGCGTTACACCGAACACTCATTATCTACTAATACTATTTGTATTGTGTTCTGTTTCTTAACAATGTACGAGTGTTTATTGAGTACAAGCGGACACCCGCGACTTCGTTCGCGTAGATATTGGTTTTTAAAAATCCCGTGAGAATCATTTTGTCTTTCCTAAGCTCCATTGAGCTCATACCTTGCTAAAAACTGTTAAAAGTTCACTGGCGGATGTTTAGGGAGATCAAAATATAAACATCCGCCAGTGAAAGTTCCATCAAAATCGGTCCAGCCTTTCAGAGTAAAGCCAGTAATCTTTAAAGTATTTCCTTTCTAACAAAAAAAGAATGAATGAAATCGGACCACCCGTTGACGAATTACAGCTAAGTACAAATTTTAACTTTCATCCCCTCTCCCAAGGGAACCGTGCTGAATTTCGGGATAAAAAGTATCCTATATGTTACTCCATAGTATGAACTTAAATCATGCCGAGTTTCATTTCAATACATTCAGTAGTTTTTACGTGATGCGCGCACAAACATACAGACAAACATACAAACAGATAAACAGACACACAGACAAAAATTTCAAAAATAGCTTTTTTACGTTCTATTACTTATCCCTAACATCCCCCATTTATTATTTTGCAAAAATCTTCAATGTACAGATACGGCAATTCTACGATTTTATTATATGTATAGAATCATCATGTATAGTCATCGCCTTACTACATAGTACCCAAATATACTCGTAGTTCTACGCAATCACACAAACACGTTTACGGCCAATGCTGTACAGACAAAATTAGGCAGTAGGATTAGCGAGTTAAGGTTGCAAATGCGTCGCATCATTGCACTGACGACGTCCGTATCCTCAGCACGGCGGCAAAAACATGCATACACCGCCTTTCTAGTGCCTTATATTATTAGAATTTCTGTGGCCAGAACCGAATATTTCATTAGAAATTCAATTAAGTATCAATACTTAAATTATTTAGGGAAGGGAGATATTGCTGTATATTGTCTTTCTTTCTTTCATAATCCTTAATTCTATTCCAGGAGTATCTATTGATTACTGATCAGTTTTATCCCGGGAAACCAAGGGTTACCGTGCAAAAAGAAAACCTAACTAACTCATATATGCGCTCTAAGTCTTACATATCTATTATATAGTCTTATCAGATAACCTCTTAACGTTAAAGTTAATAACGTTAACGTTAATAACGTTATCCAGATGAACGCATATATACTTCATACAGTCATCTGTATAACGTTATAATTAGTCGCAAATATCATACGACATGTAATTTGACGGGCGTCATCCCGTGTAATTACCGCTCAGCTATTCGCCTTATCAATCAACCTCCGGGACGTAATAATGATAATTGCTGAGCTCTGAGATTCATATTAGAGTGTGATATATCATGCCATTGTAATAATGTCCTCCCGATGGAATTCCGGCCTCAGCGGAGTCGGGGATTAGCCGACTACTCAGGAGATGATATAGTGCACAAGTGTGTGCACAAAGACAGGTTGTAAGTACTCTCTATTCCTTCACTCTCATAGTCCAATGGGGTGATAATTGCTGAGCTCTGTGATTCATATTAGTGTGGTATATCATGCCATTGTAATAATGTCCTCCCGATGGAATTCCGGCCTCAGCGGAGTCGGGGATTAGCCAACTACTCAGAAGATAATATAGTGCACAAGTGTGTGCACAAAGACAGGTTGTACTCTCTGTTCTTTCACTCTCATAGTCCAATGGGACGCCAATGCATGATCGGAGAGAGATCAGACGTAGACCGATGGTTTTAAGTACTCTTCGAGGTAAAGGTAAGGTGTATTTCACACCGCCTAATTCCCAACTCAGGGTTGTTATTGAGAATTTATTGACAGCAATAATTTTAGATTTTTTTGGTCCAATCGGTATTCAAACCCTGGACCTCATAATCCGTCGAACCAACTAGCCACAAGAGTAGACCAATGAGGCAGTTAAAGAAGAATATATAATGATATGAAAAACTGTGCGCGAGCACAGTTCACTCTCTATTCCCTTACTCTCACAGTCTGATGGGATGTCAATCCTACGCGGCTTTAGGAGAGGCTCTTTGCTCTTCAAGGAGAGGAGTTTAACACCGCCACACTTTTCTAATCCGGTTACTACTAGAAGTTCTTGACAGAACCCAATAACTTTTTGGCCCAACCCGGGACTGGAACTTGGGACCTCATGATTCAAAGCCGAACAAGCTAGACCAACGAACCAGTTGAAATACAATATAATACAACAGAAACCAACATAATATTAACCTAAGGGTTTCTTCGCAAAAAGGTTCCTTTTAAGTAAAGAAACATTCGGCAGCCCCGAAAAGGGGCACCATAAAACACCCTGTCCGCGGCACCCCCCCCCCCCCCCTCCCCTCCCATTCATGTCTCTATAGTTAAACTGAGAGGCCTAATATTTCGCCAGATACCACTTTACCCTTTATAAATAGACGTGTTCCGTCCGATATAGGCCCATAAAGGGTCGGCGTTATGCCCTGTTATTTTTTATGCCCTTCCTCCCCGATAAATACGCGTAACCTGTACTCTAAGGGCTCTGACCGGCGAAGGTTCTTTTTAATGGGCGTTAGGGTGCAGGATGTCGGGATTAAAAAGCCGTGAAATGGCCGTGTACTACAAAAGACCTTGGCGTTAAAGGGCCGTGGAAGGAAGGGTGTTTTGTGTACGAAAAAATGCTTATTTTTCTTTCGCTTGTTAAAGGTTCATTTAGACGTAGGGCGATTCTCGCACGTTTCGGTTCGAGAAATCGTATAGTTCGTTCGGTAACTTAGTGTCGGTACAGGCGCAGGTGCTCTTAGTATTCTGCTTTTATTTTTATTACTTTTTTTCTGTTTGTAATTTTTTTCTATTCTAACAGAATCTCCGAATAGTCTGCCAATCCACACTTGGCCAGCGTGGTAGACTATGGTTAAAATCCTTCTCATTTTGAGAGAAGACCCGTGTTCATGATAATATTATATTTTATGTTTATGGTTATATTGTAATAAAATACGAATATAAAAAAATATAAAAAGGAAAGAGAATTTTAATATAAAAATATGAGTAAGAATAAAACGCCAAAACCCCTTGTACCTGTACACCCCACGCGGCATCTTTTGAAGTCGCAGGCGGTCCCTTTGACAAGACGCCGCGCGTGCCGAGGCGGCGCGATCAAAGGTGACCGTAAGAAAACGAACAGACTATACGCAATCATCACGAGCAATAATCGCAATATGTTCACATACAGGAAAGAACTAAATTCTCACCTACGATTATGTCATACGAGATTCGCGAGTAAATTATCGCTAGGCGATAATTTCCTGCATCTGTTTACACAGCGAAAATATAGTAAGAAGATTCTAGCTTACGAGAATCTTGACTTGTATAAACGTAATCTCGTATGACATTTTATCAAGTTCATACGAGTAGCGTACAAGTCGGTTTGAACCGTTTTGAGTGCGAGATTTGTCATTCGAGTTTAGTGATTCAAATTATGTTTACACGGACACAATCAATATTTTATTGCGAGGTAATTGTCGCCGAAGTGGAAAGGCCACCACCACCACCACTACAGCCTTTTTAACGTTTTTAACGCTTGTGTGAGTGTAAAATTATGTTCTCAGTACGTTCGCTCGTAAAGTGGCTCTGTTTTAGCCGCTGTCAAAACCTTCCACCACCCATCACTACAGCCTTTTAACGTTCCACCGCTGGGCACAGTCCTCCTCTCTCAGAGGAGAGAGGGATTTAGAGCTTAGACCCACCACGCTGCTCCAATGCGGGTTGGCGGGCTTTAACGACTATTGTCACATGATAGTGATAATAACCGGGACCGACTGCTTAACGTGCTCTCCGAGGCACGGGGGTGAAACACCGCCAACTACCAACTCCGGGCTGGCACTGAGAATTTCTTGACAGAAAAACCCAATACCTAACAATTATTTGCCCAACCCGGGAATCGAACCCGGGACCTCGTGATGTGCAGTCGAATACGCTAAGCACTAGACCAACGAGGCAGTTAAGTGGAAGGGCGATAGGTGTGAATGTTTAGACGATGAATCTTTTATTATATTCTTTTGATTTATATCATCGAGACGAGAATCGCCTCCATCTAAATGACCCTTAAATGGGGGCGGCTAAAGAATTCTGGCCCAGCTTTACACTAATACCTTGCCGAGTAAAGATATCCTTTCTAATGGGTGGGTGGGATATTATTGAGTTTTGATTCATAGGGACGCGTTCGTACCATTGAATAGTACCGTAGATATTTCATAGTCACAAGCATTTTGACGACCTCCTTGGCGCTGAGTGATGAGCTAGCTGTGCTCTTACGAGTGGGAGGTCCTGGGTTCAATTTCCGGCAGGGGCAATTTTGGGTTCCTTAATAAAATTACTAATAATTAACCTTAATAAAGTTAAGGTTTAAGTTCGCCAATACATTCAGCATTCGAAAACAGCCAGCGCTTCAAGCAGAAATGTTGTAAAATAAATATTCGAATTATTGAATTACGACTTCAAAATAAGACTCTTTGAGTTTATTTTGCTCTGAAGTCATTTTTGATTCGATCAATAGTATACTATAAAGTTTTGGAGCACTCCAAACTGAGACTAATTATACAGAACGCACTTCAAGTTTGGCGCGACCTAGACAAGCAAAGCTAGACAATTGGTCCAATAAACCGTTTCCTATACGTGTAGGGGTATATTGGTCGTGAATCCGACTATACGGCATTCCTGTCGCTGAGTTATGACCAGCTTCCTATATTGACAACCATTATGTAGAAGTCATTATTGTTTGTGGTCCAAGATATAAGTTTATGCGTTTTTGTTTTACTTTCGAGCGCTCACAAACGCTAAATAGCCTTAGGATGCGAACATGCCAAAGATACCTTGCCTCGCACCTCGATGTTACATCTATTTAAAAAAAAAGTATGCAAATGTATTAGCACGAACATGCCGAAAGATACCTCACTACGATACTACGCAGTTCACTTTGGCATGTTCGTACCCTTAGCCTGCCTTTCTACAAAGCCGATGGCTATGCTAGTCGTAAACGTAATGTTTTGTCGGATAACTGGTAGCATATGCCAGTGATCATCAACTTGCTGCTGGGCTAAGCCGCCAACACAGGAATTCGGTGCCAGTGGCTTTGGTACATGTGATACAAAGTAGTTCAACTTCAAATAATTTGTATGACAATTAAAACTTTTAAAATTGTAAATAGGAATTATTCTTTTGCAGTATAATATTGACATTTATTGCAAGTTTCGGCTGTAGAACTTTCTTCCAAATACGTTCTCAGAGATGTCTCTCTCAACTCCGAGAGTATTGAACTTTGCCATATATCCATATCTAGGTATTTTTAGTTTACCTAATAAAAGCGACACAGTTCATTAGGTTTCAGTTTGTAGTGTTTTTAAATAAATGCGATCGCGTTCGCTTTTAACTTGAGCGAACAATCAAAGACGAATGATTGGTATGCGAAATTATAATGGCATATTAGGCTTTGCGTGAGCGATTGCAGCGTCATCGCTGTAATTCGATTTGGATGAACAGATATGAATATCCTCTGTAGGTACTATATCTATTCAGAACATAGTCTCTCTCTGTGATTGTTCGTTTATTAGATCTTGGTCCTGGTATCATGATCAACCCATTACCGGCTCACTGCAGAGCACGGGTCTCCTCTCAGAGTGAGAAGGGTTTTGGCCATAGTCTACCACGCTGGCCAAGCGGATTGGCAGACTTCACACACCTTTGAGAACGTTATGGAGAACTCTCAGGCATGCAGGTTTCCTCACGATGTTTGCCTTCACCGTTAAAGCAAGTGATATTTAAATACTTAAAACGCACATAACTCCGAAAAGTTAGAGGTGCGTGCCCGGGATCGAACTCACGACCTTCGATTAGAAGTCGGTCGTCCTAACCACTAGGCTATCACAGCTTTTTTTTCACAGGTCCTGGTATACTGCCCTCGAATGGATTAATTATTTCCTCGTGCTAAGTTGGTGGCCATTTTAGCGATATGGTACTTACATCTGCTGGTTTCCTTCAGTTGGTCGGAACACCTACACCGGCTCTGTAAACTACGGCCCACGGGCCAATTCCGGGCCCGCCAGTGCCATCAATCCGGCCCGCGACAGCTGCCATCAATCTGGCCCGCGACAACCAATGTTTTATTGTTGTTACTAATGCTGTGATAGGTTGAAGAAGAAAACACAGAATGATAGTAATCACTCTGTTTTATTTACTTGCATGGTAAAACTCAACGACAGGAATGACCAATATAGTGGCCCGGTCAAATTAGACCAAAAAATTGGGGTGAGGTTAAAATAATTCACACTTGGCTGAAAATTGGTAGGATTGTTCGTCCTCATCGATCCGACATCTGGAAAAAAAATTACTCGGGGTACGGGGTTACAAAAACGGGGTTTTCACGATTTTCAGCAAAACAGTAAGTTTTATCATATAATTAGCTCAGACAAAAATTGTACATCAGATAATTATCTATACAAAATGTCTGAATACTTGTTTTCTTAAGAGCCACCTTTTTTGAGATATGACGATTCAAAACGTTAAGTTTCGAAATAAAAAACGAGGGACTGGGTTTCTTTTTACCCGAAATTTTGATATTTCCTATATTTTATGTGTGTAAGTGTGTAACTTATATGTGTAAGTTAGATACTGTCGTAACAAAACCTGCATGCCTGAGAGTTCTCCATAATGTTATCAGAGGCGTGTGAAGAACCCGCACTTGGTCAGCGTGGTGGACTACAGCCTATTTTCCTCTCTTCGGGGAGGAACAAACCCCTCCGGACTTCTGCCTGTTGGCTGGGCATGTCCGACTTCCACGGACTAAAACAACCTCCCCTTGTCCACTAGATCAGCCCTACAGCCTGAAACCTTCTCATTCTGAGAGGAGACCCGTGACCCGTGTAACCGATACGTGTCCATTGCTGGACATAGGTCTCTTGTAGGGACCTCCACACGCCGCGGTCTTGGGCTACTTGTATCCAGCTGCTCCCTGTGACTCTTTTGATGTCGTCGGTCCACCTAGTGAGGGTTTGCGCGTGCGCTTACGTGGGCAGTACTCGTGCCGTGTAGTGCAGGGTCGGTAATAGATTGATAATGATGATAAATAAAAATTTAATTCGGAGTGGCTTTCCTAACGAGTGGGTCATCTTTTATAAACAAAAAACGCTTTACGTACATCCCATCAGGTGTAACAGTTAAACGCGGCGACAATCCCGACGTCGTTATAATTTAAACACGGGCTCCGCGCGGCCATTGTTCATTTCGTGCGGCGCGCAGTATCGCGCAATCGCAAACAAATAGCGCAATTTGTCTTGTTTTTTGTGGTCCACGTTACAAAGCCGCACACACTGACGAATCGTTTGACAAGCATGGACCTTGGAACCACTTGGAATTTGTGAATGTTCGGTCCCGGTGGCTCAGTTTATGTCATTCTTGCTTCAGCTGTGCATTCCAGTAATGTGTTACATCCAATACGCTGGTTATTGATTGAAGCAGTTTGACTGTCGTCATTTTGACGCTGATTGTCAAGTAAAGTGAATGGATGAAAGTGGCCGGAACTAATGTGAATTGTAAATACACTGTGTTGGAAACTATTCAATTTACTTCCCAGTATTCTCGGTGATAAGCTTTGGCATTCCAAAATGCTGGACTAGCAATCTTGCATTTGGAAGCGCGTATTGGCAGATGGCGTTGGACGACTTGCAAGAATCCTGCCTCATTGGTCTAGTGGTTAGCATATTCGACTGCAAAGCACGAGGCCCTGGGTTCGATTTCCAGGTCGGGCAATAATTGTTAGGTATTGGGTTATCTATGAAGAAATTCTCAGTGCCAGCTCGCAGTTGGTACTTAGCGGTGTTTCACCCCCATGCCTCGGAGAGCACGTTAAACAGTCGGTCCCGGTTATTATCACTATTATGTGACAATCGTCGTTAAAGCCCGCCAACCCGCATAAGAGCAGCGTGACGGGTCTAAGCTCTAAAACCTTTTGTCCTATGAGAGAGGAGGCCCAGCAGTGGGACGTTAAAAAAAGCTGTAGTGATGGTGGTGGTTACAAGAATGAAATAAGTTGCTGTTGTTGAATTGAGTTGAGATAAATGAATTGAAATGCTCTGTGTTCGTGCGCGCAGTGTGTCACGAGTATTATGGACGCGTCGAATACAATGGAAAAGGCTTTTGAGTGTCGCAACGCCATGAATATGCATTGATATGTATCGAGGCTGTCTCCATACGTTTTGGGGTTTAGCTCGACAACAATGCTCGGCGCTCGGCTCGCTTTTTGTTCGCACCTCGGATAAAGGGCTCGGTTGGCGTGATGAAGTTTGTATTATATTGACTCGACTAGACAATACAGTGTTGATATGTTCGGCGGACGCCCAACATTGTGCACATCTTTTTTAACCCCCGACGCAAAAACGACGGGGTGTTATAAGTTTTAAGTGTCTGTGTGTGTGTGTGTGTTTTGAATGCGGTTTGGAACCGAATTGAATGTTTGAAAGGTGAATTAGTTGAAAGTGTTGTTAGCTATGTTTGATGAAAATCGATCCAAGATGGCCACCGCTACAAAATGGTGGATTACATATTTTTTTACAATTAAAAATTTAAAACACCCCCGACATTCGCCATTTTATGGCGGCGGCCATCTTGGATTTGCATAGTGCTATTCTAATAGTCAAGGCCTTTCATTTGATACCCATATTATGGGTGTTGTGAAAAAATATGTAATCCGCCATTTTGTAGCGGCGGCCATCGGCGGAACAACACTCTCGACTAATTCAAGTTTCAAACAAAAAAAAACCGCATTCAAATCGGTTCACCCGTTTGAGTGCTACAGGGGAACAGACACACACAGAGACGTCAAACTTATAACACCCCGTCGTTTTTGCGTCGGGGGTTAAAAATTTGGCACATAAAATATAGACTGTATGCTACAGACAGACGTACAGATTACTTTTTATTCGGCGAGAGTCATCCAAGAAGATGTTGTTGTCACTGATATTTAATCAAATTCAAATTCAATAATATATTTATGTCATGCTAGCCAACTTGTCTTATACCTATTAAACTATAATAGCTGATGACTTTGTCCACGTGGAATTAGATTTTGAAAAATCCCTTGGGAACAAATAAACAAACTCGCTTTAGCATTTATAATATTAGTTACTAGCTGATGGTGTGTTAGCCAATTTGTCTTATATGATGTCATACCACTCGCCACTTTTATCACTGTTGCCTGAAAAGTATGAAAAGAAACGTAAAAGAAAGGAATGTCTTTGACTTGAACCAATAAATTCATATACTTACTTAATTCATTTTCTAGGTACTACGTCGTGATAGATCTTATTCAAGTTTTCATTAATGTTTATTTCAGAGCGTAGATAGAGGACTTCTATTTCCGAGTTTCTAAGGGCCTGTTTCACCACCTTTTGACAAGTGTCGGGTAGCCTAAACGTGAGTTTTGTCACTTACTCTATGTCAAGCGATAAAGACAAAAATTGTGAATAAGCTAACAGACACATATCAGAAGGTGGTGAAACATGCTCTAAGAGTTTTACATTATAAAAACTTAAGAAAAGCCGTGTGAAGCCGAGGAAATTCGTTTAAGTACCTAGTACCCAAATAAAAAAACGTAAATCGCCACCATTAATCACGGCTATTTTTCACAGGGTACAATATAAATGTAGGGACCGCTTATCAAATTGTGGGCTTTTCTTTGGCTTTTCTCAATGAAACCTGAGAGGGCTACTCCGCGTCAAACAAATTGCCGATCTTTGTCATACAAAGCGATCATGAAACTTTTTGTTCCTCAAACACCGACATCTATCTTTCTGCTGGTTTTAATTGTAAGGAAATAAAAATCTCTATTTGCAAAATTACCTTAAATGTCTTTGAACATGGATATATTACTTAATATATAAATATTTTTGGAAATGTCTTCTCCGCAATGTTTTTGTAAAGATTTTGTGTATTCAAAGGGCGAATCGGAGCCCTTTTAATGTCATTCTGCTGTCAGTATGTTCGTCCGTATGTCACGGGTCTCTAGCTCATGGACGGAACGAATTACAGATCTGAAATTTAGATATTTGGTGTAGAAATGTTGACCCTAACCGAATTTTGAATTACAAATACGAGACCACCATGCGAGAGGTACAGGGATCGATACCTAGTGACTCAGGTTTTCAAATTAAAAGATATTGATAATTGTGTCCAAAAAAAAAAAATTAAGAAATCTCTGGTTAAATTCCTGATTGCAAATTGCAATAGTTCAAGACTAAGAACATTGCCGCCCGCGTGAATTTCGATTTTTTACAAATCCTGAGGGAATCGTGGATTTCTGGTACCCGTTCCCGCTCCCTTTTCCAACCTTTATACTTACTTTCAAGGTAGTTTGCTATAGTGATCTACCTATAGCTGTAGCTGTAGATTTGGGTTTTTCAAAATCCCGCGGGAACTGTGGATTTTTCCAGGATAAAAAGTAGCATATGTTTTAAGTCAGGGCATTATCTCCAATCAAAATTTCAGCCAAATCTGGTCAGTAGTTGCGACGTTATAGAGTAACAAACATCCAAACATCCAAACATACAAACATCTAAACATCCAAACATCCAAACATCCAAACATCCAAACTTCCAAACATCCAAACATCTACACTTTCACATTTATAATATTAGTAGGATTTAAAAAAAATAGTTTCCATACAGCAGACAGCATACGGTTGAGCTACGGCATTATACTAGGTCGCTGTCTATTTTACTAAGCATTTTCATATACCGAAGATTTTTCAATTTTTTCGAAATCGACAAGGCCCACAACAATGCGACCTATGTCATTATAGATCATTTTTCGAGATTCACAAGACCCACAACAATGCGACCTATGTCATTGTAGATCATTGTCGTATTTGAATAAGTACTGTTAATATCATTTATACTACACCTGCTCTGAAAGTACCTTCTGGTTTTTCTCATATCGAAAGTCAAAGTACGTCATTACTGTCAAACAAATAGGCGGGACGAAAAAATATATGGAATTTCATTGTTAACGCGCTAGAGCGGAAGTTCCATTTATGAAATTCCATTACTAACGTGCTTTTTTCTTTTTAATTTTTGATCAAATCCGATCAGTACATGAAAAAAAACCTATGTCGACAAACACGACGTAAAAAGCACCCAATAAATAACAACCGTCACGGTAGGCGGCGCTGATGTCGCTATGTCACCGGGCAGGACCGGGGTCTGCTAGTTTAGATATATTTAATTTTAATTATTATAATTACATATGAACATAAAATAAAAGTAAAAAATACAAAATAGATTTTTTTTCGCGCTATTTTCTTTTTATTTTGCGAGTCGCTTTCTTTTGTTTTACCTATCCAAATTTTCAATTTATAAAATTACAAGTAGCTATTATGGAAGTCAAAGTGTATAGTAGTGATAGTGAAGATTTGATGACGCCGCCCAACGCCGCCAGAATTAAAAATATGTGGCTAAGTAGTTATTTTTATATTGAAAATCTTTTACCCAAGATATCTAAAGATAGATAGAAATAGTTACAACAAAGCATATGAAGAAGAAGACAATGGAAACCCAACCTCTTCTTCTGATTGATTTACGGTAATAATTTTAATATTTTTGATTATTTTATTATTTTCCTCGCAGGTGTAGTATAAAGCACTATGTATCCCTTCGGGAGAAAGTGCGATTCCTCTCGGGCGTATTGCGGCTCTACGGCCTACGGCCTCGGGCCTCAAACTACACCCTCGTAGTAATCGGTCACTTTCTCCCGTCGAGGAACAATGTACTATTGTGGGTATGGTTTCCATACAAAAGTGTCGGTTTACCTTTGAATATATCTCATTTAGATAATGATATTCAAGGTACTGTTTGACGCTGTGTGGCACTGTTTGCATTTAGTTCATGATGTGCATCATAACTGTTTTGTAGTTTGTCAAAGTTTGAAACTGCGGCACGCGAACCGTGACAAATTGTGAACAATGTTTGTTCTATACAGCTCGTAAACTGTTTTACCTCACAGTATGATGTTTAGTTTGCACCGACGCAATGTCACTTGTCTATCGGTCTTTTATCGGATATACTTTGGAGAGTGTGCTCACGAACTTTTTAACCTAGTTCCTCCTTCACCATTTCACCACAGAACAGCGAGAAGTCGAGAGCGATGTTGTATGTGGTTGACGTTCAGTCTGCTCGCACAAAGCGCTTTCGGTCGACGTTTCTGATACGAACCGCTAGGGTGTGGAACGCCCATCCGGCTTCCGTGTTTCCCGCTTCGTTCGACTTAAGTACCTTCAAGGCAAGAGTGAATAGGCATTTTCTAGGCAAGCGCATTCCAACTTAGACCTCATCATTGCTGTTCAGGCATGATTGTCGTCAAGCGTAAGCCAATCTCGCAATAAAAAAAAAACAAAAATTTCATACGTACCATCATATTATCATTACCAGTACAACTACAGTCCTTTTAACGTCCCAATAGTCAGCCCTCAGTTGGGCGGGCATAAGAAGAAATGACGAAACCGACGCGGCGCGACGCTCGCCCAATTTCAACATACGTGTACAAAAAAAAATATATACTTTGTGTGTGTATTTGTGTCTAGTGGCGTTTGAAGTCGGATTTTTGAAAAGAATTTTTATTCGCTCAATGAACGAATACGATCTTCGAGCTAACATTTGCACACAAAGCTTTGAGAGAAAGTATAAAAATATGAAATGCAATTCATTATATTCAGTTTCATCTCTATTGCTTCCGAGTTTCAATTCACATAACACTAATGCACTGTCTAATGGTTAAACCCACATTCTTTATTTTTCATCCGTGGTCGTATTGAATTACGCGATCTCTGCACTCTTTGCTGAACCATTCATCATGGTCGAACGACAACCGTGCTATTCATTCAGGGTTGGGTTATTTTGTAGATTTCGTCTTTTTAACGACGCGCAAAAACGACGCAATGATATAAGTTTGACGTGTCTGTGTGTGTTTCTGTCTGTGGCATTGTAACACAGTTAATTTATTCAGTAGGCAAGGATTAGTTTCGTAAATAACGTTTCTCAGGTAGCTCCCGAACGGATGAACCGATTTTGATTTTGTTTCTTTTTTTTTTTTTTGTTTTAAAGGGATTAGAAATTAGTCTTAGTTTCCGAGGGATTTTTAAAAAACCTAAATCCACGTGGAGAAAGTTTTAAAACTTCATCTATCTTTACTTTATTTTTCTTTATCTTTTATCGTTATTTTCCGTTTCACGGAAACATTGTCAGGTTCTGTGGATATTCTGAGGAAACGTTCAAAAATGGCGAAAGAAGTATTTTTCACAGCATTTATCAATCAAACGTCGTAACCAGGTAGGGTTCGTAAAGTTGTGAACTTATTACTTGTTTCCATTGTCGCGCAAGTTAAAAATCCTCTTATAACGATTTTAAGTAAATATCATAATAATACTATGTACTTATGATCAATTAATTCAAAAATCTTAGTATAGTGTACAAGATTTTTTAATGACAAAAAAAAAGGACATGGATTGCTCTAAAAGCCGACAGTTCAAATCATTTATAAAGCCAAACCATGTTGTAAGATGGTGATAATAAAAATAAAACTGGCCAAGCGTGACTCAAGCCTCGCTCTTTTAGGGTTCCGTACATAATTATGAACAACATAATAATTTGGGTGTAAGAAATATTTAATTTCCGACAAAGCATCGCAACAAACCGTGAAAGAAAAACCCAAAAAATGTTCCTTTTTTGGTCACAGCTTACAAACTACTTTATGAATTGTTGTTTTTAGTATTTGTTGTTTAAATACGGTATATGGTACATAATAGGTATACCGAAATTTCCTATTCCTAACTGGTTTAGTTTTTGAGATAACCCCCGTCACACAAATGGTCGAAAACTGACAACTTTGATTGCCCCCCATTTTTTTATGTTAAAAAAATTCAAAAAATATATATTCATACTCTACTCAATATGCTTCAAACAATGATATCCCACAAGCTGGGGTAAAATTTTTTTCCCGGCTTTCTCATGTATGGGACCCCCCTGAAAAATAATTTAATTCAATTTCTAATTCCATATTTGCTTCTGGGTTACAGCGGGGCCGCACTGCGAAAATTATTCGCGCGAAAATTATTAGCGCGGTTTATATTCCGCATTTTAATATATTTTTCTCGCGAATTTTCAATCGCATGTGCGTGCAACTTCATACATTCCCATATGTCACAGAATTTTGCGAAAAAATTCGCGCGAATAAATTTCGCAGTGCGGCCTAGGCCTTAACGTTCTACATCAAATACCAAAATTTCAGGTCTGTAAGAGCGGGGCCGCACTGCGAAAATTATTCGCGCGAATTTTATTCGCGCCGTTTATATTCCGCATTTTAACATATTTTTCTCGCGAATTTTAAATCGCATGTGCGTGCAACTTCATACATTTCCATATGTCACAGAATTTTGCGAAAAAATTCGCGCGAATAATTTTCGCAGTGCGGCTTCGCTCTAAAACGTCAATTGATACACGAAAATCGTTGAGTTCGACAGTGGAAACGGTCAAACCGAGGGCGGTCTTGCGTCATTCCTCAAAATCACGCCAAAATATATGTACGCGTCACGCGCATATACTTTGACTGGTGATTTATTTTGGTTTGAGATATATTTTTTTTTTCTCACTGCAATGAATATTTTATTTATGGAAGGGAATTTGTTTCGTGTCATGTACAGAGTTAGAGTCCTGACAAACTATATGGAGAACAGTGTATTTTTATAAACCCTCTGTGAATAGTGTTTGGAATATGAAAGGAGTCACGTTTTTATTCGAATTCAGACTACTTGATTTAGATATTATTTTCGAGTATAATATTTCACAGAATCTTTTAGAATAGTTAGAAGTTATATGAGACTGACATGATATCAGACGCGTATAATAGAGCACGTGGTCTTTTACCTGATCTCTCTGGCAGTTTCGTCCGCCGTATCATCTCGAACTATGTGATTGACGGGACAGAGAGTGCACCTATATTTGCACAGTTGTGCACAATAGTATCTTCTACGTAGTTGGCTAGTTTCCGTTAGGGTGGGTTGGCTCGCGTACTGAAATTTAGTCCCGTCCCATCTCAAACTATGGGAGTTAGGGAATAGAGGATGCATTTGTATTTGCACTCACACACGTGTGCACAATAATATATCCTGCGTTGGCTAGTCTCCGTTGTTGAGATTGGCCCCGGGCGCCGAAATTCGGTCATTCGAACATTATTATTACTATTAATTCGTAACTTTTGTTACGACAGAAACATCCAGAATGAGATGAAATTGTGATTGACGAAAATTCATTCCACGAAAATGATGAGGCAAACAAATGATAAATAATTCATGATTTATTACGAACAGGACTCAAACTCGGGACCTTAAAAAAACATTCTTGGCAAAATAAATGGAAACAGGATTCTTTTTATTTTTTTTTAGAATAATTAGATACGTTTATTTTTAGGTGTGAAAAAAAAAGCTGTGATAGCCTAGTGGTTAGGACGACCGACTTCTAATCGGAGGTCGTGGGTTCGATCCCGGGGCACGCACCTCTAACTTTGCGGAGTTATGTGCGTTTTAACCTATTTAAATATCACTTGCTTTAACGGTGAAGGAAAACATCGTGAGGAAACCTGCATGCCTGAGAGTTCTCCATAACGTTCTCAAAGGTGTGTGAAGTCTGCCAATCCGCTTGACCAGCGTGGTAGACTATGGCCAAAACCATTCTTACTCTGAGAGGAGACCCGTGCTCTGTAGTGAGCCGGTAATGGGTTGATCATGATGATGATGATGATGATGATGATTTTTAGGTACATAAATTTTTCTTATTTCATAAAATTTAAATAAAATTACCTACATACTTACTACAAGATACGAAAAACAGAATGAGAAACAGTGGTTTATTAAATTTCAAGTTTACGACATAGTTTACGGGGGCATATATTTTCGATTTTATGTTACAATTCTGTAATAAAAGGGGTAAAATATGGGATGAATTGAACCGTTGCGGGATTTACGTTTTTCAATAAAATTAGGTTTGTGCCCGCGCCGCCACCCCCATTTGACCGTAAAATATACTTACTGCTAAGGTTGTATTGTATTTTTTTTATTGGTTACAAATTCATCTCGCAGTCAAAGGGATTTATAATTTTATTGATGCTCAAAGGGATTAGCAAAAAGGTTGAGAAATATATAAAGAGAAATATAATATGTAAGTATAAAAAAACATAATGTCACCAAGTAGTCTAATCGATGTAACAAACAAATCATTTATTAATCAGATTTTAGATGCTCAAAATTTGTCCCTTGTAAATGTTTTATATGAGATGGAATTATGACTTAACTTTGAAAATTCATATTTTTTGAATAAAAAAAAAAATTGGTTGCCTGTAAAGTCGATTTACGGACGATAATTTTACATGATAACGTCATAAGAAAACAGAGAGATAGATGCGTCACAAGCCGAACGCTTAGTTCCGCGCTACGTGCTACGTTCCGCACTACGTGCTAAGTGCTACGCGCTACGTTTCGCGCTACGTGCTACATGCTACGCACTACGTTCCGCGGTACGTGACAATGAGTCATCCTTTTTCGTGCATGTAGCCGGCGTTCATCGATTTGACGTTATCACGTCAAAAAAACATTTATTATTATCATTGCAGAAATAATTCAACATAATGTAGTCACCGAAATTCAACTCTTTATTACACAAAAAAAGTCGAGCGAACTAAATGAATCGGGCCACCAAGAGTCAAAGTTAAGTTAGAATAAGTGAGTTTTAAGTTGGCAAAGAGAAAGTTTGCTCTAATTTAAAAGCGGAAGTGGTCTAAGTTAAACCGAAAATTCATACTACCAGAGATACATAATTCAGTATTAGTTCAAGAGTCCACTGGTCGCAATTTCTTGTAGACTTAATTAGAGCTTGAAAGACGAGTCATGACGTTTTGTACGTTGATAGTTTTTCAATTTGCCTTACTAGCTGATGCCCATAACTTCGTCCTCGTGGAGACCCAACAAACTTTATCATCCCTTTTCACCCCTATTCCCTATTAGGGATAGAATTTCAAATAATACCACTTAAGAGGCCGGCGGAGGATGAATTGTCCATACCAACGTAATACAATACCAAAACAATTTGTAATTTGAGAATATTTCCACCATATTATGCGATTATTTGGGTTCAAATTGTATTTATCTAGGTTCCTGGATATACATATATTATGTTTCCAAAATACCTTCCTAAAACGAAATGAAAGTGAACTGCGTTTTGCAGTCAGTCAAGGTACTGCTTTACAGCTATAAATAGTTTGGTAAATTCCAAATTAAAAGTCCTTGAACATAAAACGCTACCGCTCATGCCTCGCGCCGTACACGCTCGCAAGTTGTACGCTCTGTGGGATCTGTTTTCGTTAGGCCAACTTAAATTAAATGGTTTAACCCATCTGTGATTCTTTGATGAAACTAGAGTCGGTGTTCAATGTTTTATCTGTTGGATTGCGTTCATCGTTTTGTAATTACACTTTCTTGAATTTATACTTACGGGACTTTGATATTCTTCGCTTCTGTACTGTCCATCAGATATGATAGAGTTTTGGAGTTAAATAATAAATATTTAATTCCAAAACTCTATCATATCTGACGGACAAGATTAAGTTCCAAAAAAGATAAATTAAGGGAGCAATTCAAAGTCAGAACGTGTCTAAGACTTACGTTAAGCATGCCAGAACATAAAACTAAGTTTCATAAGGAATCTTTCTCTGTGCATGTTATCATGTTATGGAATGCATTCCCATCAAGTATAAGACATTCAAAGTTCACTGAGTAATCCTGAGCCTTCTTGTGAGACCCAATAGTTAGCGACCATGTTTGGATCAATAAGTTATTACCAGCGACACGCACTGTTCAAACACATTCATGTTCAGACATTGAGCGCATAATATTTATCTGTATCTAAATCGATAAAAATAAATAAAAGCAGAGGTGTTTACATAAGATTACTCTGTAGAGGAGATTTTTATCGTAAGCTTCAGATAGCTATGCGGAGATTTGGAATGTTTAAGCGTTTATCCACTGAAGAACTCCTGACTGTTGGAGTCAGGAGTTCTTAGTTAATAACTTCATACTAAAAAGACACTGCAATAATAAAACTTTGACTTGATGCCGCAACCACGCTTCTCTAGCTAACACATTTTTGACCACTTATAAGCAAATAATCCATCTACCCTTTTCAAACCACAAAAAGCCCATTGATTGTGTCATGATAAGCACTAAAGCTTGCAAACAGTGACCAGTCAAATTGATGGAACAGGAAGGTGGTTATAGGAACTAAGCGCTATTAAGGTGGTACGTTTTCCATACTAATTTATTATTACCATTTAAGAACGAATGGATTATATATTTACACTGAAATTACATCGCACAGCCTTAATTTAATGTTTAATTTGCGGAAAATTTTATTTACATAAAGAAAACATTACATAAACAGCTAAAAGTGAAGTAAAGCCACCTCGGTCAGCTAGGCAAAACAGCGTTTAATAGATGGCTATTATAATAATTAAGCTGTCTATGTAATGTTTTCTTTATGTAAATATAATTTCGCGCAAATTAAAAATTATATTAAGGCTGTGCGATGTAATTTCAGTGTAAATATATAATCCATTCGCTCTTGAATGGTAACATGAAGTTAGTATGGAAAACGTAACACCTTAAACTTAATCTGTCCATCAATTTATTTTAATATAAAATAATAATATTTAGTGTGCAGAAAGCGCGGGGCAAGCAGCTAGTTGCGCCATCTGTTATTCGATCCAAAACTAATTTATTATTCAATTTTACCCGGGCGATGGTCACATCTCGATTTTTCCCGTATATAAAATGTACCCTATGTCACCCACACCATTACATCAAATCAATTGACACCTCATTATTCAAAATCGGCCAAGTAGTTTAGGCGCTACGGTGGAACACACAGAATCTCATACAAAAATCGGGTCTCATAAAAAACACTGATTATAAAACCATCGTATTAAAGTGAATACAGAACTCTGGACCTCTTGCAATGGGAACGATGCTTTACTAAAATATTTAGTCCTTGAGAACTTAGGCCCTGATTTAGAGCCCGGTGTTTGCGAAGGACGGATGACTTGCTGAATATTCTACTCTGATCCCTTTTATTGACATGTTTTTCGCTTTATTTTAGGTAAAATATTTTGTTTTGTATCTATTGAATTTTCAATCAAGTAGGTATGATCGCGAATATTGTTTGCTTTTTTTTTCATGAAATATTCCAATAAACTTACTTATTTTTGCTGCTCGTTGCTTGACATAACAGAGTGCTTAGTCTAAGTTTGAAGCGCTCCAAAACTAAAAGTATACTAGAAGTATACTATTGATCGAATCACAAATGACTTCAGAGCAAAATGAACCCAAAGACTCTTATTTTAAGTGCATTTTACTCTGAAGTCATGGTGATTCGATCAATAGTATACTTATAGTATACTAAAAAGTTTTGGAGCGCTCCAAACTGAGACTAAGCACTCAGGTGTAAGAGGACGGCTATCGAAAACGAAGACAGGTAATAGTAGTGTTGATTACTGACAAGATACCACAAAAAATGGGAAAAAGATTAAAATATTTCCTCTATTTTTAATAGTTCGCAATGTAATGCAATCAGCTGACGCTAGAGATCAACGAACATTGGGTAAATACCTAAAGTTACCGCCGCGGTGTCCCCGATGTGGCATGCTTCTACATTGCCGGTTTGAAAAATAATAAATACTAAACCACTAATACTAAGTAGGTACATGTTTTAATGGTTTGTGTTTAGGTAGTACTAGTGTTGCGCTCGGTGCGCGAGCTGCAAGCAGCTCGCGGGCCTTGTCGTCTCTTCAATATTCGTAAAATAAAGAAATGGGAGGCCATACCAAATACCAGAATATTCTGGATTCTCTTGAAAGATAGAAAGAAATATTGGTATCACGTTTTGTATCTTTTCTGAAAGGACACTAATGAGTTCTATGCATGCGTTTAGTGGGAAAAAAAGATCTATAAAAAATGTTCTGGAAAGCCACTTGAAAATTAAAAAGAAATTTTGTATGGACACAAATTTTTTTGTTCCGTAGCTATCTTTTTTTACTGGCTCACCAAAGGGCCTAAGGTCTTGAACATTTTTAGTTTCAGGAACATGCTTCTATGATTGATAGTTTTTGAGGGCCGTTAGGGTACTCTGGTAATTTTTCCACATTCACTTTGTATTTTTTTTTTGTGAAAACAAAAAATCTTTATGTTCTATTTATACGTGTAGGGGGGGGAAAAAGTTTCATAAAAAAATGTCTAAGAGAGCCTCTTGAAAAGAACCCAAAAAATTTGTATGGAGAAAATTTTTTTTTGTTCGGCGGCCATCTTTTTTTTACCGGTTCACCTAATGGCCCAAGGTCTTAAACAACATTTGTTTGGGACCATGCCTGTATGACTGGTAGTTTTGGAGGACCCATGAGGTACTCTGGTAAATTTTCCACAATCATGACGTTTCAGAATTTTTCTGAAGGAAGACCCATAAGTTCGACATGTATAAATAGTTAAGGGAAAAGGTTCCATACAAAATTGTTCTGGAGAGCCTCTTGAAAAGAATCCAAAAAATTTGTATGGAGAATTTTTTTTTTGTTCGGTGGCCATCTTTTTTTTACCGGTTCACCTAATGACCCAAGGTCTTTAATAACATTTGTTTGGGACCATGTCTGTATGACTGGTAGTTTTGGAGGACCCATGAGGTACTCTGGTAAATTTTCCACATTCATGAAGTTTCATAATTTTCTGAAGGAAGACCCATAAGTTCTACGCACATAAATAGTGAAAGGAAAAAAGTTCCATACAAAATTGTTCTAGAGAGCCTCTTGAAAATTACCCAAAAAATTTGTATGGAGAGATTTGTTTTTGTTTGGCGGCCATCTTTTTTTTACCGGTTCACCTAATGGCCCAAGGTCTTTAATAACATTTGTTTGGGACCATGTCTGTATGACTGGTAGTTTTGGAGGACCCATGAGGTACTCTGGTAAATTTTCCACATTCATGAAGTTTCATAATTTTCTGAAGGAAGACCCATAAGTTCTACGCACATAAGTAGTGAAGGGAAAAAGTTCCATACAAAATTGTTCTGGAGAGCCTCTTGAAAATTAGGAAATATTTTGTATGGAGACGAAATTTTTTTTGTATGGTGGCCATATTTTTTTTACCGGTTCACCCAATGGCCCAAGGTTTTGAACATTTTTTGTTTCGAGACGATACCTCTCCGACTGATAGTTTTCGAGATCCCCTAGGGCACTCTAGTCAGTTTTCCACGTTCAGCTCTCTCTATAATTTTGGTGACCTAGAATTTTTGAATTTTACACACATGGAAAGTATGGTGAAAAAGTTCCATACAAAATTGTTCAGGAGAGGTGATCAGTCCGTAACTTCAAGTAGCTTTATATATATAATAATAATAGCGCTAAGCTTTCGATAGTGGTCCACTTATACGCTGTATAATAAAGGAAACATAGAAAAACAACCGAGCAAGAAATATTCACTACCACTAGAGAGTGTTCCCAGGAGACTTTGACCCTACGATTTGTATTGCCTTTTTTTTTTTTTTTTTTTATTCAGTATAGACATACGCTTGGCCACTATCATACCTGATGGAAAGTGATGATGTGGCCTATGATGGTACGCGTTTGCCTAGGAGATGCCTATTCACTCTCTTTTTAAAGGTACCCAGGTTATAGGTGTCAGGAAACACAGATTTCGGAAGGGTATTCCAAACCGTAGCCGTACGTATAAGGAACGAAGACTTGAATCTCTTCGTTCGCGTAGCTGGGACATCGACGACATAGGGATGGAAACCCATCCGATGTCTTGCGGTACGGTGGTAGAAAGGTGATGGGGGAACAAGATCGAAGAGCTCCTGAGCGCACTCTCCGAAATATATCCTGTAAAACACCGACAGGCCGGCAACCTTTCGGCGATGGTCGAGACTCTGAAGTTTTCTCAGAAGAGGTGAGTCTTCGCCAATGAGTCTCCTAGCTCGACGATCTACAGCATCCAAAGCCGCCAGTTGGTATTTTGCGGAGCCATCGGAGCCTATTGAGGATGCTCCGGTATCGGAGTGAAATATGAATCGCGTATTTAAGAGGGTTTGTGCATAATACTTGCTTCGTTAGTGGTTTCTGCATGTGTAGTAGCGGGCAGGGAACAGCGCATTTTGCACATTGTAACTTTCCAGATTTGTTTGGTTTTTTGCGGATTATAGCATATTCCGTGTGGCACCGGATTAAGAATAGTGCCACTCCATCTCTTCCCGTGGATGTCGTAAAAGGCGACTAAGGGATACCATCACCAGGAGACGGGCAGCAGCGTCTTCCTGAGATTCAACCAAAAAACTGCGATCACCAACCCGCCTGCCCAGCGTGGTGATTACGGGCAAAAACCTCCCATGGACAAAACGCCGCAACAAAGGCCCCCAGTTCCCGGTAGCTCCACTATTCCCGATTACGGCAGCGATCGTGGTAACGGTGGGGCAGGGGGTGCTAAGAATCTCCGGGTTACGGCAGGCTGCCACAAACGACGACTCCATCTGGCAACGTACAACGGACGAACGATGAGACTGGACCACCACCTTGCCGAACTCGAAGTAGAGTTAGATCAAATAAACTGGCACATTCTAGGGCTATCAGAAATCCGTAGACAGGGGGAGGATACGATTACCCTAGAATCCGGAAATCTACTGTACTTTCGAGAAGGCAGTCAGCTCTCCCAGGGTGGTGTCGGTTTTCTCATAAATAAGTCCCTTACTAACAACATTGTGGAAATCAGTAGCATATCGGAGAGGGTAGTGTACTTGGTTATTAAATTAACAAACAGGTACTCACTCAAAGTTGTGCAAGCCTATCTACCAACTTCGAAAGCTGCTGATGAAGAGGTTGAGGCCGTATATGAAGATATCTCCAAGGCCATTCAAAACACAACCAAGGCTAACTACAATGTTGTTATGGGGGACTTTAACGCCAAAGTGGGAGTACAAGTACATGCCGATGAAACTAAAGTAGGACCCTTCGGCCTGGGACGCCGAAATCACAGGGGGCACATGCTGGTCAACTTTCTTGAGAAGGAGGGTCTCTTTCTCATGAATTCCTTCTTTGAGAAAAAGACCCACAGAAGGTGGACCTGGCATTGCCCCGGTAACGTGACAAGGAACGAGATTGACTTCTTCATATCAGACAAACGGACTATATTCAGAGATGTTTCTGTAATCGGAAGGGTGAACACTGGTAGTGATCACCGGTTGGTCAGGGGCACTCTGGATATCAATTACCACCTGGAAAGATCCCGATTGATGAAGTCAACGCTCAGACCTTCGCCTCCCGAAATAGCCATGGGGTCCGAACCATTCCAATTGGAATTGAGAAACAGCTTCGCGGCATTGGAAACCATCACTAACGTTGATGAGAAAACCGACACTATTGTGAAAGTCCTCCGGGAAGTGGGTCACAAATACTTCCGGCCACAACGTAAAATCAGAAAGTCCAAACTTTCTCAGACCACTCTCGACCTTATGAAAAAACGACGGGAAATGTCACCTACCAAGCAGAAGTGTTCGTCAGATGAGCTCAACAAGAGAATAAAAAAGTGCATACGACGCGATATCCGTTCCGCTAATACGCTTGCAATTAAAGAAGCGATTGAGCGGAACAGAGGATCGAAAGTCTTTGCAAAGCCTCTGGGAGCGAGCCAGATGACGAAACTAAAGACTCAGCAGGGTGACATTGTCAAATCTAAGATAGAGATAGCAAAGGAAGTCGAGAAATTTTATGGACATCTGTACGAATCACGCGCGGCCAAACCAGCTGATCCACGTGCCGACCCTCGAGCCACACTGACTCGACATTACACCGAGGACATACCGGACGTTGACCGAGACGAAGTTGAGGCCGCCTTGAGACAGCTCAAGAACAACAAAGCTCCGGGGGATGACGGCATTACCTCAGAACTACTCAGAGCCGGAGGGGCTCCTGTTATACAGGAGTTGGCAAACTTATTCAACTACGTCATTCACAATGGCACCACACCGGAGTCGTGGAGCAGAAGTGTTGTGGTCTTGTTCTTCAAGAAAGGCGACAAATCTTTATTGAAGAACTATCGTCCCATCTCACTTCTGAGCCACGTTTATAAGTTGTACTCAAGAGTGGTCACAAATCGTCTTGCCAAAAGACTTGACGAGTTTCAGTCTCTGGAGCAGGCTGGATTTCGACAAGGCTATAGTACCATGGACCACATCCTTACTGTTCGGCAGATTATCCAAAAGACAGAAGAATATAATCAGCCGCTGTGTATGGGATTCGTGGACTATGAAAAAGCCTTCGACTCAATCGAAATCTGGGCTGTTCTGGATTCTCTGCAACGATGCCGTGTTGACTGGCGATATATCGAGGTGTTGAGATGTCTGTATAACGCCGCTACGATGACCGTCCAAATTCAAAATTCCCAAACTAAACCAATCCAGTTGCGCCGAGGTGTGAGACAGGGTGACGTTATTTCACCGAAACTGTTCTCCAACGCACTGGAGGACGTTTTTAAAACATTGAACTGGGAAGGACGGGGAATCAATATAAACGGCGAGTACATCTCACATCTTCGATTTGCTGACGACATCGTCTTATTCGCGGAGTCTCCGGCTGAATTAGCCCGAATGCTGCGGGACCTTGATGGGGCCTCCCGTTGTGTTGGTCTCGGCATGAATCTTGAGAAGACTAAGGTCATGCTTAACTCACGTGTCATGCCGGAACCAATAACCGTCGGTGGTACTACACTCGAAGTCGTCGAAGAGTATGTCTATCTTGGGCAAACTCTCCAACTAGGTCGAGACAACTTTGAGAAGGAAGCCGACAGGAGGATTCGTCTGGGTTGGGCAGCATTTGGGAAGTTACGTCAAGTCTTTTCGTCATCTCTGCCGCAATGCCTTAAGACAAAAGTCTTTGACCAGTGCATCCTACCTGTGATGACATATGGAGCCGAGACGTGGACACTGACCGTGGGGCTTGTCCATAGATTCAAAGTCGCTCAACGGGCTATGGAGCGAGCTATGCTTGGAGTCTCTTTGAAGGATAAAATCAGAAATGAGATTATTCGGAAAAGAACTAAAGTAACCGACATAGCTCGCAGGATCAGCTCGTTGAAGTGGCGGTGGGCAGGCCACATCTGTCGGAGGACCGATGGCCGCTGGAGCAGACGTGTCCTCGAGTGGAGACCGCGAACCGGCAAGCGCAGCGTAGGGAGACCCCCGGCTCGGTGGTCCGACGACCTTAAAAGGGTCGCTGGCCGGGATTGGATGCGAAAGGCAGAGAACCGGACGGTGTGGCGCACCCTGGGAGAGGCCTACGTCCAGCAGTGGACGGAATTAGGCTGATGATGATGATGATGATGAGCATAAACCAAACAATGTGGAATAAAATCAGAAATGAGGAGATTTGTTGAACTATGCTCTCCGGGCATAGCGCATGCTCGTTGTATCTTATAGGTTTATCTGGATTTTTCCTTATGTAATTATACTTCCACAAATTGTCTCAGTAGTCCAGCAGTTGGCATGGTCGATTGCAGATCGCGAGGTCCTGGGGTCAAGTCCCTAAAAATTATGAGATATTAGATTTTTCTGTCAAGAAATTCTCAATGCCAGCCCAGAGTCGGAAGTTGGCTGTGTCAGATACACTCCCGTGCCTCGGAGAGTACGTAAAGCCTTTCATCCGGGATTCACAAAGGATGAATGGCTTTACATGCATGAATTGCTTACGCATATATTTACGGTCATATCGCATTGGTGTCTCATCGGATTATGAGAATGAGGGAATAGAGAATACACTTGTGTATGCGCATGTTGTGTACACACTTGTACACTATAATATCTCCTACGTAGTTGGCTAGTCTCCGCCTCGGTTGAGATTGGCCGCCGTGGCCAAACTTCGATCGTGAGAATATTATAAATTATACATCCGCAAAGCTTCTTCTAGTATTAAGCTGTGATAGCCTAGTGGTTAGGACGACCGACTTCTAATCGGAGGTCGTGGGTTCGATCCCGGGGCACGCATCTCTAACTTTTCGGAGTTATGTGCGTTTTAAGTATTTAAATATCACTTGCTTTAACGGTGAAGGAAAACATCGTGAGGAAACCTGCATGCCTGAGAGTTTCTCCATAACGTTCTCACGCGGTGTGTGAAGTCTGCCAATCCGCTTGGCCAGCGTGGTAGACTATGGCCAAAAACCCTTCTCACTCTGAGAGGAGACCCGTGCTCTGTAGTGAGCCGGTAATGGGTTGATCATGATGAAGCTTCTTCTATCCAACATTGACTTAGGTACTCGTAATTGGAAATTCCAATTACATCCTTTGCTCGGATACCGCAAAACAATCAATACATCCCCACTGTCTTGCACGTAATCCTGGAAATGTCTCACAGATCACGTCTATTGACGACGCTTGATTGATATCAGTAAATATAGACATATTTCTCTCTCCCCTCCCAAGCGAGAGATTGTTTACGTTAGAACGAGATAGAATCTCCTTAGCGGAGTATAATTTAGGAGAGAGATAATTAAACGATCTATTTTCTCTCCGTTGTACTCGTATGACCTAAACATTTTATAAGAACACCATGTATATACGTCACTGAAGCTGTATTTATTATACATTACTAGTGGATCCGGCAGACTTAGTCCTGCCCGGTGACATACTGACATCGGCGCCACTTACTGAGACCCGGTAGGCTACCTGTACCTATCCGGTAATTGTGTTTTCAAACCATCCAGGAACCCATTGAAATATACACACAAAATTTCATCCAAATCGGTCCAGCCGTTTAGGAGGAGCTAGATGACAAACACACGTACCTACGGAATAATTATATTGGACTATAGGTACAGGTGAGAGAGTTTACCGTATCCACACGACAGGATGTTTGACAGTTACGAAACCCATGAACATTTTGTATGGGAAAATGTTTTTACTTTTATTTTATTTTTTCGTCAATTTTCCAATGTTTTTAATAGTTATTCTGCTATTCGGGACGGAAAAAATACAACAAATCAATAACCATGAAAATCGCACCAGCCGTTCTCGAGTTATAAGTGGTCGAACTAACACGACTTTGTTTTTAACCCCCGACGCAAAAACGACGGGGTGTTATAAGTTTGACGTGTCTGTGTGTGTGTGTGTGTGTGTGTGTGTGTGTGTCTGTCTGTTCCCCTGTGGCGCTCAAACGGATGGACCGATTTGAATGCGGTTTTTTTTGTTTGAAAGGTGAATTAGTCGAGAGTGTTCTTAGCTATGTTTGATGAAAATCGGTCCAAGATGGCCGCCGCTACAAAATGGCGGATGATATATTTTTTCACAACTCCCTTGATATGGGTATCAAATGAAAGGGCTTGACTAGTAGAATAGCACTATTGCAAATTAAAGATGGCCGCCGCCACTAATATATATATAAGATTATGACGATTACAACTCTTTTCACTTTTTGAATCGTTATATCTCAAAAAACGGTGGCTCTTAGGAAAAAAGTATTCAGACATTTTTTATAGATCTGATCTGCAATAATTTTTGGTTGAGCTAATTTTATGATAAAACCCATTTTTGTGACCTTTGACCCCGAGTAAATTTTTTTCCAGGTATTGGATCGACGAGGACTGTCGCATTTCATTTATAATGGTGTTTTGAACAATCCTACCAATTTTCAGTCAAGTGTGATTTTTTGTAACCTTACCCCTACTTTTAAGTCTAATTTGACCGGGCTATATGATCAAATTGTAATTATAAGACTGATACGCATATACAGGGCATAAGGAGGTCGCTTTCAAAAACTTAAGCATTATTATTAAAATATACTACTTAAAATTATCCAATACCAATAACCAAATGTCTTATATTTGTAGCATTAGTGGTTTAGTGTTTAGTATTCAAACCAGCAATGAACAACGTGCAAAACTCGGGGCATTGACCTCGCGAACGGCGGGTGGCCCGCGCCAACTTTAGGTATTTAGGCGTCAGCTGATTTCGTTACATTGCTAACTTACGAAAAATACCGGAAACACTTAAAATTTTTTTTTTCGCGTTTTTTTTTTGTGGTATCTTGTCAGTAATCATCACTGATATTACCTGTCTTCGTTTCCGACTATAAGTTACACCAGTTATAAGAAGACAGTATACGGTTGGACTAACGTAATGTTCGTCGGAGCATGCCCGACTAGTTTCCAATCTATCCGGGCCTCTTAATAATTATTAAGAATCCCGGATATGGGTTCGAAACTAGTAACACGTGAGTTCGTTCGTATTCAGTGATGTGGGTCGTGCTGTATATTTTGGGGGCATGGTAGTGACCCCGCCAAGATGAGCCAAGTGAAGCGGAAGGGCACTATAGGTAGGACAAGTAATAAATAAAAATTAAAAAAAACCCTCAACATTCGCCATTTTGTGGTGACGGCCATTTTGGATTTACATAGTGCTATTCTACTAGTCAAGCCCTTTCATTTGATACCCATATTAAGGGAGTTGCAAAAAAATATGTACCTAATCCGTCATTTTGTAGCGGTGGCCATCTTGGATCGATTTTCATCACACATAGCTAACAACACTCTCGACTAATTCACCTTTCAAACAAAAAAAAACCGCACTCAAATCGGTCCACCCGTTTGAGCGCTACGAGGGAACAGACACACAGCCCTTGACTGCAATCTCACCCGATGGTAAGTGATGATGCAATCTAAGATGAAAGCGGGCTATCTTGGAAGAGATATGCATACCCCTGATTGGTTTCTATATATCGTACCGGAACGCTAAATCGCTTGGCGGTACGGCTTTGTCGGTAGGTTGGTAAGCAGCCACGGCTGAAGCACAGAATAACCAGAAGGGAAGCTACCTAAGAACGTCCAAAATTTATACCTATTCTGATAGGGTTGTCACCTGTTGCATGTGAAAAATTATGGGTAAAAATAAAAATATTATATACTAGTATATAATATGTATAGCAAGATATGTAGTAATGATTGGAATAAAATGTTTTTTATATTATACTAGCTTCTGCCCGCGGTTTCGCCCGCGTGACAGTACCTAGATACTTACTTACTTTAGTAAATTGAATGAATTGAGTACCTAGTTACTTAGATAGGTACCTTAGATAGGCCCATCGAAATGGTCCATTGTGTACAGGAGCTATTTTAACTTACCTGGCAATGTTTTACCTAATTCTATTGAGTAGAATCTGATTTCCGTACCAGTCAGGGGTGTAGCTACCACCGTATATGCCGTATCAATTATACGGGGCCCCCAAGCCATGGGGGCACCCGACGTGCGTAAGTAAAAATTAACAAAAACTTCCCAAATTTTTGTTTATTTCAGAAATGATAAAAATCAAAAAATGTTGTCTAAAAAGTTGTACATAGAGGCAGAATCTTTAGAAAAACTAAAGTCATCATCAAATGATTTAATAAATTAGTTTGCCGAAAAAAGGCAAGGAGAGTATATATTTAATTTGAATTAGAAAAAGTGACAGATAAATAATTATGATGAATAAATAGGTATTGCTTTTAATTTTATGCAAACATTTTTTTTTCTTTTGTGAGAAATCTTTACCCTTCATAAAGGCCCCCAAACAAATTTTTATACGGGGCCCCGCCAAGGTATGCTACGCCACTGGTACCAGTGGTAGAGTCTTGACATAATATCATAAGTGGCACATGCTATCCTACAATAAATAAATTCATTTCATTTCAATTTCCGTGCGCAAGCGCTCAGCGAGCGGACGTGTAATATATTTCTTCGGAGAGTTTTTTCGCCGTTCGATAGTTACAGCTATATATTTTAGAACGGTGTCAAATATATTACTATCAAGTTGGAATTAAGATGGTGCAGTGTAACAAATGCAAGCTATTTGTCTCTCTTGCCAGAGATGACGTAATTAAGTGTAAAGGCCCATGTGAGGCGGTGTTTCACAAGAAATGTGTGAAAAATATGAAAAAGTTCCTGAAGAACGAAACTTGTGAGGATTGTCTCCAAAAGGAGGAGAGACCGCACATTGACATAGATATGAAGGAAGCCTCTGCTGAAGGAATACTTAGAGAAGTGAATAAAAAATTAGAAATAATGTATAAAATAGAAAAAAAACTGGAAGACATCAGTGAGGCAGTTGATTTTTATGCTGAGCAGTACCAGCAGATGGTAGTATTCAAGGAAGAAGCTGAGAAAAAAATGAAGTCTTTAGAGCAAAAGAATGTCTACTTAGATAAATGCAATAAGGCGCTGGAAGAGAGAATATTAGACATGGAACAGGAGATGAAAGCTAATAACGTGGAAATTGTGGGGCTAGAGAAGCAAGAGAATGAGAACACGACAGAAGTAGTACGGAAAATTGCCCAAAAACTAAATTTGGACCCGAATAATATTGAGGACTCTTGTAGGGTAGGACGAGAAAAACCTGACGACAAGAAACCGCAGCCTGTAATCGTGACATTAAAAACCAGATCTGCCCGGGATCAGTGGATCAACTCCCGGAAAGTTCCAATCACTAACAGGGACGTTAATAAGAATAATAGTGACCTACCCATCTATATAAACGAGGACTTGCCACGTTTTAAGCGACAGCTTTTCTGGACCGCTAAAACCCAGCTAAAAGGAATATGTAAATATATATGGATTCAAAACTCAAATATTTTAGCCCGGAAGGAAGAAGAGAAAAAGATTTATAGAATTAAAAACGAAAAGGACATAGAGAAAATAACTGGATGAGAGGCAACTAAGGCTACGTGCACACAAGATACGATTATAATAAGTTTTAAAATTCAACGATCTTATAGATTTTTCACCAGACATAGAATATACTAGATATAATAACATTGAGTCATGGCATAAAAGCAAGGATTATAGTACAAAAAAACTACATATTCTCCATTTAAATATTAGATCAATCCGAAAACATTTCAATGAGTTATTGGTTTTACTGGATAAAATAAAGTATCAAGTAGACATATTAGTACTCTCAGAAATAAATATAAAAGAAGAAGAAGTATCCCTATTCTCCATAAAGGGATTTACAGCTTATGCAAGGACACGACAAAAAGGCAAAGGCGGAGGATTATTATTGTATGTGAAAGACAACCTAATTTTTAGTATGATTGAAACTAAAACCACAGCTGCTGAAACTCTTTACGGCACGCTAAAATTAAAAAATAATGTTATACATATTGTCGCGTTGTATAGGCCACCAAGCAAAAACAAGCTACACTTTTTAGAGCAAATAACTACGTTGCTAAAATGTATTCCAAAAAACGAGAGTGTAATTGTCATCGGAGACGTAAATATAAATATATCGGAAGTCGTTTTAAATGCAACTTCTATCAGGTACAAAAATATCCTATGTGAACACGGGCTGCAGTGTGTGATACCGACATCGGAGGTGACGCGCGAGGCGATCGTGGACGGGCGGCTCGAGCAGTCGTGCATAGATCATGCGTGGGTGCGAGCAGGACAGCTGCGAATGCACCAGAATGCACCGGCCGCGGCATTCTTAGCGGAGTGCGATATTTCGGATCACCATATGATAGGCGTTTCACTGGACCTTGACCGTGAGTTATACGATTGTAAGACGGGTAGTTATAACAAAAAGTTGGTGTTATGCGATAAAATGGTTCATGAAAAATTAGTTAATTACGATTGGTCTCAATTTTTAGGTATTCTATGCCCATTGTTATTATTCAGTAAACTTTATAGTATGTTCACGAGTATTTATACGAATAGTACGATACAGAAACCTATGAGATCTATTAGAATAACGCAGCCATGGATAGACAAGAAGCTGTACATTATGATTGCAAAGAGAGATAGCTTGTTTCGTTTGTGGAAAGCTTCACCGAATAATATGAATAAACGCTTAGAGTATACTAAATATAGAAACAAAGTAAACAAACTTGTAAATAATGCTAAAAATAAATATAGAAGAATGGAAGTTAAAAATTGTAATGGCGATTATAGGAAAGTTTGGTTAATTATTAATAGCTGGCTAGGAAGGGTTAAACCGAATGTTGATAGTGTAATTAAGAAATATTTAGGTAAAATAAATAATATGTATAATATATGTAATGAATTCTCTAGAACATTTACTCAAGAAATCGAAAAGATAAAGCATAATTGTGCAGTTAAATTTTTAGACAGAAATACTTATGTTAATCAGTGCGAGGTTTCTTTTAGATATTTAAAAGTGAATGCCATAGAAATAAAAAAAATTATTAAAAAATTAAGCAGCGACAAAGCTCCAGGCTTCGATAAAATAAGAGTGCAAGATGTAAAGTTTCTGGCAGACCGGCTAAGCTCTGTACTGGCCAATTTTGTGAATTTGTGTATACAGGAAGACGTATACCCTGAAGAGTTAAAAAAAGCAATTATACGACCTATATATAAAGGGGGCAGCCATCTTGAATACACTAATTACAGACCGATAGCCATATTATCTATAATCAATAAAATAGTTGAAAAAGTAGTAGTTGGCCAAATATCGAGTTTCCTCGAAAAGTATAATATATTGACTGATGCACAACATGGGTTTAGGAAAGGCCGGAGCACTGTAACAGCCCTCACTCAGTTTGCAGACGAAGTTAACTTCAATTTAAATAGTGGGAAGCAGGTCCTAGCTCTTTTTATTGATTTTAAGAAGGCTTTTGATACCTTAGACAAAGAGGTCTTACTCTTGGCAATGCAAGAGTGTGGCATAGCGGGTGCGACAAACGAGTGGTTCCGCAACTACCTAACAGACAGAACTATACGCACCACTGTCGATGGGACAACGGGGGACGAGTGGAACGTAACGTTAGGAGTGCCGACTGGCTCAATATACGGGCCACTGGGCTACCTGATGCTCGTTAATAGTGTAGTTAACGTTATTAAGAAGTGTCGAGTATATATGTATGCTGATGACATGTGTTTGATGTACGCGTCGAAGGACGTTAGCGAGGCGCGCGATAACATACAGTCAGATTTTGAGAACGTAATTAAATGGGCGCATGATAATGGGATCATTATTAATATGGAAAAAACAAAATGCATGCATATATACTCGCCACATAACAGACGGGCTAAGGTCGTTCAATATGAAGATGTAGGTATACTCGGTCACAGTTACGATTGCTTGCACAGGAATAAGCACTCGTGCGCGTGTCAGCAGCTACAGTACGTAGATAATTATAAGTATCTAGGGTTGCATATTGATCGAAATTTTAATTGGAAAACTCATGTGGGAATCGTATGCAACAAACTAAGATCGGTGCTGGGCAAGTTCTACCATCTCGACCGAGTGCTAAGTAAACATACGAAGCTAGTGGTATACTACGCGCTTGCTGACTCAGTGATCAATTATGGCCTTAGCATATATGGAAGAACTTTCAGTACCTACCTAGATGAAATAAAAAAGTTACAAATTAGACTTTTAAAACTTATCATAGGTAAAAAGGAAAAGAAAAAGTACAAAGGGAACTATGGAAGCATTTTTAAAGATCTAAAAATATTGCCTGTACACACTAAAATAGATTACCTAATAGCCAAGGAACATTATTTTTCGAACAAATTTAAAATCCCCATAAAACTAAGAGATAATGTTAGAATTAATAGAAAGACAAGATTTATGTTACCCAAAGCCTGTAACTATTACGGTAAAAGACTAAGTGACTATATAGTACCAAAAATTTACAATAACATAGATTGGCTTAGAGAAGAGAATAAAGTCAGTGAAGGGGTCCTTAAGAAGAAGTTAAAGGAACACTTTCTTAAGGACCCCTTTACTGAGTAAAAAGTAAATTGTAATATTAATTTTATTATACTTGTGGATAAGCTAGAATTAATAATGTTAGGATAAGTTAGAATAATTAATTAATTAAGAGCGCCAGCTCGCCAACAAACTGGCCCACCAGTTTGGCGAGAATTAAATGTAAATATTTTTGTATGTACATCTTATTTGAAAATAAATTAAAAAAAAAAAAAAAAAAAAAAAAAAAAAAAAATTAATTTCATTTCATTAATTTTTTGTGTAGATAATATAATATTATGTAAAGGTAGGTATACTTACTTCACTTGATCTCTAGGGTACAAAAAAAAGAAATATCCTTATTTTTTACTAGATGATGCCCACGGCTTCGCCCGTGTGGATTTAGGTTTTTTAAAATCCCGTAGGAACTTTTGATTTTCCAGGACAAAAAGTAGCTTATCTGTAGTAACCCGTCCCCAAAACGCAAAAATCCCGTGGGATCCCCACGATTTCGGAATGCAATTCCTTACAGCATCAGGGTTGAGGAGTTGGATATGTATCTACTCGAGTTCATTCAACGATAAATATCAATTTAAATAACCGAAAGTTTCTGAAACCCATAAGGGACCTTTCAGACAGACCGGCGCGGAGAGCAGAGCAAATTTTAATCGCATTTAAAATAGAATCTTAAGACATTGAAATAGGCTTTATTTTTACATGTTAACTCTTTTATGATAAGAGGATGCTCGAGCATGCTCCCAATACGCTCTGTGTGAAATATATGAGAGCAGCCGGTCGGCTACTCGTCGAGCCGGTCGGCTGCTCCATGCCCGTGCCCTTTCGCGCTCGAGCATCCGACCGGCTCCGTTCGCGTGCTCTTTCATGCTCGCACAGCCGACCGTAGGCCGAATATGCTCTGCCGTCCGGCCCAAGAGCGTACGCTCGGCTCCGAGCGCATCCGCGTGTCCGTTCACACAGACCGGCGCGGAGAGCAGAGCAAATTTGAACGGCCGGTCTGTGTGAAAAAAAAAATGCTCTCCGACGCTCTCCGCGCCGGTCTGTCTGAAAGGTCCCTTAGTTTTGAGGATCAGGTCCACTACAGCATCAGGATTGAGGAGTTGGAATCCAAATTTTTTATAGAACAGGGTCGCAATGTTTCTCTATCGATTAAAAAAAAAAAATACGCAAATTGGTTCAGAAATCTCGGAGATATCGGTGTACATAGGTAGAAAAACAGAACTCCTCCTTTTTTGAAAGTCGGTTAAAAAATATGTATAAATAGCCTATGTTACTCCCTGGTTAATTCTCGACTTGAATGTGAAAGTCCCGTCAAAATCGGTTCAGCCGTTCCGAAGATTAGCCCGTTCAAACAGACAGACAGACAGAAATTTTAAAAACGTGTGATTCGGTTATGGTACAGTTCAAATAACCGTATGAGCTTAATATGAGGTAGTTATTTCGAAATTACAGACAGACACTTCAATTTTATTTATTAGTATAGAAGTATAGATATAGATAGTGGAACTTAAACATACTGTACAATACTGAGGCATATTTGTCTAAACACAACACTTAATTTTTTATAAGTATAATTTACACTATTTTAAGTACACAGTTGTCTAAACTCTCGCTAATAACTCTCGCTAATAATTTAATGCGCACGCGACACGACCACACCGACAGCCTTGACGTTATTCAACTAACTGTTCACTAGCGGAGCGTCCGTGACAGCCCGTGTGTGCGTGAGCGGCGCTATGTGTGAGTGTACTTGCTGCGGGACGCTTGTAGGTAGCTTCCTCTCTGTTCCTTTTCTACTCGTGTGGCTGAAGCCTCCCACCAGGCAACATCCATTCAAATCTTATATTAGAATCAATAAAATTTTGAGCGCCATTCGAACGGAGGTGGGAAACCCTCTAAACTTTCATTAATCAAAGAGCCTTACGCAAGAAGCCCATTAACGAATTAAATTATTATCAGCGAAGGAATAAAATCCTATTTCTGTGAGTTCCTATGTTTTCGGCTCCCCGGCCTCGGTTGTGATGGAACTAATTCAGATGGCAAAGATACGGGTGTTAAGTTGTAAGATACTAGCGACCTGTTCCTTCTTCGCACGGGTGGTAATTACCAGCTACTATCAGACCATACATTGTTTTGTTATTATATCTCAAAGGGATTAGGCAGCGTTTTCGATGAAAGGCGGCTTGACTTTTTCTGTCATTTTCAACAATTATCCTCACATTACAACCAATTTACAGAAAAACTTAACAAATTGTACAATGAAACCTTCATCACTAATCACTCAATCAGTCAATTTGTGAAAATCACATGAAAATCTGCGCGAACAGACAGATAGACAGACGCGGCAGGGAATTTTCTTATATAATATGTAGATAGAGGTCACTCTGTGTCAAAACTTGAAATCATTTACTACTTCACTGATTTTTAACCCCCAACGCAAAAACGACGGGGTGTTATAAGTTTGACGTGTCTGTGTGTGTGTATGTTTGTATGTATGTGTGTGTGTCTGTCTGTTCCCCTGTGGCGCTCGAACGGGTGGATCGATTTGAATGCGGTTTTTTGTTTGAAGGGTGAATTAGTCGAGAGTGGTGTTAGCCTTGTTTGATGAAAATCGATCCAAGATGGCCGCCACCACAAAATGGCGAATGTCGGGGGTTTTTAAATTTTTAATTTATACTTGTTAAACAATGTTTTCAAATCGGAATTTCTTATATATTTTTGTGAATTTTTCTTGTTTAGCTATTCCACTCGCCTCTCACAACTTGACGACTTGAACGCTCGGCCGGAGTTTACAAGTTTTACGCGTCATTAACTGGAGCTATCAGTGAAAATATTCAAACTCCGCAAACTTTGTGACGATAAATTAGATAAAATTTACTCCTTTCGAACGCCACGCCCCGCTAAGTTAAATACGTAAAGGTGCGTCCAGACTTGAACATTTCACCGAACCGAACAGCGAACATTTCGGCGAACTTGTTACGCTCAATGTGGACGGCGCGCTTGGAGCGCTTGAGATGGGTTACTGCGTAACAGTTCGACGAAACTTTCGCCGAACTGTTACCCAGTAACCCATCTCAAGCGCTCCAAGCGCGCCGTCCACATTGAGCGTAACAAGTTCGCCGAAATGTTCGCTGTTCGGTTCGGTGAAATGTTCAAGTCTGGACGCACCTTAAAAATCATCAACTGAGGAAGTACCTGCATATAATTATTATTATGAGTATAATCCCTACTTATAAGTCTTCCACCAGATTAGACCAGTTTAAAAATTACAAATTCTCAAATTGCCCCCGCCGGGAATGTAACCTGGGACCTCTCACTTAATACCAGAGCACTCACCACTGCACTCAAAACTTTAGTAGGTATAGGGAGAGCATTTTTAATCGACTTCATAAAAGGAGGTTCTGTATTCGACCCGTCTATATGTATGTATGTTCATTATGATCGCCATTATTTCAAAAAGTAATGAACCGAATTTGATAATTTTTTTCACTATTGTAATCTACTTTCAGGAAAGTTTTAGTATATACCTAACACACGAGCCTCCCACCAGAGCAGAACAGAGAAAATTTAGAAATTGTAAAATCCCAAATTGCCCCCACCGGGAATCGAACATGGGACTTATAAGACCACAGCGCTCACCACTGCGCCATGCGCCAGGTTGTCAAAAGTAGGTTGGTAGTGATATCTTCTCTGACCTAACCACAAAAAGCCGATTGATTACAATTCCCGCATCATTAAACAACGAGCCGTTTCAATGCATTAACACTATCTGTAATGGGCGGGATCGGGCACAAAGGGCCTGCCAATTCAAGTGTGCCTGCAACCGACTGGAAATGAAGTGAGTGGGTACAACGACCTCCCTGGCACAGTGGTGAGTGGCACACTTTATATCACTCAAAGCTTAAAATATAAGTATTTCTTCCATTAGACCTTCTTTTGTTAAATTACTCACTATGTATAGAAATAAGTCGGCAAAGCTTGCAATTAAAGTAGAAAATAAAAGCCAGCTATCGAAGGTAAACCATATAAGATACACCAACCACCAAAAAAAAAGCTGTGATAGCCTAGTGGTTAGGACGACAGACTTCTAATCGGAGGTCGTGGGTTCGATCCCGGGCACGCACCTCTAACTTTTCGGAGTTATGTGCGTTTTAAGTATTTAAATATCACTTGCTTTAACGGTGAAGGAAAACATCGTGAGGAAACCTGCATGCCTGAGAGTTCTCCATAACGTTCTCAAAGGTGTGTGAAGTCTGCCAATCCGCTTGGCCAGCGTGGTAGACTATGGCCAAAAACCCTTCTCACTCTGAGAGGAGACCCGTGCTCTGTAGTGAGCCGGTAATGGGTTGATCATGATGATGATGATGATGATGACATATTTATTTATTTATACATATAAGATACACCAACAACACTAGGTCTATAATAGGTGTAGGTATATAAGCTCTGAAACAATCAATTTGCAATCAATATTAGAAATACGGACATAATAATATTTAAATTCTTACTAATAAAAAACATTTAGGACTAAATCATAATATACCTACAAACAGAATGAAGACAAAAATAAAAATAATCACAATATACTTAATAATACTTATAACGTAAATTGGATTAAGATAATGATCGGTGAGTTTCTGTTTTTACTATAAACAGATTCTGTGTTGGAATTTTCATCTCCAAACATAAAGTTTGTTCCGCCAACTTTACAAGAGTAACCGAAGTTTGGATCACGTGAACAACCGCGGCATTGGCGCTATTCTCGCTCCTCGCGATTTAAACACTCGTTAACTTAAACGAATTTCTCTATTTACCGACCGTAAATAAACCAAGTATTTTGTAATAAAAACTTTGCGCTTCAATCCGAGCTCTACGGAGTTGTTCAACTTTGCACACTGAGTTTTTTAATAAGATCCTCTTGGCATTCGATATAAGAGGGATGACACATTGCGGTAGTGATTTGTCGGATTGTTTAACACACGACTGACGCAATGTCGTGCATAGTAAGTTCAATAAAACTTTCTTAGCTTACAGTCTGATTTTTAATTCGGTGTAATTCTCATTTTAAGCAGTAAGCAGTAGCAGTAAGCTGTGATAGCCTAGTGGTTAGGACCACCGACTTCTAATCGGAGGTCGTGGGTTCGATCCCGGGCACGCACCTCTAACTTTTCGGAGTTATGTGCGTTTAAGTATTTAAATATCACTTGTTTTAACGGTGAAGGAAAACATCGTGAGGAAACCTGCATGCCTGAGAGTTCTCCATAACGTTTTCAAAGGTGTATGAAGTCTGCCAATCCGCTTGGCCAGCGTGGTAGACTATGGCCAATACCCTTCTCACTCTGAGAGGAGACCCGTGCTCTGTAGTGAGCCGGTAATGGGTTGATCATGATGATGAATTCTCATTTTATAAATAGAATGAGTTATTCGTATGAAAAACAGGGTTACCACTTGAAATTCGATTTTACCTCAAACTAAAGTTCCTGGACGTGTCGGTCATGCTTATGTCATATGTAGATATGCGGTAATTGATTTTTATTTGCGTAAGTTTTGAATGTATTAATATTTTTTGTGGGAACTGTTTTATCTCTGGTAATATTAAGAAACGTCAGAATTCCACGGAACTAAAACTATAAGTAAAATAATGCAGCCCTTTTACAGGTGACTAGCGTTGTGCATTGATACCTACTTATACATAGCGATGATAGCCTTGTGGTTAAGACTTCAGCCTCCTTGTCGGCGGGCCCGAGTTCTATCCCTGGCACAAATCTCTAACTTTTTGGATTTATGCGTCTTTAAAGTAATTAAATATCACTTGCTTTAACGGGGAAAGAAATTTTGAGGAAACCTGCATGCCTGAGAGTTCTCCATAACGTTCTCAAAGGTGTGTGAAGTCTACCAATCCGAACTTGGCCAGCGTGGTGGACTAAGCTCTAAAAACCCTTCTCATTCTGAGAGGAGACCCGTGCCGATAAAATAGGTTGATAATGGTGAATGTAATATTTCCATGGTTCACTCAAGGACTATTGTTGGACGTTTGGAACCGGCCGCATCCCTACACTAATGAGACAATTCACATGCATCCGCGCCGCTTCGCATCGCACAAATTTGATGCGAGACGGCAAACAGAACGGCGTCATTTATATTATTATTATTATCGGGCTATACAATAAAATCGGATGTAATACTTACCTGAACGGTTGGGTTGTTTTATATGACGCGACTATTTTTAAACAAAAACCAAAATACCAATTTTCTTGGGTGTAATTTGAAAAATTATGGACCTTCATACAAAATTTTAAGGTCTATTTAATCTGCTGCTTTGCCTACGTCAGAAAAGGAACCTACTGTTGAAATTGCAAGTTTCAAACCCCAGTGGCTGTGCGTTGACATAATATATCAGTCAGCCAGTCAACCGGTGAATTTTTATATTGTGTATTATGAATACTTAGTTCAAAGCCTACATTCTTATGGGGAAGGGTAAACACGCTTTTCAGCACGAGGTGTTAAGCCAGCAGCTTTTATTACCTTATTTAGAGTTCTGTGGAGGTACCAGTATGGATTGGTAAGGTTCCTCAAACTGCAGAACTTCTCTCGAGCTATGTAGGATCCTTATTTCTGAATACATTTCATGTTCTGGAAAAAGATGAAACATGTTGAAAACGGCTAGAAATGACTCTCTCGTCTTAATTTGAACTGAGATATTTGATTACGACTATCTCTTGAAAACTCCAGAAAACACTGTGAAAAAAATCTGAATTATAATAAAATCGTACCTTGGTATGTCGTATTGTATAAAGAGCATTTTATAACGGGCGATGGTATCAAAGGATTCGCTCACAGATAGGTACATGTTAAACCCACAATCTCTGTTATGCCACCGATTTCATTCGATCCTTTTCGAGCTACAAATTTAGGGGATTATCGGATTTTCATTTTCATCTTTTTTTTTTACGGATCTCACCTTGCTTACTCGCCTTTTTTGTGTTTAAAAAGGACTCTCCCCTCCTTTTTAAACACAAAAAAGGCGAGGCGATCGTGCTTTGAGAGAAGCGTACTTGGAGTACACCCCCGACACTTCACACGAGCGAACCACTAGGCAGTGGTTAGTGGAAGCACATGAATAGATATTCCTACAGAGAGGAAGCTTCATACAAGCGGCCCGCTGTAGGTACACTCACACGTCATGACGTGTTTAGACAAAAATGCCTAGCTATTGTACAGTTAACAGTATGTTTAAGTTCACATGCAACAGGTGACAAACTGACAACCCTAAGAGAATAGGTATAAAAGGACGTAGTTAAAAAGCTTCCCCTCTGTAGGGACATCTAATCATGTGGTAGTAATAGTGGTATACTCTTATTTTTAATTCAGTGGAATTCTGACGTTTCGTAATGTTACCAGAGATAAAACAAGACAAATGCTTGACAGACACTCCGTGGTGATGTCAATCGACTTCCATTTTTGAATAAATTTTTTCAATGTGCTTCTTTTGTTAACCCCCGACGCAAAAACGACGGGGTGTTATAAGTTTGACGTGTCTGTGTGTGTGTGTGTCTGTCTGTTCCCCTGTGGCGCTCAAACGGGTGGACCGATTTGAATGCGGTTTTTTTTGTTTGAAAGGTGAATTAGTCGAGAGTGTTCTTAGCTATGTTTGATGAAAATCGGTCCAAGATGGCCGCCGCTACAAAATGGCGGATGATATATTTTTTCACAACTCCCTTGATATGGGTATCAAATGAAAGGGCTTGACTAGTAGAATAGCACTATTGCAAATTCAAGATGGCCGCCGCCACTAAATGGCGAATGTCGGGGGTTTTTTAAATTTTCAATTTACACTTGTTTTCTATTGCTGTTAACTAGTGTGTACTTTCTAGTTTCCACTCTTGGTGTCTTCTATTTTAGGGCGAAATGACTAATATTATTACGCGGCATATGGCTTTTTATAATGACAGGAAATTAAAATAGTTTGGGGTAAAATCGTACTTCGTAGATGTTAACCCTGTTCTCCATACAAATAACTCATCTGTAAATGACAATTACACGTAAACCCGCGGACCCTGCGCCTGATTTCCCTCCGGTGGTGACTGGGAGTATATAAAGTGCACCTGTGTTTGCGCACACACTTCTGCACTATAATATCGCTAGACTATAAATAGTAATTGACCGTCATTCAAATTCACTCAAGAGAACTTTATTCTTTCTTCTGCGTACTCCAAATCCTGCAAACGCAACGGAATAAAAGAAAGCAACAAAGTTATGAATGCCTTGTTAGCGCTCGACCGCCTTCCTTCCTTGACAGTCTACAATGGTACGACAGAGGCTTATTTATTTAAAGCACAAGCTTTTCCAACGGTAAAAATACTAAGACATAGACAATAGAGCGGGAAATAACACTTTCTTTTGTATACTAGTTGATTCCCGCGACTTCATTTATTTTATTTATCTATTTATACATAATCATCATCATGATCAACCCATTACCGGCTCACTACAGAGCACGGGTCTCCTCTCAGAGTGAGAAGGGTTTTGGCCATAGTCTACCACGCTGGCCAAGCGGATTGGCAGACTTCACACACCTACCTTTGAGAACGTTATGGAGAACTCTCAGGCATGCAGGTTTCCTCACGATGTTTTCCTTCACCGTTAAAGCAAGTGATATTTATATACTTAAAACGCACATAACTCCGAAAAGTTTAGAGGTGCGTGCCCGGGATCGAACCCACGACCTCCGATTAGAAGTCGGTCGTTCTAACCACTAGGCTATCACAGCTTTTTATATTTATACATAATACACATATTATAAGAATTAAGTTACATACAGTGCAACAAAAACCACAGTCAGTTTTACTGTGCACTGTTGATAAAATACCTTTAACTCTTTGAAAAAAAAGTAGATTGTGTCTGTCTTCAGGATTCAAGCTTTCTCTTTACTTTTAAAGATCCATTCAGTGACTGAGCTGTGAGAAGGTAACAGACAGACAGACAGACTGAGTTACCTTCGCATTTTTATGTATGGATTTAATTTCGTTGATAATGTTGCACGTTCCCATTTATGAAATAGGAAATGCGTATTTACAGCTTCAAATTGTGTGAGTTTGAGTTGCCAAGTTTGAGTTCTTAGATGTAAGACTTTGGGGCTGGAATAGTGTTTACTTTGCAAGATAGGCTTGAGTTAAACGAAACTTCTTTCGAATTAAGTGTTTAACTTTACATGAGTGAGTTTGTGCCTAACTTGTTTTTCTTGTAGGTACCTATAATTATTTAACAATGAAAATTTCCTTAACGTTAATTATTTTACAACGTTTATCATTGAGGAATAATTTGGCGTTGGTTAAGGAACTTTGAGTCAAGTTGGTAACTGGATGGGTGACAGATTTTGAAGGTCGGAAGTAGGCTTTTTGTTGTCCACAGTGGGTCATAGAGCACGTAAATTAGGGCCCGGCTATTAACATAAAACTCAAAACCTGAAGGGATTAAATATGGGTTGAAATTTTGTATGAGATTTATATGAATCCACGCGGATGAAGTCGCGGGCATCAGCTAGTTAGTATATGCGCAGAGTGCTTAGTCTCAGTTTGAAGCGCTCCAAAACTAAAAGTATACTATAGGTATACTATTGATCGAATCACAAATGACTTCAGAGCAAAATGAACCCCAAAATCTCTTACTTTAGGTCCATTTTACTCTAAAATCATTGTGATTCGATCAATAGTATACTGTGAGTATACTATAAAGTTTTGGAGCGCTCCAAACTGAGACTAAGCACTTAGCTATAATGATCTTCAGTGAGAACTACCGCATGGCCGAAATTTTCTCAAGAGAACATTATTATCATCATTAAGATTGATACCAAACAATATTACGGGCGAGCAAACCCGGCAACAACAAATAGCGGGCCGGCCAGCGTCGCGTCTCAAAGAAAATTTCTTTCATTAGCAAAACACAAAAGACTACGCACCATTCCAAGCGGGCTGTATTTCTCTCGCAAATTGCCTATAAATTTTTATTATGGCCACTCTTATTTGAGGTACCGAGGTTTTCCAGATAAATAAGCTTGTTTTATTATGTATGCGTATGATTTGTTTTGGCCGCTGTTATTCCGCGAGACTGGCTCTCGCGCGTGACTTTCCACAGTTTTTGAACATGAATAAATAGCATCGACTGACCCGTTGGCGCGGTTGGCAGTGACCCTGCTTTCAGCTCCGGGGTTGCGGGTTCGATTCCCGCCCTGAGTCTGGGTGTATTTATGTAAGTATATAAGTATGTATTATGTATATACTATACTATATACCTATTTAATAAATATATATATATATATATATATATATATATATATATATATATATATATATATATATATATATATATATATATATATATATGTCGGAGATTAACTATTCTCATCGACATCATCATTAGTGGTCACGGGTCTAGTGGGCGTCATCAGGGTTAAATGCAAGCACAAACAAAGTATTCAACGTTCCGTACAATTTAATCAAAGTTCTGCACTGTTAGGTATGAATCATTGATGTGTTTTTCACAAAATATTATTATTACTGATTTGTTTAAAATGTTAATCGAATGATACATCCGAGCAGCAGGTTCGCGTCACCAATCTCACTTTACCATTCTATCTGAAATCACACGATCCAACTCGATCCTAAGAACCACATTCTAACCAAGACATTACTCGTCTCCTCGGTCCAACATTAAAGATGGCGGCCCGACCCCACTCGAGGCACTCTCTACTCAGATTTGACGTATCACGCAATATAACATTTTGACTTTTTTAAATAAGTTATTATAGTGAGTTTTTACATAATATTTAAATGCAATAAATCAAATTAAATTGAATAAAGATTTAACAAAGTAACTGATAGTTTTTGGAAGCAATCAACGATTAACTCTGTCTTCAGATCGACGGCCCCTACGTATAAAGCGACATGTCCAAAATGGCAATTTTTTTTTTTTGCATATATTGCTTTAGATTGTCCATACGCTCATACCTATATAAGATTTTTTTTAATATATGATGTATTTCACTACATATACTAATCGTATAAGAGAACATGTATAATAATTTCAAAGGATATGTGTCGTAGATGCGGATATGTAGACATATCGCTTTCTACAGTGTTTCAAATTGCGCGCCACTCGAGGCAAACGCGGACATGTCTGACTTGTCGTCATTCACCGGAGATTCCCCAATAAAATTTTGCGACCGTAGAAAGTAATCATAAGCGTAAAGACTCAAATAAACAGTATTTAGGTAGTGAATTGACTTTAAAATAAAATTTACGACATTTATACAGGCCGCAAACTAATTAACCTTAATTATAATGTTTTAGTTTTAGTTTTAGTTTTATGCTACTAACATTAGTTATAAGATTGTTATATACTAACACAATGAACCCCAGTTGCTTAAAATAAAGATTTATTATTATTTATATTGTATGGTATACTTGTATATTCAGGTTTTTACAGACCTGAATAAAACCGAAAATATTTTTTCAGACCTGAATATAATTTAGGTAAGACAATACAAAGATATTCCTACCAATGAACGAAATATTGCTTTCCATGTACCTACCTGAAAAAGACCAGTGCGACTTCTGTCACACAATGAAAAACAATATTTCACATAAACTATAAAGCATATTAAGTCACACATGTCAGGGAATTGAAAAATATACATTAAATTGAAGCTCAGTCAAAACTGTCTGATATTTGCACAGCGATTTTAGGTACTTCCAAAAACTAAATAACTCCAAATGGCGAAATTAGTGTGCTTTAGACAAAATGATCAGTTTATAATTTTACAGTTTTTGATGCTGGGTTAAAAGAAGGTACTTACGTGTTACATATAGGATGAGACAGTCGCTAAACGTTTTGTTTAACTACAAGTTAGCCCTTGACTGAAAAACTCACCTGATGGTAAGTGACGATGCAGTCTGAGGTGAAAGCGAGCTAACTTGGAAGAAGTATGCATAGGTACCCTGATCGGTTTCTATTTTCTCCACGGCATCGTACCGGAGAACGTTAAATCGCTTGGCAGAAAGGCTTTGCTGGTAGGATGGTAACCAGCTACGGCAGAAGCCTCCCACCGGATCAGACCAGAGACAATTTAGGAATTATAAAATCCCGAATCGCCTCTGCTGGGAATCTAACCCGGGACCTTCCAATTATAGGACCACAGCGTAGAGAACTACGCAGGTCGCATTGCGCAATCGTATTTTTTTTTATGTATTTGTTTGTTAGTAAAAAAATAAGGTTAATGAGTATCATGGTTTTTTGGAAAAAGACCTCACTCAGAACGCGGCAGATAGCGTTCACGCATTAATTTTGAGCGAAGAGCAAAAAATAAAACACGCGACGTATACCAAATCAATGGTATACACTGAGCTGGTGGTTAAAATAGAATGGTCCATCTTATGCAGTCATAAAGGTGGATCAATATTTCATATTGGATTTTAATGATTAGCTACATACTGAAAACTGGATTAAAAATTCAAATTCAGAGAAAATTTCTTGGAATAAGATAAGAAAAGTCAAAGTGCAGAGGAGTCCAGACGTTATTGAATTTAAATGCAATGTTTTTGAAGAAAACTATGGAAAGTGTAGCAATAATTTGAAACTGATAATTGGGAGGAAAAAGAAAGAGAAAAAACTAATACCAGAGAAGTTATATAATGAGCCAATCCCTATAACTGAAGTAAAATATTAAGACTTAATTAGTTTGTGCGATACAGCTAGAATTATGTATTCTCTCTCTTCTCTCGCGATAGAGTTAGGTATATGAAAAAATTATCATGATTTCTATAATAAGCTTACACATAGTAAAGCAGAACAGGCTAATAGTGACGAAGATTCTTAAGATAATATTTAAGAAAACTTAATAAAGATGAATCGGTTTGAACAAAGCTGTGATTATTGTTAAATATTACTTACTTATTATTTACAAAATTAATTTAAAAAATTGTTGATTGTAAATCTAAGACAAAAATGTGATTTTCAGCATTTAGTTTCTACTTAAAAAATAGAGTAATGTTTAAATTTTCAATTATAAACCTCGTTTTATTAATGAAAAAAATTTTATATTGAGGACATGTACTTGTTTACATTGCATGAAACAGTCGTATCCTAATTAATTGAAACCGCGTATAGAGAGATATGTCTCTATTATTGCGTTTTTAATATTGATAGATGATGATCTTATGATGTTTAACGTATCCTTTTGAAATAAGTAACGTAATACCACGTTTTCATAAAACATTTAATTAAATTCATCTTCCTATCTTCGTTTTTTTGTTTCCTAAGTATAAAGAGGTATCTCAGACTTGTCCGACATGCTTTTATTTGAATTTAAGTGTAGAAACAGTCATCTATCAGTTTTGATAGGTAAATATAAAAAAATTAAATAAATATAAATACTATTATAAACTTCCTAAAGTTAATAAAATATTATAGAAAAAAGAAAAACATAATTGTACATAGAATTATTTCTAGAGCGATTTGAACCTTAATTACGCTCTCCTGAAAACCTCACTTTTTGACATGTCGCTTTATACGTAGGGGCCGTCGAGATGCTTCCTTCGACACGGCCATTCTGACCTTTCACACGTCCTCGTGTGATGTTGAGGCACGAGGATCATCGTTATCTGTAAAGACAAAACAAACTTTTAGGTAAACCGTTCGGCTACTCCTGATAAAAGTGAAATAAAAATAAATGTATTGGTTAAATATTTTAGCAGTTCCTTAATCTGAATTTCAATAGCCACCACGCTCATCACCAGCCTCATACTTCATGTAAACAGTCATCATGACGTAGTCACTTTGCCATTATCATCTAATTGGCCTCCTGACAAAGTAAAAGAGAATGGATGTATTTGTTGGTTAAATATTTTTGCGCAGGAACTCTATCCAAAATTAATTCTTTACTGCATAAAATATGCTCAAAACAAACTTCAGTTTTATTTTGATTTTTCTTTACTCATAATCTGAATTCTAATAACCTCCACGCTATTAATTATATCACTTTATGTAAACAGCCACCACAATACAGTCACCTTTCCGTTAACATCTAAACAGTCATTTCATCTTCATTTTCATCTTATCGGTCACACGCCATTAATAGCCACCTCGTCGTTATCACCAAATTAGCCACATCGATATTAAATAGATACCTCGCCATTATCACATAATTGGCCAACTCGCCATTCAACAGCCAACTCGCTGTTATCACCTAAATGGTCACCTCACCATTATCACATAATTGGCCAACTCGCCATTCAACAGCCAACTCGCTGTTATCACCTAAATGGTCACCTCACCATTATCACATAATTGGCCAACTCGCCATTTAACATTCACCTCACCGTCATCACCTTATTGGCCACCTCGCCTTTTAACAGCCACCTCGCCGTTATTACCTATTACAAACAGCCAACTCGCCATTTGTAACCTAAACAAACGGCCACCTCGCCATTTGTAACCTAAACAAACGGCCACCTTGCCATTTGTAACCTAAACAAACGGCCACCTCGCCATTTGTAACCTAAACAAACGGCCACCTCGCCATTTGTAACCTAAACAAACGGCCACCTCGCCATTTGTAACCTAAACAAACGGCCACCTCGCCATTTGTAACCTAAACAAACGGCCACCTCGCCATTTGTAACCTAAACAAACGACCACCTCGTCGTTTGTAACCTAAACAAGCAGCCACCTCGCTGTTTGTTGCCTAAATAAACGGCCACCTCGCCGTTTAGACAAACCAATAGTTACAGGCCACCTCGCCTTTACACACAGCTCATATTATCATCACTCTAGATACACAGGACTGATCTTTTGAATTGAGAACACAAACTAGTACGAAAATCTTACCATCATTATCACCTGAAGAGTAAGGATCTAGCTCAGTAGGGACACAGGATTTGGGAAGTGGTCATAAGCGACCTCTCGAATATTTGTAAATGCGATAAGAGTTAAAATTCTTAAGATGATACCTGTCACCGTCTGATATTTCTATAACATCATAAGGCCCTTTGTATTTGTGTTCCAATGTTTGATTCCGTTCATGATTTTCAATTAAAACATAATTTCCTACAGAAAATGAGGTCACTTTAGCCTTATTTTGATCGAATCATACTTTATCAAGACAAGCGTTACTTTTTATTAATCTATCAGCCTGTTCTCTAATCTCTTCTACATTTATCTCAATCTCATGATCATCTACAGTTAATAAATTTAGAGGTCTCACTACTCTGCCTATTAATAACGCTAGCGGACTCGCCTTTGTCACTCTATGAATCGTGTTATTTATAGACAGCTGACTATCATCTAATGCGTCTTGCCTAGATCTATCCAGACTAACTTCTACAATAGTCAACATGTTTTTGAGAGTACTCATTATCCGCTCTACTTGGCCATTAGCGCGATAAGAACCGGTTGCTATTAAATGTAGCTGGATGTTGTGAATAAAACAAAAGTCTTTAAACTCCTTATTTGCGAAGCATCGACCTCGATCCGCTATTATACGCACAGGCGCCCCGAAAAGTGATATGGATGCTTTAATGCTTTGATTGCACTCCCCGTATTAATTCACAAAGAATGCCTAAGAAACACATAAGCAAAACAAAAAGTAAAGCATTTTTTTTGTGAAAGCATTTAACAAAAACAAAAACTTACTCCTTTATATTACTTTTGAAACCTACGTGAATTTTATGCTAAGGAATCAAAGGAATGCTATGGTTTGGTACGGGGTGCAACTTTATGTGTTATTTATTTACCACTATTTGATTTAGCTACTGTATAAGTCATCCAATTCTCGACGAATTTTCTAACATATTTTGAACTTGTAGGAAACAAATAATATTCGTATGGTTTTTTCTAAAGTTGCATCTATCTCAAATGGACAGTAAACTCCATAATTATGACTGCAAAAACCGACCATCAAAGAAACCCTAGGTACAATCGGTAACGATTACGGTTATGCCTTTTGGATTTTCCCATTTTCTCTTTGTTTATGTTCTCTACATTGGATCACAAAACTTTTTGATATTAAGGTTTTCACTTTTTTTTTACGAATTATTTGAAAAATTTGCATGTACCTAACCAGTTCATAGATAACTTCAGTTATATTAAAGCGTTATCTTCTACGTAATTTAAACTATGAGTGTCAAAAATAGTATCATTCGCTTCAGGTAATGATTTCTCGGGAAAAATCAGCATGGACCAATATTTTTTCCTATAATGTAAGTATTCGAACCCAAAAGCTTGTCTTTTGTCACTAAATAAATTTCCACCACACTAGCGTACTCTGGGAGTTAACAACCGATAGAGTGCCTTATGGCCTAGTGCATCTTACTAGGTCTAATAGCTCCGGAAAATGATTATAACTTCGCTACTTTTAATACTACTACTGTTCGTTCTTCGAAGCAAAAAAAACAAACGTTCAAGGACCTACTTTTGTAAGACCTTACTAGTTTAATTCCTAATACCCAACGTTAACTCTACAAGTAGGCGTGTATTTAACAAACGTGTTCCTAAACTAACTAAGAAGTTTTATCAATTGTATTTAAAATTATTTGAAATGACAGTAAGTATCAAGATTATTGAGGTCAGTTGCAGCCTTACTTACCTACGTTACAAATATTAACAAGAAAATACTTCACTATAGTAAAGGCAATCGTTATGTGTACCGAAAACTCTAAGGCTAAGCCCTAAATTGCATTAAGTTAAAATATCACTAACTCAGAAAATCATCAGGTATAATGTGAAAAATATTTCACCATCGAATTTTTAATTAGGGAGTAATCAGCACCAGAATTAAAACAAAATGAAAACTGCTCACCAAATTGAGTGATCATCCCAGTGAAAAGTTTCACGCCCCATATGTCCACTCGTTTCAGATCACAGATGTGCTCGCAGGCTGCGTGCTGCCACTTGCAACTGGTCGCATTTTTCAAACACCGATATTAAGGCGCGACCCGAAATCAGAGTTTTCTGTTTGTCTCGTGAACGGCTGAAACATTAAAAAAAGATTTATGACTGTAGCGTAGCCTACACGGAGAATGTATGGCTATAACCTTCTTGTAATTTATGTAGAATATAATTTATGTGTCATTCGATGGATTGTCAAAATGTCAATAAGAAAATAATAATAAAAAAAATATTGATTTTCGTGTCGTCAAGGCTTTTTCTTGTCATCGTCTATTACTTCTTATTTTAATTAGGTAGAACATCATACCTAAATTACCAAATCAAACCAAATGTGGTTTATACCATAAGCGTAACGCTTTGTAGTCTAAGGACGGTTGCGTTTGATAACATTTAACGCCGGTCTTCGTAATCTTTGTATAACTCTGCTAATGATGTGAAAATCTAAGGATAGAAATAACTGCGTGTTGTATTTTACTATGGGTAGTTATCGATGTGATGTCTCGTGGTTCGACGATTGACGAACGATTAATTGACGATTCAAAAGTGCCTATTTGTAGAAGAAGCCCATTTGAATAAAAAAACTTTTCTATTTCTATTTCGATTTGCTCCATGTAAGCAAGTACCTATTAGCGATACCACCACTTTTAGCTGAAATTACCCCAATATACCATTAGGGAAATTAACAGACAGCTTATGTATGCAACAAGACATTCGGCCTCTTGCGTTTTATCAGTAAGTATTTTTTAAATCGTCGGTGCACATATATCGTAATAAAACGAGAGGATTTTTACCACACTATTACATTCATATAAGTAAAGCTATTTGTGAAAAGCATATAGAGTTCGATTGCATCAAATTAACTACTAAGCGTAAGAACAAGTTTACTTCCCTGTATATTATGTTCTGGTAAGCAGATATCCATGATTGCTAGCCAGGCTCGGGCGTCAATGTGAATTTTCCGCTGGAAATTCGGGCAGCGTAATATACTCAGTTGCCGGCGGGTTGCGTAGCGCCTCCACGAGTAGCCACGCGCTACTTTGCTAGGCCGTGAATAAAGTGCGCCAACCATTGTCCTCTTCAATCGATCTGTTCACGTTTGGTGCCTGCACCGATCCCACTTCTGATGTCGGAGATTAACTATTCTCATCGACATCATCATTAGTGGTCACGGGTCTAGTGGGTGTCATCAGGGTTAAATGCAAGCACAAACAAAGTATTCAACGTTCCGTACAATTTAATCAAAGTTCTGCACTGTTAGGTATGAATCATTGATGTGTTTTTCACAAAATATTATTATTACTGATTTGTTTAAAATGTTAATCGAATGATACATCCGAGCAGCAGGTTCGCGTCACCAATCTCACTTTACCATTCTATCTGAAATCACACGATCCAACTCGATCCTAAGAACCACATTCTAACCAAGACATTACTCGTCTCCTCGGTCCAACATTAAAGATGGCGGCCCGACCCCACTCGAGGCACTCTCTACTCAGATTTGACGTATCACGCAATATAACATTTTGACTTTTTTAAATAAGTTATTATAGTGAGTTTTTACATAATATTTAAATGCAATAAATCAAATTAAATTGAATAAAGATTTAACAAAGTAACTGATAGTTTTTGGAAGCAATCAACGATTAACTCTGTCTTCAGATGCTTCCTTCGACATATATATATATATATATATATATATATTGTATATATGTAAATATGTATATCAGTCGGTTGTTACCTATAACACAGGCATTAAGTTGGCCTACTTTAGGAACAGACGACCGTGTGTGTATGTGTGAATATTTATTTATTTATAAAAAAAAAAATAGCAATCAAATTAGCAGGTCACGTGATTTTCTTTCATGCCACCCATGCGCGTTCAAATACTTACAAAAATTACAGTATAACCTTCAAATTTAAAATTAAAAGTAATTCAGATCTTTTTTACAGTCTCAAGTTCTCATTTAGCTCTAATGAAATAATTTAATTAAGGAGTAGGTACCAATTGTTTTTGTGAATTAGACAAATTAAATGATTAAACTTTGAAACGGCCACTAAAATTGTACAGCAAAGTGCTGAAATATAATTTTTCATTGCTTTTATAGAATAGAATAAAATAGAATATAATAGAAGAGTTTTTTATTCAAATAAAGTTTTACAAGTGCTTTTGAATCGTCAATTGAATCTACTATGTTTATTACTTTGAATACAATTTCCACGATAGCTAAGTAATATAAAATTACCTACTAAACTAATATGCCTATAATAGGCAATTGAAGTGAAGAGTTGATAGTGAATAGTAGAATTGAAGTGAAAAGTTATTAAAACTTCTAATATAATAAGCTATTAATATTAAAAGTTCAAAAAATATGACAAGTGATAATCTAAAAGATTGAAAGTTAAACCGACTTCACCACGCACTTAAAAGTCCATATCTCGAAAATTAGTAAGCCGATTTTGATGAAACTTTTACTGTTCTCAATGTTGGAGTAAATGTAAGCTAATAAAATTTACAACCCCACTAGTCGCCCCTACGATTTTCGGAAGGTCCCCTCGATTCCTCTGGTCTGCCATCATCAAACCCTGATTTCCTTATCATAGGACCTTTGATAAGGAAATTTCCTTTGGAAGGAAACGAATTGAAATATCTTCTATCCAATAAAAAAAGAATAATTAAAATCGGTTCATAAACGACGAAGTTATCCGCGAACACACATAAAAAAAGCATAGTATACGGTCGAATTTAGAATCCTCCTCCTTTTTTGAAGTCGGTTAAAAACCGCGTCTTGCAAAAACACTCAACCAACTGATGGTGTTCGCTTTGTACAGTGCTGCACCGCAATTCGCTTACATAGGGCACTCCATGAAGGGGCTTCGAGTGTTTGACATTATCGCATCGTATCGCATTCGCGTTGAGATCGCTCACGTAGGATCACACGTTACACTCTTCATAAACCATCCATCGCTATTCAGCACGACATAATGCTTTGTACTAGGTATTTAGAAATCCTACACCCTGTAATAAAAACGTTTTTCATTTATACGACGGTCGTAAGTATTGCCACGCACTAAAACCGTATTCGTAGCTATAATAATCGTTTTTATGCTTTTTATAGCACGCAGTATAAAATTTATGACAAGGTCACGCGACCTTCATGCTGTTTTACTTTTATCTATACTTGCCTCACAAGTGAGAGACCGTGGCCTAGGTTCGATTCTCGGTTAAGGAAATTGATTGAATGTGTTGACTCCTGTACAATAGCTTTTCAAAAATGTGTAAGAGATATCTATAAACATATATTTATGCAAGGTGTAGGTACCCTTCTCTCTTTCCAGGACAGCCATTTCAAATATTATGTGCGTTTTTGGGTAGGTAAAGGCGCAAAAAAGCTGAAACTTGAAAAGCTCCACAGGTCATTTCATTGAATGAAATACTACTCTAAAAATATAAAAGTACATAAGTACAATAATTAAATTTACAATGTTAATTACTCGATCGTAATTTTTTATTTTCAAATGTGCCCTATGGAGGGGATTATTTTAGAAGGGTAATGAGTTATAGGTACTAAAAGTTTCTTAATTTTTCGCTATTACAACATAATATACCGTACTGTAAAATATACAAAACTAGCTGATGCTCATGACTTCGTCCCCGTGGATTTAGATTTATGTAAATCTCGTGGGAACGCTTTGATTTTTCGGGATAAAAAGTAACTTATGTCATTTTCCAATGTCTAATCTATCTCTGTACCAAATTTCATCATAACCCGTATAGCAGTTTAGGCGTGAAAGCGTAACAGCGTCAGCGTTAATATTATCAACGTAGTTGCAGCTCAAACTGAAACCTGTGATTTTGCATGTGAATTCTCTTAATAGATAGATACCATTAAATAGTCATAGTCATATTCATAGTCATAGTCATAGTCATAGTCATAGTCATAGTCATAGTCATAGTCATAGTCATAGTCATAGTCACATTCATAGTCATAGTCATAGTCATAGTCATAGTCATAGTCATAGTCATAGTCATAGTCATAGTCATAGTCATAGTCACAGTCATAGTCATAGTCATAGTCATAGTCATAGTCATAGTCATAGTCACAGTCATAGTCATAGTCATAGTCATAGTCATAGTCATAGTCATAGTCATAGTCATAGTCATAGTCATCGTCATCGTCATCGTCATCGTCATCGTCATCGTCATAGTCATAGTCATAGTCATTTTATTGGTAAATTTTGCTTACATAATAAGAAAGGGTTTTTATAAATTCCATTCGAGTGATTCCGGGGCGGTTTAACTAAGCACCATATTATAATAAACAACAATTTGTACACCTGTTCAAGACTCCTTGTAGACAGAGGCTTTATTAATTAAAAACGTCACGGAAACAAATGGATCCTCAAGAAAAACCACCACAAAGGCGGTGGAAGTGAGTATTTGCGGAGGTGATATATAAGGGAGCACATTGTGGACTGAGAAACTAGGATGAAGATTGATTGTTTGTGTATTGGTGAGAATGTTTGAGTCCCGAAGATGTTACATAATAATATGAAGACTACATGCACAAAAAGTGAACGTCTTTTAAAACTTTATCATGCTGACCTTGCATTTTTATTTGTTAACCCCCAACACAAAAATGACGGGGTTTTATAAGTTTGACGTGTCTGTGTGCGTGCGTGCGTGCGTGCGTGCGTGCGTGCGTGCGTGCGTGCGTGCGTGCGTGCGTGCGTGCGTGCGTGCGTGCGTGCGTGCGTGCGTGCGTGCGTGCGTGCGTGCGTGCGTGCGTGCGTGCGTGCGTGCGTGCGTGCGTGCGTGCGTGCGTGCGTGCGTGCGTGCGTGCGTGCGTGCGTGCGTGCGTGCGTGCGTGCGTGCGTGCGTGCGTGCGTGCGTGCGTGCGTGCGTGCGTGCGTGCGTGCGTGCGTGCGTGCGTGCGTGTGTGTGTGTGTGTGTGTGTGCGTGCGGTTTTTTTATTTGAAACGTTAATTAGTCGAGAGTGTTGTTAGCTATGTTTGATGAAAATCGGTCCAAGATGGCCGCCACCACAAAATGACGGATTACATATTTTATCACAACTCCCTCAATATGAGTATAAAATGAAAAGACTTGACTAGTAAAATAGCACTATGTCGGGTTTTTAAAATTTTTAATTTATACTTGTCTGTGATACATGACACGTCTTTCTCTCACAGAAGGTTAAAGCCCAAATTAGACGGTGCTCCGTTCATCGTTCATTTTTGTGATGAACGATGCACGATGCGATATTGGCTATGGTACAGTGCCTGTGAACGATGGAAGGTCGGTGTTTAGACGTTTCATTTTCGGTGATTCATCGATGAAGCGTATAAAATGAAAGTAAAAATCTCGAAAAATGAACTGTCTAATTGGGGTTAGAGCGGGGCCGCATTGCGAAAATTATTCGCGCGAATAAAATTCGCGCGGTTTATTTTCCGCATTTTAATATATTTTTCTCGCGAATTTTAAATCGCATGTGCGTGCAGCTTCACACATCGAGGGTATACTGGCAGAAACGAATAAGTGCAAAATTTAACAAAAACTAGTTACATACATGGGCATACTTAGTTTTTTTTTCTTTATTTTCTAGCAAAACCTTATAACTGCAGAAGCATTAACTACGGAGTTTTTCACTGTGTAAAGCAGATATTTAGCAATTTTTACTATAAACTTAGCAGCAAAAACTTATATAATGTGTTATGACACAACTTGAATAATAAAATACAGGGATAATGAAATAAAAGCATTTACTTTCTTTACTCATAAAAACAACTATTAATAATTTAATTTTATATTTATATGTAAATCAATATATTGGATTTTATTTAGTTCTACCTGTTAAAACAGAAACTTTTTTTTTGTTTTACTGACAGGCAGAACAGAATATGTGAGTTTGTTATGTTTTGCATGTTAAATGTTAGGTATATGTAATGAAATTTAATGCTCAACCTCAGTAGCAAAAGCAGATAAGGCTCAATTAGTCGGTTTTGCTTGCTAATGTTTTCAGTCTTTTATCACGTGCGCACGTATTTTTCTTCCAGATTTTCATTTAAATACTCTTTTATAGACTGAGTTTGTGTAAAATGTGGTCCAGAGGAAAGAAGATTGGAAATAAATAATAGTACAAGGTACTTATGTATGCTAATTCCGTATGTAATTTTGAGTATTTATTTCGGTGCATAAAAATCAAAAGATTATTATATTATTAGACGCTAAGATATTACTTAATTAATATTTCCAAGATATAACTCTTCTTTTGAAAGTGACAGATAACTACTTCAACATCATACTCTCGTCGCAGACGTGCACGAAACTAACGAAAGTGATAATTTTTCTGGGTCATCAACCAGTATTAAGAGTCTGAATGTTGAATGAATGAATGTGTCGGTGACGAAATCAAGATGGACATGGAGAGCTTGTTCAGCGATGTATCTGATAACCAAAATACAACCTATTTACCTTCCTCCAGCCATGGACCAAGATGGTGACGTAGTTACTCTTCGAAATTTATTTGGAAAAGATTTGCAGCCAGCTTTGCAATGATGGAGTCCCTACAGATTTTTTGAAGATTATCTAAATAATGATGAAGTCGATGATTTATTAGACCAAGATATTCAATTGCTACAAAAAAAAACTGAAACAAAAAAACTCGGCTATAATTGCTAAATTTATATTAGAGGAAACTTTGTATAAAATGTAGGAAAAGGTTAAACTGATGAAAAGGCGGAGAAAAACAAATCACACATATTGGGCAGTAAATGTAGCAAAAAGAAGATGAGATGATGGTTTACCCTGTAAGTCTCGCTCTAAAGATCGGCCAGCAAAAATCCAAAGGACATAAACTATTCTGAATGTTTAATTTTGTTTCTAGCATTAGCAAATACTAATCGGATCGGAACAAATAAAATGAAAAGAATGCTAGAAACAAAATATGTCGACATTGCTGCAATGTTGATTTCGTGGGTAAAACAAATTTAATTCTTTTCCATGTTTCTGCAGAGCGTCCTAAGCAAGTACTTGCTGTGAAATAAGAGTTTACGCAGAAAACAATGGGCCTCATAAGAAGGCTCAGGGTCACTCAGCGGGCGATGGAGAGAGCTATGCTCGAAGTATCCCTACGGGATCAAATCAGATATAAGGAGATCCGCAGGAGAACCAGAGTTACCGACATAGCTCATCGAGTCTCTGGAAGCCGCTGGAATCAGGTGGCACAAGATCGTGTTCTGTGGCGATCCTTGCAAGAGACCTATATCTAACAGTGGACGTCTATTGGTTGAGACGACGACGCAGAAAAATACTACTTTACAAACAATGACGTAAAAGTGTAAGTTTGCCAAAAGTTTTCTACCAAAACTCTTAACATTGCAGTTTTTGACGCTTTAAAAAAATGCAATAGTACTGGTAATTTTAATGCAGTTGATAATAAAGGAAAACGTAAGCCAGATAACAAAACTAAGCCGATTTTGGAAAGTATTCGTCGCCACCCGACGGTGATTAGTGTTACTGAAGACGTTAAAGAGGAGGACGTTTTTTTCGAGGACATTATGTGATTTTCTATTATTTTTATATTTTAATTACCATTGTATCTGCACAATAAAGCTTTAAACAGCTTTATCGTAAAGATACAATGGTAATTAAAATATATAATAATAAAAGTATCACTTATTTGTTTTTTAAATGCAGTAATTTCCAGAATATTTACAGGTAAAAACGGATAACTTTGAGCAATTTAGTATTTTGCCGTCTTAAATACAAGATTATTTCAATTATTTTAACATAAACTAATTTCAATGTCATACTATGATTCCTTTTAATATACCGGGTATTAATACTTTGTGTTATAAGGGATTTACAGCTTATTTACGAATTTCAGGTAAAAGCAAATAACTGCACTACCTTTACAGTAACTTTCCTTTTTTCTTCACTTTTTATGACAATTATTATATCAATTAACATATCGAATACTTTTTGGATAACATACCCAACTACAAGTACTGATATTATGTTGTTACTATGCTTTACCGTTAAACTATGATTTTTTAAAACTTAAAATGCTGTTTTCTCAGAATGACATATTGTGCACTTATCCGTTTCTGCCAGTATACCCTCGACATTCCCATATGTCACAGAATTTTGCGAAAAAAATCGCGCGAATAAACGCAATGCGGCCTAGGCCTTAATGTTAAAGCTTCGATATTTTAATGACGCTTGTATTCTAAGTTCTTTGCTTTTATTTGATCCAGATACTATAGTAGACAACACTTTCATATTCATAGTTCATTCATCTTTTTTGCCTGCATTTTCCTCGTATATAAGGCTGTTGTGGTCACCTTTAAAATATTCACAACGCATTAAACGCGATATAAGGAAAGCGCGCTCAGAACGAAGTCTGAGCATACCGATTCCACGTAGTCTTGTCTATCCCACCCCTAGAGTGGATTTTGTAAAGTGCGAAGTGAATCCATAAACAAGTATAAATTAAAAATTTAAAAATCCCCCGAAATTCGCCATTTAGTGGTGGTGGCCATCTTGGATTTACATAGTGCTATTTTACTAGTCAAGTCTTTTCATTTTATACTCATATTGAGGGAGTTGTGATAAAATATGTAATCCGCCATTTTGTAGCGGCGGCCATGTTGGATCGATTTTCATCAAACATAGCTAACAACACTCTCGACTAATTCACCTTTCAAACAAAAAAAAAACCACATTGAAATCGGTCCACCCGTTTGAGCGCTACAGGGGAATAGACGGACACACACACACACACACATACACACACACACACACAGACACGTCAAACACAAACAAAACACCCCGTCGTTTTTTCGTCGGGGGTTAAAAAAGGTATAATTCAGCTCACACTAAGCTATGCTAAGCTATAAGTATAACAGTGGTTTTATTTGCGTATAACATTGTATGCTATATCTACTATATTTAGAGAAGAATACTTAGTACAGCGTAGGCAGAACTGCGCGTAATGCCCTAAATTTCCCAACTGGCAAAGTGACTGCCAAGATGGCAACTGGCAACTGGCTACGGGCAAGCTGAAATCAAAAGAATTTCGTATATCTTCAAGCTACGCTTAGTTAAAGAAGAAAACTTCATGAATACTTAACTGAAATTCTTTGAAAAACCACTCTTACTTCAAATCTGATTAAACTCAGATATATACTTCATACATAAATGGAAAGTATTCCATAACTTATTTTACTTCTTCAGAAATAACTAGTTGTTGTTAAACATCTTAAAGTTCAACGGCGGATGAAACACAAGTTTGTTTCATACATCTCAGTACGTGTGGCTTAAAATTCCATCGAAAGCTCAATCCTAAAGGCAAGTGTCAACTAGTGTCATTATTTTCTTGCCATTGAAACAGATCAAGCAACAAACAGGCAAAGCAATATAATATTTATCATACAAGTCAGTCCATAAATAATTATAAAAAGTGTAGAGTTAGGTACGGAAAGCTATTTTTACCATTATTAATTTTTGAAGAATCAAATGAGTTCGTAAAAGTCAAGGCTTCCGTTTAACCAGCAAACTATAATTTGTTCGCGCTGAAATGCTAGTCTATATTATATTTAAAAAAAAGAAAAAAATCATGTGACAAAGACACTGAATACAATTAAAGTTCTAATACAAACGTTTTTCTAATTCTGTTACTGGAGTCCAGAACGTTACATGTAATGCATTCGTGTGTAAATTAAAAAAAAATTGTATGTTTCAAAACTTTACATAACAAACAATACTAACATGTGAACTCAAAGTCTACCAATGTGCGCCTGGGTTTAATCTTCTCAACTCGTCACACTGAGAGCAGTTTCAACTTAAACTAGTTCACAGATTTACATGGATTTTGATTTCAATTATAGTACAAAATGTTATAAAACACGTCGTACTGCAAGTGTAGTTTTATTTGCATTGTTTTAAATGCACTAAAAATATTTACAAGTACTTAGTTAGCATCCTGTGACCTAAGTACACTTATGAATTACAAACTCAAACTTATGAATTAAAAACTTGGCAAAATAAAATTTATAAATTGATTCTAATGAATTTTTATTCCAAACAAATAGTAATAAACAACGACAAACAAAATCAGTAAAAGTCCGTTCACGAACCAGTTGTCAACGTGGTGAAGTAACGACGCGCCATAAAAATTCATGGCGAATTTTAGTGTTAGTGCATTCGGATTGTGTCTGACTTTGTTGCGTATGTTACATTGTTGCTAAGTCCAAATTATTATTTACTATTGTATTAAGTGACCCTGGGCCTCATAAGAGAGCTCAGAGAACGATGGAGAGAACAATTTTCGGAGTTTCTCTGCGCGATCAAATCAGAAATGAGAAGATCCAGAGTCACCGATAGACGTTGGGGTCCCAAAGTGATGCAGCTAGAGTGGCGACCTCGCACCAGAAAGGGTAGTATTGGCAGACCCCCCCCCCACTATGAGGTTCAAAGGCATCAGATGAGTCGCAGCGATATCACACGAGTAGTAAATCTACAGAGGGGAAGCTTCCACAAGCGGCCCGCTGTAGGTATACTCACACAAACACACTCACCAACGGTTCACGGACGCGCGCTCGTTCCACTAACCGGTACAGTTGGTGACAAACATGCGCATATGTGTGAGTGTACCTACAGCGGGCCGCTTACTAGAAGCTTCCCCTCTGTAGGTACTCTGTGGCGATATGCTGGATACAAGCGGCATTAGACCGCGTCATGTGGTAGTGCCTACAAATAGAACGTCTATCGGTTGATGACGACAAGGACGATACTGTGAGATAATATTATTTAGGGCTTCCAAGAGCATACTAGATTTAGCTGGATTGGCGAAGCATTTAACTAACTAAAGATCTGTAAGATCTCGGAAGAACCAATTCGAGCGGAACAGAACAAGACATGAGTGATTGGCAGATACTTGTATAGAAAGCCGAGACCCTTTTCGGGTCATTGGTTTATTTTATAATACTACTAGGTATATCTTCCCGAATTGTACTTGTGTAATTATATGACCATGTACCTATTTGTATGAATAAGACCAGATGAATCTAATTGGTGTTCCCAAAGTTGTTAATGTGGTGAAACAAAATACATAATTATTTTAAAGTTAAATTACACAAGAGAAAAAAATACTATCAACAAATAAAATAGTATCTAACTCTATTAAAACACCACAATCTAGAAAATAAGGACTGTTTTGGAACCATCAACCAGCAATGTACCTACCAAAGCAATGATGCGCTATAAAATTTTATTGCGAATTTTAGTGATAGAACATTTAAAGAATGACTTTATATAACTAGTTACGTATTATAATTATTTTGATAGCATTGTACTAAGTATGTAGGCCAGAGTATGCCGGACTAGTTTCGAAGTAATGCCTTGTTATTAAATCACATGAATCACAAAATTGCCTGTCCATATAATTTGCCATAGCTAATCGAGACGCGCGGCAGCGCGACGGGCAAGTTGCGGCCGTGACGCATGCCAGTGTGTATATTATTTACACGTAAGTTATACATTTAAATATGGTTTTATAACATATAAATATAAAATATTATTGTCTGTATTCATGCTTTCTGTTCAATGGTTGCTTCAAAGAAATCACTGCTAAACGATAAGAAGTAGAAATAAGAACACAGTGATGTGAAAACATTTTTGTTCGAGAGTACTTATTCGAAGTTTTTTCCATCATTTATAATGAATATCCATTATTTTCTCGCTCACATGATTAGGTACCAAAGAAAATGCGAAAGGTTATGCAATTCGAATGTTTTAGACGCTCGCTTAAGGCTCTTTGGTAATGACTTCAAATGGTCCGGAAATCCATTTCTCGTACTACTTACCCATGTAAATGTCACGAACGAAGACATAATGGAGAACGGAATGTTACATATTTATCTGTATCTTAGAGATAAGTACCTATATGCGTACCTACTCGTATTTTACAAAAATAACTTTTGATGACCGTGATGTTTTTTTTTCGGATAAGGAACAAATGTTCCGTAAAACATCAATATTGCACCAGTAGCTATATACCTACCAGTGTCTAGTCAACGTATAGATATTATGTACATATCGTATGTATGTGCATATGGAAAATATTATAATGACATAGTCATGTAAGTCATATAATATAATTCGATTCATTAAGGTGGCTTTTTAATCCATTATTAGAGATCTATTTGATTATTTTCAATTTCAAAATCTTGGCGTTTCATTGAAATACAAACGAAGATTTAAATCTAGTATTTAAGTATAAAAAAATTAATGAAATTTCTAGATCAAATCCTTAATATTTTTGCGTGATTTGAATTCATCACTTTGCAGATCCGCTATAAATTCCGTGTAAAACTCGATATTCGTGCGAACACGGCACGCTATAACTCCGCGGCGCCGCCAACCTACCCGCTACATGGCAGTCCGCAATCCGAATGCACTTCGAGCTTCACGCTATAAATTTTTGTGTGATTTTTATGGCGCGACGTTAACCCGCCACTGTGACAGCTGGCTCGCGAACGACCGATTTTATGGGACTTTACATTTACCGTATTTCATAATGTTTACAACAAATGTCTAACTATAGGCCCGCCGATAAGCTGAGACGAGTTTTTATACGACTGCCTGAAAAAAGGATACATATTGTTTTTAGGGTTCATGTATGTATGTGAGTTTATATATTCCACCATAACTTCTATACGCCTGAACCGATTTTGATAAATGAGGTATCGTTAGAATTCTTAGCTTATTCTGGGTGACATAGGCTAGTAAAATTAAAAAAATGATGGGGTGACCATGGTCCCGCATTAAAGACTAAAAGCTTAAATTACTAAGCGTAGTCGGGTTTTATTTAGTTTATGAACTTTATCTCTTACAGACTTTTGTCTAAAGAGCAGTGTCAGTAGAATTAAATTTTATAAAGAAAAAATCACTCTGCATCAAACAGAAAACAATATGAGATGCAGTGAATAGCGCACTTGAATGATTGATGTCTTGATTCAAAGGAAGAGATAAATTAGAATTCTTTCTAGAGACCTAAATCTAGATAATCCGCGTTTGTGAACTCCGCAGAGCGCGTCGTGAGTTATGGTGCTAGTGCTTTAAAAGTATTGACATGAATCAGTTAGAGCCAGTTACACATCAGGCGGTTAATGTAAGATTAACGTTAAAGTTAAACATTCCCACCACCACCACTACAGCCTTTTTTACGTCCCATAGCTGCTGGGCACAGGCCTCCTCTCATATAGGAGAAAGGAATTTAGAGCATAGACCCGCCACGCTGCTCCAATGAAGGTTGGTGGGCTTTAACGACTATAATTGTCACATTATAGTGATAATAGCCGGAACCGACGCGACGGCTTAATGTGCTCTCCGAGGCACGGGGGCGAAACACCGCCAACTACCAACTCCGAGCTGGCACTGAGAATTTCTTGACAGGTATACCAAATACCTAACAATTATTAGCCCGACCCGGGAATCGAACCCGGGACCTCGTGATCTGCAGTCGAATATACTATCCACTAGACCAACGAGGCAGTTATGTGTGTGAATGCTCTATATAAAATTCCCCAGATTCAAATTGCGTTACTTCTCACGCAAAATATCCGAGTACATTATAATATACAGACTTTGCAACGCCAAATCTCTTGGACTGAGTGAGATAATCTCTCTAGAATCAGAAATGTATTTTCATTCATGCATTTTTATTCCAAACAACGTTTCCAATCCCTGTAGAACCTGCCAAATATATAGCAACCGGTCTGGCAACAAGACGGTTTATAAAAATTCAGCAAAATAAATTCAAGTGAGGGTAGTCATGACTTAAAACTAAAACGCCGGCGGCATTTAAATTCAGAACCGATGCCAGCATATGCGAAAACGGAAATAAATTGTACATTTTGTATTTCAGTCAAGAAACGTTTTAAAATACCTGGTCTTTGTTTACAATAATGTATGATTCAAATTTGATGACAAAGTGCTTTCTAAACCACGATAATTTAAGTTTCAATATGATATAGATTTTTGGGCGGAATTAATTCCTACAAAGGTGGATTTAGATTTTTTTTTTTGTTAAATTATAGTAACAAGTTTACTAACAATAGGTATCATGTGACAATGGTCGTTAAAGCTCGCTAACCCGCATTAGAGTAGTGTGGTGGGTCTAAGCTCTAAATCTCTCTCTCCTTTGAGAGAGGAGGCCTGTGCCCAGCAGTGGAGCGTTAAAAGTCTGTAGTGGTGGATGGAGGCCGGAGTATGCCCGACTAGTTTCGAAGTAATGCCTTGTTATAAATCCTGAGAAGAAGAGAAGAGACCTGTGCCCAGCCGTGGGATGTTAAAGAGCTGTAGAGGAGTGGAGAGGCGGAAAATAACAAGTAATTTCATAAAAAGAGAGAATAATCGCAAAAATTCATGTCCTCTACGAATACTTTCACGTTCACGTTTCCAATATATTGTAGCCGCTCTTTCCGACACGAATGTCAATATTTATTCAACGTGTTCGAAACGAGTACCGTCACCAAAAAAATACCGTGTTAACTACAAGGGCACAGTAAAGAAACTGTAGAACTTTCAAAACATTAGATGTATTCAAAGTAAAAATATGTTTGTTGTTGTGTGAACAGTGTTGTAATATTGTATCTGTAATCTATCTTTACTATACTAACTATGTCCTAAATCCACGGATTGCTTACATTGGTTATACGTTGTTATTTTAACTGTCACTCAAAAAAAGGAGGAGATTCTCTATTCCCATTTTCTCTTTTTCTCCTCTTAATTTTTGTTCGTACACCGATGTTGAAGTTGTGTGGGCATAAAAATAAATAACGCCAACGTGAGATGCACGTTCTACTTAAACATACTTACGTGTACAGACAACAAATATTTTTATACTTTGTAGTGGAGTTTGAACTCAGTTAGTTTTTTTGAAAAAATATTTATTTACAACACCAATGCCTCTACAACATAAAGCTTATTGATTACTGATTTGAATTACTGAATTGATGATGATGATGATGATGACTGATAATATTATTCATGAAGTTTGAGATTTATTTGCTAACCGTACCCGCTCTCACTCTAATACGCCTTTACTATCACAAAATTGTCAACACGTAAGTACACACTCGGGAAATTGTAGTATGTTTTTTCATAAAATATTTCCCAACTAAAGGAGACTCAAATAGAAAAATATTATTCACTTTGCAGGAGACAAATTGATGTAATTGTATAGACGATTGTCGTTTTTCTGTCTATTTTCCGAGAGTTAAGTGCTATTTTTTGTTTTGTAAATTCCGTTTATCTACACCCATGCTTTAAATCCTCTATTAAAGATTTTGAAACAGTTAGCTTATTGCCAACTTTAGAACACCCAATGTTGTAACAACCATTACATCATCCAAACGAGTGATGTAATGAAATACGGTACAATATTACATCATCCGTTTTTAACCCCGACGCAAATACGACGGGGTGTTAAGTTTGACGTGTCTGTGTGTATGTGTGTCTATTCCCCCGTAGCACTTAAACAGGTGAACCGGTTTGAATGCGGAGGTGGGAATGGGGGTGTGGGCGTGGGCGTGGGCGTGGGTTGGGCTTGAGTTGGGTGTGGATGTGGTTGTGGGTGTGTGTGTGCGTGTGTGTATGTTGTGTGTGTGTGTGTGTGTGTGTGTGTGTGTGTGTGTGTGTGTGTGTGTGTGTGTGTGTGTGTGTGTGTGTGTGTGTGTGTGTGTGTCTGTCTGTTCCCCCGTAGCGCTCAAACGGGTGAACCGGATTGAATGCGGGGGTGAGGATGGAGTGTGGATGTGAGGAGTGGGTGTGTGTGTGTGTGTGTCTGTCTGTTCCACCGTAGTGCTCAAACGGGTGAACCGATTTGAATGCGTTTTTTTTTTGTTTGAAAGGTGAATTAGTCGGGAGTGTTCTTAGCTATGTTTCATGAAAATTGGACACGCCACAAAATGGCGGATTATATATTTTTTCACAACTTCCTCAATATGGGTATCAAATAAAAGGGCTTGACTAGTAGAATAGCACAATGCAAATTCAAGATGGCTTCAACACAAAATGGCGAATGTCGGGGGTTTAGCAGTAAGCTAACTATTTTAGAATCTTATAGAGGATTCATATTATGGGTGTAGATAAAGTCTTGTATGCAACTGTTGATAATTAGGTATTAAAACACTCACATTCGGCTTCGCCTCATGTGATAAACCCACATTCGTGTTTTAATACCCCTTATTACACAACATTTGCATAAATAACTATTATCCGTGGCCTTTTGTAGGTCTACGAGAATATAACCGTTATATTCCGAACCAGTGGTAGATTCATTTGTCGATTCGTAAGCACTTGTAAAAGTTTATCTGAATAAAAAATATGTCTATTCTATTCGGCTTTCAACTGCCCACAAGACAGTTAAGGCACTTATTGTAACATTTGTTTTGAAAAGAGCAACTGCTGAGTTTCTTGCCAGCTCTTCTCAGCAGAATCAGCATTCCGAACCGGTGGTAGATTCTTGACATGTCATGAGAGCCACACGTTGGCCTACGTGAAATAAATGATTTTGAATTTGAATTTGAATTTGACCTACAAAAGGCCACTAACTTTACTAACTAACACTTTTTAATAACGTTATATTATATTATCGTTATATTATAATTTATAACGTTACATAAAATAACGTTAATAAAAAAACCATAGCACTCTACATAATAGTGGATACAGTCCCTAATAGAATTGCTTTGAAACTGCAACGCAGACAAAGTAAAAGCAATTGAATCTTAACTTTATAGCAAGATCGTATTTTATGGATGGCGCATTATCATACGATTTCATTTGTAACAATCCAATGAATATAAATGAAATTGCTTTTTTTTTCAGGGCAGCGAGTGGTTGCATTCTATAAGAAGATCTATTATGAAAAATTACTTTTAAATTGTGTGTTACAAAAGTCTATTTGAATTGCTTAAAAAATAGTTCACTTCAAGTTCACTTTCAATACCTATCCGTAAATATACTTATTCTATGTCAATGTGCAAAAATTTTTGTTTTCTTATTTTGCCAGCAGCTGAAGAAATACGACACAGATTTAGTTTTTTCTAAATTACTTACCCGGTTTTATTTTTTTATTTTCCAGGACAAAAGTAGCCAGTGTCAATCTCCAGGACGCAAGCTAAGCTCTGGGCCCTATTTCGTCAAGATCCGTTCGAGGAAACGCGGCCCGTGGGAACATTCGGACCTCCAAAACCAGTCACCCATCCAATTACCGACTTCCATTCAATGTTGTTTAACGGCGCAACAGGCTTCATCTATTCTTCATACTAGACTGGACCGTGGGGCGGCGACTTCACCGCGGTGCGGAGCCCCCCAGACACGACAGCTCAGCGCGAGGAGACCCCTTCTCCCCCCCATGGACCCCACCTGACAGGCCCGCCTAGAAACTAGCAGGCCAGGCAAATAAGGGTAAAAGAACACCACCGGCGTGGCGACCCTGGGTAATGAGGCCCGCGTCGCCCGCACCTCCGTGACCCCACGGCCACGAAGAAGTCCCAGTCGAATTTGTGACCCTAAAATAAGAGACTTTAAGTCCGCATTAGGCTGATGTTTTAGTTTCGATACTCGAAATGTATCAACGTTGTCGAAAGCTCGTACTAAGCATACTGTATACAATTGCCATTGACCACAGCGTAAACATTTATGGTACTATATTAGAATAGCAGTTTTACGACCGCATACGGATTTTATTACACAATAGGAACCGACATTTTACAAAATATTTGCATTGTTGAATTTGTAGCGACACATTAGGTGTGCATGCAAGGCGTTCTGTCGACGTTAGCAAAACGCATTGCATGACGACACACGGCGCCGCGGAGGGGAGTCTATCCCGGCACGTCGCGACCGTTAGACGGGTACTAAAATCACTGTAATTAATAATAATAAAATTGGTAATTGTGTTTGGACATATTAACATTAAACAACCAGTAACTTGATAAAGCCCTTTATTTATTTATCATCTTTCCAACAAACATTTAATTACCCAGCTGGTAACATATCTACCAAAGTGGTGACCCCGTGAAAAAACAACATGCAGCCTGTACCAGCACCCGGGTCGATAAATAACCTGGCAGCGCCCGTACCCCAGGTAAAGGAAGAAAGGATGGCGGAATTGGCAGCGATTACCGTCACATCGCGCGTGCCTGAATTCTGGGCAGACCACCCAAGGTTGTGGTTCCTCCAAACGGAGGCTATTTTAGCCCCACAAAAAATGTCGGACGAGGCCCGGTACAACCTTGTCATCACCAAGCTGTCCAAAGAAGCCATACAACAAGTCACAGATATTCTTATCACGCCGCCGGATGCACAAAGGTACGAAGCACTGAAGGCGCGCCTCCTCGCCGTTTACGAGGAGTCGGAGACGCGCCAAATTCAACGACTCATCGGCGAAATGGAACTGGGTGACCAGCGGCCGTCGCAGTTATTACGACGCATGCGTGACTTAGCCCGAAGTAAGGTGCCAGATGACACGCTTAAAATATTATGGCAGAGCCACTTACCTGCCGCAGTCCAGGGAATAATCGCGGTGACCGAAGCGACGGAGTTGGATGTCCTTGCGCGCATTGCTGATAAGGTAATAGAAACAATTTCCCCTAACAATGTATTCGGACAGAAGGGTCCGCAGCTCGCGGCCATTGCAAGACCCAATGGACCGCAATACGGTCCCAAATACCGTTCGCGCTCCAGGGGACGCTCACAGGAAAGATCCAACTTTCCAACGAACACCAGACCCACCACCACCAGACCGACGCCCAAAGACAGGAAACCGGATTGGCTGTGTTTTTACCATTTCCGCTATAAGGCCAAGGCACGTAAATGCGTTGCCCCGTGTGCGTGGAAGCCGGCGGAAAACCAGGCGTAGTACAGGAGGTGGCGGGACCCTGTACCCATACTACAAGTAACCGTCTGTGCATCACTGATCGTACTAGTGGACTTCGATTTCTAGTTGATACAGGAGCCAATGTTTCGGTGCTCCCCGCACGTAAGTCAGCTAGTGTTAATAGTGCTACTTATAAACTTTATGCTGCCAACGGAACTGAAATAAGTACTTACGGTGTTAAAACATTAGTGTTAGATTTAAACATGCGTAGACCTTATCGTTGGACATTTATATTAGCAGCAGTGAAACAACCTATTTTGGGTGCAGACTTTTTGACCCACCACAGACTCTTAGTAGATTTAAGCAACCGAAGGTTAATAGATTTAGTAACTAATGTAAATAGCTTAGGCTCTATAGTATCTTGTAACCAACCTAGTTTAAACACGTTGGATACATCGCATCCTTATTTTAATATTTTGTCAAAATACTCAGACATAACGAAACCTGTGTCTTTCAAGGATACCCCTAGGCATACAGTGTTTCATCACATAGAGACGACAGGGCCGCCCGTGCATGCGCGTGCGCGCCCCCTCCCTCCCGAAAGGTACAAAAAGGTAAGTGAAGAATTTCGCATAATGCAGGAATTGGGCATTTGTCGTCCTTCGAAGAGCGCATGGTCAAGTCCGTTACACGTTGTTCCGAAGAAAAACGGAGATATTCGACCGTGTGGCGATTACAGACGACTCAATGCTATTACGAAACCGGACAGATATCCAATTCCGCGTTTGCATGATTTTACTTATATATTGTCTGGTAAAAGTGTTTTCAGCAAAATCGATGTGAATAGAGCATATCACTGTATTCCTGTTGCTCCTGAAGACGTTGAAAAGACTGCGATCATCACCCCATTCGGATTATATGAATTTCCTCGAATGTCGTTCGGTTTGCGCAACGCAGCACAATCCTTTCAACGCTTCATGAACAATACAGTACTACAAGGTTTAGGTATCGAACGAGCCGACGGAACTTTTGAACCTAGTTCAGAGTTCATATTCTGTTATATTGACGATGTTATTGTAGCCAGCGACTCGAGTTCTACACACGAACTTCACCTGGAAGCCTTATTTAAACGGTTAAATGAATACGGTATTACAATAAATTTATCGAAGTGTTCATTCGGACAGTCACATATCGAGTTCTTAGGACACGAGGTGACCACCGAAGGCATAAAGCCTTCACTTGATAAGGTCCAGGCTATTATCGATTTCCCTAAACCGGAAACAGTCGCACAGCTTAGAAGATTCATTGGTATGGTGACGTTTTATAGACCTCACCTACCAAACGCAATGAAATATCAGGCCGAGCTCAATAAATACATCGTTACCGCGAAAAAGAACGATAAATCACTAATTGTTTGGGACGATTCAGCTAACGAAGCATTCTTGAAATGTAAGAAAAGTCTTCAGGAAGCTGCGACATTATCTTATCCCATACCGCACACTCCACTAGCGTTGATGACGGATGCATCAAATACTTGCGTAGGTGCCGTATTACAACAATTAGTCAACGGTCATTGGAAACCATTAGGTTATTTTTCGCGCAAATTAACAGACACTCAATTAAAGTATAGTACATACGATCGCGAATTGTTAGCCGTATACCTAGCTATAATTCATTTCAGAAAAATGTTCGAAGGAAGAGCGCTTACCATATATACAGACCATAAACCGCTCACCTTTGCATATAGTAAACTAACTAGCGATAAAGAAACGCCTCGCAGAACTAGACAACTCATGTATATTAGCGAATTTACAACGGACATTCGATATATTCTCGGTAATGATAATGTAGTCGCCGATTCGCTAAGTCGAATAGAGACAATAACATGTCCAAGTAGTTTAGATTACGAAGAAATCGCTACCGCACAGAGCGATGATACCTACATTGCACAATGGAAACAAGACGCTACTAGCAGCGTAAGCATTAAAAAGGTATGTATGCCTAATGTTGCAACACACATTTATTGCGAAATGTCAACCGACAATATTAGACCTTATTTACCTAAACAATTTCGTAAATTAGCTTTTGACTTAGTTCATAATTTAAGTCATCCCGGAATTAATACCACACGTAAACTAGTATGTCAGCGTTATTTTTGGCCAGGTATGAATAAAGAAGTCAATAACTGGACCAAGACTTGCGTTCAATGCCAGAGAGCGAAGGTTCAACGTCACACCGTATCCGTTTTAGGTCGATTTGAACCGGCCGGACGTTTTGAACATATCCATACTGACATTGTTGGTCCATTACCAATCACGGTCGACGGATATAGGTACTTACTTACCATTATCGATCGCGCCACACATTGGCCGGAGGCATTTCCACTTAAAGAGATTACAGCGGAGGCCGTAGCGAAAGTCATTTATAACGGATGGATCACCAGGTTCGGAATATTTCAGCTCTTAACTACGGACCAGGGCCGTTCTTTTGAGAGTAAATTGTTTTCCGAACTTTTGAGGTGCATGGGCGCACATAGAATTAGAAGCAGTCCTTACCATCCGCAAAGTAATGGAGCTATAGAGAGATGGCATAGATCACTCAAGGTCGCTCTCAAAGCCCGACTTAATACTACTTCGTGGGTTGACGAGTTACCTACCGTTTTACTAGGACTCAGAACTACCTTACGAAGCGATTCCAACATTAGCGCCGCTGAATTAACCTACGGACGCACGTTACGGTTGCCAGGCGAATTTTTCGCGTCAGCGAAAGAGGAAACTACTGACCCGATTACATTAGTACAGGACATACGAGACAAGATACGTAAGTTGAAGGCCGTTCCTGAAAGACAACGAGATTCTCGGACTTTATTCATCCATCCAGATCTAAAGTCCGCTGAATATGTATTCGTAAGGAATGATGCAGTTCGTAAACCCTTACAGACACCTTACGACGGTCCTTATCGTGTATTACGTAGAAGCAGTAAGGTATACAAACTTCAACTTCCTAACAGACAACTAAATGTATCTATAGACAGACTCAAACCTGCCTATATATTAAACGACTCATTGACGGATGACATCATGACTGATAGTGATAACCCTACGATCAAAGTATCTAGAAGTGGTCGAGTTATTCGCCCACCTATACGTTTCAATTTATAACTTACATGTATCCATTTTACCTTGTAAGCATAAGTAGTTAACTAAGAAATTATAATATGCAACTAAGTATAATTATTATTAAGGTTTTATGACACATACACATTTATATGAACGATCATTTATAATAATATTTTATTTGCAACTCTTAGCTATTGTGTTCTACTTTTTAAACATGCAAATCTGTCAAAATATCGTATTTATGTTAAGATGTAACTTCTTCTCGTAAAAATAATTTTTGGAGTGCATTAGTTAATTAAATTTCAAAGAGCTAACACGTCCATGATTTTTACAAATATGGGCAAAAATCAGTCTAAGGAACAAAAGGAGCAGATTATAATAGCTCAGAACTCAACAGAAGTAGAAGCGCACATGTCTCGGCAGAGCGTTTTAACCATGGTAATCATCGGGTTACTCCTGCTTATCGTTGGGTGTGCCTTGATCCGAAAGGTTCGTCGAGGCATTCGGCGGCAGTTCCGCAGCCGCATGAGGGCCTGGCTCCGCGAGGAAGTTAGTGGACCAGCGGCAACCCTTACGCACGTGCAAGTACAGCCGGCAGTAGCAGCACCAGCAGCGGTCGCGAATCTCGCACCAAATCCCGCGCCTGTTGCTACCCACTACGCGTAACACGTTCCGTAATTAATTCTTTTGTACTTATTCATTTTTTATTACTGTTATCATGACTCCACAAATTATTTTTACCTTTAACCATACTTATCTAGATATAAAATTTATTTTTATGTAACTAGTTCATACTGTGTATTGTGAAACCTACCGTGTCAGCGCACTCGGCGAGCGCAGCTGCCGATCATATTACAGAGCGCTCAGCAATGTTTGCCCCAGTGCAATTGTATGTTATTATTATATTTTGTAACTACTTAGTTATCATGTTTGAAATGTATTTAGTTTTGCTTTCATGTAGTATCAACCTTTCTTTTTACAAAAAGGGGAGGTTGATGTAGCGACACATTAGGTGTGCATGCAAGGCGTTCTGTCGACGTTAGCAAAACGCATTGCATGACGACACACGGCGCCGCGGAGGGGAGTCTATCCCGGCACGTCGCGACCGTTAGACGGGTACTAAAATCACTGTAATTAATAATAATAAAATTGGTAATTGTGTTTGGACATATTAACATTAAACAACCAGTAACTTGATAAAGCCCTTTATTTATTTATCATCTTTCCAACAAACATTTAATTACCCAGCTGGTAACATATCTACCAAAAATTTTTTGAAATATTTTCTCGTTGGGATTTCTCTAAACAACGATTTAAATGGCTATAAAATTCCTCAAACATAATATTGTGGCTAATTCTGTTGTACACAATTCTCTAAACCTAAACTAAAATGACAGGGCTAAATATATTCTTATCTCTTTCACACTGATACCTGCGGAAAAGGATAGCACTATTTTTAAACCTGTCAATTTAGTTTAGTTTAGAGATTGTGTACAACATAATTGGCCACATTGTATCATTGATAGCCAAAAAAAATTCATTGCCTATTTATTGAAAAATTTACTTACAGAGTTCACTGAATGATAAAAAGTAGGGCCTTTAAAAAAGTCTTCATGTTCTTTCTATACCTACCTATCTATAAAGCATCGACTGATTGAGTGACAAAAACGCGACGCATAAACCGGGAGGCCTCAATAATAATAGCCCAAGAACAACATTTTTGCTGTCCTCCACACACTTTACTTGGATTTCTAAAAAATATTCTCCCGTTTAGCAGCGACTCAATTTAGCTTGCATTTCCAGTATAAAATTGCACATTCAAATCTACCTTTCGCCTCCGTCCCGGCGTAATATCTCCTTGGAGGGTGAACTTTCGTTCCCGTACACTTTGGAGGCATTTTATCATATCTCAGAAACCCCGTCTGGAACGGTCTCGCTTGATGTATGGTAACATTATGACTGGCTTCGATGCTTCGCTACCCATGTAATGGAAAAGCGTGGAATCCCTTTATTGAAACACGATTTGAACTGGATGAATAATTCTTACAAACTACTCGTCGGCGGGGCTTGAACCGGATTCAATTTATCGGTTGGTTTATAACCGGTTAAATATGTTGCTCTTCAATTTACCGGTTAATTGATTGAACGAACCCTGAGTCTTATTGGCAACGTAAGACGTAACGTAACCGTTTTTTGTAACGGTAAACGGTTGTACGGGAAAAAACGGTTAAACGTTTAGCTAATGTTAGTTACAACAAGTGTAAATTGAAAATTTAAAAAACCCCCGACATTCGCCATTTTGTGGCGGCAACCATCTTGGATTTGCAATAGTGCTATTCTACTAGTCAAGCCCTTTCATTTGATACCCATATTAAGGGATTTGGGAAAAAATATGTAATCCGCCATTTCGTAGCGGCGGCCATCTTGGACCGATTTTCATCAAACATAGCTAAGAACACTCTCGACTAAATCACCTTTCGAACAAAAAAAACCGCATTCAAATTGGTTCACCCGTTTGAGCGCCACAGGGGAACAGACAGACACACACACACACACACACACACACAGACACGTCAAACTTATAACACCCCGTCGTTTTTGCGTCGGGGGTTAAAAATACAGCAACAGTTACAATTATTAAGAGCCCTCTCCATGGAAGCGACAAATCGTTGGTGGGTGGAGTCTAAAACAGTGATTTCTGCATTTAGAGAGCGAGACGTCTTCAGTAAAGAAGAGTACTAAAAATATATACATAAATAAATAATAAATTAATTAAATAAATAAATTTTGCTTGAGATATCATGATTTTTAGTGAAAAACGGCAAAGTAATAAGATGCAAATCTAGGTTTGGAACTACGCCTATTTTAGCAAATATTGGGCAATTTTTTACATGAACTAAAGACATTTGAAATTATTATGAAGTAACGTATGATAAGACTTTTTTCAATTTTCTAGTTTCTTATGTAGTTTATTTACGCACGAAGTTGCCTCAAAATTTGCCATAACTTTCAAACTTTTTGCTTGCGTCATAACTTTCAAAATAAATATAATTTTACTATTTTTTTATTTTATGGCATAGATAATGGAGATATAAATTGATATCTGGCTTAACTTTAGATCTATTGCAACAAATATTAGAATAATAGCCGTAATACGTTTGTATAGAGAAGCGCGTGAGGAGAGCAGCCTTAACCAGTTTAGTCGAAGTAGCCGCAGCAGCTTGCACACCAGCATACCAATAGTCCTATAGTTTATGTTTCTTCTACAACACAACATTATGAAGCATACTTAAGTAATAATGGCACGAAAATAAAAACCCTGACGGCATAATAAACTTTGTTATTTGGTTGCAGTCGCAAGATTATCACAAATCGATTGACGTAAAAGTCATCAAAATCGGCCCACGCGTTAAGTCTCTAGAGCGCCGCAAACATACATAGAGTATTATACACGTCATTTGGATATCCAGGATACTTTTATCCCGAAAAATCAAGGAGTTCCCACGAGATTCCTAATAAACCTAAATCGTAGGCATTATGGATATTAAGGGCCTGTTTCATCACCTTCTAATATATTGTGTCAGATAGCCTATTCACAACTTTTGTCTTTCTCACTTGACATAAAGTTAGAAAGTGACAAAACTTACGTTTAGGCTATCCGACACTAATCAGAAGGTGGTGAAACAGGCCGTAACTGTACTATAATGTTACACATAGGACACTACCTAGTACATAGGACTAGGTAGTCCTATGTGTAACATTATAGTACAGTAAATATTCATAACAATACGTCAAATAAACACACCTTGCCTACTTTTAACGCGCGCCCGTTACAAATGAGATAATGCGGGCACGGAAAGCCTGCGCGTATTAATTTAATGTAATGGCGACTATTAATTTTAATTTTGCGAATATACTTCACTTTAATTGAGTAAAGAGCATATTATTATTACACAGAATACACCGTTAATACGCTGCGAGTGTTTTCTATTTGTTAAATTATTTTTCTGTGGTCCAAGTCTTATGACACTGATTTGTCTATTTATCGATCGATAGAATAGAAAATTCAATCGATATCGAATAAGCTATCTAACATATTACACATATAATTAACATATAATATATATGTTAGAAACAGAAAAATGTTAGATAAATGTTTCACATTTATGTAATTGTAAGGATGTCGTGTGTCTGTCTGTCTGTTTGCTAGCTTTTTACGGCCCAATAGTTTAACCAATTTTAATAAAATTTAGTACAGAGCTAGCTTACATCCCGGGGACGAACATAGGCTACTGTTTATTCCAGAGTTCCCACGGGATTCTTAAAGGCGCATCCGTTTAACCTCCTCTCTCATATGAGAGAGGCATTTAGAGCTTAGACCTGCCACGCTGCTCCAATGCGGGTTGGCGGGCTTTAACGACTATTGTCAGTGATAATAACCAGGACCGCCTGCTTAACGTGCTCTCCGAGGCACGGGGGTGAAACACCGCCAACTACCAAGTCCGGGCTGGAACTGAGAATTTCTTTACAGAAAAACCCAATACCTAACAATAATTTGCCCGACCCGGAAATCGAACCCGTGACCTCGTGATCTGTAGTCGAATATGCTAATCACTAGATCAACGAGTCAGTCAGGCCTAACATAAATCCACTCTTATTCTCAATGTTCACAATGTAAGAAATAGTTCGAGGGGAGTCGCTGAAAAAATATTAAGAAATAAATGTCAGGTACATGAAAGCATTTCGAGAACACTACAAAAACACTAACTGCTCTCTAAACACAACATGGCTGGAAAAAAGTTTACGACATAGTAAAACACCCAAAAAGTTTCACGAATATGATTTTACGAGCAGAATACCCGCAGTATATCCGACTTTTTGCACAAAATGCCCTGAAAACACTTTTTTCTGTGATTTTTTTGGACAAAGCTGTGGTAGTAGTAACGTGCTTTAGAGTTTTTTTTTTAGGTTTTATTACCTACGCGCTACGTAGTGGACATACTATTTCATGTGAATATAGGTACCTAGTTTGTAAGAGTAATATTATTTAGAGTTAATTTTTAGGGTTCCGTAGTAAACAAGGAACCCTTATAGTTTCGCCATGTCCGTCCGTCTGTCTGTCCGTCCGTCCGTCCTCGGTTAATCTCAGAGAGTATTAGTGCTAGAAATCTGTAATTTGGCATGGGTATAAATATTAATCACGCCGACAAAGTGGTGAAATAAAATTTTGATAAATATTTTTTTTTAGGGTAGCTCCCCTACATGTAAAGGGGGATGAATATTTTTTTTCTCGTCTACCCCGTAGTGTGGGGTATCATTGAATAGGTCTTTTAATTAGGTTCTTTTAGGAAAAATACTGTGGGTGTGGGAACATCATTTTTCGATTTCTAGATCCGTTTGTAAAATATGATGTTTTAAAGTGCTAATATTTATTAGAGTCAAGTGTCCCTCCCCCCCTCTATCAGCCAAATGGCAGTATATAGGAACTTGAAAAAAATCCCAGCAGTAGTATATATAATCAATTTTAATTTTAAAGGAAAACTTTCATGGCTAAGTAGGGTTCACAGGTTTTAAGGAGTTATAATATCTGTTTTTCGAGGATTGTGACTACGGAACCCTACACTGCGCGTGGCCCGCCACGCATATCTACCGGCAAAGTTGTTACAGTAGCGATGAAATTCGCGTGGCTAAGAAACACAAAAAAGAAATATACGTATGTATAATGTATATATTTACAATTTGGTATCAAATTAAAGGTTTTAAATACGCACATTCCGAAAGTATAAACTCAACACATATTAAATATCAAATGAGCCGCACGGAGCCAGTCGATTGAAACGGCGCAAGACCGAGGCGTGTGAATATTTGTACAAGAGACCTGTGACCAGCGGTGGACGACTGTCTGTTAAGCGCGTCTTAGTATCACGCTTATCGTTGACTATGATAGACCAATTTGTATATATCGTAGTAGCCATATAGTAGCGTTTTAGAATAACGCCGAACGCTCAGTGCTAACGCTCGTCAGCGCGACGCAATGCATACCGAAGACAGGTGGACGTCGACCGCCGAATTCTCAGCGCCGACGATCAGCGTAACTATAACCAGCAAACGAAGAAGAAGATGCATAACAAAACAGTTGTTAAACACTCACGAGCTGTATTTATTGCGACAATGACTTGTAACGACGCCTGGGGAATAGACTCCTCGGCAGGGCAAAGTTGGTAATGAAACGCGCCCGCCCGGGGAAATCAATGCGGTTTTATTAACTCGGCCCCAAATCGGGCTTCTTTCGCCCAATTAGAGTTGTTATGTTTCAATGAATTTTGCGTACTTTACGGCAACAATACTGTAGGTACAGTGCAATTTAACGTGTCTTTGGCATGAATGTAGGTACAGTGCAATTTAACGTGTCTTTGGCGTGAATGTAGGTACAGTGCAATTTAACGTAGGGACTGAATAACCGGAATTTAATGGTAGTTTTATTTAGCGGTAATGGGCCTACCCTTTTAATAAAAGTAGCGAAATGTTTCAATACCTATAATTTCGGTACCGCTTCATTTCGGTACCTCTTTATTTCTGTACCTTTATATTTCAGTTTAGCGGTACCGAAATAAAAAACGGTTCTTTTATTTCGGTACCGCTATTTATATCAATATTTTTATCTAATAAGGCTTTACTTTGATGTGCCGTTGAATGAATCCCACCACTTCGGCATTTTTTATTCTTTAATATTCTTATTTTTAGATTTAGAATTTGGAATTTCTTAAAATCCTTACGTTTTAACAAACACAGGAACCGACGGGAAGCGGGGGACGCGCGGCGCGCGTCATGTGGCCAAATTCTTCACCCCCGCGCGCGCACCTTTTCGTATTTTTTCGGTACCGAAATCGCAAAGCGGTTAAATAAAGGTATCTTTTATAAAGGTTGAGATTTTGGTACCTATTTTGTACCGGTATGATAACGGTGGTATGTACCGGTATGCTCTACCGCTTTCAGTCCCTGATTTAACGTGTCTTTGGCATGAATGTAGGTACAGTGCAATTTAACGTGTCTTTGGCATGGATGTAGGTACAGTGCAATTTAACGTGTCTTTGGCATGGATGTAGGTACAGTGCAATTTAACGTGTCTTTGGCATGGATGTAGGTTCAGTGCAATTTAACGTGTCTTTGGCATGGATGTAGGTACAGTGCAATTTAACGTGTCTTTGGCATGGATGTAGGTACAGTGCAATTTAACGTATCATTGGCATGGATGTAGGTACAGTGCAATTTAACGTGTCTTTGGCATGGATGTAGGTACAGTGCAATTTAACGTGTCTTTGGCATGGATGTAGGTTCAGTGCAATTTAACGTGTCTTTGGCATGGATGTAGGTACAGTGCAATTTAACGTGTCTTTGGCATGGATGTAGGTACAGTGCAATTTAACGTGTCTTTGGCATGGATGTAGGTACAGTGCAATTTAACGTGTCTTTGGCATGGATGTAGGTACAGTGCAATTTAACGTGTCTTTGGCATGGATGTAGGTACAGTGCAATTTAACGTGTCTTTGGCATGGATGTAGGTACAGTGCAATTTAACGTGTCTTTGGCATGGATGTAGGTACAGTGCAATTTAACGTGTCTTTGGCATAGATGTAGGTACAGTGCAATTTAACGTGTCTTTGGCATAGATGTAGGTACAGTGCAATTTAACCTATCTTTGGCATAGATGTATGTAGGTATAGTGCAATTTAACTGCCTCGATGGTCAAGTGGTTAGCATATTCAACTGCACACCACGAGGTTCCGGGTTCGATTCTCGGTTCGGGAAAATAATTGTTAGGTACTTATTAGGTTTTTCTGTATAGAAATTCTCAGGGCCAGCCTGGAGTTGGTAGTTGGCGGTGTTTCATCCCCGTGCCTCGGAGAGCACGTTAAGCAGTCGGTCACGGTTATTATCACTATCATGTCGTGACAGTCGTTAAAGTTAGTCTTCCAACCCGCATTGGAGCAGCGTGGCGGGTCTAAGCTCTAAATCCCTCTTTCCTATGAGAGAAGAGGCCTGTGCCCAGCTGTGGGACGCTTAAAAAAAGCTTGTAGGGGTGATGGTGGTTGGCATAGATTAAAGAAAACATAATATATAGTTTGCTTTATTATTATTATATTATTCGTCTTTGGTCAATAAGTAAGTGGATACTATAATAGATAATTTTTCATACAAACCTTATAAATACCTTAAGTATTTTACTTTCAAGTATTGATCTTTCTTTCTTTCTCTTTCCTCTTTATTTTGGTCTTTGAAAAAATCTATTCTAATATACCCTATTTTTTTATTCTTCAAATACTTATTTCAGTTTTGCTTCGACTGTAAATCAGTTACTATGCAACAAAACTGTAGTGAAATGCTTTTGTCTCTGGTAGTTCAATTTAATCCTAACTAGCGGACCCGGCAGACGTCATCCTGCCCGCTATTAGCGCCACCTACCGGGTCCAATTTTTCTACTTACAAACCTTCCTCTTGAATCACTCTATATATTAAAAAAACCGCATCAAAATCCTTTGCGACATAGGGACAGAGAAAGCGACTTTGTTTTATACTATGTAGTTATAGTTATAAATTCACTAGTTGTTCTCAATTTCATGGCTTTCAAGGTTCCACCGTTGCGGAATGCACACGATAATAAGATAGCAAGTTTCCACAACTTGAGTGTCTGAAGGACGTTGATAAATGGGAAACTCTGCTTGATTCTACAATTTAATACATATATTATTTACTATAGCTGATGCCAGCGACTTCGTCCGCTTGGATTCTTATAAATCTCATCCCCTATTTAACCCACTTTAGGGTGGAATTTCACAAATTCCAGAAACACGTAATTCTTTATTTTTTACCGACAATACAAATACCGATTTTCATTGAAATATTTTTAAAAATGACGGACTTTCATACAAACTTTCATTGCCACTTGCAAGTAGTTTCTCCAAAATTCCTTAAATACATGAATTCTTTATTTTTAACCGAAAACCAGTTTTCATGGATATAACTTGAAAAATGACGGACTTTCATACTTACTTTCATCCCCTATTTAACCCCCTTAGGGATGGAATTTCCCATAATCCTTTCTTAGTATGCGCCTACGTCATAAAAGGAAGCTACTGTGAAAATTTCGGCTGTGCGTTGATGATCAGTCAGTCAGGACAAGCTTCTTTATATTATTACTAGCTGACCCCCGCGACTTCGTTCGCATGTTTTTAGGTTTTATATAGGATCGGATCGGATCCCATAATTCTTTTATGTACTTAAACTAAATGTAGCCTAAGTTACTCCATATAACATCACCTATCTGCCATTGAAAGTTCCGTTAAAATCGATCCAGCCGTTTCGGAGATTAGTTGGAACAAATAGACAGACTGACAAACATAAATTTAAATGCACACCAGTTTAAAATAAGCCGTACGTTCAAAGATCCGGGCCTCAAGTTATTTGAACACAATAAATGTCTGTCATTTCGAAACTAAAAAACCTATGACCTTGAAATATTTCCGGGACAATATATAAAGTACTACCTTTCTAACAAAAAAAGAATGACTGAAATCGAACAACGCATTAATGAATTACAGCTAAATACGCGTTTTAACTTTCATCCCCTCTCCCGAGGGAACCGTACTGAGTTTCGGGATAAAAAGTATCCTATGTCCTACCTCGGAGTATAAACTCAAATCGTACCAAGTTTCATTCGAATCCATTCAGTAGTTTCGGCGTGATGCGCGGCCAAGATACAGACAGACAGACAGACAGACAGACAGACAGACAGACAGACAAAAATGAAAAAAATTGCAGTTTTGGCTTCAGTATCGATTATATAGTGCCCTCCAATAAAAATTTTCAAAATATCTTCAATGTACAGAATTGGATCTGTTACAGTCTTATTATATTATAGATAGATAGACTAGTGGACCCAGCAGACTTCATCCTGCCCGGTAACATACCGACATCGGTGCCACCTAATGAGACCCGGTAGGTTAACTGTACCTACCCGGTAATACCCACCCAGGATTGAAATGTACAAACAAAATTTCATCCAAATCGGTCCAGCCGTTTAGGAGGAGTTAGGTGAATAACGCACGTACGGAAGAATTATATAGGTACGGGTGAGAGAGTTTACCATATCCACGCGACGGGATGTTTGACAGTTACGAAACCCGTGAACATTTTGTATGGGAAAATGTTTTTTCTCGTATTTTAATTTTTCGTCAATTTTCTAATGTTTTTAATATTTATTATACTATTCTGGATGGAGACAAATAGATACAACAAATCAAAAACCATGAAAATTGGTCCAGCCGTTCTCGAGTTATAAGTGTTCGAACTAACACGACTTTGTTTTATATATAAGATAGATATAGATAGACCAAACATAACTAAGAACACTCCCGACAAATTCATCTTACAAACAAAAATTTCATTCCCCACCCACACACACACGCGCACACACACACACACATGCGCGCACACACACACACACACACACACATACACACACACACACATACACATACACACACTCACACACACACACACACACACAGACATACACACACACACACAAAATTATAACACCCCGTCTTTTTTGCGACCAGGGTTAACCCTGGACAGTTTTTAGATTTTAGAAGTGTTAGAACGTATACTCTGGAATGCAATTAGCATTCCAAAGGAAGACATTGAAGCTTCTAAAAGATGCCATTCTAATCTATTAGATTCAAAGTGTTCCTATAAAGGAATGCAAATGGCAAAAGGGAGAGCATGGCGGACCTTAGCGTCTGAGTGCCTGTAATAAAAAAGGAACTGCCTTTTACTTTAGACAATTGAGATTCGCCATTACTGTTTGTTTTATATCCGCTGTTCCGGCATGCATTGCAATGCCACGAAAAGTATGTTTAGGAGCTCATAGAAGACAAACAAAATATGTTTATTTTTAACCCCCGACGCAAAAACGACGGGGTGTTATAAGTTTGACGTGTCTGTCTGTGTGTGTGTCTGTCTGTTCCCCTGTAGCGCGCAAACGGATGGACCGATTTGAATGCGTTTTTTTTTGTTTCAAATGTGAATTAGTTGAGAGTGTTGTTAGCTATGTTTGATGAAAATCGATCCAAGATGGCGGCCGCTACAAAATGGCGGATTACATATTTTTTCACATCTCCCATAATATGGGTATCAAATGAAAGGGCTTGACTAGTAGAATAGCGCTATTACAAATCCAAGATTGCCGCCGCCACAAAATGGCGAATGTCGGGGGTTTTTTAAGTTTTTAATTTATACTTGTATATAGATTTTTTGGGCCAGAAACATTCGCGGGAGTAAGTATACAGAAGAACCTACGAAAGTTTCACTGCAATCGGTTGGGCCAAAAACCTTCATGGAGGTATGCAGAACAATTCACCAAAGTTCGATGTCTGTCATATTCAGATGAATAGTTTAGCAGTGCAGACAAACATTAATTTTTATTAATATAGAAGAAGATAGCACTAGTATATTATGTGTGTGTGTGTCTGTCGGTTCCTCTGTAGCGCTCAAACGGAAGAAACCGATTTGAATGTGTTTTTTTTTTGTTTGACAGGTGAATTAGTTGGGAGTGTTCTTAGCTATGAAAGATGAAAATCGGTCCAAGATAGCCGCCGCCACAAAATGGCGGATTACATATTTTTTCACAACTCCCTCAATATGGGTATCAAATGAAAGGGTTTGTCTAGTAGAATAGCACTGCAAATTCAAGATGGCCGCCACCACAAAATGGCGTATGTCGAGGGTTTTTTAATTTTTTAATTTTTACTTAATTGTTTATTTATCAGTCACCATGATACAGTTGCTTTCGCCACTCGCCCAGTTGCGCTACGACCTACGTCTCGTAGCGAAAAGTTCGTAGTGCCTGCCTACGAACTTTTCGCTACGAGACGTAGGTTATTGGAATTGTATACAACAATTTATTGCTTGTAAGGTTTCAAACTCTATATAGCCACAATTTTCTTGTTAGAAGTGTTCCATTTCAAGTCATAGTCCCACGGGGTTCACGCCGCAGCGAACCAGCCCCCGCAACTTGGTGCCTTTTGTGTGTGTGAGAGAACTTTGAATTGATTGTACCTACTCTATTTTTAACCCCCGACGCAAAACTGACGGGGTGTTATAAGTTTGACGTGTCTGTGTGTGTGTGTGTGTGTGTGTGTGTGTGTGTGTGTGTGTGTCTGTCTGTTCCCCTGTAGCGCTTAAACGACTGAACCGATTTGAATACGGTTTTTTTGTTTGAAAGGTGAATTAGTCGAGAGTGTTGTTAGCTATGTTTGATGAAAATCGATCCAAGATGGCCACCGCTACAAAATGACGGATTAGGTCCATATTTTTTTACAACTCCCTTAATGTGGGTATCAAATGAAAGGGCTTGACTAGTAAAATAATACTATGAAAATCCAAGATGGCTGCCGCCACAAAATGGCGAATGTCGGGGGTTTTTTAAATTTTCAATTTATACTTGTATCTATGCGGGTGTATGACTCGTGGACCCACCGGCTTGACCCACCAGTGGGAAACGATATACAATTATACATATTATATCATGTGACTCTTCGCCATATGCCTCATTGGTCTAGTGTGTAGCTTGTTCGGCTGTGAATCTTAAGGTTCTGGATTCGATTCTTAGTTTGGACCCAAGCGCGCGAAACAAGTCGCCGACATCAGGTTATCAAATCTCAATTATAATAATCATTTTTTTATAAAAAAAATTGGTATTAAGTTTATCCAAAAAGGTAAAATATATTATGAAGGTAAAATAGGTATATGTAATATATTCAGGGCATAAAAGTTCAGTCCACAAGCACTAAGCAAATACAATCTCCCGGCTAAAAAACTGAAAAAATACTTTGCTGCTTAGTATAATATTATTCAAAAATTCTACAAAGAAAATACAAAGCCGACCAAATAACGCTGTAAACGTATCAAACATTGTCAATGATATAAATTGCCAAAGATATTAATTACATCATGATCTTATAAAAAAAAGTAAGTTAACTTAAAAAAAATTGTTTTGCAATTAGAGCTAGGTATCTGTCAATTTAATTTAGTTCAGAAATTATGTGCAACAGAACTAACACCAGTAGGATCAATTATCATAATAGCTATCTATCCTCTGTCTACCGAGCATCGGGATGGAAGAGACAATTACTTAACTAGCCACTACATCTGTGGCATCAGAAATGACATGGGTTATACCATACAGTAAAAGTAATTGAATAAAGAAGAATAAAGTCCGTCGAAAGATTTGAAAATAATCTAACTGCTCAAAATCTATAAGATTATTTCTTGCTAATAGAAGAAATAAAATACAGACAAAATGATTCATTCAAAGAATCTATGTAAATATGTTTCCAAAAATTAAATATGACCACTGAAAAGTTATAGGTAAGCTTATTTTTTTATTTACCCGACTGGGTATATGTGTTTCACCTGTGTGTATGTATGTCCATTCCTATGTCCGCTTGTAACTAATCAACGGCTCAACGGATTTTGATAAATGATACGTCATTAGATTTGTCTCAATGACGCGAGTGTTATAGGGTACCTAAATTAAAAAAAAATCAAAATGGCGGACTTTATGCGCTTTAATGTGCGAGCTGAAAAAAAAATTTTTCTTCAAGACCCTCGAGTGGGGTATCAAAATAAAGGGATTCAAAAGGCAAATACGAAAATGTATAAATTTATATATTTGGAAACAATTTGGAGTGATAAATCGTAGAAAATGACCGTTTCCTATGTCAGTTCGTAACTACTTAACGGCTCAACCTATTTTGATAAATTATACGTCATTAGATTTGTCTTGACGGCGCAAATGTAACTGGGTACATAAAATTCATAAAAAATCAAAATGGCGAATGTTATGCATTTTAATGTGCGGGCTGAAAAAAATTTTTTTCTTCAAGACCCTCGAGTGGGGTATCAAAATAAAGGGCTTTAAAAGGCGAGTACGAAAATGTATACAATCTATATGTTTTAAATCAATTTGGAGTGACAAATCATGAAAAACAAAATAAATAACAACTACACTGTAAGTGGTAGGGGGTAGTTTATTAATTTTTTAGTTCGTTTTTTAGCATGGCAGTCGGGTTTTTTTAATTTTTAAATTATAGCTTGTTTAGCTCTGCGTAAAATCATAGTCACTAAGCGCTGACCAGTACGGAGTAATAAAAATACCTAGCCACTGCACGCCAGCCGGTTTTAGTAGAAAAACAGTTACATCCTACTTTCGCACCGCGTGAATAAAATGTAACATGGTTTAAAAAATACTGCAATCGTCTTGGCTACTGGTTCCGAACAAACCGTTTTCAGGTTTTTGTTTGTTATGTTGTGGGTTTTAGGATTTGGTTTTGGAGGAGTAAATAAAGTAGTTAACTAACTACTCGTCATGTCGATGGCGGGAACAAGAACAAAGTTTTATTATAATGTCACAGATAATACAATAGCGTTAAGCCTACTTTACATATTCAACTTAAGCTTATAATAGACTATCTGATATCATTACCAAAAATTTACGTTGTATATTAAAAGTACGCTTTGAATCGAGATCCGTGTACTCAAACCTTTTCATGTGAGTCTGGAACGTATCTTGGGTGTAGTACGTATATCAATGTATTTACTAGGCAGAAAATAAAAAAGTCAAAATCCAATTTGTACCATGCTTTTCACGCAGCGACATCGTCGAGTATTTTTCGCGGAATTTTTGAGAATTTTTCACACAGTTCATAGTTAGCTTCAGAGAGTTGTCACATCACTAGATCAGCATTCTCCTACATAATGGAATCAACCTGATTGGTGCACCAGTTGCGCTTCTTGTCATTCAGTAAATCGGCACAGGAATTGCTTTTATTTCAATAATCAATAATAATATTTTTACGCAAATATTACAGTTAAGTAACAAGGTTACATGTTGGTATGTAGGTATGTTTATTTACGCGTTTCTTCGAAGCTATTAAACGGATTACAAATTTTATTAAAAATTTCAGTAAGGTCAAAAAAGTTCAGCAGTTTTTAAGATATATGTACATTGTACACTTTTCCCTTTTCAGTTATTTTTTATTTCGGTACATATTGAAGTCGGTTTAATTTTGCTTACATTATAGCTTGTTTTGGGAGTTGCTAGCTTTGCTACTCCATTGTTCTAACTTTATGTTTCCATATACCTATTTAACGCAAGACAGCTACGCCTCTATTATTTGACAATAAGTTGCATGATGATGTATTACTTTTAACCGGATTATTTTGCATACCCGGTTCCCTTTTGTAACACCTCTTTGTATTTTTATTAACCCCCGACGCAAAAACGACGGGGTGTTATAATGTTGACGTGTCTGTGTGTGTGTGTGTGTGTGTGTGTGTGTGTGTGTGTGTGTGTGTGTCTGTCTGTTCCCCTGTAGCGCTCAAACGGGTGAAACGATTTGAATTCAGTTTTTTTTTGTTTGAAAGGTTTGGACCGATTTTTATCAAACATAGCTAACAACACTCTCGACTAATTCACCTTTCAAACAAAAAAAACTGCATTCAAATCGGTCCACCCGTTTGAGCGCCACAGGGGAACATACAGACACACACACACACACACATACACAGACACGTCAAACTTATACCACCCCGTCGTTTTTGCGTCGGGGGTTAAAAACAAACATTGCCGCGTCATCGTAAGGCAGAATTGGCATTTATTCGATACACGCCAATCTCCCCGACATTCGGTACGCAAATTCGATTACTTTGCGCTCTGTATGCGCGTCACGCCGGGTACGCCATGCGCCTTACAATGGCGACCATTATTTTGGGCAAATTGAAATGTCAACGCTCGAACCCTATACGAAATTAGGCAGTGGTTTTACCTATAGCAAGGAGAGAGAAGAAATATATTATTGTAACATGCTTACGGACTTATCAAATATAGGTACTATGTATTTGATTTAGCTGAAATAGTTCAACACATAGGTAAGCGTATCATTAATTAATATTCATTATTATCAACCCATTAATGGCCACCATAAGGTACCGGGTTTCCTCTCAGAATGAGAAGGGAACCTACTAACTTACTAAATATTAATAGTTATCATCTTCTATCTATAATATAATAAAACTGTAACAGATCCAATTCTGTACATTGAAGATATTTTGAAAATTTTTATTGGAGGGCACTCTATAATCGATACTGAAGCCAAAACTGCAATTTTTTTCATTTTTGTCTGTCTGTCTGTCTGTCTGTCTGTCTGTCTGTCTGTCTGTCTGTCTGTCTGTCTGTCTGTCTGTATCTTGGCCGCGCATCACGCCGAAACTACTGAATGGATTCGAATGAAACTTGGTACGATTGTAGTTTATACTCCGAGGTAGGTTATAGGATACTTTTTATCCCGAAATTCAGTACGGTTCCCTTGGGAGAGGGGATGAAAGTTGAAACGTGTATTTAGCTGTAATTCATTAACGCGCTGTACGATTTTACGCATTCTTTTTTTGTTAGAAAGATAGTACTTTATATATTGTTCCATAAATATTTCAAGGTCATAGGTTTTTTAGTTCAGAAATGACAGGCATTTATTGGGTTCAAATAACTTGGGACCCGGATCTTTGAACGTACGGCTTATTTAAAACTGGTGTGCGTTTAAATTTATGTTTGTCGATCTGTCTATTTGTTCCAGCTAATTTCCGAAATGGCTGGATCGATTTTGATGGAACTTTCTGGTGATGTTATAAGGAATAACTTAGGCTACATTTAGTTTAGGTACAAAAAAGGATTATGGGATCCAATCCGATCCTATATAAAACCTATATCCAGGCGGACGAAGTCGCGGGAGTCGGCTAGTCTATAATATAATAAAACTGTAACAGATCCAATTCTGTACATTGAAGATATTTTGAAAATTTTTATTGGAGGGCACTCTATAATCGATACTGAAGCCAAAACTGCAATTTGTTTCATTTTTGTCTGTCTGTCTGTCTGTCTGTCTGTCTGTCTGTCTGTCTGTCTGTCTGTCTGTCTGTCTGTATCTTGGCCGCGCATCACGCCGAAACTACTGAATGGATTCGAATGAAACTTGGTACGATTTGAGTTTATACTCCGAGGTAGGACATAGAATACTTTTTATCCCGAAATTCAGCACGGTTCCCTTGAAATTGGGGATGAAAGTTAAAACGTGTATTTAGCTGTAATTCATTAACGCGTTGCTCGATTTCACTCATTCTTTTTTTGTTAGAAAGGTAGTACTTTATATATTGTCCCGTAAATATTTCAAGGTCATAGGTTTTTTAGTTCAGAAATGACAGCCATTACAACCCTCAGTATTGGGTTCAAATAACTTGGGACCCGGATCTTTGAACGTACGGCTTATTTTAAACTGGTGTGCGTTTAAATTTATGTTTGTCGGTTTGTCTATTTGTTCCAGCTAATCTCCGAAATGGCTGGATCGATTTTAATGGAACTTTCAATGTTATAAGGAGTAACAGGCAACATTTAGTTTAGGTACATAAAATAATTATGGGATCCGATCCGATCGTATATAAAACCCATAAACACGCGAACGAAGTCGCGGGGGTCAGCTAGTTATCATATATAAAGGCATCTTCATATCGAGGTAGGTATACAAGCTATTTAATGGTTTCCGGATTAGGTATGTCCGTTCAGTAACATAGTGTCGGTACAGGCGCAGGTGCTCTTACTATTCTGCTTTTATTTTTATTATTTTTTTTCTGTTTGTAATTTTTTTTCTATTCTAACAGAATCTCCGAATAGTCTGCCAATCCACACATGGCCAGCGTGGTAGATTATGGTTAAAATCCTTCTCATTTTGAGAGAAGACCCATGTTCATGATAATATTATATTTTATGTTTATGGTTATAGAATAGAATAGAATAGATTTTATTGCATGATTTGGCATGTTACAATCAGCTATACATTATAATGGCGTGCAATAATTAGATTTTACAGTTGTGAATAACATACAAAATTAGTCTAATTCTTATGCTACAGAAGTCATACAATTTTTATAAGAATTTTAATTTATTCATTAAGGAACTCTTTTACAGAGTTGAAGATGCAGTTTTGTTTTAAATCTTCTAAATGGTAAATCTTTTATTATAGAGGGTAGCTTATTATAAATTTTAATCATCATATAAAAACAACTTTTTGAGCTCAGAGCAGTTTTACATTGTGGATAGGAAATTTTGTTCGGATATCTGGCATTAAATGATACAACATTTTGACGTGTTTGAAAATATTCATTTTTGAATTTCTTTACGAAACACGCCACTTCGTAGATATATATATACCTACATGGTAATGTTAATAATTTCAGCGTTTTAAAAAGTGGCTTACATGATTGCATTGGATCTTTGTTACAAATTGCCCGGATACACTTTTTCTGAATTAAAAAGACTATTCATTTCGGAAGCATTACCCCAAATTAAAACTCCGTACAAAATATTGGAAACAACATAGCCATGATATGCCGAAAGAGCCGTGCTTCGGTCAGCAATTTTAGATATTCTACGTAAAGCAAAGACAAATTTATTGATTTTGTTGCACAAGTTGTCAATATAGTATATTGTAGTAATAAGTATATTGTAATAAAATACGAATATAAAAAAATAGAAAAAGGAAAGAGAATTTTAATAAAAAAATATGAGTAGGTATAAAACGGTATAACCCCTTGTGCCTGTACACCGCGCGCGGCATGCTTTGAAGTCGCGGCGGCGTCTTTGATAAAACACCGCGCGGCGGAGGCGGCTAGACACAAAGAGCGACACTAAGAAAATGAACAGACTATAGATAAGCTAACCACATAAATATCAGCGCTGCAGCCTGCCTAGTGTACTATATACCATATAAAATATATGAAAATGGAGCAAGAGAGTAATTATGTAACGTGTTGCGGGGCACTTCCCTCAGCGACTGCCTCACTGCCTTATTGGTACCTCAGTCACTGCCTTGGTGGTGCCTTGGTCACTGCCTCAGTAATGCCTCGTTCACTGCCTCGGTAACGCCTCGATCACTACCTCGGTGGTTCAGTGGTTGGCGTGGTCGGCTGTGGATCGGCTTGGAGGCGGGCCAAAAATCATGTATAACCCCCGTCACGTAAGTCGACCGGTGACCTTCAAGTGCGCGCAGCGTCGTACGAGTGAGCGGGACACAATACGATTGGAGAGCCAATACGCTTACGAGGGATACGCGAGAGCTAATCAGTGCTTACGAACGATCCCCACCCCGAGGTATCTCGGGGTGTGAGGGGGTCGCGGGGAGACCCCCTCACACCCCGAGATACCTCATTTTTGACGTCTGCGCATTGAAGGTCACCGGTCGACTTATTTTCCGTGAATTATAGTATTGGGTTTTTCTGTCAAGAAATTCTCACCCGGAGCTGTTGTTAGATAAAGAGTTGTTGTTAGTAGAACTAGAGAATGCACCTGTGCATGAGCGCAAACTTGTGCACTATAATCTTTTGCGTAAAGTTGACTAGTCTACGCCTCTGTAAAAGATGGCCGCCGTGGTCGAAATTATTATTTCGCGCATATCTTCAAAGTAAGGTGCGACTTTAAAACTCTTACTTTTAGTATAAAATCGCTTCGTAGTTTGCAGACGAACAGATAACTTATCCAAAATGTACGCATACGAAAGTTTTCCAATTAACTATGTTCCGCTATAATTTGCGCGTATCTTCAAAGTAAGGTGCGACTTTACAACTCCTATAGGTACTCTGATTTTTAATTCCGTGAAATTCTGACATTTCCTAATGTTACCAGAGATAAAACAGTTCCCACAAAAAAGATAATAAATTCAATACTTACATATAAATAAAAATCAATGCCTGATGTAGATATGATAAATGCTTGACAGATACTTCAGGTACTTTAGTTTGGGGTAAAATCGAACTTCAGGTGGTAACCCTGTTTTTCATACAAATAACTCATTTTCTATTTATAAATGACACCTGTCAGAATGCCACCAAATTAAAAATCAGACTATACTTTTAGCCGACTATCGCTTTGTAGCTTGCTGTCAAATGGACACCTTATCCGAAACGTACGTTCGTTTCCAAAAGTTTTCCAACTATGTTACTTACGCTTACGACCCGAAAGTTATATTTACCGATACAAGTTGGCAAAGAACACGGGTTTCATTTGGTTCGGCCCGATCCACCGCATAACACACGTACGTAACTACACGTCTGTGGTGGGAATTTCGTATTTACTTACGGGAAAAGAAAATGTTGATCTTACGAGTTTGCGAGAACATAACGTAAAGAAAACAATATTCAAATGAAGGTACCGCGTTTTTTCATTCTTTTGCTGGCTGTATATTATTTTCAGAAATTACTTTTTGTCTTCATATTCGGACCGCCTACCAAACGTTTAAGACTGGATGTATCGGGTTTGATTTCTGGCTGGGTCAATTTGGGAATTTACAATTTGTACTACTGACATGACTGTGGCGAGAATTTTGTATTTACTTACGGGAAAAGAAAATGTTGATCTTACGAGTTTGCGAGAACATAACGTAAAGAAAACAATATTCAAATGAAGGTACCGCGTTTTTTCATTCTTTTGCTGGCTGTATATTATTTTCAGAAATTACTTTTTGTCTTCATATTCGGACCGCCTACCAAACGTTTAAGACTGGATGTATCGGGTTTGATTTCTGGCTGGGTCAATTTGGGAATTTACAATTTGTACTACTGACATGACTGTGGCGAGAATTTTGTATTTACTTACGGGAAAAGAAAATGTTGATCTTACGAGTTTGCGAGAACATAACGTAAAGAAAACAATATTCAAATGAAGGTACCGCGTTTTTTCATTCTTTTGCTGGCTGTATATTATTTTCAGAAATTACTTTTTGTCTTCATATTCGGACCGCCTACCAAACGTTTAAGACTGGATATATCGGGTTTGATTTCTGGCTGGGTCAATTTGGGAATTTACAATTTGTACTACTGACATGACTGTGGCGAGAATTTTGTATTTACTTACGGGAAAAGAAAATGTTGATCTTACGAGTTTGCGAGAACATAACGTAAAGAAAACAATATTAAAATGAAGGTACCGCGTTTTTTCATTCTTTTGCTGGCTGTATATTATTTCCAGAAATTACTTTTTGTGTTCATATTCGGACCGCCTACCAAACGTTAGACTGGATGTATCGGGTTTGATTTCTGGCTGGGTCAATTTGGGAATTTACAATTTGTACTACTGACATGACTGTGGCGAGAATTTTGTATTTACTTACGGGAAAAGAAAATGTCGATCTTACGAGTTTGCGAGAACATAACGTAAAGAAAACAATATTCAAATGAAGGTACCGCGTTTTTTCATTCTTTTGCTGGCTGTATATTATTTCCAGAAGTTACTTTTTGTCTTCATATTCGGACCGCCTACCAAACGTTTAAGACTGGATGTATCGGGTTTGATTTCTGGCTGGGTCAATTTGGGTAAAGAAAACAATATTCAAATGAACGTGCCGCATTTTTTCATTATTTTACTGGCTAAATAATAGGTATTATTTCTAGAAAATACTTTTTTTTACATATTCAGTCTACAAAGGGGACCGAATACCGCAAACGGTTAACACTGAACGGACCGGGTTTGATTCCTGGCTGGATCAATTTGGGAGTTTGTAATTTCTAAATAGGGTTAGGTGTATGGGCGTCTTAGATTGTATCGTCACTTACCGTCAGGTGAGATCGCTGGTCGCTGTCGCCATCGAGTAAAAATATACCTAATCCAAAATCAGTGTTTTTCTAGTATTACTAATGTAGAGTTTAGATCTTTGTAGGATTTCTAGTTTTATTTATACCTCAGTTCTTCCCATATCTAAAAGCGTCGTATTTTCAGCTTGCGGTTTCAAGCTGTCCAATTTATTTCGTACCCTTTTTATTTGTTTTTGGACACCAAGAGAAGTGTACTTTTACTATTAAAAGTATGGTCATAAAAAAGCATATTATACAATTGAAGATTATATAAATGATAAAAAAGCATGGATTTAACTCGTTCCAGCAATGCGCGAGACGGCATTTCGATCATGTACATAAATAATTGTTATATTGTTGCAGGTTCTTCTCGGCTGGAACTACATTCCGAACCTGTGGTAGATTCAATTGACGATTCAAAAGTACTTGTAAAAGTTTATTTGAATAAAAAACTTTTCTATTCTATTCTATTAATAGGTATATTCTGTAGGAAATTTTGAATTTTGCATACTTCTTAGGTATAATAGACTGCAATTCCTTACCATCAGATGAGAATCAGAAATTTAATATATTTTTTTTTATACTTAGGAATAGCGGGCAACAGAGCAAGCGGGTCACCTGATGTTAAGTGATTACCGCCGCCCATGAACATTAGCAGCACCTCAGTAACCACTAATGGGTTGCCGGCTTTTGAGGACGGGGACTGTCTCTTCAGCTCGCTGCCGGAACACATCGGATGCTTTGCGGCAGATTACGGCTGAAGTGTGGTCGCTAGCCAGGCGGATTCGGGGTAAAATCCTACCACAAAGCGAATTTTAAACTTAAATTAAAAACCTTTATTTTAGTCTCCATTTATTTGCTAAGCCCTACTTTAATGTAAACAAGTATAAATTAAAAATTTTAAAAACCCCCAACATTCACCATTTTGTGGCGGCGGCCATCTTGGATTTGCAATATTGCTATTCTACTAGTCAAGCCCTTTCATTTGATACCCATATTAAGTGAGTTGTGAAAAATATGTATTCCGGCATTTTGTAGCGGCGGCCATCTTGGACCAATTTTCATCAAACATAGCTAACAACACTCTCGACTAATTCACCTTTCAAACAAAAAAACCGCATTTAAATCGGTCCACCCGTTTGAGCGCCACAGGGGAACAGACAGACACACAGACACGTCAAACTTATAACACCCCGTCATTTTTGCGTCGGGGGTTAAAAATTCGGAGGCACATGGTACGGTTCTATTACACTGCCGTGCAAGATCTTCGTCGTCATCGTCATCAACCGATTGATGTCCACCGCTGGACATAGGTATCTAGCAGGGACCTCCACACTCCGCGGACTTGTGCCGCTTGTATCCAGTCAGCTGCCTGCGATTCGTCTGATGTTAATGGCCCCCCTAGTGAGGTCTCTGCCAACAGGAGATCGCCAAGATCTCGTAGCGCTATTTCATTCGGTGCATCATCACTTACCATAAGATGGTATTGCTGTGAAGTGCCAACTTACTCGTATCATCAAATGAAAGGGAGAGAGGACTTTCTATAAATAAAATAATGAAATATTACTGATATTATTTTTATTCGTTCTCTCGTGAGGTTTAAAGCAAGAATCTCGATCCAAAATCTTAAAACTACAAGTAATAAATAAATACCTATTACTAAGTTATCAATTTATTAATCACACTAACGGCGTCCACCCATGACTTTTAGCGGTGCGTCGAGCGGTGTGTCGAGCGGTGCGTCGAGCGGTGCGGCGAGCGGTGCGGCGAGCGGTGCGGCGAGCGGTGCGGCGCGCGGTGCGGCACGTGGGTAAGAAAATGTATGGCAGAGTATGAAGCCGCCCACGATCTAGAGCGGCAGTATAGTATCGCGATTCTTTGGTATATCGCGGTTTCAACATAGAGATAATAATAATAAATAGAGTTGGCATAACTACCTTAAAAACGTGCCAAAAATACACTCACACACGCACAATCCTGTAACATAAAATGGCGCGTGTTCATTGTGATGTCTCAAGTTGTGTGTGAGTGTTCATGTATACATTTTAGGGAGGCCATCTTAAGTCACGAGTCTGCCGCAAACTGTTTTATTATTATGTTAAAAATGTAATGTTGTCTCTTTCACACTTATGAAAATTTTGATAAGCTTGAGCTATTTTCCGATCCACTAATTTCTATAGGACATTATGCCAGCTCTATTTATTATTATTGTCTCTATGGGTTTCAATCATTAAAGTCGAAATCAATTGTCAAAGTATCATTTAGCATATTTTTATCTATTTAAATTGGCTATTTTGTATGGACATTTCAAGTCATTTGTGATTTGATCAATAGTATACTATAAAGTTTTGGAGCACTCCAAACTGAGACTAAGCGTATTTAATTGATGTATTTGATTTCACATACATTCGTTTCCGCCGCTCGCCGCGCCGCTGCAAATTACCGCTCTTAACGGAAAAGTCGTGGGCGGGACATATAAACATATCTACGTAATCATAAACTCAGTTAAAATAGAGTCGCATAAATAAAATTTATAAGTAGGTATTGATTGAATTAATTAAGAAACACATACGCATTTTCTCACACTGATATGTACTTGTAATTCAAAAAACTTCTGTTATAAAAATCATTAAAAATGAAAATGGAAGGTAGTGTTGTTATTAATAAGTGTATTTTGTCTTTTTAGACTAGGTTTTGTTTTTCTTTTTAGTTCGCTTTTAACGTAATTGGATTTTCAATATTTTTTTTGTTATAAGAAATCTTACACGCGGTCAAATGCGCATATTCAACCCTTAAGACTGTATGTCTGTATAAAGTTAAGGTCTTCTTCAAATTAAAAATAAAAACTTAAGTTAAAACTTTGGTTACATAGTCACATTAACTATAACAAATGCTCATACTGTTTGTAGGTAGTTAAACTATGACACCACTTCAATAACTGGTATATACAACAATAACTGTAACTGAAAACATTACATCCTAAAAATGTTCATAAAATGTACTCTTCGGAGAGCGCTCACGGAGCGGTTTGGAATCGCGCCCGCCGCGGCTGCGGGAGAGAGGTTAGAGAGAGCGCGCTCACGAGCCCGCTTGTTTTTGCGGGACCGCAGCCGCCGCGGCTGCGGGCGTCGCCCGCCGAGTTGGCGGGCGACGCCCGCAAGACCGGCGGTTATATTTATATATGAAGAGCTGGCGAACAAAATGTTATATTTTTTAATCCGATGGTCTTTGGCTTGCTGAATAAGAATATCAACTTAATTTTACTTAAAACGGCCCGCAACTGTATCAAAATTGCATCCATAGGTCGTGGTTTCGATCATAACGTCATAATTACAATAAAGTTTCGAAAGATTTGAATAATCGAGCACGTTTTCGTTCAAAATGGATTAATTTCCATACTTTGTAAGATGTCAATCAAAATGATTATTTCTTTTTCAGAAGAAAAATTTGTTTTTTTTTACTAAGAATTTTTTTTTAATTAAAAAGTTTATCATTTAAAAACTTTATTCACTAATAAAGTTTTTAAACAATTTATGTTGAAATTGGCCTAAACTAACTTACAAATGTCAGACTGACTTACAAATGATAAATTATTGTTGAAAATTAATTAGAATTTTTAGAAATGGTTTACGAATTATTAATTTCATAATTGAAATAGGTTAGAATTAACTGACATTTGATTCATTCAGTGGCGCCGAACCGCCATCTTGAATTATTGGTATAAATACGGGTAATTCGAAGCCATGAATTGAGTCTCCTCCAAAGACTCAACCGACTATTAGATGCTTCAGCATCTAGGTCGTGATATTTGATTGAGGGCTGCGATAGCAATCACACCCTCATCGAATAAATGCTGCCATTTTGGACTTGGCTGAGTGTAATTAATTAATTAGTATAAAATATATTTGAAAATAGATCTCAGTTAAACTAATCTCTGAGTTGATATAAATTGAGTTATGTGCGGGTGATAAACGCAGATATTTTAATAATAGTTTGATTTAGTTTTAATATTAATTGATAGTCTGCTTCTGGAGTTATGTGTTTACACAAACAAGTTATTGCTTGGAATATTAATTAATGATTGCTTCCGTTAACTTATATGAGATAGCAAACTGAATTTAACATATTATTATGTTCAATAAAGTCACAAACTACATATGGGTAAATAAAAATCCACGCCAAAAGCTCACTGTAAGTATGTCATTCAGTTTAATATTAATATTTAATAATTAATATTTAATAGGTTACCTGAATCAATACAGGCCATGCCTCTCCAAACTTTTAAAGTAAAACTAAAGAACTGGCTCATGGAGAAATGTTTTTACTATTTAAAAGAATATATGACATAAATTCTATTTATTGCAATTAATTTTATATTTATATCTTTAGAACGGTGAACATGTATGCTACTTACGTCATTTTGTTTAGTCTTAAAATCAATAATTCAATTTGCACACTAATTTATTAGTTAAATGTGTTGGAAGACAATAAGCTTTAAGATCCATAATATTTGTACCACATTTTTGCAAATAAAGACTCTTACTCTTTAGTTTGATGCAACTATACCGTTTTGTTCGCCAGCTCCTCCTATAAGAAAAATGCGATCGCGCCCGCCAAAAAACCGCAGAGCTTGCGGGCGACGCCCGCAAAGCTCGCGGGCGCCCGCTGCCCGCCTTCTGCGGGAGCCGCGAGCAACCGCCAACTCTGCGGGAGTAAATCGCGTCGTGAGTTTTGCACTCGACATTTGTATGAATTTCGAGTATTGCGGGCCCGCAACCGCGGCGGGCGCGGGTGCGAACCGCTCCGTGAGCGCTCTCTCACTCGTACAATAAAATGAAACAATCAAACGATACAAAAAAAATAACAATAGTAATTTTCAAAGAGCAGTAAATTCTGTAGAAAACGTTGACAATGGCATCGTAGGTGTCGATTCTTTATTTGCCTTCCCCTCCGCCTTAGAACCTGGTAATGACCAGGTGGAACTACCAGCTGCCGTCACTCTAGGTCCCATGTTGTCGTATGCAGATTTTAAAAAACAGGTCCTGCTACGTCGAGGCAAAGTTGCTCCACCACTCAACAGATCAGGGTACTCCTCGTTATGCCCCGTCACTTGGACCGAAATAAAAATGTTCCCGTACGGAGCAGGAATCGCGAACTCTGCCGGCGGAGGAGGGAAGGGTCCAGAAGGACCTTCTATGGTTATCTGAACCGGTTCCAAGCACTGCTGCGTATCCTGACTCTCCATAGACATCGATCTGTCGAACATTTCGAAGCCGTAAGAGGAACCCATTTCTACACTGGTCCTGTCGCAACTGACTGCCAACGACGTGTCTAATAATTTCTTTTCTTGGTCGGTAAAACTTCTGCTCGGAGGGACTCTTCGACGGCGTATCTTCCAACAGAAACAAGCCGATAAGAATCCCGCCCCAGCCATGGCTATTACAGCGCCGAGAGCTATGAAGAATTTGGAATAATCTGGAGCACTTCGGGCGGTGGCGGTCCGTGCTTTAGGTAAGAAAAGTGTCAGATAAGCAATGGCTTCACCGGCCGGACTCTTTGCACTGCACCTCCATTCTCCGGCCAAATCGCTCGTAACATTTGTGATGGACACGTTGAACCACTGAGAACTTTTGTTCAAAACTTCGTCACCGTAATCGTTCAAGTGTCTCACAGGATATTTATAGATTACAATTTCACTATCACTAATTGTCTTGTTCGTCACTTCCGTGTGACGGAACGACCAGGTTACGGTCGGTTTTGGCTCGCCTCTGACGAAACATCCGAAGGAGATGTCTGCTCCAGTTTCAGTCCGTATAACGGATGGGCTCGTCAAAGTCGACGGAGGGCAAACCATATCCTCGCCTTTAATGTCTAACCAAAGAACGTGCGCCTTATCCTCCGGACCGACACAAAAAACCTCCTCATTTCCAAGATTACTGCGAGCGAACCACTCGTGGAACTCCTTAAGTCTACAATCACAATACCACGGGTTGTCTGAGAGCGTCAAAGTTTTGAGCGCCGGCAGATTGAACGTGTCTCGGTGCAGATATGAGAGCGAGTTTTGATGTACGTGTATAGTTTCCAAGGCCCGCAGGTTCACAAAGGCGTAGGGGTGAACTTTACGGAGATGGCATCTCGAAAGTTCTAGTTTCTTTAAATGTTGTAGGGGCGGGAATTGCTGAGCGACTAATTTACTTAGCGGGTTGTCGTTAAGGACGAGCAGTCTCAAACGATCGTTGCCTTTGAACGTGTCAGGTGAAAGTTCGGTGAGGTGGTTCCTTGAGAGGTCTAATTCTATTAAAATGCGCAGTTCCCTGAAGGCGTTCTGGTGCAGGTAGCGTAGACTCGTCGCGCTCAGATTGAGGCGTTGTAGGTTCAACAGTTCGATGCCCGCAAAGGCGTCTTGATGGAGTTCGTTCAAGGGGTTTCCGTGTAAGTCTAGAACTTGAATTTCGTTCGCCAAACGGGGTACTCGCGCCAGACCGGCCGAGACGCATGATGCTGTTTTCTTGCCGGAGGACCATTTGCAGTGACACTCGGAGATACGGCCGCAGCTTAACCAGTCGCTTCCCGCGGGAATAATTAGGACGGCCAGCAGCAAGCCGCACCATAGTTCTCGAATGCCCATCTCATATCAGATTCGGGTTGGGTTTACCTGGGAAAAAGAAAAAACTCTTAAGTTTACTAGGATTTAAAAAATATACAAAAAGATCAATAATTTCCCCTATAAAAAAGTCTATTTTGTATTTAAATCTGAGACTGGTGGCTTCGTTCATTACTGCATGATCTCATGAGAGAAGCCTGCATGACCATGACTTGTCAAGCTTGCAGATCGATTGCAAAAAAGCTGCATCGATCGTTGCTATGACTACCTAGGTACAATCTAATTGTGGTGATCTGCTGAATTTTTGAATGTTATGATATTATATCTTTCTGCAAAAATCTACTTTAGCTCATAATAGGGAGAAAGTGTCTGCCAATCAGAGGTGAATGTATCGACCAGCTGTGTAGACACAGAAGTTGTGAAGACTTGTATAAAATGATTTATAACATGCAGGCTTGTGAAGCTCGCGGTTACGCGTGTAGCCACCTTTATTCATAGAAATCAATGTCACATCGTCCTGTAGAAACATTCACCCCAATACACTTTATGTTTTCTCAGTCTTTGCATAGCATAATATTATTATACTGATCTGACAAATTAACACCAATTAATATGGATGATCCTTGAGCCAGTTATGATGCTAATGTAACCTTAACAAGGTATTCAAATTGAGGGTCAATTAGGTATATACAAAATTATCAGTCATCGGAAGCTCTCACAATTATTGGCACTTTCTTCACGTGTGGTTTAACTAATACTAGCTGATGCATATAAAATAAATATTTAGAAACATCCCTTGGACTTGGAAATAAAAACTTTGAATACTCTAACTCTCTACTCTCCGAGATGCAAACTATCTGAGTTCCAAAATATCATCAAGATCAGTTCAGCATTCGTCTTCATTGTCTCAACCGATAGACTTCCACAGTTGGACATAGGTCTGTTGCAAAGACTGTTGCAACTTTGACTATGACTTTAAGAATTTTCTCCAGGATGGAGCACATGTTATTTAAAACAACCCAGCGAATCTAAAACTTTGTCCTCATTACTCACTAATTAATACTGACCCCTCCCTTATCTCTCTGACCCATCTATATATATGTGCTTCGGACACCGGTTAACAAAAGCGACGTGTTCGTTGCTTATTATACAAGTTTAGTTGTTACACAGGTAACTGCGGACTGACGGAACACTGTGATTTAGTTTAATTAGTTAATCCTTGATAAGTGGTCATGTCATTCGGAGCTCTACCTTTGCTACATTTCAAGTAAATCACACTAATATTATAAAGGCAAAAGTTTGTGTGTGTGTGTGTGTTTGTTTCTCTTTAACGCCGCAACTATTGAACCGATTTGGCTGAAATATTTAATGGAGATAGATTATGCCCTGACTTAACACATAACACATTTTTTATCCTGGAAAAATCCACTGGAAAAATCTGAACTTATTTTGAGACAATATGATGTTATCTCAAATTTAACATATTTTGAGTTACAACAGTATTGTATTATCAGTACGACATTGTCATTGCTATTCACTTAGTTGACTACAAAGCAACTACAACGACCCTTTGACAACAGACGATTCATTCAAAGCTCGTATTTCATCTCCTACAATAATTCTCAGTCTCTGGCTTTGTGGTTCATTGCCTGTCTAGATCACTATCGTTTTACTAGTCTCTTGTCGTGTCACTGTTAAATAAATTATCATTTTTACCCGTAAACATGATAAGTATAACAAAAGTTTCATAGTAAGTTACATTTATTTTTATTTATTTGTATTGGTCCAGCAACAGCTGACTATTTTTTTAGTGATTGATAACAGCCTGAATCTTTAAGATCCGAACTTCGTTTGTGTGTGGCGCGCTCGGAAGCGCTCGAGGGTGACTTCTCTGAACCTATTTTGACACGTCATGATGTTATCTCTAAGACATATTTTGAGTTACAACAGTATTGTATTGTCAGTGCAACATTGTCAGCAGATATTTGTACAAGTTGACTACAAAGCAACTACAACGACCCATTGACAGACGACTCATTCAAAGCTCGTATTTCATCTCCTACAATATAATTAACCGCGGCTTTGTGGTTCAATGCCTGTCTAGATCACTATCACTTTACTAAAGTCTCTTCTCATGTCACTGTTAGGTAATTAAAAGGTATATATTACAATATCTTAGGTCCATATTTACCCGTAGACTTAACCGGAACTTGGCCTTGCCGCACTTCGTGCGTCTAGATTAGTTTTACAACGGTTTCTTAGCAAAGTTAGACTTAATTTTATTTATTTGTATAGATCTCTGCCTCGTTGGTCTAGTGGTTTGTATATTCGACTACAGGGTTCGATTTCCGGGTCGGGCAAATAATTGTAAGGTATTGGGTATTTCTGCCAAGAGAAATTCTCAGTGCCAGCTCGGAGTTGGTAGTTGGCGGTATTTCACCCCCGTGCCTTGGAGAGCACGTTAAGCAGTCGGTCCCAGCTATTATCACTATCGTGGAACAATTATAATCGTTAACACCCACTAACCCACATTGAAGCAACGTGACGGGTCTAAGCTCTAAATCCATCTCTCCTATGAGAGAGAGAAGGCTTGTGCCCAGCAGTGGGAAGTTAGAAGGCTGTAGTAGTGGTGGTGGTATAGATCGTAGGTGTAGATTCAGAGAAGAGTTTAACCATGGTAAAATGTGACCATAAATCATGCTGTTTTTAACCCCCGACGCAAAAATGACGAGGTGTTATAAGTGCGTGTCTGTGTGTGTGTATGTGTGTATGTGTGTGTGTGTCTGTCTGTTCCCCTGTGGCGCTCAAACGGGTGGAGCGATTTGAATGCGGGTTTTTGTTTGAAAGGTGAATTAGTCGAGAGTGTTGTTAGCTATGTTTGATGAAAATCGATGCAAGATGGCCGCCGCTACAAAATGGCGGATTACATATTTTTTCACAACTCCCTTAATATGGGTATCAAATGAAAGGGCTTGACTAGTAGAATAGCACTATTGCAAATCCAAGATGACCGTCGACACAAAATGGCGAATGTCAGGGGTTATTAAATTTTAAATTTACTCGTATACTTGTTCTATTACCTGTTCCGGAACTTAACAAACTTCAAACTACTGCCCATTATCATCACAAACTTTACAACTATGTTGCTCTAATGTATAACTAGACCCATAAATTCTTAGATTCATAACTCATATTAGCTCCAACTGGCCTAGAAAGTTATGTTTCTCACATACAGCAAGCAGCATACACTAACGAAGTTAGAAATTTCCCCCGAGTGGAAAATGTTTTCTGCTTTAAATTATTTTAAGGAAGTGAAGTTATTTACGGTGCACTTTGCAAAGTGCCCACGAAAAGTTGCTTTGATATTAGGAAGATGCGGGGATACAAGGTAACATGAATTGAATAAGTTTTGCGATAAGTTTCTCAAACAAACATGTTTCAGTAAAGGTGTTTCTCTACCTAACCGATTGGACTTGTTCGACCAGTTTCAAAACCATCTCATATCTCCTATATCCCCACAGAGCAAGTGGTTAGACAATGTAATGATTGGGTATATGGGGTGGCAAACTATCAGACAGAACATCCTACTAATATTATAAATGTAATGTTTTGGCTGAAATTTTGAATGGAGATAGATTATGCCTTGACTTAAAACATAGGCTACTTTTTATCTTGGAAAATCCACAGTTCCCGCGGGATTTTGAAAAACACGAAATCTTTATCTACAGCTATAGGTAGATTACTATAGCAAACTTCCTTGAAAGTAGGTATAAAGGTTGGACAAGGGAGCGGGAACGGGAACCGGAAATCCACGATTCCCTCGGGATTTGTTTAAAACCGAAATCCACGCGGGCGAAGCCGCGGGCAAAAGCTAGTGTACAATAAATATCGAAAGTTCAGACTGCTTTATACACACAGTTACGTGTGTGATGTGAGTGTATACACTAATGTCAACAATGTCACAGTCTAGTTCTACTTCTGCTCATGCAAAGCCAGGGAAAGTAAGCTAACAGTCTTGTATATTCGAATATTACGTAATCATTCGTTAAGTGGCATTTAACTTTTACATTATGCCCAGATAATGACGGAGTCAAAATGCTCTCCCTCCTTCCCCCGTCCTATAAAAATAAGGATACGATAAAAGTTGTATCGCTAACGACCATAATTACCAACTTTATAGCGCCAGCATCATTACTTGCTATTTTATGGGAGCGTTCGGAGTCAGCCCCGTCAATAAACTTCATAAAGGCACAGCTTACGAGTGAGGCCATCAGAAATGGATCGATGCCTGAATTGAAACTGAATGCCTGACGGTTCTGTGTACTCAATTAGAAAATTAAAGTCCGTGTTCCAGCTCTAGAAAATGCAGATATCCTTCCACTGAATATTTGAATCTAGCTTTAGTTCAATCAAGCTGATGCCCCCGTTTTCAATGTTACAAATCATGTGGGAACTCTTTGATTTTTTCAGCACAAAAAGTAACCAAGATCATGCCCTTTGTAATCCTATATCTGTCTGTGAAAGTTTCATCAAAATCGACGCCGTTTCGGGTTTATTCCGTTTTCTGTGACCGTTGGCTCTTTGGTTTTTCAGCACAAAATGTAACCTAGATCACGCCCTTTATAATGCTCTATCTGTCTATGAAAGTTTCATCAAAATCGAATCCGTTTCGGATTTATTCCGTTTTCTGTGACCTATTTAACCAGGCAATAAATGATCATCAATAACTGTGGTATCATGAAAACACTAAGAGCTTTTACTGCTTGCTATTTTATGAGAACGTTCTAAGTCAGCTTTGTTAATAAACTTCAGGCACAGCTTACGAGTGAGGCTATTAGAAATAGAAATAGAAATAAAAATCGTTTTTATCGTAAATCAAATCAAATAAACTTTATTCAAAATTGGTACACTGTACACTTTTTGAACGTCAATTTAGGAACAGGCCATGGAGATAATTACTTACGGAAACTTAAAACTAAAACTACGAGGGTTCCAAACGCGCCCTGGTCTAGAAATAGATAGCCTGAATTGATAGTTCTGTGTATTCAATTAGAAAATTTAAGTCGAAAATCGTGTTGTGGAAATAGAAAATGTAGACTCTTTGACTGATAGGTTCTCTTTTACTAAGGCAGTTTTTAGTGCATGATGCCATTTTGAAAAGCAACGTAAACAGGTGTACCAACTGAGGTGCTTGTTTAGTAACCAACAGAACTCGCCAACAGAAGCCTATAATATCCTGAGGGGCAATGTTTCTGAGTGCAATGTATTATTTCGATTTAAATACGTAACCCCATATGATATTATCAAAACATTTAAATCTTTGCAACACAAAAAAACAGGAGATTTATGGGGAATATCAGTAAAAATAATTCACAATATTATTGATGTTATTGCGCCATATCTTGCTGTAATTTTTAATAAGTCCATAGATTCGGGATCATTTCCCGACCTCATGAAATGTAGTAAATTGATACCTCTGTTTAAGTCGGGAAGTAAAACTGATCCAAATAACTATAGGCCGATTTCAATTCTACCAACTCTCAGCAAGATATTTGAAAAAATAATGCTCAACCAACTGCTCCTGCACTTTAATTTAAATAAATTACTTCACTCTGAGCAGTATGGTTTTACTAAGGGTCGTTCAACAACCGATGCGGCCGCAAGGCTGTTACGGCACATTTTCGATGCTTGGGAAAAGTCACAGAATGCCATTGGTATCTTCTGTGATTTGTCAAAAGCATTTGATTGCGTTGAGCACGAGACTCTTTTACGAAAATTAGGCCACTATGGTATTAAAGAATCTGCACTCAGTCTCATTGCGTCTTATCTCGGTGATCGTATACAAAGGGTATGCATCAATGATGTTAAGTCATCCGGATCAGCCTCAGTAATGGGTGTCCCCCAAGGCTCTATTCTAGGTCCATTCATGTTTCTGGTTTATATTAATGACTTACCACATTTCGTCAAAAATGCTTGCGATATTGTACTATTTGCTGATGATACGTCTTTAATTTTTAAAGTCGATAGAACTAAAGACAATTTTGACGATGTAAATAATACTTTATCTCAAGTTTCACACTGGTTTACTATAAATAATCTACTTTTAAATGCTAAAAAAACCAAGTGTGTCGAGTTTTTATTGCCCAATACAAGGATTACTAGCAACAATTTAAAGATAAGTGGTCAGCCATTGAAAACTGAGAACACAACTGTGTTCTTGGGAATAACCCTAGATGCAAAGCTTCAATGGGGCACCCATATAGCAACACTTGCTGGCAAGCTTAGCTCTGCTGCTTACGCTGTTAGGAAGATTCGACAGTTAACAGACGTAGAAACTGCAAAAGTAGTTTATTTTGCATATTTCCATAGTATTATGTCGTATGGAATCTTACTATGGGGTAAAGCAGCTGATATTGGAAAAATTTTCGTTTTACAAAAAAGGGCAATTCGCGCAATTTATAATTTAAAACCGCGGGATTCCCTTCGAGAGAAATTTAAAGAAATAGGTATTCTTACAGTAGCTTCTCAATATATTTATAACAACATAATTTTTGTTAAGCAAAACATTCACAGTTACAATAAAAAGTGTGAATTACACGATAGGCGGTTAAGAAATAGAGATGGACTAGTGATTCCTCGATTACGCCTCAAAAAGGTCCAAAGGTCGTTTGTGGGAATGGGCGTAATGTTCTATAACAAAATTCCACAACAAATCTTAGATTTGCCTTTACACAAGTTTAAGAATTCTATTAAAAGTGTGCTCATGAAAAAAGCATATTATACAATTGAAGATTATATAAATGATAAAAAAGCATGGATTTAATTTATTCGCTTTATACGCTATTATAACTTGAGGAGTATTCGATTATTGGTGTTCAATTCGATGCTTTAATCATGGGTAGCCTAAGTATGTCACGCTCTCTTTAAACATTTCTGTGGTGGTGTCGTGTGGTGCGGGTTGTTACGTTCCCTCAAATATGGTTGAGCGAAGCAATGGCTGGATCATGCGTCATGCTCGTGAACGGGTGCCGCCGTCGGAAATGGGGCTACTTTTGTCTGCCCTTCTTAACGTGTAGAATTGTAAGCACCATTCCGAACCAGTGGTAGATTCATTTGTCGATTCAAAAGCACTTGTAAAAGTTTATCCGAATAAAAAATATGTCTTAGACTTGCCTTTACACAAGTTTAAGAACTTTCTTAAAAGTATGCTCATAAAAAAAGCTTATTATACAACTGAAGATTATATAAACGATAAAAAAGCTTGGATTTAACTCGTTCCAGCAATGCGCGAGACGGCATTTCAATCATGTACATTAATAATAATAATTGTTATAATGTTATTTTAAAAAGAGCAACCGCCGAGTTTCTTACAGGTTCTTCTCGGCTGGAACTGCATTCCGAACCTGTGGTAGACTCAATCGACGATTCAAAAGCACTTGTAAAAGTTTATTTGAATAAAAAACTTTTCTATTCTATTCTATTCTATTCTATTCTAACGTGAATGGTATGCCAATTTATCAGAACATTTGGAGTCTACAAAAACTATAAAAATACAGATTCTTTGACTGACTGTAGGCGCCATTTTGAAAAGCATCGTACACAAGTATACAAACTGAAGTGCTTATTTAGCAAAATGAACAGGTATTTCAATTTATAAGTACCTTTGGAGTTAATTAATAACAAACTACAGATAGCTACGGTGAGATAGTGCATTTTCTTTGAATGACTAACCCTTTAACTAAATTTTCCTGCGCCATTCTGGAAAGCAATGTAAACAGGTCTACTAACCGAGATGGTACTTAATTCAATTAAAGTAATGGAGCCACAAAGTTTTGAGGAGCATCTTGTAAAATTTGTATGTTGGACAGCCGACGAACAAATTTTTTAGTGATTAATAACAGACTGAATCTTCGTGAGTGGGTTCGTTTCGACGAGACGACCAAGTTTTCCTGTATGAAAATTCTCGATGGAGGTAGCTACACAAGTGCGCAGGTGTTAAATATTTCGATTCGCTCGAGTGGGAAATCGTTCTTAAAGTAGAGGACTATGTAGCCATTTCATTATACAAGTATTTACTAAGCTGCATACAAAAAATCTGCTGGTTATTAATCATTTTTAATCATTTTTATTTCGAAATATTCGAGATGGAGGACACTGTAGAATATTATTGAGGGCGGGCGTTGCATAGTTTGGTGCGAGCACAATAAGTGCACGCACAAAAAGTTACAATATGAATTGAGAAGCTGAATGCAAAGCCATGTAACTTTGTCCTCAAGAAATAGTAAAAGTAAAGCAAACCTTTGGAGTAAAAGTACTTTTTGCTAAAGCGAAGAGTTGTTGTTCAGCAAACGCCTTTTGTTTAACGACCTCATTCCAAACATATGCATCGATAAATATAAAGACACAGTAAAAGTACGTTGGCAACGATCACAATTACTAGGTTTACGGTAGAAGCATCATTGCTTGCTACTTTATGAGATCGTTCGTACATTCCATCCAGCTTAATAAGGCTTAGTTTATGGGTAATCATGCCAAAGATTAGACTGATGGCCCACTGTACTCGACTGCATTGAGCCTAGCGGTTAGCATGTTAACTGTTGATTATGCGGTCCTGGGTTCGATTCTCGGGTCGTGTCAAAAATTGTTAAGTATTGCGTCAATATATTCTCAGTGCTAACTCGGAGTTGGTAGGTAGTTGGCGGTGTTTCACCTCCGCACCTGGGAGAGCACGTTAAGCCGTCGGTCCCGGTTATTATCACAGCCATGTGACAGTAGTAGTAAAAGCCCGCAAACCCACATTTTAATAGCGTGGTGTCCTCTATAGTGGAAGTGGTACAATACGTCCACTGATGGACATAGGCTATTGACAGACTTTAAACTTTGATATGTCAGGCCAGGCGCACTCCGCATAACCAATAATGCACTACAAGTACCTAGCGCGCTCCGGTTGTTCGGGCCCATTCAATAATCCTTACTTATCCGGAAGGGATAAAGAACTATGCGATAGAGAGGCAAATAGTAGGTTAATATAACGCTAGATTGGCTAATTTATTTTTAATTTGATTTTTAACCCCCGACGCAAAAACGACGAGGTGTTATTAGTTTGACGTGTCTGTGTGTGTCTGTCTGTTCCCCTGTGGCGCTCAAACGGGTGGACCGATTTGAATGCGGTTTTTTTTTGTTTGAAAGGTGAATTCGTCGAGAGTGTTGTTAGCTATGTTTGATGAAAATCGATCCAAGATGGCCGCCGCTACAAAATGGCAGATTATATTTTTTTCACGATTCCCTTAATATGGGTATCAAATGAAAGGGCTTGACTAGTAGAATAGCACTATGCAAATCCAAGATGGCCGCGACCACAAAATGGAGAATGTCGTGGGTTTTTTAAATTTTCAATTTACACTTGTATAGAGTGAATCTTCTGTACCTAGTAGGTATGTACTGATATGTATTCTGTGGTTAATAATATATGTTAGCAACATTGTTACATTTTGTGGGTGAAGTACCTAAGCGGTAGACGACAAGCCTCGTCCCCTAGCACTTGTGATAAGAGAACTTAACCTAATTTACCGTACAGTCTCTTTAGGCGGCTAACCATGCGGTAATATTTTAATCACACACGTGCGGTAAAAGGCTTCATCACCGTTTCATCAGGAGCATAATAAGATTCATTTTACGAGAACAAATGCAATTAAAAACTCCTTTTATTTGCACTTAAATAACATCGTTTAAATAAGATGCTTTTAGTGTAAAATTTTGTTGAAACTAATTAGCATTCTCAAATAAGAATTTTAAACTCTTTTTGATAGAATATTTTAAGTGCAAGCGTACACTGCTCTTAATTAGGTATGCAGATAGCCACGGAAACGTTTTGATGAAAACACATACAATTTTAGAATGGCCGTAAATGTAAAACTTACTCATATTTACAGAGATGAACCGACTCTGTAAATACTCGAATGAGTAACTATTCATTTTTCGAGACTAGCAGTACTGGGAACTTGGCCGTTTATTCATTTAAATTATGGCCGTAAAATGTAAAACATCTGAAGCGAAATGAACTTGATGTTTCTTATCATTTCTGTACAAAAGCTAACCCTCAAAGATAATGTTTCAAAATAGGTTTGTATTTTTGGTGCTAACAATACCATATTGAGTAAATCGGTGCCTCTTATTTTTAACTGGATTTAGAGAATGGTACCTACCTACTTATTTAAGCATCCTATAAGTACCTATATAATATCTACCTACCTACCTACCTATATATAATACATGCGAATGTGTGTTTGTATGTTCCTTAAATGACGCCGAAAGAGATCTATAGATCGACATTATTTTTTTGCATGAGCGTAGTTGAGGACTTGTAGAGTGACATAGGATAGTTTTCATCTCGGGAAAACAAAGGATTCCCGTGACATTTAAAAAAACTGATTTTACGCAGATGAAATCGTGGTGAAAAACTAGTGGCTAGTGCAACATAATTATATATTTTGTTCACGCTCTTGACTAGCTGATGCCTGTTTTGTCGTTGTTCGTAGATTTAGATTTTTAAATTCCCTTTAGGGATGGAATTTCAAAACATCTCTTATTAGTTCACCTTTAGGGTATGAAGAAAATGTTTCTCCAAATTTCAATATATTTTAGGATTGTGTTGTTTGTTTGTGAGTCACGGTATATTTTTCATAGCTAGGTATAAAACTCCTGGGAACTTTCGGGGAGATAAAACAAATAATAATGAGTAAATATCTCGGCAGAAAATAATTTTGTAGAGAAATATTGGGTTATCGCTATAACATATTCGTAGAACTCGTATAGAACGAACATCATTGTTACATAGGTGGTTTAAACGACAAAGTATACATACGTGCGAATATTAGTGCAAATATTGGATTTTATTAACAGGAAAAGGTATAAGATGTAAAACTTAAAATTATGTATTTATACCTACTTAGATTGGTTTGGGCAGTCCAAACTCACTGATGAATGTAATAAGTTCCAATTTCCCTTCTGTATACACTGAATGAGTGGAAACACGCTATGTACATATTTGCAATCAACATTTAGCTACCGTGTTGTTAGCTAGGGTTGTCAAAATGTAATATTATTTTTACTTTACTCACTGGCGATTATCAGTCGTTCAGTGAAACTTATTCGTGTACTGGATTAGACCCCATTATTACATCCATCTTACAATTTAGATCAATTATTGTCTCAAGAATCCTCTACATTTTGGACCGTAATTAGTTAAAATCCCATTAAATAAATGCAATTTTAAAAAGTGTTACGTAATTAAACATGAATTTGATACGATTTATTGATTCAACTGATAAATAGTGTGATTATTTCTACCCTTGCTTGCTGAGATATTCAACACATGTGTTTAAGTACTGTAAAAAAAACATTATGTTTATTATGTCTGTAGCATAATAGTTATTATGTGGGTGGCAACCCTATAATGGCTGTAGGGCGATACAATTTGGGATAAACACTAGAAATTTCGATGCGCTTTGTGGCAAATAAAGGGCTTAGCAGTTTATTTGTGGAGAATACGAAAGCTTTGGCGCTAGCATTATACAGGTCGTTAGGGTTAATGGAAGGGTGTGAATGCGTGTTGATACAGGGTGAGCCATTTTAGTGAAGTGACTATATAGTTTGCGGTGAATTAATGAGGGTTTATTATCTGGGAAAACGGATTAATTTAATTTTTTATTCTTTATTCTTTTTGAATTAAGAATTCTAAGGAGAAATACTCACGACAAAATAAATAGAAAAAGGTGTGTTTAAGTGTTGAGAAATATTTATGCTTGTGAGTGAATAAAGTTGTTAAATATAATTTTAACAACTTTATTAGAAATAAATAATTTTGAAATTAAATTAAATTAAAAATTACAAAATAAATTGCACTATGAGATTATGATGGAAGGGAAATTTTGAGCGCTCACCCCCGACCGCTTAAAGCACTGCATAAAATAACCCCTGCCGGTTATATGGCTCCATTGAATTTTAGGAGTTGAGCAACACAAACTAATTTCATTAAGGCCGTGGACAGTTAATATTATGATGCATATATTACGCCCACGCTCTGGGGTCATATTTTGTAATTACGCTTCTAGATGCAAGTTGTTGATAAACAAAGTCCTTACATTATTAGAGCGTTATCTTGAAGACATTATTCCCTGCTGAGAGAAATTGTGTTCTGCGTAAATTACTAATTTAGAACTTAGAGTCTTAGGCTGAAATCACATTTATCACGTATTACATTTAGTTGGGTAGTTTTGCGCACTTATGCATATCGTAAGCATGCGTTCACGTGCTTAAGTATTTTTTTTTAACGTTAAAGTACATAAGCACTTACCTACTTACCCTTTCGCGTGAAAAATTGAGAGCCACACTTTTAAGCACTTTAAGTATAAAAATGTGAAAGTCGAATTGATGCTAAAAGGAGACTTGATTTAATACGTATTCTTTTTCATACAAAAAAGGCAATACCAATTCCTGGATAAAATATAAATGAATTCTGACAAGGATTTCAGCTTTAAGGAAGAGTAATTAAGTTTTATTAATTAAATATTATGAAAATATCACAAACTAAATTATAAAATAAGTTACGAAGCATACGGAAGGGAAAATTTTGAGTGTTTGTCTCCAACCGCTTATGGCGCTGCATAAAATAACCCCCGTCGGTTATATGGCTCCGTTAAATTTCCGGAGTTGAGCAACGCAAACTAATTTCATTAAGGCCGTCCGTGGACAGTTAATATTATGATGCATATATTATGCCCACGCTCTGGGGTCATATTCTGTAATAACGCCTCTAGATGCAAGTTGTTGTTACACAATGTTCCTACGCCATAAGAGCATAATCTTAAAGGTGTCATTCCCGGGTGAGAGAAATTATTACGGATTTTCCGTAATTTTTCTGTTTTAAGGGTTTTTTTTAATAGGAATAGCGGGCAACCGAGCTAGCGGGTCACCTGATGTTAAGTGATTACCGCCGCCCATGAACTAGCAGCACCTGAGGAACCACTAAGTAATGCGTTGCTGGCTTTTGAGGAAGGGGACTGGCTCTTCAGCTCGCCGCCGGAACACATCAAATACTTTGCGGCAGATTACGGCAGAAGTGTGGTCGCTAGCCAGGCGGGTTCGGGGTAGGATCCTACCATAAAGCGGTGATACCATCCAGATTACGTTGTGTGGTATCAGGCACAACGACCCGTAGAGGGGACTGAGAGCGTCAGGGCCTCGTTAGCATATTGGCAGGGTGCACCTCACGCAGGTGAGGTTGACTGCTGGGCGCAGGCCTCCTCTCTCATAAGAAAGAGAGATTTAGAGCTTAGACCCGCTACGCTGCTACAATGTGGGTTGCCGGGCTTTAACGTCTATGCTCACATGATAGATAATTACCGGGACCGACTACTTAACGAGCTCTCCGAGGCACAGGGGTGAAACACCGCCAACTATCAACTCCGGACTGGCACTGCCAATTTCTTGACAGAAGAACCAATACCCAACGGTTATTTGCTCGACCCGGGAATCGAAGCCAGGACCTCGTAATCTGTAGTCGAATATGCTAAAACCTAGACCAACTGATTAGGGTTAGAGTATTTTTTGGAATTAGAGTGTTGTTTGCAAATTAGAGTGGTTGTGTTTATAGGTTTTTTTTTTTTTTATTGTATGATAGGCTTACGCTTGACGACAATCATGCCTGGAGAGCAATGATGAGGTCTAAGTTGGAACGCGCTTGCCTAGAAAATGCCTATTCACTCTTGTTTTGAAGGCACTTAAGTTGAACGAGGCGGGAAACGGACGCCGGAAGGGCGTTCCATACCCTAGCGGTTCGTATCAGAAACGTTGATTGAAAGCGCTTCGTGCGGGCAGACTGAACGTCAACCACATAGGGATGCCAACGTTCACGACTTCTCGCTGTTCTGTGGTGAAATGGTGAAGGAGGAACCAGGTTAAATAGTTCCTGAGCACACTCTCCAAAGTATATCCGATAAAAGACCGATAGACAGGCGACATTGCGCCGGTGCTGTAAGCTTAGCAATTTCGCCTGGGTTAGTGACCGATCGCCTATAATTCTACGGGCGCGGCGATCAACCGAGTCTAATGCGTCGAGTTGGTATTTGGCAGAGCCGTCCCAAAGGTGGCAGCAGTACTCCATGCCTGACCGGATTTGAGCCTGATAGAGAGTGAGGCGCTGTGCAGGTGTGAAGTACCGTTTCACCTTGTTCAGGATACCAAGTTTTTTGGCAGCTGTTTTGGCCTTCAACTCGATGCATTTCCCGAAATTGAGTTTGGGTGAGATGTCAATACCCAGAAGTTCAATATGGTCACCAATCCAGGATTTTGTGTCAAGGAAATCTCCCGCTTACAGATAAATGTTTTATGGTACACAATTATGTTTTCATAAGCGTCAGACGCTGTGTTTAATCACGCCCTCCAGGTAGCCTCTTAATTGCGAACTCTGACCCCTGTCCTAACACCCCCGTTGGCGTAATGTATGCAGCATAATATTAACTCTGCACTGTCTTGAATTAGATTACGTCACGCTGTTACAGCCCCCGCGCACTGGGCCACTAGGGGCGAAGACTACTGGCCGGCCACAAGTCGCGGAAGAGATTTTTTCATACATTTTATATGGTACCACCGCGCATTGAACGTTCGAGTGGCAGCATTTGAGCCACAAGAAAATGTATGAAAAATCTCCTTCGCGACTTGTGGCGGCCACTAGTCTTCGCCACTAGTGGCCCAGTATGCGGGGGCTGTTATGTGAAATTTCAACGAAACTATTAATGCTTATATTCATCATCATCATAATTACTAACCCGTTACCGGTGCACTATAAGGATCTCCTCTCAAAATGAGAAAGGGTTTAGGCCGTAGTCCACCACGCTGGCCGAGTGCGGATTGGTAGACTTCGCACACCTTTTGAGAACATTATGGAGAACTCTCAGATATGCAGGTTTTCTCACGATCTTTTCCTTCTTCGTTTTTAAAGCAAGTTAGGTATATACTCCGAATAGTGCCGAGCATCGTACTCGGTCCCTCCCGATTATTAAAATACATAATAGTGTTAATATATTTCTTACTAGTGGATCCGGCAGACTTCGTCCTGCCCGGTAGTGACATACCGACATCAGCGTCACCTACTGAGACTCGGTAGGTTACCTGTACCTACCCGGTAATTGTGTTTTCAAACCATCCAGAAACCCATTGAAATATACACACAAAATTTCATCCAAATTGATCCAGCCGTTTAGGAGGAGTTAGGTGACAAACATACGTACAGAAAAATAATAATTTATGTAGGTACTGGTGAGAGAGTTTACCGTATCCACGCGACGGGATGTTTGACAGTTACGAAACCCGTGAACATTTTGTATGCGAAAATGTTTTTTCTTTTATTTTATGTTTTCGTCTATTTTTTAATGTTTTTAATAGTTATTCTGCTATTCGGGACGGTCCCAAATATAACAAATCAAAAACAATGAAAATCGGTCCAGCCGTTCTCGAGTTATAAGTGGTCGAACTAACACGACTTTGTTTTATATATATAAAAATATAAATATAGATATAGATGTACGAAGTTACATGTATAAATGCACACATATGTATGTCACTAGTGTTTTTGATTAGTACACCGATTTCTCTGAGATTGCTAGACCGAAGTTGGTTTGATTTTTCTTTAACAAGCTATAATTTAAAAATTAAAAAAACCCGACTGCCATGCTAAAAACGAACTAAAAAATTAATAAACTACCACCGTACCACTTACAGTGTAGTTGTTATTTATTTTATTTTTCATGATTTGTCACTCCAAATTGATTTAAAACATATAGATTGTATACATTTTCGTACTCGCCTTTTAAAGCCCTTTATTTTGATACCCCACTCGAGGGTCTTGAAGAAAAAAATTTTTTTCAGCCCGCACATTAAAGTGCATAACATTCGCCATTTTGATTTTTTATAAATTTTATGTACCCAGTAACATTTGCGCCGTCAAGACAAATCTAATGACGTATAATTTATCAAAATAGGTTGAGCCGTTAAGTAGTTACGAACTGACATAGGAAACGGTCATTTTCTACGATTTATCACTCCAAATTGTTTCCAAATATATAAATTTATACATTTTCGTATTTGCCTTTTGAATCCCTTTATTTTGATACCCCACTCGAGGGTCTTGAAGAAAAAATTTTTTTTCAGCTCGCACATTAAAGCGCATAAAGTCCGCCATTTTGATTTTTTTTTAAATTTAGGTACCCTATAACACTCGCGTCACTGAGACAAATCTAATGACGTATCATTTATCAAAATCCGTTGAGCCGTTGATTAGTTACAAGCGGACATAGGAATGGACATACATACACACAGGTGAAACACATATACCCAGTCGGGTAAATAAAAAATAGCTTGTTTAAAGATATTCTTAGTAGTTACCCAAACGCGGGAAGAAGAGATACAAAGTCTGATAACAAGGTGTACATAAGAATTATAACTAGGTGTGTTATATACATCAACAAAATTGGTTTATTGGTTTTTGATATACTTGCGGACATACATACATACATATGGATCGAATACATGAAATCGTGAGTCCTGCACATGATTTCTCTTCGGTGGTGTCGGATTGCCGTCTCGTCGGACTGTGTTCAAGTGAATACGCCTAATTGCTTCATTAACATGGCGTATTGATTCCTCAAGGCTCGCATTATGAGTAGATAATATTATAGCCTAATGCTATTAGAACTGGAATTGATAGATCGGCAAATCCAATTAGTGATTAGAGAGAGAGAAATTAGTTTATTATCGTCTTGTGGAGTCCACGGGTGACCGGAGGGCTGGCAGTTACCTCGGTCAGCATATTAGTCTGGCCATTCAACGAGGTAACGCAGCCAGCGTTCTGGGCACCTTCCCTCGATACCAGTGGTTTGGATGACATCCCAGATAATCCTCCTCCCAGATAATCCTTTTCACATTTTAGCTAAAATCCGAATCATTGTACCTATGTTAACCGTTTTGTAGTCGCAGTAAAACAATATGAAGTGGCATTAGAAATTCCATTGGAGTTTGGACAGCTATTTGAACTCGTACATTTAAACTATGTAGTTTACAAAACAATGTTGACTAGAACAACTGAACTGTCATCTAAACAAATCTAGTTAGGAATAACAGTAGTCACAGCAGTCATGTATACCTAAAGTCACGTGAAGTAAGTAACTACATAATGTTGTATGTCATAAATAAAGGTCAGTAGATTAGTTCAAATGCAATGAGTATATTCCGTATATTCACATAACTACACAATTGAGTGTAGTTGTTATTTCCTCAAAGTGACGTCGTTTATTCTTTGGAGATATAATTAATCCCGTTTTTCAATAACCCCTGACGCAAAAACGACGGGGTGTTATAAGTTTGACGTATATATCTGTGTGTGTGTCTGTATGTGTGTTCCGCCGTAGCGCTCAAACGGGTGCACCGATTTCAATGCGGTTTTTTTTTTGTTTGAAAGGTGAATTAGTCGGGAGTGTTCTTAGCTATGTTTGATGAAAATCGGGCCAAGATGGCCGCCGCCACAAAATGGCGGATTACATATTTTTTCACAACGCCCTCAATGTGGATATCAAATGAAAGGGTTTGACGTGTAGAATAGCACTATGCAAATCCAAGATAGCCGCCACCACAAAATGGCGAATGTCGGGGTTTTTTTCAATTTTTAATTTATACTTGTTTACCCACGACCTACCCACAAGCTTTCATTGTGAACAAAATCTAAAAACCCTGGTACACATTGGCCTACACCCTCGGCCAATGCTCTCGACAAACATGTGCGCCCTGCACATGTTTGCACTAGGCGTATATTTGTCGCTACGTTTTCCAGACAGGTGGTAACGGAGAAATATTTTCTTTAAAAAATATCTGAACAGATTTTGGTGTGGGTTTTGCGTTATTTAAGTAATATGTATCATTTCAGAGCAAATCCTTAGATATGATAAGTTGTAAAATGGTGCAGTGGACAGTAATATTTTAAACAAGCTATAGATTTGGAAAAATTAAACCGACTTTGGTCTAGCAAACTCTGAGAAATCGATGTAGGTACCAATCAAAAACATTAGTAACATTTAGATACATTTATGCGTGTAACTTTGTACATAAGAATGATAACTAGGTGTGCTATATACTAAAACCTTCCTAAAAGTATGTATATACCTATAGATTACGATAATGAAAACATCAACAAAATCGGTTTATTGGTTTTTGAAATACTCATGGACATACATACATGCATACATAAAAGTACATACATACATAGTACATATGTACGGGTCGAATATATAAACCCCTTTTTTGAAAACGGTTAAAAATTGAGCCAGTATAATCGCTTAGAACAAATCGTTAACCGACTCTTGATCTACGAAGGTCCGAAGGTTAAGCGAAAAGGTTGGTAACTAATTGGATAAATTTATTAATGTTTGATGAACTAAATGTGAGGGAAACCTTATTCCTCTACTGATGAGATTAGGTCTAGTTATTTATTTATAGTTGATTCCACTACATGTAATACGATTAGCTTGCCTATATGCACAAATGTCGTTAGTCATCAATAGATAGACGCCCACTGCTGGACCTAAGTTTATTGTATTGACTCCCACTGTCCACGTCGCAGTCAGGCTTAAGACAATTTCGATAGAGTATTTATTTTGTCTTAACTAAATTTTTTTGGAAGTACATATCAACTTATGATAGTTTTATTTTTCACATATCCGCCATACTGAAAACATTACGTCACATAATAACCTATGTATGTATAACCTATGAGAAGTGAAACACTGAGATGAAGTTACGACATCTCATCTATCTAAAATTTAATGTACATTTTGGCAATTATGAGAGAGCCGATGAATCGACCAACACACACACACACACTTAACTTCCGAATACCACCATTAGTGTAGCGACACAACTGCGGAACGTACGGCGCCAATACTTCAGCGAGCGAACTATCCACACACTGACACACCAAACGCGCCGAACAGTCGGTTGGATTACCCACGGCGTTTAGTTCAGCGCATTACGTGACGGAAAATTACATGGCGTCGTCATCAGTTGGTGTATAAATATAGAGGCGTTCCGAACGTTCAAAAACGCGCGCCAAACTTTCGGTCGCGTAACGCGTCGCATGATGTGTCGCTCGCTATGCAAAATACATTGAATGCGTTTTTGCTGGGACAGTCGCGAAGGAAGTTTCGGCGCTACGCCGAACGCGACGTTATTTCGGCTTATGTGTCTAGGGGTACTTGAATAACACTGCAAGCGTAAAACGTTCAGCGCCGTACGTTCCGCAGATGTGTCGCTACACTTAGTCGGGTAATAATCGACACTTGCAAATCGCAATGCGCCATAGTGGCTTTTTACTTGTACATTATTATATATGTAATCAATAATTGAGTTGCTCTAAGTCTGAGCTGATACCTAAGTAATACAAAACACAACACCAAAATATGGCCAGTAAATTTTTGAAAAAATTAACAACATACGCACAAACAAGTAAATTAATTAATACAGAGAACTTCCCTTTTCGGTGGCAGGAAAAAATATTAAAACCTTAAAGCTCCAGTACACATTGGCCCAAAGCGCTCGGTATACTCCCAATGGGAAAAGAGAGGACTAAAATCCGAACGGTCGACGGTCCAAACCCTTGTAATACAAGCTTATCGCTTAAATGGAGGATAAAAGGTATTTTAATATTTGGCATTCATCAAAGGGAATATTACCATAGCTACTATTTAAAAAATGTGTAAATCATCATCATCATCATCATGATCAACCCATTACCGGCTCACTACAGAGCACGGGTCTCCTCTCAGAGTGAGAAGGGTTTTGGCCATAGTCTACCACGCTGGCCAAGCGGATTGGCAGATTTCACACACCTTTGAGAACGTTATGGAGAACTCTCAGGCATGCAGGTTTCCTCACGATGTTTTCCTTCACCGTTAAAGCAAGTGATATTTAAATACTTAAAACGCACATAACTCCGAAAAGTTAGAGGTGCGTGCCCTGGGATCGAACCCACGACCTCCGATTAGAAGTCGGTCGTCCTAACCACTAGGCTATCACAGCTTTGCTTTGTGTAAATGCTGTTTACAAATTGCGGCAACATCTCTTGATATTTTTATGAAAAAGTCAGCAAGCCGAACAGTGCTGGCCGCACGCGGCAAATACACATCAAGTAGGCAAGGCTCTGGGTCGCAAGTGCATTGGCCGAGCGCGATGGGCTAATGTGAACGAGGCTCTTAACTAAAATTAACACTCAAAATAACAAATCCTTATGAAACGTGATGTAAACCACAAACATTTTTACAATAATTTCTCACTGCATTCAGTGCGGCATCGCGTCAAAGCGCGCTTTCAGTGAGTGCTCTAATTACAACTTAGCGTTTAGTGAACTCAAAGCCACAGTTTTAAAAGCCAATGCGGACTCTTTTCACTATTTCTTAATGTTTAAGTCTAAAACTACTGCATTTCTAAGTGATAATAATTATTGTGAGATGGTAATAATAAAAAAATGCCTGGCTGAGTTTTTTTCTTTTTTTTTAGTTCTAGCCGCCGCCTAGGGAGATTGGCCTATAGGGTGGCCGAAATTCGGCCGGAAGATATTATTATTTTTATTTATTTTCCTTTATTGACAGATTCATCATATCGTAATTCGTATAATTGTAAGAATAATCAAATTTCGATTCCTATGTAATATTTTTGAATTTCACTGCTGATTCAAAGAATACTGCTGATTGATATATTATGTCGAATCTCCCTTTGTGGAATCGCTCGCCAGATGATGGGACTGTGTCCGCAGTTTAACAATTTAACTGTACGCACAGTTAGTTATCTAATTCTTTTACGCAAGACGAGGGGAGGGAGACTGAGTGAGGGGCGCGTGACTTGGCCACGACGCGACGTCGCATATCGATCGATTGCTCAGGTAATATTATATGTATTGGTAAGTAATGCTAAGCTGAGTTGGTAGAAGGACGGGTGAACGAATTTGGAGGTCCAAAGTTGGCCTTTTCATTTTCTCTGAGCCTAACGATCTACTAATAATATTATCTCTCTATGTAAGTATGTATGATGTATGGTGTATGTATGTATGTATGATAATATTACTAGTAATATCTTTTTGCCTGCCTCATCATAATCGTACCTATGATGGCTAGATGGCCATTGATACAGTATTGTAGGCAGATGGCTCTTTAAAAGTTTTTGCTTTTCAATTAAATTTAATTGTTAAATATACGAAATTATTGCTAACCATCATTCTAATTTTAAAAAGATATCTGTAATTCTGTAGGCACAGTAATTAAATTAACAAGCAAAGCAAAATAAGTTTGTCACGCGACTCGCCAGCGAGCAACAATTTGCATCGATTGTACCAATTTACAGTCAACTCGACGGGTGGCAATCGGCTCCTTTCAAAAGCGTTGCTCAACTGTAAGGTTGCTAAACAGTGTATTCGGTATACAAAAGAACGCAATTCTCGAATTTCCAGCAATAAATGCATATTCGGTGGACCCTGAAATGGAAGCAGGCGGAATATACAATTTAAACAATTATTTTTAATTGATTTGTGTGAATTTTCACAATAAAAAGGGGATACAAATTAATGAGAGGATGTTTTATAAGGCCATCGTCATGGTCTCAACCCACTGCTGGACAGGTCTCTTGCAAGGAGTGCCACAGTACACGATCTTGCGCCGCTTATATCTAACGGCTGCCAGCGCCTTGCTTGAGATCGTTCGTTCACCCAATTGGAGGTCTTCTTTCAACGCTGTTTTTCAAGGTACGAGGTCGCCAGTCAAGCAATCAGAAACCCCAACGTCTATCGGTTCTTCGAGCTATGTAGGCCGCCCATCGCCACTTCAGCTTCGCGATTCTGAGAGCTATGTAGGTACTTAGCTCCAGAATAACGCCTACTAACTCTTTAGTGTGTCGTGTCGCCCCGTGTCGCATCGTGTTGCGTCGTGTCGCGTCGTGTCACATCGTGTCGCGTCGTGTCGCGTCGTGTCACGCCGTGTCACATCTAGATATCTGATATACCTACTATACTATGCTATACTACGAGTTAAAATTCTACTTATTTTCGTTAAAATTATACACTTAAACCTTCCTCATGAATCACTATTTATTGGTGAAAGTGACATGAAAATCCGTTTTTCGCTGGAGTTTATGCTGAACAGACAGACGCAGCGGGGGATTTTGTTGTAGTGACGATTCACTTCAGAAATTCTAATTACATTTGTTTACAAATAATACAATTCAGTTTGTGTGTTAGGACGATAATTCACGTATTCAAATGTGCAAATAAAGCAAATAACCGTAAATATCTCAAATGTCCAACTGTCAGATGATGCAAATTATACGTCTTTACTGATAAAAGATGGGACCTCGCACAAGCGGAGCGTAAAATGTACAGTTGAGAGCAGTTTCAAAATTATTCTGAAAACAGAATATGCAATAAACAATTAGTGTAAATCTATACTAATAAATAAAATTGAAGTGTCTGTCTGTAATTTCGAAATAACTACAACATATTAAGCTCAAATGGTTATTTGAACGATACCATAACCGAATCACACGTTTTTAAAATTTTTGTCTGTCTGTCTGTCTGTTTGAACGGGCTAATCTTCGGAACGGCTGAACCGATTTTGACGGGACTTTCACAGACAAGTAGAGGATTAACCAAGGAGTAACATAGGCTACTTTTTTAACCGACTTTCAAAAAAGGAGTTGTGTTGAAATCGGTAAGTACCTATGTTAAAAAACGCCCTGATAGGTATTTTCGCTGCGCGCGACAGCCGCGTACGCGGTGCGGCGGTACGCCGCCGCGCAGCGGGCGGGTGCGGTGAAGAGGGGGCATGCTCCAATCCAATTCCAATCTCCATTTCGAACGAGGGAGCTAATGCGTGCGGATGTGTACTGCGTTTGTTGCGTGCGTTTTCGTAATTTTTATTTTGAATCGGAGATTTTGTTTTTATTAGGGGTTATGATGTTTTTTATTTCTTTAGTTTGTTTTAGTCGTATGTATGTCGAAGGCAGGGTCACTGCCAACCGCGCCAATGCAACGGGCCAGTCAAAACTACTGAACCGATTTGGCTGCAATTTTGAATGGAGATAAAAAATTCCCTAAGTAAGTATAAAGGTTGGAAAAGGGAGCGGGAACGGGAACCAGAAATCTACTTATCCATCAGGATTTGTGAAAAACCGAAATTCACGCGGGCGAAGCCGCGGGCAAAAGCTAGTTAAAAATTAAAAAAAACCCCGACATTCGCTATTTTTTTTGCGGCGGCCATCTTGGATTTACAATAGTGCTATTTTACTAGTCAAACCCTTTCATTTGATACCCATATTAAGGTAGTTGTGAAAAAATACGTAATCCGCCATTTTGTAGCAGTGGCCATCTTGAATCGATTTTCATCAAACATAGCTAACAACACTCTCGACTAATTCATCTTACAAACAAAAAAACCGCATACAAATTGGTCCACCCATTTGAGCGCCACAGGGGAACAGACAGACTCACACACACACACACACATACAAGAATGAAATACTTATAACAAGAATGCAAATATAAACAAAGAATGCGGTTTTTTTGTTTGAAAAGTGAATAGTCGGGTGTGTTCTTAGTTATGTTTGTTGAAAATCGATCCAATATGGCCGCCGCCACAAAATGGCAGATTACATATTTTTCACAACTCCATAATATGGGTATCAAACGAAAGGGCTTGACTAGTAGAATAGAACTATGTAAATCCAATTGTTTGAAAAGCGAATAGTCGGGTGTGTTCTTAGTTATGTTGGTTGAAAATCGATCCAATACGGCCGCCGCCACAAAATGGCAGATTACATATTTTCCACAACTCCATCAATATGGGTATCAAACGAAAGGGCTTGACTAGTAGAATAGAACTATGTAAATCCAAGATGGCCACCAAATCAATGGTGAATGTCGGGGTTTTTTTAATTTTTTTATTTATACTTGTGCAGGTACTAGGTACCTACAGCGATGTCTGTCCGCTATCTCTTGTGCAGCCTGATCTGAGTGCAACACTAGGTCCGTCTGCAGGAACAAGTACATGACAGATCGCAAGCTGCAACTGCGCTCTAATTAATAGCCGTTGCTTTGGAGCGGCCGGCGCGAAGACCTGTAACGACTGCTCTTTGCTACGGTGAGGTGATTTGGAGCGGTTCCAATTCACTGAGCTCGAACGCCTCGGGAAATCAGTCTTAATAGCTTAAAGCATAGACCAGAAACAACGACATATAGTCTGATTTTCTCTTCACGACATTCTCTTCTCTTAATGTTAAATAAATACATTTTTTTTTTCAGTGGAATTCTGACAGTTTCATTTAACAAGTATAAATTAAAAATTTAAAGAAACCCCCGACATTCGCCATTTTGTGGCAGCGGCCATCTTGGATTTGCATAGTGCTATTCTACTAGTCAAGCCTTTTCATTTGATACCCATATTGAGGTAGTTGTGAAAAAATACGTAATCCGCCATTTTGTAGCGGTGGCCATCTTGAATCAATTTTCATCAAACATAGCTAACAACACTCTCGACTAATTCACCTTACAAACAAAAAAAACCGCATATAAATTGGTCCACCCATTTGAGCGCCACAGGGGAACAGACAGACACACACACACACACACAGACACGTCAAACTTATAACACCCCGTCGTTTTTGCGTCGGGGGTTAAAAAATAGAATGAGTTATTTGTATGAAAAACAGGGTTTTTTTATTCAACTACAAGTTAGCCCTTGACTGCAATCTCACCTGATGGTAAATGATGATGCAGTCTAAGATGGAAGCGGGCTAACTTGTAGACGAGGTACGTTTACCTCTGTTTTCTACATGGCATCGTACCGGACCGTACCATTCGTACCGTTTATTAACACCTGAAGTTCAATTTTACCCCAAACAAAATAGAAATTATATATTAAGTATAGGTTCGCTCGTAAGTTTGTTGTTTTACTTGTATATCTTGAAAGAAGAATGATAACGTCCCGAAAAATAAATCATCTCTTTCAATAAATCGTTCATTCGTTCATTTAGAAAACATTGCCATGAATTTGACATGAAGTCCTTCATTAAATTATTATTATTCATTTGATCATTCAGAGATATATACGACCTTTAATAATAATTTATCATTCATTCATTCAGAGATTGTTGTTCGAGTTCATTTGAACAATCAAAGATAAATCAAACGTTAGCTTGAACCGAATTTGCGGTCGGAGAGTTAACAATGTGCCCGTTGCATTCTTCTTTCATTGTCGAACGTCATTACGCAACCATTCATTCGTTCACTAGTTCATTCAATCATCATTCGATGGTATAAATCAACCAGCGTGCAGCATTAAACTGAATTAGTAGTGGAAATGTTTACAAAGTGTCAGTTGCATTGCTTATGCAAACGTCATTACGGATCTATATTAGTTTGTATAAACAAACCGACATTATGGGGTCACCGACCGGCGTCATTCTTGGGTCGGCGCCGAGGGATTTATTCGTAACTGATGGATTGTTCAATAAGATACCCGCAATCGGTCTTGTACTTAGCTTTAATGAAATAGCGCCGTAGCTACCGATTTTTATTTATTGGGTTCAATTTTTATTTTTAGTTTTACTCGGCTTTCGGGACAAAGAGGCTTAAAATATTAAAAAACCAGCCAAGTGCGTGTCACGCCTTGCTCTATTAGGGCATAAAGCCGTAGCTACCGACTTTTATTTATTGGGCTCAATTTTTTATTATTTTTAGTTCTACTTGGCTTTCGGGACAATATATTATTGAGGCTTAAAATATTTAAAAAAATCGGTCAAGTGTGAGTCGCGCCGTGCTCTATTAGGGCAGATACCGTGGTCCGTACTGTATACTCTTTTTTAAACTAGATATTTCATTTATCCAAATTTTGAGTCTATGAATTTTTTTTGCTTCCGAGTTGCTGTCCATAATATATGCTTATTTCCGATTAATATTTTCAAAATAAATTTAATGTACAATATATATCCAGTTTTATTTTAGTATATACTTATTTGTAAGTAGCTTGTAAGTTGTAATTATAGATTAAGTTTTTTTTCAATCTCTATGATATTGTATCTATAATCTATAAATCTATATCATTATTGTATCTATACCTAGACATGAGTAAATGAAACCAATTCACAGGATGTCTTTATCAATAGCCCAAATCAACACTTTTGTACAATTCATTCTCTCTTAAATCCCAGGCACAAAGCCAATGCTCGGTGACCCGACAGCCGCTCCGCGCTTTGAAGCATTCGTGTAAAAGTGTGATCTCGTGTGAAAGTGTGATCTTTTACTATACTTCGACTTTTAATTCGATGCAGTAGACTGACGTTTCAAAATGTCATTTTGTAAAATAATGTTGTCAACCTAATTTCAATAGTGATGTGATAGGTTCACTTCATTTCATTTCATTTATAATTATAATCATAAAATCTTTTATTTGTATTAATAAGATCTAAAAGTAATTGTATATAGTAGAAAAATCTACCTCTAACAGGTATACAATATTTAACATCTATCAGACTACAATTTCATAAAGTTAGTTTCATAAAGTTATAAAGCTACTAATTTAGGAAGTTATTATAGGTATGAGGTATCTATCTAACATTATCTACTAAAATAAAGTATCTAGTAAATAAAGATAAAATAAAATAATTCATGTTATGATGATGTGAATCATTCACATCATTTACTTTTACGCCATCCCTATTTTTTTCGTCAAAAAGTAGCAACCCATGAAATGTCACTTTACTGCATTGAATTAAAAGTCATTCTGACTACCTATTAAGATAATATTTCCCGACGAATAAAGGGGTGAACTTCTTTGATCGATGCGTATTTTTTACCAGCTACACGTTTAATGTAATACATTATGTGTCTGTGCGTGCGTAGAAAAACTACAGCGCCGATTCTAATGCGCTTTTCTCCATTAAGTAGGTATCAATTCTAAGCGTAACAATATTATGGTAATAATTGAATTACCATTGGTATCACTTCAGAGCAGATTCTTAGATATGTTTCAAACTTAAAGGCCATCAGGCTGTGCTGCAATTCGTCGTGGAGTTTTTAAAATTACATGAATAGGAGAGGATAGGGTGGATGCTCCTAAGCTCGGCCTCTGCTCCATTAGTCGGCACTCCGTCTATTTCTGTCGATAAGCGTTTTGGTGCTAAACTACTGCCTTATTTTAAATCTATTTCCCCATTAGAGCAAGCTAAAGCTGAAAAAAATACCCATTGTTCCTAAGCGGTACCAAATCGCTAATATCGACAGAAATAGAACGGAGTGCCAACTTTTGGAGCGGGGGCCGGGCTTAAGAGCGTCCACCATATATTCAGTATGCAGAAGAATCTGATAGCCCATCATATTACGTTTGATCATCATATTGAGTTTGTTGTGGGCTCTTCTCAGACCAGGGCGCATTTGGAACCTTCGTATTTTCGTTCTCTATGTACTTGTAAAATTGACGCTCAAAAAGTGTACAGTGTTCCAAATTTGAATAGAGTTTATTTGACTTTGACATTGGTATCCCAAGAAACCTCTGCCATTTTGTGACTATTGGGGCCACGTTTGGCACTTCGATGTTCAGTGACCCAAAAAGGATCTTGGCCTTCGATACTAGAAGCCTATTCTGCCCCACTTCACCCCACTTAAAAAGTAATCGGAATACATTTAGGTAATACACGAAATAAAGGCTCCATATAGACGGAAAAACAATTAACTTCTCCTCGATTACGTATCCGTTATCGGGGAATACAATGTCGACAGAAAAATAGGAAAGTCCACATAATATTCCCTTTACCAAGTGGAAAGCGATTGTGCCAGATACAAAAGTTGGCGCTAACTATTTGTGGGAGACTACACACACTTATTCGGAACGTTAATTTTTCTCTTAAAATATGCTTAAAAAACTTAACCTAAGTAGAGATATTTAGACTTACTTCTTACAATTAGACTGAGTAGAGATAAATAGACTTAACCTAAGTCTTGAAGATGAATGATCTTTGAGCCCTCATACGCATTAGCGGTTGCGGTAGCGGTGCGGCTAGCCGCTTTTATATTTTTATATGCAACCGCTACCGCAACCGCTAATGCGTACGAGCGCTTAGTGCGTACAAAATGAGCGGTTGCATATAAAAATATAAAAAGCGGCTAGCCGCACCGCTACCGCAACCGCTAATGCGTATGAGGGCTTAGTCTAGATTAAGTTCTTATTGTTTTACAATACATATGAGTATTAAAGATGATAAGTAAATGTTGTAGGTAGTAGGTACCTACTTCATTTAGTTGATCCACTTTTAAAAACAATTTTACAGTTTGAATATTATTGTTATTATGCTTACGTACGGGAGTTCAGCTGCTATTAGGATATTATACTGAAATTATTGGTAAAATTCAAACAATGTTTCCACTGAAAAGTTGTTGTTTCTTTTTTGTTCAGCTGTTTAAACTTATAGCCCGTCAAAATGAATAAAAATATCACTTTTAATAGGTAAATAAATAAATTAATAAAATTGCAATCACAGTGCAACAAATTATAGAAAAAATGTGAAATTACGATATTTGTTAGTACATTTCACAAGTATTTCTGTTTGTAAGTAAGCATCACTACTCAGACTTACGTTACGAGTTAATTCAGCGATTCGCAGCGTCTAAGTGTGCATCGCCCCAACTGATATAAGATGAATCGACTGCTGAAGCAAGCTGAAAACTTGTAGGGACCACTCGACTCCTGCGGTCGTGACATATGTCAGTTGTAACTTTTGACAGCCAGTCCGAACGATTACACACGGCGGATATATCTGGCGAATGTTAGGCGCACTCAAGTCAGAGTGCTTAGTCTCAGTTTGAAGCGCTCCAAAACTTTATAGTATACTATTGATTGAAAAACAAATGACTTCAGAGGAAAATGAACCCAAAGTCTCATATTTTAAAGTCGTAGTTCAATAGTTCAAATATTTATTTTACAACATTTCTGCTTGGAGCGCCGGCTGTTTTCGAATGCTGAATGTATTGGCGAACTCAAACCTTGATATGAGCCGTTTTAGGTCCATTTTACTCTGAAGTCATTGTAATTCGATTAATAGTATACTATAAAGTTTTGGAGCGCTCCAAACTGGGAATAAGCACTCTGATGTAGTTTAGGAGATGAACACAACTGACAAAACAATATCCGTGCTCATTTATCACGCTTGTGTGAGTGTAAAATTATGTTCTCAGTAAGTACATTCACTCGTAAAGTGGCTCTGTTTCAGCCGCTGTCAAAACCTTCCACCACCCATCACTACAGCCTTTTAACGTCCCACCGCTGGGCACAGGCCTCCTCTCTCATAGGAGAGAGGGATTTAGAGCTTAAACCCACCTCGCTGCTCCAATGCGGGTTGGTGGGCTTTAACTATTTTCACATGTTAGTGATAATAACCGGGACCGACTGCTTAACGTGCTCTCCGAGGTACGGGGGTGAACACACCGCCAACTGCCAACTCCGGGCTGGCACTGAGAATTTCATGACAGAAAAACCCAATACCTAACAATTATTTTCCCGACCCGGGAATCGAACCCGCGACCTCGAGATCTGCAGTCGAATATGCTAACCACTAGACCAACGAGGCAGTCAGTGTCAAAACCTTGAATTATTGCACGGGTGCGTTAAAAATAACGCCGCATAAACCTCACCTACAAAAACTGCGTCGTAAAAATCACTAGGTACATAGTATAAAACAAAGTCGCTTTCTTTGTCCCTATTTCTCTATTCCCTATGTATGCTTAAATCTTTAAAACTATGCAACGAATTTTGATGCGGTTTTTTTAATAGATAGAGTGATTCAAGAGGAAGGTTTATAAGTAGAAAAATTGGACCCGGTAGGTGGCGCTAATAGCGGGCAGGACGACGTCTGCCGGGTCCGCTAGTCGTAAATAACGCAAGTGCGGTAAAGTAACTCTTGTCAAATTTTAACAGGCATAGTTTGATAAGGATTTTATAGGGAATTGCGTTCTCTTGCTTCAGTTTAGGAGATTTATTATCCCCAAAGCTCAAATACAATTTTTTCATTTGGCTGTATCTGTTCTGATATGCTAATTGTAATTATTTATGTAGACTCACTTGTGGCCCATATGATAAGTCACGACTCTATCACCGCTTCAAAAAGTAAATTCAGCTGCAAACAGCCGGACAGAAACGGCATCTTGTGAATGGCTTCTATTTTCCGTAACATTTTTAATTAAATTACGGATCCTCCGGAAGCACTTACGGAATTTCTGGAATTAAATCAAGCGGCGCCGATACGGCAGTGCGGCTGGCGGCGCGCCAAGCGCGGGTCCTGTATGTTTAGTCTCACTTTGCAGCGCTCCAAAACTTTATAGTAGGTATAACTAGCTGATGCCAGCGACTTCGCGCGCTTGGATTCTTATAACTCTCATTCCCTATTTAACCCACTTGGGGATTTAATTTCCTGAAACACGTAATTCTTTATTTTTAACCGACAATACAAATACCGATTTTCTTATATTAAGGTTTGAGTTCGCCAATACATTCAGCATTCGAAAATAGCCAGCGCCACAAGCAGAAATGTTGTAAAATAAATGTTCGAACTATTGAGTTACGACTTTAAAATAAGAGTCTTCGGGTTCATTTTGCTCTGAAGTAATTGTGTGTCGATACTCGAATTTCGATCATCGTTGCCACTATGTGAAAAGTAGGACTAAACATACCTACTGCTCGACACTATTATTGTTTGAGACTTCCGCAAGCCCACTTATGCCCGCTGCCCACCGAGCCCTGGGCCGTGATAACAATAGATTTAACTGTAATTAAACAGCTAAGCAACTAATTTAACAAGAGATAAAGTTCGTAAACTGAAACCCGACTACGTTATAGTAATTTAATTTAATATAAAATAATAATTTAGTGTGCAGTAAGCGCGGGGCAAGCAGCTAGTGGGGCCATCTATTATGTCTATCCGAAACTAACTAATATTTTAGTTTAGCCGTTCGGATGCCGCTTCTCGATTTTTTTCGTATATAAAATGTAACTTATGTTACCTGGACCATAACAAAGAACTAATTGACACCTCATTCATCAAAATCGGCCCAGTAGCTTAGGCGTTACGGTGGAATATACAGAATCTCATACAAAAATCGGACACAAACATAAATACATACATACATAGACTGCTAAAACCATAACCCTTCCTTTTGGCTTTGCCGTAGTCGGGTAAAAAAGCATTAACAAACGTCGAACAATCCGTGTTGTCAGTATAAAGTCCGTTCGGTAACATAGTGTCGCACAGGCGCAGGTGCTCTTAATATTCTGCTTTTATTTTTATTATTTATTACACTATGTAATTTTTTTTCTATTCTAAGAATAAAACAGAATCTCCAAATAGTCTAGCAATCCGCACTTGGCCAGCGTGGTAAGTAAACGAACAGACTTTTTTGAAAAAACGTTAACTATGTCGGTCGCTAACTATGAAAACATTTTGGCGCCAAGTACATTTGTCAGAATTTACTTTTCGAGCATCCATACGTTTAGCGCCGTACCGGCCACTCTATTTACTTTCTGTCCCCGGGTCACTTTACTGTTGCAAGACAACAAAGGTATTTATTTTCCTCAGCACAAAATCTCGTCGACGTTGCACTATAAAGGAGCCTCTCGGCTCTAAAGGCCTCTTCAGCCTCTTTCAATCACGGAGGCCCTTCACTGAGAACTCCTTGATCACGTTTTGTCGTATTAACACTTTTTACTTACATGAGAACAGAAACGAGTTTTAAAAAAGAAATTAAAAATTTAAATCTGTGGAATATAATTATGGGTGCAGGGCAGGGGGTTTCGGGGGCGATAAATCGATCTAGCAAGGTTCATTTTTAACACCCGACGCAAAAACGACGGGGTGGTATAAGTCTGACGTGTCTGTGTATATGTTTTTGTGTGTGTGTCTGTCTGTTCCACCGTAGCGCTTAAACGGGTGAACCGATTTGAATGCGATTTTTTTTTTGTTTGAAAGGTTAATTAGTCGGGAGTGTTCTTAGTTGTGTTTGATGAAAATCTGTCTAAAATGGCCGCCGCCACAAAATGGATTACACGGATTACATATTTTTTCACAACTCCCTCAATATGCGTAATCAAATGAAAGGGCTCGACTAAAACAATAGCAGTATGTTAATCCAAGATGGCCACCACCACAAAATGGCGAATGTCGGATGTTTTTTATTAATTTGAGTACTACGGTGGAACACACACACAGACACGTCATACTTATAACAAACACCCCGTTGTTTTTGGGTCAGGGGGCTAAAAAATAAGTAAGTTAAGATTCTGTTAGCGTACAATATCGTAAGTTGCGTAAACTATCTAATTATCTATTGATTAGGTATTTATTGATTGAATTTCGTGTTTATGCGTGTTAAGATGAGACTCTCCCGCTGCGAACTGAGCAAGTTTTTGAACGTTCATAATCTATATCTATACTCTATACTATACTAATAAATAAAATTGAAGTGTCTGTCTGTAATTTCGAAATAACTACCTCATATTAAGCTCATACGGTTATTTGAACTGTAGCCTAACCGAATCACACGTTTTTGAAATTTTTGTCTGTCTGTCTGTCTGTTTGAACGGGCTAACCATCGGAAGGGCTGAACCGATTTTGATGGGACTTTCACATATAAGTAGAGAATTAACCAGGGCGTAACATAGGCTACATTTTTAACCGACTTTCAAAAAAGGAAGAGCTGTGTTTTTCTACCTATGTACACCGATATCTCCGAGATTTCTGAACCGATTTGCGTATTTTTTTTAATCGATAGAGAAATATGGCGACCCTGTTCTATAAAAAATTTAGATCTCATCACCTCAATCCTGATGCTGTAGGGGATCTGATCCCCAAAACTAAGGGGATTTAGAAACTTTCGGTTCCAACCAATCCAACTCCTCAACCCTGATGCTGTAGGGGATCTGATCCCCAAAACTAAGGGGATTTAGAAACTTTCGGTTCCAACCAATCCAACTCCTCAACCCTGATGCTGTAAGGAACTGCATTCCGAAATCGTGGGGATACCACGGGTTTTTTTCCGTTTTGGGGACGGGTTACTACAGATAAGCTACTTTTTGTTCTGGATAATCAAAAGTTCCCACGGGATTTTTTTAAAACCTAAATCCACACGGGCGAAGCCGTGGGCATCATCTAGTAATAATTATAAAATTCGACCTGCACTTAATTTACATAGAACTAACCGTCTGCCCCTTTAATGAAATTCACGAGCAGCTTTGTGCGTCCAAGGAAACTTTTTTAACTGGGATTATGCTGTAAAGTTCATTAACTAAAAACTAAAATAAGTTTAGCTTGGATCACATTAGCTGCGAGGGTTAACTGTAGTTAGTTAAATTAGTTTGGTTGTGTGTACGCGCTACTTTGACGGAGCGCTATTTGTTAGTTGAATAACAATATTTTATCTACTCTCATATCATAAAATTCCGAATATGAAATCAAAATGTGTCATATATTGGACTACTTTATTCACATACATCTATAATATTTAAAAAAAAAATTAAAAAAGTTCATTATAACACTACTTTGTTAGGAAATTATTGCAAAACAATGTTAAAAAATAATTTTTTCTACATTATAGTACAGGCACTGGGTTCTGGTATTTTTGAGCCATGCCGGGTGTTTATTATTATTATTATTATTATTATTTAATACTTTATTGTACACCAAAAAAACATAAATTAAACAAAAGAAACATTTTAAAAGAAATAGGTACAATAGTTAGTTTACAATAGTTAGTTAGTTTAATTTTGTTACTTACAATGATTATCCCGCTATCAAAGTTACCCTATTACTACTACTGCGAAAGTGTGGCGGTAGCAAGATGCGGCCAGAGGACAGAGTGTAGTGCTACCATAATTGACCATAGACGCACTGCACGCACCGCACATTCGAAATTGACAATTGAATTTTGGCGCCTATTATTTAAATTTTTAATTTATTATTTATTTACTATTCAGTTTTTGTAACTCAAAATTTTGCAAGTGATTTTTGTTGCGCGGAAAAATGTCTAGCAGTGATACTGAAGAGAATTTAACTCCACCAGACATTCTGGAAATAGCATCGGGAATGACAAATAATCTTTTGCCAGCAAAATCAAAGAAAATTTACGATAAATGTTACCAAGATTTTATGAGTTGGAAAATTTTGAAAAAAACCACTTCATTTTCAGAAAATGTAATGCTAGCATATTTCCAAGAATTATCAAATAAATTTAAGTCTTTGTCCTTATGGGCTAAATACTCAATGCTCAAAAGTATATTGAGTATCTACAACCAAATCGATATTATTAAATACACAAGACTGATTGCTGTTTTAAAAAGAAAATCGCAGGGCTTTAAGGGAAAAAATGCAAAAACGTTCTCCCCTGAAGAATTGAGTACATTTATAAATTGCAATATCCAAAACATGAATACTTATTATCTATAATATAATAAAACTGTAACAGATCCAATTCTGTACATTGAAGATATTTTGAAATTTTTTATTGGAGGGCACTCTATTATCGATACTGAAGCCAAAACTGCAATTTGTTTCATTTTTGTCTGTCTGTCTGTCTGTCTGTCTGTCTGTCTGTCTGTCTGTCTGTATCTTGGCCGCGCATCACGCCGAAACTACTGAATGGATTCAAATGAAACTTGGTACGATTTGAGTTTATACTCCAAGGTAGGTTATAGGATACTTTTTATCCCGAAATTCAGCACGGTTCCCTTGGGAGAGGGGATGAAAGTTAAAACGTGTATTTAGCTGTAATTCATTAACGCGTTGTTCGATTTCAATCATTCTTTTTTTGTTAGAAAGGTAGTGCTTTATATATTGTTCCGTAAATATTTCAAGGTCATAGGTTTTTTATTTCAGAAATGACAGACATTACAACCCTCAGTATTGGGTTCAAATAATTTGGGACCCAGATCTTTGAACGTTGTAACGACTGCCGACATCTAACGGCGCTCGTTGGTACTAAATGCCGAAGAGTTCCGATAAGCAACAATTATCTCAACAGATGGCACTCCTTGGTAGACTATAAATTTAATTAATATCTAATAATTAAAAATAACTAATAAAACTACATATAACTAACCCTATTAAAAAAAAAATAATAATTGCTAATAATAATAAAACTAATTAAAAAAAAAAAAATATAAACTATGTAATACAGTGACAGCGAACCGCCTCCGAAAATGCTGATAAGGAGAGGTCATTTTTTTGACAGCTCGGTGGATTCGGCCATATTTTTACTGTAACCAATGAATTGCCCTTGTCTAAGAATCGAGACTGTTTTAGCGGACTCTGAAATGCCCCGTGTCCATTATTCTAGACATTGCCTTTAGTCTGCGCCGGGCGCGGGCATATCAAAAATATACCTAGTCCTCTTACACTCAGGCGTTTATAATTATATCATCTCGCTTCTACGTTAAATTTCCTATTAGTCTGAGCGAAAAAAAAAACATAGGTCTCTATGGCAAAAAATTAAAAAAAAAAACTTTGCAAGTGACAATTCGCTGTGGATCGATTATGTACTTGGTGGAAGTTGCTGCTGGTGTAAAAAATAATTATCGCTGTATTTAACGATTTATTTGTTAATTTAACGAGGTAAGTAAACAATTAATATGTTTTTATAAAGATTTCACCATAGAAAACAACATTTAACTGTTTTCGAAGACCAAAATGTTCGCCTAACATATTTTGGTAGTTTGAAATCGAATGTTTGACTTCAGTTTTAATACTTTTTTACTGTACTATCTTAATATTCGAAATTAATAAGCTACATTAACTATTAATCAATCGGAATCAGAAATAAAATTAGCAAAATACGGTTAATCAAGTAAGGATTCCGAATTTTAAACAGACTCATCTGTTACGTAACGGTCGGTTTCGTGTTAGGCTGGTGGTACACTGCGTGATCTGGAATTTCGGACCTAGCTAATTGTCAACTTTTATATGTAACATTTCGCATGTTTTTTTTTATGCTTTCGTGGTAGATGGTGCAATTCTTTTAATTTTTGTTACAGGCTTGGAAAATTAGTGCTCATTAAAATGGCATCTCGTGTTCCTGGAAAAGGACGCAAACCGCGCAGTGCTCGCGAGCTGGACTTTCCTCCTGCAACGTATGTACATACAAATAATATATTTTTAACCCCCGACACAAATCGACGGGGTGTTATAAGTTTGACGTGTCTGTGTGTGTGTATGTGTGTGTCTGTCTGTGTCTGTCGCGTTCAAACGGGTGGACCGATTTGAATGCAGTTTTTTTTAACCCTTGACGCAAAAACGACGGGGTGTTATAAGTTTGACGTGTCTCTGTGTGTGTGTGTGTGTGTGTGTGTGTGTGTGTGTGTGTGTGTGTGTGTGTGTGTCTGTTCCCCTGTGGCGCTCAAACGGGTGGACCGATTTGAATGCGGTTTTTTTTGTTTGAAAGGTGAATTAGTCAAACGTGTTGTTAGCTATGTTTGATCAAAATCGATCCAAGATGTCCGCCGCTACAAAATGGCGGATTACATATTTTTTCACAACTGCCATAATATGGGTATCAAATGAAAGGGCTTGACTAGTAGAATAGCACTATTGCAAATCTAAGATGGCTACTGCCATAAAATGGTAAATGTCGGGGGTTTTTTAAATTTTTAATTTATACTTGTTGTTTGAAAGGTGAATTAGTCGAGAGTGTTGTTAGCTATGTTTGATGAAAATCGATCCAAAATGGCCGCCGCTAAAAAATGGCGGATTACATATTTTTTCACAACTCCCTTAATATGGGTATCAAATGAAAGGGCTTGACTATTAGAATAGCACTATTGCAAACCCAAGCTGGCTGCCACAACAAAATGGCGAATGTTGGGAGTTTTTTTTAATTTTCAATTTATACTTGTACCTGTTTTAGATTGTCGAAGCCTCTTCGATGGGCGTCTCAAAAGACCAACTCTCCATCACGTGAAGAAGAAATCGAGCTGAGAGTATATTCGTTCGGGAGTGCAAGACACAACCCGTCGAGCCACAGCGACTCGAACGACCGGCTTCTTGCTAAGCGAATAGGATTTGTGCAAATAGGTCGTTTCTTTCGAAGACTACGAAACAGTTTAAGTCAGAATTAAACAAGTATAAATTAAAAATTTAAAAAACCTCCAACATTCGCCATTTTGTGGTGACAGCCATCTTGGATTTACATAGTGCTATTATATCCGTTCTAGGTCTAGTTTGTATTGGATTTACATAGTTTGTATTGTACTAGTCAAGCCCTTTCATTTGTTACCCATATTGAGGGAGTTGTGATAAAATATGTAATCCGCCATTTTGGAGTGGCGGCCATCTTGGATCGATTTTTATCAAACATAGCTAACAACACTCTCGACTTAACCGCATTCAAATCGGTTCACCCGTTTGAGTGCTACAAGGGAACAGACAGACAGCCAGACACACACACACACACGTCAAACTTATAATTATATTGTTTTATATGGAATATTATAATGATATGGGATTTTTTTTTCAAATCGTTTGTAGAATCACCTCAAAAGATAAAAATAGCTTTTAAGTCACCGGCTCGGCCGTAATTGTGACTACGAACAGTAGAGTAATATCTGGATCACGCACTCGGTGTGTACCCACCCTTTACGCCCAACATCTGGCGATAGATTTTTTGTTTCTTGTTGGTCCTATGTTTTTATACGTTACAATGTACAAGTGTGCCACATTTTTGGAAAGGGCATTAAATTTACTTTAATGTATAGTAATTTTTGATGTTGTATTGTATAGCATGTAGAACAAAAAAATCAGATAAGCGAAAATGATATCATTGTGTAAATAGGAACTGTTGCACTAATTTTCATATTTCTAGTTATTGGTGGATGCTATTGCCAAGATTTTTGCTAACTTTGTAAGAATATTAGACTAGTTGTATTTTAACACATACAAACTAGACCTAGAACGGATATTTGTGAATCTTAGACACTTTAAGTTTAAAACAAATTACGCCTGGCGGCGCCAGATTATTCTACCTATTCAAAGTGATGTAAATAAATATTTTTGTATAGACAAGTGTATATTTTTATTTATTTCCCTATTGCCTAGTATCTAATTAACGTAATTTGAGGTTAAACCCCCTAGGTCACCGCTTTAATTTAGAAGGATTGATTTTTAAATAAAAGTGGCCCTCCGAAACGCGCTATCTCAAGATTTATCGCATCGTAATGTTACACCAGAGTCGCATTTCGAAAAACAAAAGACTGTATTCTATAGTTTCATTCCTAGTAAACGTAAAAAACAACACTTGACAGCATCAAAATAACAAGTTGAGTCATAATGAACGCTTTTATGAGAACCGAGCCGCGCGGTTGCGCGCGGCCGGTAGGCATCAATACAGAGGGGGCAGGGCGGGGTGATTACGAGCGCGGCGTGGGTCAATGAAGTGGGTAACCTTGGCTGATACGTGACACAGTGAGAGATGTGAACCAACTGCGTAATTAATCGACCCGTGTTGTGATGGGATAATATAATTGTTAAGGCCTTCTTAATACAACTAGCCTCTAAATAAATGGATTACATCGTAAATTGACCCGAAATGGTGAGTCGCTTAGAATATAGCCAATACACACCTTTGTCCAATTTAATCGCAATTCATCCTGTATAATTGTTACCGTAATCTTACTTCTAGCGAATTATTATGTACCCTAACCTTCAATTTACGCATGGCGACCGTGATTCCGTTTAAACCTTTGAATTTTCTCTCAATGGGACATGATTGTATCTACCTAGAATTATTATGGAAAACCATGTGTAATTGTATCTTGCAGATCGCTACCTACCTAAAAATAACACGCTAACCATAGCATGTAAGAGTCTAATAAGGACAGAATTTATGGAAGTCAAATATTTATTAAGTTATCGTGTATTCTAATTAAGTACCTATTGTTTAGCACCTAGGATAATCGTCTTGCCTAGTCTAGTATCTGATTATCGCTGGTCAATTGCCACTGCTCACTGGTGTGTCGATCGACGTCGTCTCCTCAACCGCTCCAGACCAGAAGGCGAACAGAACTAGACAGGCAGTGGTTATTAACCTAATACTGAGACGGAACAACCTCGGTTTCAGGGTTCTACCTACAGCCAGTTCTACCTACAGTCAGTCTTGTTTACGGCCTGCACTTATCTACAACGAATGACCTGGTTGCGACCCAGCTACCACTAACACTAACTGGCAAGGTGACCGTCAGGATTCTCCGGGTTCGACAATTACTCTCAAGCCTTCAAGCGGAGCAACTGCGCTGATGCGAGCGTTCCAAGCCGACTGAATTACATATGGATGACGGACGGGAACGGACCACGAGCTCACACCACCGCCAGTTGAGTACCTTAGCTGCCCGCTAGAGCTCGCCAATCCAGAGACTCCCTAGTATACACTATCCTGTTACATCAAACCGGAAACTAATAGGACGGACCGTAACTAAGTGAACACGACCCCGCTCTCCCTGAGACTCTAAACTTAGTGAACTAGCGCACTTGTGTCCAAATTAACTGCATTCGGTCTACGTTAACTAGTCAATAACAATTGTAATTATTCTGAGTAACTTTTCAACCTTCCGTTGTTTACCAACTCTCACAAGAACCTAGGAAAATTTATTATTGGAATTACCAACTATTTTACCAATTATTTACAATTAGAAGACCCACTCTAGTGCATAGCATGCGGCACGTAGTAAATTTCCCAGCATTCTTGTGAGGGTCCTATATAAATATTAAGGTAACTTAACTTAACTTCTAAGACCTAACGTGAACTGACTTAACTTATTTTGCATTGGAGACTGTAACATTAATATCGCCTTAATAATTAAATTGTCACCTACCATCACCAAACCGTGGACTTTTTTTCTAACCCCTACCTACTACTTGTTCGCGATTTAGACTTCTAAAAAGCCCTAAAAAATAACGCGACAATGGCGCCCAACTATTAACTAAATTTAACTAATTTCGACTTGACCAGACAGTATACCACCTATATAACTAAATTAGAAATTTATTTACCTTATATTAGACTATATGTCAACAACTACCTACAACTAGTGTGACTAGGGAGTTCTTGGGAGGTCAGGGCTAGCGGTGCTGTTAGCTTTTGGCTAGCGATAAACGGAATAGCATAAGTTAGACATTAAGTATAGAACTAGGAAAAATGTCACAGCCACTCACCGTTTCCGGTTAAAATTTTTTCTCTTGAAACTTGATTATAATTAAAAACCTACATTCATTTAACTAAATATCAAATTAAAATTAACTACATTAACTAGTTTCAAATATAAATACCTAACCTTACTTAACTAATCAATTATTTTAAATTTAACTGATTTTAATTGCTGAATTAAATTCATCTAAGAAGGCTGCTTCCTAGTTAAATCTAGTTATTATTAAAACCCGTTTTGGTGTTACAAATTTTAAATTTATTACATAAACTTAATTAACTACAATACATTTTGAAACTAATTCTAGATAACCTAATCTTTTGAAGGAAATTCATCTAAGAATGCTTATTCTAACCATAGCTAGTCAATGCTAAACCCGTTTCGAGTCAAATCCATTACATTTAAATATCTAAAATTAATTAACTCCAGTTAATTTTATACCTACAGTAAAATGCCTCTTGCTATAAAAACTTTTACTAAATTTTAAAAATTCAATCATGGCTCTCCGCTATCATTCTAAATTAAAATCTAAATAATAAATTTACTGTAGTTACTACATAACTAAATACTAAACAGCAATAATAGCATCCTGCCATTATCCTAACCTAAAATATAAAATTAAGTCTACCACTATCTACGAACTAAACTAAATTATTAAATTCAAAATGGTTTCCAGCCAACTCCTAAAATTAAAACTAAAAATAATTTATTATTATCTACTACATAAAACAAAATACAAAAATAAATTGTTACTATCTATTAAATAAACTAAATGCTAAATATAAATTGTTATTATACTACTATAAACTTAAAATAAATTCTAAAAATAAATAAATTAACCTACTACTAACCTAATTAAAATCTAAAAATTAATTGTTATGGCTACTACAATCCTAAGCTAAAACATAAAAATAAACTATTGTTGCTACTACTTACCTAAGTTAAAAATACAATTGTGGCCCTACACCATAACTAAACTACATGTATGTCTACCCATATATGCCTACCTGTATACCTGAATAATTCTAAATTTTGTCTAAAACAAAATTATTCTAGTATACCTACAGTCGCTAACTAAAAACACATTCCCTAATATACTTAGCTGCTACCCAATACTAATCTACCTAATGTCTAATATGATGATGGAACTGCCTACAATTATTCTACGACTGGTGGCTTAACTGACTAAGAGTCTAAGGCACTTGTCATATTTAACTACTGCTCTAAACAGTGGGGAAATATTAGTAGGTATTAGTTTCTACTAAATTACAATATCTCGATGACCTAAAAGTTGAGGTATTTTCTACATTCTGGTTCACTGACCTAAAAGGTGAATTAGATCTATGTACTTGTCTACTGCCCTACACAGTAGACGGGTGCTAATTCTTGTTCGCTGACCTAAAAGGCGAATGAGGCCCTATATTCTTTGGACATCATCTATTTTGACATTAATCTAACATCACTTACTATTACAGGCGAGTGATAGGCTCTAAACCTATAACTCTGTCTGCTAGGAAGTTTCACTCGACCTAAAAGAGCGAAGGCTTAATTCTAAATGCTGAGGACTAACAGATGAAGTATGTATGAATGAATGATAGTTGTGATGAATATATGTGTACCCTGTAGTAGTAGTTAGAGAGTAGCAGGGGGATTTCTCAGGCAAAATCCCTAAACGAGGAGGGGGGATATGTAACGACTGCCGACATCTAACGGCGCTCGTTGGTACTAAATGCCGAAGAGTTCCGATAAGCAACAATTATCTCAACAGATGGCACTCCTTGGTAGACTATAAATTTAATTAATATCTAATAATTAAAAATAACTAATAAAACTACATATAACTAACCCTATTAAAAAAAAAATAATAATTGCTAATAATAATAAAACTAATTAAAAAAAAAAATATATAAACTATGTAATACAGTGACAGCGAACCGCCTCCGAAAATGCTGATAAGGAGAGGTCATTTTTTTGACAGCTCGGTGGATTCGGCCATATTTTTACTGTAACCTTGGCTGATACGTGACACAGTGAGAGATGTGAACCAACTGCGTAATTAATCGACCCGTGTTGTGATGGGATAATATAATTGTTAAGGCCTTCTTAATACAACTAGCCTCTAAATAAATGGATTACATCGTAAATTGACCCGAAATGGTGAGTCGCTTAGAATATAGCCAATACACACCTTTGTCCAATTTAATCGCAATTCATCCTGTATAATTGTTACCGTAATCTTACTTCTAGCGAATTATTATGTACCCTAACCTTCAATTTACGCATGGCGACCGTGATTCCGTTTAAACCTTTGAATTTTCTCTCAATGGGACATGATTGTATCTACCTAGAATTATTATGGAAAACCATGTGTAATTGTATCTTGCAGATCGCTACCTACCTAAAAATAACACGCTAACCATAGCATGTAAGAGTCTAATAAGGACAGAATTTATGGAAGTCAAATATTTATTAAGTTATCGTGTATTCTAATTAAGTACCTATTGTTTAGCACCTAGGATAATCGTCTTGCCTAGTCTAGTATCTGATTATCGCTGGTCAATTGCCACTGCTCACTGGTGTGTCGATCGACGTCGTCTCCTCAACCGCTCCAGACCAGAAGGCGAACAGAACTAGACAGGCAGTGGTTATTAACCTAATACTGAGACGGAACAACCTCGGTTTCAGGGTTCTACCTACAGCCAGTTCTACCTACAGTCAGTCTTGTTTACGGCCTGCACTTATCTACAACGAATGACCTGGTTGCGACCCAGCTACCACTAACACTAACTGGCAAGGTGACCGTCAGGATTCTCCGGGTTCGACAATTACTCTCAAGCCTTCAAGCGGAGCAACTGCGCTGATGCGAGCGTTCCAAGCCGACTGAATTACATATGGATGACGGACGGGAACGGACCACGAGCTCACACCACCGCCAGTTGAGTACCTTAGCTGCCCGCTAGAGCTCGCCAATCCAGAGACTCCCTAGTATACACTATCCTGTTACATCAAACCGGAAACTAATAGGACGGACCGTAACTAAGTGAACACGACCCCGCTCTCCCTGAGACTCTAAACTTAGTGAACTAGCGCACTTGTGTCCAAATTAACTGCATTCGGTCTACGTTAACTAGTCAATAACAATTGTAATTATTCTGAGTAACTTTTCAACCTTCCGTTGTTTACCAACTCTCACAAGAACCTAGGAAAATTTATTATTGGAATTACCAACTATTTTACCAATTATTTACAATTAGAAGACCCACTCTAGTGCATAGCATGCGGCACGTAGTAAATTTCCCAGCATTCTTGTGAGGGTCCTATATAAATATTAAGGTAACTTAACTTAACTTCTAAGACCTAACGTGAACTGACTTAACTTATTTTGCATTGGAGACTGTAACATTAATATCGCCTTAATAATTAAATTGTCACCTACCATCACCAAACCGTGGACTTTTTTTCTAACCCCTACCTACTACTTGTTCGCGATTTAGACTTCTAAAAAGCCCTAAAAAATAACGCGACAACGTACGGCTTATTTTAAACTGGTGTGCATTTAAATTTATGTTTGTCGATCTGTCTATTTGTTCCAGCTAATTTCCGAAACGGCTGGATCGATTTTGATGGAACTTTCAATGGCAGATAGGTGATGTTATAAGGAGTAACTTAGACTACATTTAGTTTAGGTACAAAAAAGGATTACGGGATCCGATCCGATCCTATATAAAAACCTATATCAACGCAGACGAAGTCGCGGGGATCAGCTAGTAATAAATAATTTTGTTAATTTCTTAGTCTTTTCTTTTATACGTAAGATACCTATTGATGAGCTTAGATAAAGTAGTGTATGAAACTCTACATAATTAGTTATTAAAACACTCGTGTAATACTATTAAAAAACTCGCCTGCGGCTCGTTTTTTAAACTAACACTCGTGTTTTAATAACCTCTATTATGCAACCGTTTCATAAACTACTATTAACGGTGTTGAATAAAATAAAATAAAAATGGTAGGTATTCGTAACTCTTTGGTATGAAACAGCGGATTTTGGATTAAGTAACAACACTAGAAGTAGTTAATACTGTTCTAGGTAATTAATACCTAAAAGAGTATTAAAGTAAGTAGATTATAAAATATAAATAGCTGAGTGTAAAAATTAATTAGGCATCAACAGAGCAAGGCAAGAAAAAAGAAATTAAAGATTTTGGGGATTTTTTCACAATCGTAATCTACATAGATACTTTCCGGAAGGTTTTAAGCCTTAAATTCATACACCTAGTAGGTAATTACTTATCGTTCTTACGTACGAAGTTACAAGGAGAAACGTACAAATGTCAAATACAACATAATATGTCACAGATATTTTTGATTGGTACACAGATTTCTCTGAGATTGCTGGACCGAAGTCGATTTAATTTTTGCCAAAATATAGCTTGTTCCAACAAATTAAGAACCTCTTTTCGTTTGAATAACAAAAACATTAATTGTTGGCAAGATAAGATGAGAAAAGATGCTGAAGCGAACAATAATAAATAATCAACGAAAGAATAAATAAAAAGAGAGAGGAGGAGAATTGTTCGAAGGGAAAATTGCTAATTTCCTTTCCTGTAGACAAATTTCTCATCAAAGGGCCTTTCCATTAATCACATTATCGTAGGGTTTTGAACAGATTAAGGATTAGACAAAGGATAAAAATGCAGTGGGTTATCAACCGCCCGAGCGTGCAAGCAAGAGCGCGGAACAAGCGATAGAGAAAGCACGGTCGGCCTAAGCGTTCGACTTGTGACGCATCTATCTCTCTTTGTTTTTATAAGACGTTATCACGTAAAATTGTCGTCCGTAAACCGACTTTACAGACAAACAATTTTCTTCCGAAAAAACTGCTTTAGAAATCTCAGAATCATTTTTAAATACTTTTATTTTTGGGCCTGAAAAAATTATTAGATTATTATAAAAGAATAAAAAAACGCATAGCACGCCAACCCGCATTGGAGCAGCGTGGCGGGTCTAAGCTTGTTTAAAACTATAATTGTTTAAAGCCAATAAAGACTCAAAGCTGTAGGTACTCTTAGTTTTGAGTCGTGTGCAGAGTGACTATCACCACCACCTACCACTACAGGCTTTTTTACGTCTTTTTAGGAATTTAGAGTTTAGACCAGCCACGCCACTCCAATGCGGATTGGCGGGCTTTAATAACTATTGTCACAATGATAGTGATAATAGCCGGGACTAACTATACTGTGCTTTTCGAGGCACGGGGGCGAAACACCGCCAACTACCAACTCCGGGCTGGCACTGAGAATTTCTTGACAGAAAAACCCAATAACTAACAATAATTTGTCCGACCCGGTAAGTAATCGAACCCGGCCCTCGAATATGCTAACCACTAGACCAACGAGGCAGTCAAAGTAGCCATGGTCCACTTATTCGATAGTGTATTGGCATAGCCCTAGGTAATGCTATTACAGACAGAATTGATCGTTTACGGCATCCAATTAGCAAACACTGGGCCAGTGTAACCCAATACGGTATTATTGAATCGTCTTGAGACTTGAGCTCGACAGAAGCTGATCAGGGGTCGGCGTTACAAACTGAATATTGGGTTCAAGTGGAGATTATCCAACTGGTCATATTATAATTATGTCTTTGTGAAGTCGTGTGAGAAAATTGTTTACTTATTTTCTATTATCTGCTCCTTTCCATTTACGCAGTTCGATAGTAACGATAGGAGTTCTCTTGGGATATAATGTGGCTTGTACTTCTTGGGTACTGTACAGTGTACTAATTTAGAATGAAGTTTATTTGAATTTGAATTTAGTAGACTCCCTGATCTTTCTGTATACGACTCAACTATTCAGTTTCGACTGTTAATTAAGTTGTTTGATCATGATTATTAACAACTGATTATATACAACTACCCGCGGTTTGAATAAAGAAACTACATTCAAATCAGTAGTCAATTTCAGTGTTATGATGCCACACAGATACACTCACAGACAAACACATCAAACAAATAACACTCCCCTGTTTGAGTAGGAAGTTAATTCCTAACTTTTGGAACTCCTCACCGCATAATATAAGGCGTTCGCAATCCCTTGTAATAGTATTTGAAAGGTTCGTCTAAAAGCATTTCTTTCCTCCCTAAACTTTCATATTTCCTTAATCAATCAAACCTATTTTTGTTATCTCAGCCCTAAAGAAAAATACTTATTATATAACAGCCACTTTCCCTTGCACTCTTATGGCTTTTAATATACTTTTTAATCGACTTCAAAAAAAGGAGGAAGTTCACAATCCGTCCGGAGAATCTTTTTTTATGTATGTTCCCCGATTACGCCTGGACCGATTTGGAAAATTCTTCTTTTGTTTGAAAGGATCATCAGGTGGTGACCATGGTCATCAGGTCAGGATCTGATCTGGAAAAATTGAGGTGATTCTTAAAATTTTATAGTACATTTACAGTAAATCGGTTTACTTTTTCCTAATAGCTTGTCCTTGCGTCTTATGACTTTTATTATAATTTTGTTTACTCCTACTTTTACGTATGTAGGTATGTAAGGTATGAAATATGAACATTTATATGTACAAAATTTTCATAATTCATTATGAAATATGGACATTTTGTATTTACACACCTTAATACCCAATGCGGAGATTACAAATCCATCACTCAGGCCTGGGAACTAATATAACGCTGCATACATTACGGTGACGTGCCGGGTCAGGTCTTCCAATTATGCTGTCGCCCGCCAGGCGTGATTAACAAAGGACACTGACGTTTCTATTTAAAAGTTATATTATGCATGTCGGAGCGAAGACGTTTTCAGCCTCAATTGGCAGTGTCAAGAAAGACAAGATTAAATAATTCGTCTCAGTTAAACTGCTCAAATCATGAATTAAACATCACTTTGTCAACCAAGTTGTAAATACCCTCAACAACTCTGTAAATTGACGGCAGCGCCGTCTTGTAGTGTAAACAATCAAGCATGACGTAATTACGTCATTCCCCCACCAACCTTTTATTATAAAAGGAAGGGCACAAGCGTGCAGCGACACATTCCGATTCGGGCTCTCGCCGAATGCACTTCCTTCATAAAATGTGCCATGTCCTAGTTTGTTGTACGACGTAGGTCGTGTAGACTAGATTGGTTGGCGATGGCTCGGTTACAAGGGGTGGTGGAGACCGATAGGTAGGTTAGGGTAGTTACTTAGTGCCTCAGTTAAACAAGAGGCTTCTCAAATAGTCCGGTACCCTTGTTATACCTACAGCAAGTTATTCCAATCTACCCTCATAAATAACAATGACTTCCAGTGACGTCTCTGGCTTCTCCTGCCGTCACTAGTTTAATTACTGTCACCATGCAGTCATGATAATAAAATCAACAGAATGACGTCAGCGATGCTGACGTCATCGTTCTTAAAAACTACTTGGTGCCCCACGCGCTCCGTCATCAGAAGTGGGATCGAGCACCGTTCCATCAGCTCGATCTCCAGATATGCCCCAGTAAAACAACGTTGGCACCAAACCTCAAGATGAAGTGCCTATTAGTCTATGGGTGAGGTTCCGCCCCAGATTTTCATCTTCAAAACCTATGAAACCATAGCACTACTCCTTCCTCCAAACCCACGAGTAAATACTCGAGTTAATCCACGAGAATCCACAAATTTATCTACGAGACCCTCCGAGATTATTTGCACGACTCCTTCCTCCAAACCCACGAGTTTATCCACGAGTTTATTTACGAAAACCTACGAGAATCTCCGAGAACTTACGAGAACCTACGATAATCTCCGAGAACCTCCGAGAAAACATTACTTTGACTGACTTTATGACTGTAACTTTACGAGAATTTTCGACAATCTCCGAGAACCTTCGAGAAAACATTACTTTGACTTTATGATTGTGACTATACGAGAATCTTCGAGACTCTCCGAGAACCTACGAGAATCTACGAGAACCTACGAGAATCTCCGAGAACCTACGAGAATCTCCGAGAACCTTCGAGAAATCATTACTTTGACTTTATGACTGTGACTTTACGAGAATCTTCGAGAACCTACGAGAACCTCCGAGAACCTTCGAGAAAACATTACTTTGACTGACTTTATGACTGTAACTTTACGAGAATTTTCGACAATCTCCGAGAACCTTCGAGAAAACATTACTTTGACTTTGACTTTATGATTGTGACTATACGAGAATCTTCGAGACTCTCCGAGAACCTACGAGAATCTACGAGAATCTACGAGAACCTACGAGAATCTACGAGAAATCATTACTTTGACTTTATGACGGTGACTTTACGAGAATCTCCGAGAACCTACGAGAACCTTCGAGAACTGTTGTCATATGGAATGAGGACTTACACATCACAAATCATTTATTGTCATGTGAATCAATATCAATTGTCAGGCTGGTGCAGAGCGCGCACCACCTATCAGAATGGCCGTGTCGGAGCGAAGACGTTTTCAGCCTCAATTGGCAGTGTCAAGAAAGACAAGATTAAATAATTCGTCTCAGTTAAACTGCTCAAATCATGAATTAAACATCACTTTGTCAACCAAGTTGTAAATACCCTCAACAACTCTGTAAATTGACGGCAGCGCCGTCTTGTAGTGTAAACAATCAAGCATGACGTAATTACGTCATTCCCCCACCAACCTTTTATTATAAAAGGAAGGGCACAAGCGTGCAGCGACACATTCCGATTCGGGCTCTCGCCGAATGCACTTCCTTCATAAAATGTGCCATGTCCTAGTTTGTTGTACGACGTAGGTCGTGTAGACTAGATTGGTTGGCGATGGCTCGGTTACAAGGGGTGGTGGAGACCGATAGGTAGGTTAGGGTAGTTACTTAGTGCCTCAGTTAAACAAGAGGCTTCTCAAATAGTCCGGTACCCTTGTTATACCTACAGCAAGTTATTCCAATCTACCCTCATAAATAACAATGACTTCCAGTGACGTCTCTGGCTTCTCCTGCCGTCACTAGTTTAATTACTGTCACCATGAAGTCGCCGTAATAATCAAGGGAATAACGTCAGCAATGCTGACGTCATCATCTTTTAAAACTCTTTGGAGCCACGCGCTCCGTCATGCATTATTATACCTACTGTATAATAATAAATTGATAACTGTTCGTTAATAATAAATTGGGAGATACGTATAAAAATCAGAGTCACTGACTAACAGGTTCCGATGCTGAAAGAGCAATGAGCCTGATAGTAAATGTTGATGCAATTTAAGGTGCAACGCAGCTGCCTAAGAGAAACCTATTCACTCTAGATTTAAAGGTCCTAGTTAGACGTGGAAATGGAAACCGGAAGGGTATTCCAAAAAGCGGCGCGTATAAGGGTCAAAGAAAGCGCTTATTACCCGACTACGGCAAAGCCAAAATAAAGGGTTATGATTTTAGCAGTCTATGTATGTATGTATGTATGTATGATGTATGTATGTATGTATGTATGTATGTATGTATGTATGTATGTATGTATGTATGTATGTATGTATGTATGTATGTATGTATGTATGTATGTATGTATGTATGTATGTATGTATGTATGTATGTATGTATGTATGTATGTATGTATGTATGTATGTATGTATGTATGTATGTATGTATGTATGTATGTATGTATGTATGTATGTATGTGGTCGATTTTTGTATGAGATTCTGTGTACCACCATAGCGTCTAAACTACTGGACTGATTTTGATGAATGAGGTATCTGTATCTATTGATTCGTTGTTATGGTCCGAGTGACATAGGCTACATTTTACGAAAAAAGTCAAGAAGCGAACTTCGCGCGGCTTTCTAGATTATCGAATAGACATAACAGAAGGCGCCACTAGTTGCTTGCCCCGCGTTTTCGCACACTAAATTATTATTAAAATAATTTATTAAGCGTAGTCGGGTTTTAGTTTACGAACTTAATACTTGTTGCGTATCCTTGGGATCCAGATATGTAGCGGTGCAGATCTATGCGATAGCTTGCAGTTCGGTAGTGGATGAGCAATAGAAGAACTAAGTCAAATAGTACATAATCGAATAGAACATAGTTAAAGGTATCAATAGACATTGGGGTCCTATTGTTTTGGAATGGATTTTGCACTGGAAGGCGCAGTTTTTGCAGACAGGTGATATCAAATGAGTCGCAGGCCGCTGGATACAGTCGGCGCAAGACTGTGGTGTGTGGTAATCTCTACAAAGGAGTAAGGACCCAGCTGTGGACATAAATCGGTTGACGATGGCGACCGGCGACAACGACATCCCAAATTTGCAATGCCATCAAATAATGATAAAGTTACAGGAAGGCTTTACATTCAGCTGTCCACGAGATTTGACATAGATATCCATACTAATATCATAAACGCGAAAGGTGTCTATGTGTCTGTCTTGGATGAGATTTGGTACAGACTTAGTATCCCGGGGACGGACACAGCTACTCTTTATCCCGGAAAAGCAAAGAGATCCCGTGGGATTTTTAAAACACCTAAATCCACGCCGACGAAGTCGCGGGCATCATCTAGTATCTCATAATGTAACACTTTGAATTTTGAACAGTCTAACTATTGAGTTTCTCGACAGAATCTGCTTTCCGAAACGGTGGTAGAGTCTTTACTTGTCACAAAGTTGGTTCTACATGAAATAAAATATAGGGAAGAATATTAATATGATAGAGTAATTCGAATGAAATCATCATTATCTTAATATGGTTAATTTAGTTAAATATGGTTTTAAAATTCCTGCTTAAATAAAAACCCCTCGACATTTAGCGAAGGAACAATAGGTCCCGCCTCCAGCAGGATTTAAATCCTGTTTGTAATTGACCGTCGCGATTAACAATCGCATTTCATCCCCATAATGGGGTTATGGTGGTGATTTATAGTAATGGAGGTAAAAGGCGGAACCGCCCATTATCTTCTTTGACTTTCAAAGTGCACGTTTCCTGAAGAAGTTTTATTTTCTACTAGCTTTTGCCCGCGGCTTCGCCCGCGTGAATTTCGGTTTTTCACAAATCCTGAGGAATAAGTAGATTTCTGGTCCACCCGCGCCCCCCGCCGCGCGGCGGCTTACCGCGGTACCGCGTACGGGCGCAGGGCGCAGGGGCGCGGCGCGGGGAGTTCCGTGCAGCGCGAGCGTCGGCCGTCGCGCGCAGCGAAAATACCTATCAGGGCGTTTTTTAACATAGGTACATACCGATTTCAACACAACTCCTTTTTTGAAAGTCGGTAAAAAAAGTAGCCTATGTTACTCCTTGGCTAATCCTCTACTTGTCTGTGAAAGTCCCGTCAAAATCGGTTCAGCCGTTCCGAAGATTAGCCCGTTCAAACAGACAGACAGACAGACAAAAATTTTAAAAACGTGTGATTCGGTTATGGTATCGTTCAAATAACCATATGAGCTTAATATGTGGTAGTTATTTCGAAATTACAGACAGACACTTCAATTTTATTTATTAATTAGTATAGAGTATAGACTAGCTGTTGCCCGGTCAGCGATATTAAGTTTTTCAAAAGACGCGTGGGACATATAAAAGGAAAACGTTACTAACTGACTGACTGATCTATAAACGCACAACTCGAACCACTGGGCTGTTTGGCATCAGATAGCCTATTATGACGTAGGCATCCGCTAAGAAATAATTTATTGAAAATTCAACTCCTAAGGGAGTTGAATAGGGGTTGAAAGTTTGAGATGAGATTTGTATGTAAATCCACGCTGACGAAGTCGCGGGCTTCTGCTAGTTGGCCTATATATCTCTCCAGGTTCTCAATTAGAAAAAATTCAGCTGCAAAAAATTACGTCAATCCGTAGTAGATACTAATATCCGACAATTAAGAGTATTTTTAACCGACCTCAAAAAAAGGAGGTTCTGTATTCGACCCGTATGTATGTATGTATGTATGTATGTATGTATGTATGTATGTAAGTATGTTCGCGATTATCTCCGCAACTAATGAACCGATTTTGATGATTGTTTCACTATCGTTATCTACATACTTTCAAGAAGGTTTTAGTATATAACACATCGAGTTATCATTCTTACGTACGAAGTTATAAGCATAAATGTACACATATGTCACTAATTTATGTTCTCTGAGATTGCCGGACCTATTGCTGAAGTCTGATATAGCTATTCTGTCCAAAGACTTCACTCTGCTACGCCTACGTAACAATGACCTTTTGCAAAAAGTTTTGGGCCGAAGTCAGTACAGTTGCATATAGAGTGATTCCTTGGAGTTTGTGCACGGTTACGTGTATTTCCATTCTATACAAAGCCAAACCGCAAGGGTGTGAAACTAGTCGCGTATAGATTGTAAATTACGGTCTATCCAAATTATACAAGAGTTTTACGCATACAAACTAATCTTGTATAGATGAAAAGTTAGGTTAGGTTGGGTTAGAACATAATAAAACCACTCACCTATAGTATGACACATAAAATGTATATGTCACAGGATATTTAATAATAATTAATAATATATAGGTCATAATCTATTTTACATAGTTCTCATTTATATTATTATTATTATTACCTAATATAAAGAAAACAAATCACTAAAAAGCATAAAATAATTTTTTTCAAAGAAAAATGAACCGACTTCAAATTTTTTATTCATTTAGATTGACGATTAAACTACCTAACTCAAATGATATATAATTTTTTGAAGTCGGCGCCAAACCACATTCAATTCGTGTAAGTAAAATCAGAATATCCACTTTTGAGTGCGAGCGCGGTGAACCTAGTCGCGGAGGGTGAGTCTGGGACCCGGGGGGCACATTTTCGACTTGAAGTGAACTTGAAGTCATTTGGCGCCGACTTCAAAAAATTATATATGATTTGAGTTAGGTAGTTTAATCGTCAATCTAAATGAATAAAAAATTTGAAGTCGGTTCATTTTTCTTTGAAAAAAATTATTAAATTTATGGTCATAAAATATGATGTCGTAGTATAATTAAAACATTTTAGTTACCCCCTTTGGGGTGGATATTTGTCAATGTTCAAGTTGAAATTTTCCCATACTTTTCATCCCCTATTCTACCACCCTTAAGTAGAGATTTTTCAAATCCAACTGGTACTTCCAGTGATTAGCGCGTTCAAACAAAAAATTCAAATATTTCCTGTATTTTTTTAAAGTTCACAATGTAATTCAATCAGCTGACGCTAGAGGTCAACGGACGTTGGGTAAATACTTATTGTCGCCACTTTTTGTACGTTATAAGTAGGTACATCGCCGGTTTAAAACATATTAAATACAAAACCACTAATAGTACCTATTTACCAACTACAGTATAAGACAAAATAATATATGGTTAGTTATTGATTTTTAGGGTTCCGTACCCAAAGGGTAAAAACGGAGCCCTATTAATGTCACTCGGCTGTCTGTCTGTCTGTCTGTCTGTCTGTCTGTCAGTCCGTCTGTCCGCCGGTCACAGGTCTCTAGCTCGCAGACGAAATGAGTTACAAACCTGAAATTTTGGTATTTGATGTAAAACGTTGACCCAAAATCAAATATTGAATTAAAAATTGAATTAAATTATTTTTCAGGGGGGCTCCCATACATGAGAAAGGAGCCGGAAAAAATTTTTTTTTTCTTACCTTAGCTTGTGTGGTATCATTGTTTAGAGCTCATTGAGTAGAGTACGAATATATATTTTTTTAATTTTTTGCTTAAAAAGTAAGGAAATGGGGGGTCATCAAAATTGTCAGGTTTAGACCATTTTTGTGACGGGGGCTATCTAAAAAACTAAACTAGTTAGGAATATGATATTTCGGTATATTATGTACTATATGCTCTATTTGTACAACAAATACTGAAAACAACGATTCATAAAATAGTTTATAAGCTGTGACCAAAACAAACGAACTTATTTTGCGTTTTTCTTTCACGGTTTCTTGCGATGTCTAACTCGGAAATTAAATATTTCTTAGACCCAAAATATTATATTGTTCATAATTATGTACGGAACCCTGAAAGAGCGAGGCCCGACTCGCACTTGGCTGATTTTTATAATAATAATAGCGGGCAAATGAGCAAGCGGGTCGCCGGATGTTAAGTGATTACCGCCGCCCATGAACATTAGCAGCACCTGAGGAGCCACTAATGCGTTGCCGGCTTTTGAGGAAGGGGACTTGCTATTCAGCTCGCTGACGGAACCTAAGGCAGGAACGCATCAGATCCCTTGCCGCAGATTACATATTGGATTGTGTTGTATGTAAGTAGTATAATAATAGCGCCAAGTTTCCATAGTGGTCTCCTTATACCCTGTATATTATTCACACTATGTAAGAGAATTAATTTCACCCGTAGTTGAGAAGAGATTAAGAACCTATTCCATGTAAAAATTCTTCGTCTCAAGAAATCTCAAAGTTTGCGCGAGAGAAATTCAAGGGTTATTATGAATTCTTGTAGCTGGATGTTTGTTGCTTTATCATGATAATGAGCTCCTATTTACAGCCGAGGAGAACGGTTCTTAATGCAAAAAGTTAGTTAGTTATTCCAAAAATAAACAAACATAACAAAATTGATATCCCAGTAGAGAAATTAGCATTAAAAACTTACAAATAATTTATCGTCTCGCTCGTCTAGTTGCTAGGTAATTTAGCAGCCGATCATGAGGTCGCGGGTTCGATTCCCGGGTTGGGCCAAAACGTAATTAGGGTTCAGTCATGAAATTGTCACAAGTTAAGGCTCAGAAGGCTCAGGGTCACTCAGCGGGCGATGGAGAGAGCTATGCTCGGAGTATCCCTGCGGGATCAAATCAGAGGTGAGGAGATCCGCAGGAGAACCAGAGTTACCGACATATTTTAATATTCAAATTCACGCCCTAGTAGCAATTTTCGTTGGGGGTTTGTTGCCAACGGTAGCCAACGGTTGGTAACATGTTGGGAGATGGTGGTTGAGATGCCAACTAAGTCCCTCTGTAAGGCCAACTGCATGAAATGCTACGTTACGTCATGCAATATTGCCAACAATCTTGTAACGTTGGGCCAACCTTCGCCATAGTTGGTTTAACTACAAGGTATAATCATACTGTTGGTCCAACGTTGGCCTAACTACAGACTACAGCGTTGTAATATATGCAAATTATGTAACGTTGGGCCAACCTTCGCTATAGTTGGTTGAACAACAAGGTATAATCATACTGTTGGTCCAACGTTGGCCTAACTTCAGACTACAGCGTTGTAATATATGCATAATATGTAACGTTGGGCCAACGTTCGCTATAGTTGGTTGAACAACAAGATATAATCATACTGTTGGTGCAACGTTGGCCTAACTACATACTACAGCGATGTAATATATGCAAATTATGTAACGTTGGGCCAACCGTCGCTATAGTTGATTGAACAACAAGGTATAATCATACTTTTGGTCCAACGTTGGCCTAACTACAGACTACAGCGTTGTAATATATGCAAAATATGTAACGTTGGGCCAACGTTCGCTGTAGTTGGTTGAACAACAAGGTATAATCATACTGTTGATGCAACGTTGGCCTAACTACAGACTTCGGCGTTGTAATATATGCAATATATGTAACGTTGGGCCAACGTTCGCTATAGTTGGTTGAACAACAAGGTATAATCATACTGTTGGTTCAACTTTGGCCTAACTACAGACTACAGCGTTGTAATATATGCAAATTATGTAACGTTGGGCCAACGTTCGCTATAGTTGGTTGAATAACAAGGTATAATCATACTGTTGGTGCAACGTTGGCCTAACTACAGACTACAGCGTTGTAATATATGCAAAATATGTAACGTTGGGCCAACTTTCGCTATAGTTGGTTGAACAACAAGGTATAATCATACTGTTGGTCCAACGTTGGCCTAACTACAGACTATAGCGTTGTAATATATGCAAAATATGTAACGTTGGGCCAACTATAGCGAACGTTGGCCCAACGTTACATATTTTGCATATATTACAACGCCGAAGTCTGTAGTTAGGCCAACGTTGCACCAACAGTATGATTATACCTTGTTGTTCAACCAACTATAGCGAAGGTTGGCCCAACGTTACATAATTTGCATATATTACAACGCTGTAGTCTGTAGTTAGGCCAACGTTGGACCAACAGTATGATTATACCTTGTTGTTCAACCAACTATAGCGAACGTTGGCTCTACGTTACATAATTTGCATATATTACAACGCTGTAGTCTGTAGTTACGCCAACGTTGCACCAACAGTATGATTATACCTTGTTGTTCAATCAACTATAGCGAACGTTGGCCCAACGTTACATATTTTGCATATATTACAACGCCGAAGTCTGTAGTTAGGCCAACGTTGCACCAACAGTATGATTATACCTTATTGTTCAACCAACTATAGCAAACGTTGGCCCAACGTTACATATTTTGCATATATTACAACGCTGTAGTCTGTAGTTAGGCCAAAGTTGGACCAACAGTATGATTATACCTTGTTGTTCAACCAACTATAGCGAACGTTGGCCCAACGTTACATATTTTGCATATATTACAACGCTGTAGTCTGTAGTTAGGCCAACGTTGGACCAACAGTATGATTGTACCTTGTTGTTCAACCAACTATAGCGAACGTTGGCCCAACGTTACATATTTTGCATATATTACAACGCTGTAGTCTGTAGTTAGGCCAACGTTGGACCAACAATATGATTATACCTTGTTGTTCAACCAACTATAGCGAACGTTGGCCCAACGTTATATATATTGCATATATTACAACGCCGAAGTCTGTAGTTAGGCCAACGTTGCACCAACAGTATGATTATACCTTGTTGTTCAACCAACTATAGCGAACGTAGGCCCAACGTTACATATTTTGCATATATTACAACGCTGTAGTCTGTAGTTAGGCCAACGTTGGACCAACAGTATGATTATACCTTGTTGTTCAACCAACTATAGCGAAGGTTGGCCCAACGTTACATAATTTGCATATATTACAACGCTGTAGTCTGTAGTTAGGCCAACGTTGGACCAACAGTATGATTATACCTTGTTGTTAAACCAACTATAGCGAACGTTGGCCCAACGTTACATATTTTGCATATATTACAACGCTGTAGTCTGTAGTTAGGCCAACGTTGCACCAACAGTATGATTATACCTTGTTGTTCAACCAACTATAGCGAACGTTGGCCCAACGTTACATATTTTGCATATATTACAACGCTGTAGTCTGTAGTTAGGCCAACGTTGGGCCAACAGTATGATTATACCTTGTTGTTCAACCAACTATAGCGAAAGTTGGCCCAACGTTACATAATTTGCATATATTACAACGCTTTAGTCTGTAGTTAGGCCAACGTTGGACCAACAGTATGATTATACCTTGTTGTTAAATCAACTATGGCGAAGGTTGGCCCAACGTTACAAGATTGTTGGCAATATTGCATGACGTAACGTAACATTTCATGCAGTTGGCCTTACAGAGGGACTTAGTTGGCATCTCAACCACCCGATCCACCCCGGCTTCGCCCGTGGTACATAATATTATATAGCCTATAGCACTCAAGGAAAGAATTTTTGAAATTGGTCCAGTAGTTTCCGAGATTAGCGCGTTCAAACAAACAAACTCTTCCGCTTTATTACATTAGTATAGATTTCTATACAATTACAAAAAAAAAATCGATCGATATGAAGTTACACCTTCCTATTCATAATAAAGCTTAACTAACTAACTTACCTAAGTAAAAAACTTACTCCTACAACATCTCATCATCATCATCATCATCATCATGATCAACCCATTACCGGCTCACTACAGAGCACTGGTCTTCTCTCAGAGTGAGAAGGGTTTTGGCCATAGTCTACCACGCTGGCCAAGCGGATTGGCAGACTTCACACACTTTTGAGAACGTTATGGAGAACACTCAGGCGTGCAGGTTTCCTCACGATGTTTTCCTTCACCGTTAAAGCAAGTGATATTTAAATACTTAAAACGCACATAACTCCGAAAAGTTAAGAGGTACGTGCCCGGGATCGAACCCACGACCTCCGATTAGATGTCGGTCGTCCTAACCACTAGGCTATCACTACACTACTACTACAATATCTGCTTCATCATAAAGCCGAAATAAATATCCATTGTAACACCGATTTTAGTACTTGACCTGTGAAACTAGATGGCGCTAGTAGTACGTTAAGTCGCGCTACAATTGACCGCGGGTCCGCGTATATATATCGGCCGGCTTATGTTGGTAAATCATTCTAATCCTTACTCGGTACTTAAACGGGTAACGAACTCTGCATCCACACCTGCTGGGACAGAGTTTAACGCTAGTTTTAGTACCAAACTATATAGGTGGCATGAACCCTTGCATCCACATCTGCTGGGACAGGGCGTTCTGGAAAACTACGAACGTATATTGTATACTATATTGTAACTATATAGTAAACAGTATATGAAAATATATTCCCAATAATTTTATAAAAAGAATTTTTTCATTGGGCCATTGTAAGCAAATCAACTACTAGCCAACGTAGGCATACAGTATGAATTCCTTTGTTGGGCCATTGTAAGCAAATCAACTACTATCCAACGTAGGTATACAGTATGAATTTTTTCATTGGGCCATTGTAAGAAAATAAACTACCAGCCAACGTAGGTATACAGTATGAATTCCTTTGTTGGGCCATTGTAAGCAAATCAACTACTAGCCAACGTAGTTATACAGTATGAATTTTTTCATTGGGCCATTATAAAAAAATCAACAACCAGCCAACGTGGGTATACAGTATGAATGCTTTTGTTGGGCCATTATAAGAAAAGCAACGACTAGCCAACGTAGGTATATAGTATGAATTCTTTTGTTGGGCCATCATCAGAAAAGCAACGACTAGCCTTCGTTGTTGGCTAGTCGTTGGTTGAAAGTCGTTGGCTCGGGTCAAGTGGGCCAACCGCTTTTCAACGGTTGGAACCACGTTTTTTAGGGATGACAAGCCTAACTGTTGGCCAACCAAACTAGGGACAGAGGCCCAACCAACAGCCAACGCAAATTGCTACTAGGGCGCAATCATCATGATCAACCCATTACCGGCTCACTACAGAGCACGGGACTCCTCTCAGGGTGAGAAGGGTTTTGGCCATAGTCTACCACGCTGGCCAAGCGGATTGGCAGACTTCACACACCTTTGAGAACGTTATGGAAAACTCTCAGGCATGCAGGTTTCCTCACGATGTTTTCCTTCACCGTTAAAGCAAGTGATATTTAAATACTTAAAACGCACATAACTCCGAAAAGTTAGAGGTGCGTGCCCGGGATCGAACCCACGACCTCCGATTAGAAGTCGGTCGTCCTAACCACTAGGCTATCACAGCTTCACGCAATAACAAAAGATAATTATATTTACGTACAAATTCAAAGGCTGTTGTAATTTGGTAAATATTATATTATGTTTCCACGATAGAGTTAATTAATACAAAATTACTTACTACTTACAATATTATTCTGTGGAATATGTTCAGTGAAATTCTTTCTTTCTTCAGTGTTCAATTGTAAATCCCTACTTTCCTACTAATATTATAATTGCAGAAATGTATGTATTTGTGGTTTATTGGACTGTTAGTTATAGCATAATGTAGCTAGACCTCCCCTTTAGTTTAGTGTCTGCGCATCAGATCACAAGGTCCCGGGTTCGACTCCGGGAAAGTTTATTATTTATTTAACCAAAAGTTCTCAGTCCAGAGATGGGAGTTGACCATGTCACACGCTAAAACGCTTGGTGGCACGGCTTTGCAAGTATGGTGGACACCGGCCACGGCTGAAGCCTCCCACCAGACCCAGACCAGAGACAATTAAGACATTATAAAACCCAAATTGCCAATGCCGGGAATCTTACCCGGGACCTCCTACTTATAAAACCACGGCGCTAACCACTGCGCCAGGGAGGTCGTCACAAATCTGATTTTGTCCCGTCGGACTGCGAGAGTAGGGGAATAGCAAATTGCTCTCGCTATTGTGCACTATAACATCTTCTCAGTCAGTCCAGAATTCAGTCAGGTCAGAAGAGAATACCTAGGTATTCAAAAAGAGCCTAACTGATCTTATTCAAGTTTATTAACCGACTTCAAATACGATAGATCTGAGTGTTTCTCGGAGCTAGTAGGTATACAACTATACATATTCGTCTTAAACTAAAAGCCACCCGTGCGAAACAGCTGGGACGCGACAGCATGTAAAATCCATACGAAATGCGTTAGCGTATCTTTCTGTCTATCTGTCAGGTACCTACTCTTTTTCCTTTTACGGCTCAATCACTGAATCGATCTTGTTTGACACAAAGATAGTTCGCATCTCGAAGGCGAGCATAGGATATTTTTAATCCCTAGAAATCCATACAATATAGGGATTTATTAAAAGCACGAGGACGTAATCGCGGGATATAGCTTGTAAATATTTAATTACCTTATCAATGGACTTAATTGAATTATGCAAATCGTAACTTTTATGAATTGCTTTATATCCGACTAGGTGATGCCAGCGACTTCGTCCGCTTAGATTCTTATAAATGTGACTTGGGGGTGGAATTTCCAAAACTGCTGAAACACGTAATTCTTTAGTTTTAACCGACAGTACAAATACCGATTTTTATTGATATAACTTTAAAAACGACGGACTTTCATACAAACTTTTAACTCCCATTTAACCCCCTTAGGGATGGAATTCGCAATAATCCTTTCTTAGTGTGCGCCTACGTTATAAAAGGAAGCTACTGTGAAAATTTCAAGTTTTTAGCTCCAGTGGTTTTGGCTGTGCGTTGATTGATAGATAGATAGATAGATTTGATATTCAAATAAAAGCTGTAGGGCTATTCTCTAAAATACCATCTCGATATCGAAGCTCACTCAAGAAAGATAACTTGCTTCGAAAGCAAACTCACTTCACCTTGGTTTGATATTCTTTAAACATCTGCTACGCACTTGCGAAGTCAAGTGAGTTTGAGGAAGAAGTCCTGTACTATCGAGTTTTACAGATCACAAATTAGCAAACTCATCTCGAATTCACTCTCTATAATTCGAAAATGGCTCACAGAATAGCCCTGCTGTCCCGAAAACGTTAAGCTGAAAACGAATTCGATCCCAATTTCCATTTTATTCAAGCGCAAACAACAAACAAACTTGATAAAACTACTTACTCTTCCCCATTCACAATCCACAGGGCACAAGTTAACTAAACATTTCGGTCAACACAAAAAGAAAACTACGGAACGATTTTCCCGGACGCGTCGCCCGAGCGGTCGGCCGACTGATCGACGGGCTGTCAGCGCGTGCACCCTCGACGCAAGCCCGCGCCAATCTGCTATCCAGTCTGTAGGTATCCTAGTAACATTTCGCCGTAGCTCGGCTAGGGGGTTTGTGACTGTTAACACCTTTTTCAAGAATTCTTACACAATACAGACGCCTGAATAGCGTGACAAGAACTTACATTTCCTTGTTTTGGAGAACGCAGACGCGGCGTGTCTTCGTTACACGCGGACAATATCATAAGCGCTGTAAAACGCCCAGTTACATAAATGTAACGCCAGGTACAATGTGTGGACAAGCGCACAAAAATGTTACGGCTGAAACATTACATTTATCATCATCGCTTCGCATTTTTGGTGGTTTTAGGTACACTTATTCGCATTGTAAGCATGCATTCAAGTGCTTTGGCATATTCTTTCCCTCGGTTTTCTTTCCTAAGCTGCCTTTTAACTTTTAAAATGCCTACACCATTTTAAATATATGAAATTGATGATGAAAGGAGAAATTGATGCATGCATCAATTTATATGCATCCTATCATGCATATAATACGAGTATAAGCAATTTAAATAGATTGCAAGAAATGCAAATCGATGCTGAAAAATTTGATTTCAGTTACACGCTAGTTAAGTAAGTCAAAGTCAAAATCAAATCAAAATCAAAAATCATGACTTGAGGGAGGTATCATGACCTAGTAGTAGCGACGTTGTATATCACTCGATTGCGCTAGTTAAGCAATTTTGACCCAAGTCAGTGAATGGATGGATAGTCTTTGGCGGCCCGAAGTAGTTCTTTTCGTTTGCGCCGTGCCCTGGAGAGCACGTACCGGTTATTATCCGTAAAACCGTCGCCTGAAGTTCACAGAAGGAAGTAATAAAGTGCCAAGTAGTAGAAGATCTAAGAAAAGTTTCCCAACTCGGCGGCAGTCATCAAAGGAAAATAAATGAAAATGTTAATACAGCAAGCACAATATGTTTACGTGTTAGCTCATTCACCCGCCATTTAAAGCTTTATACGCATAATACAAGAGCCGGCGACCAATTTTTAATAAGGGTTTTACAGCGGTTTTTTTTTTCTGAATTTTCCAACTTTTTGATTTTTTTTTGTCTGCTGCCTTAATATCTCAAAAGCTAGCTTATTTTTAGGCTTTCATAGTAAAACAAGAGATCCTTGTAATTTCATCCTGTCTAGCTAGTCCAAAATATAGCTCTTCTACTGCTGTTTTTTTCTATTCCGTTGATCTATTTATAAATCATTTACTAAAAGATTAGTGGCATAAGCTATAAAGTAGTCACAGGGTTTCTCGGACACTTAGTAGATAATATAGGTATATTCAGTGCAAACATATTTTTATATATATGTTTATCTATCTTCTATCTATCTATATCTATACATATAATAAAATCGTAGAATTGCCGTATCTGTACATTGAAGATTTTTGCAAAATAATAACTGGGGGGTGTTAGGGATAAGTAATAGAACGTAAAAAAGCTATTTTTGAAATTTTTGTCTGTTTGTCTGTTTGTCTGTTTGTCTGTTTATCTGTTTGTCTGTTTGTCTGTTTATCTGTTTGTCTGTTTGTCTGTATGTTTGTGCGCGCATCACGTAAAAACTACTGAATGGATTGAAATGAAACTCGGCATGATTTAAGTTAGTACTATGGAGTAACATATAGGATACTTTTTATCCCGAAATTCAGCACGGTTCCCTTGAGAGAGGGGATGAAAGGCAAAATGTGTACTTAGCTGTAATTCGTTAACGGGTGGTCCGATTTCATTCATTCTTTTTTTGTTACAAAGTAGATACTTTAAAGACTACTGGCTAATCTCCGAAAGGCTGGACCGATTTTGATGGGACTTTCACTGGCGGATGTTTACATTTTGATGTATCTAAACATCCGCCAGTGAACTTTTAACAGTTTTTAGCAAGGTTTAAGCTCAAAGGAGCATAGGAAAAACAAAATGATTCCCACGGGTTTATTAAAATCAATATCCACGCGAACGAAGTCGCGGGTATCCGCTCGTTAGGGAATATGCACGTAATTTAAATTGGGTTCAAATATTTTTACATGACCTTCATTACAATCATGCACTTTTATTTAAATAGTACTAATATCCACATTATAAAAGCGCGAAGAAATGTTTTTTTTTTCGCAGTTTAAAATTTATCTTTTCACGTTTTAAGTACATTCACGTTTGCATTTCTTTCTTCCCTTTTTGTGGTTTCAATTAATTCATAATTAATTGAAACCACAAAAAGGGACATGCATGTTTTGTGTTTTGTTTGGGTTCGTATAAGACGTTTGAACAAACAGTTCATCGCCTCTGAGACTAGAAAGTTTATACGCACCGTAGTTCCAACTTTAGAAAGCGCATGTGTTGTAAACGTTTTTCGGAAGTCGATTTATTTTGGGTCCTGTTGGATTTGTGCCTTACTCCATATCAAAATGCCATAGGTGTATGTTACATGTTTGTATGTATGTCTGTATATGTAGTATGTATATTTGGTTGTATATTTATGTCCACGCATTTCTCCGAATCGGATTGTGAAAATTATTTTTTATTCGCTTATATTTACTTCAGCTTAGGTAACGGTGCAAGTTTTATCAAAAAACCAATCCGATCCCGAAAAATCTATTCAGTAGTTTTCAAGATACGGACACCAACTTTCACCTTTCAGTTAATCTTCGGTAGGTATATTGAAGTCGGTTATTTTTTCTTAAATCATAGCTTGTTATCTTTCATCAAACTTACGCAGTCGGATGAAAAATAACTATTTTTTCCAGCAGGATAGACGAAATAAAAACTTTACACTTTTTAAATTCACACTGAAAATAACTCTCCACACAAAAAATAGGTAAGCGGCAGTCCCGTTAAAATTTACATTTCTTTAAAAAATGAAAAAGAAAAAAAAACAACAAGCAAATGGGAATACAAAATCACTAAGTTACTTTCCAATTTTAAGCGGGCTTATTCCAGTCACGCCCACCGGCAAGGCGTATAATAACAATAACTCGCTATTCGAGCGGAAATATAGCGAAAATAACTTAGTCCTGTACAGAGTAAGTAGGTACACAGACGTCTGAAATTAGAATTTGTAAGTCTAAAAATAAATATTCAGAGATGGTGAGCTTTGTTTTAAGGCTATTTCTAATAAAAAAAATCAGAAATATGATTTATTGATCTAGGTATTTTCGTATAGTTTTTTAACAATAACACGCCATTCGAGCGGAAATATAGCGAAAATAACTTAGGCCTGTACAGAGTAAGTAGACAGACGTCTGAAATTAGAATTTGTAAGTCTAAAAATAAATATTCAGAGATGGTGAGCTTTGTTTTAAGGCTATTTCTAATTAAAAAAAAATCAGAAATATGATTTATTGATCTAGGTATTTTCGTATAGTTTTTTAACAATAACTCGCTATTCGAGCAGAAATATAGCGAAAATAACTTAGGCCTGTACAGAGTAAGTAGGTACACAGACGTCTGAAATTAGAATTTGTAAGTCTAAAAATAAAAATTCAAAAAGATGGTGAACTTAGGTTCAAGGCTTTCAATTTTCTAATAAAATTATTTCAGAAATATTATTTATTGAACTAGGTATTTTCGTACAGAAAATATAGCAAAAATAACTTAGAATTTAAAAGTCTAAAAATAAATATTCAAAGAGATGGTGAACTTAGTTTTAAGACGATTTCTAATAAAAAAAAATTTCAGAAATATAATTTAGTAACTAGGTATTTTCATACAGTTTTTTTGAACAATAACTCGCCATTCGAGCGGAAATATAGTAAAAATTTAGGCCCAGAGTAAGTAGGTATACAAGCGCCTGGAATTAGAATTTGTAATTATTTATTTATTTATTTATACAAATTTATTGCTTAGAATATTTACTAACCTAAGGTACAGGAAAAACTTACAACAAAAGGCGACCTTATCACTTTATATAAGAGTGATCTCTTCCAGATAACCTATACGTAAGAACATTGTAGTAGATAATAGACGGGAAATCACAATAAGTAAGTCAAAAATATTTGTAAGTCAAAAATATTGAGATGGTGAACAATTTTGTTTCAAGCCGGTTTCTAATCAAATTATTTCAGAAATATGATTTATTGATCCTAAAGGTTTTAAGGGTTTCGTACCTAAAGGGCAAAACGGAGCCTTTTCAATGTAAATCTGCTGTCTGTCTGTCTGTTCGTCTCGTGGACGGAATGAGTTACTTGAAATTTGGATATTTGGTGTAAAATGTACAGCTAAGATTCACCTCCAAGCAATTTAGGATTCCGAGACTACGCTGGGTAAAATGTTTGAAATTATATTAATTTACAATGATAGGCAATATCAGGACTAACTTGTAGATGAATTTTTAATACATAAAAAGAAAAGTTGACTGACTGACTGACGGATCTATCAACGCATAGCTAAAAGTACTAAACGGATTGGGCTGAAATTCGGCATACAGATAGCTATTGTGACGTAGACATCCCTTAGGGAAAGATTTTTGAAAATTCAACCCCTAAGGGGATTAAATAGGGCTTCAAAGATTGTATGAGATTTATATGAATCCACGCTGACGAAGTCGCGGGCATCATACCTAAGAAATAAAAAAATGTGTGACAGAGGCCAAATATAAAATCGAAACGATCTGTTACTCTGACATTACACCTATAGTCTGATTTTTAATTCGGTGGAATTCTGACAGTTATCATTTAAAAATAGAATGAGTTATTTGTATGAAAAACAGGGTTAACACTTGAAGTTCGATTTTACCCCAAACTAAAGTACCTGAAGAATCTGTCAGGCATTTGTCATATCTACATGAGGCAATTGATTTTTATTTATATGTAAGTTTTGAATTTACTATCTTTTTTGTGGGAACTGTTTTATCTCTGGTAACATTAGGAAACGTCAGAATTCCACCGAATTAAAAATCAGAGTATATGCACAGTTTTTTTTAAACATACAGTTTATTAGCAATAAAACAATCGTGCGGCGTTCTAATTACTCGGCGCGGTCGCCGTCAAACATATGCGTACTGCACTTTCAGCCCGCAGTGATTAGTCAGTGCGGGCCGCAGTGCGCGCAAACTCAGATTGATGGGCACTTTATGACCTCACCTGCGCTTCACTGTTGCACGAGTCGCCCGGATGCATTGCTTTTTCTATGTGAATTGACGGTCATTTGAAAAGCTCTTTGAACAAACTATATATAGTTATGTATGTACATATACCTAATAAAATCGTAGACTTGCCGTATCTGTACATTAAAGATATTTGCAAAATAATAACTGGGGATGTTAGGGATAAGTAATAGAACGTAAAAAAGCTATTTTTGAAATTGTTGTCTGTTTGTCTGTTTATTTATTTGTCTGTTTGTCTGTATGTCAGTGCGGGCCGCAGTGCTCGCAAACTCAGATTGATGGGCACTTTATGAGCTCACCTGCGCTTCACTGTTGCACGAGTCGCCCAAATGCATTGCTTTCTCTATTAATGTGAATTGACGGTCGTTTGAAAAGCTCACATTGAAATTCTACGAAATAATACGGTATCTCAAACATTTTTGACCGACTTCAATGAAAGGTTATTAATTCGACACGTATGATGTATGTAATATTAATGTAATCTATACTAATCTATACTTACTAATAAATAAAATTGAAGTGTCTGTCTGTAATATCGAAATAACTACCTCATATTAAGCTCATATGGTTATTTGAACGCTACCATAACCGAATCACACGTTTTTAAAATTTTTGTCTGTCTGTCTGTCTGTCTGTCTGTCTGTCTGTCTGTCTGTCTGTCTGTCTGTCTGTTTGAACGGGCTAATCTTCGGAACGGCTGAACCGATTTTGACGGGACCTTCACGTACAAGTAGAGAATTAACCAGGGAGTAACATAGGCTACTTTTTTAACCGACTTTCAAAAAAGGAGGAGTTGTGTTTTTCTACCTATGTACACCGATATCTCCGAGATTTCTGAACCAATTTGCGTAATTTTTTTTTTAATCGATAGAGAAACATTGCGACCCTGTTCTATAAAAAATTTGGATTCCAACTCCTCAATCCTGATGCTGTAGGGGACCTAATCCCCAAAACTAATGGGTTTTAGAAACTTTCGGTTATTTAAATTGATATTGGGGGTACCAATTAAAGACTTTATCGTTGAATGAACTCGAGTAGGTACATATCCAACTCCTCAACCCTGATGCTGTAAGGAATTGTATTCCGAAATCGTGGGGATCCCACGGGATTTTTCCGTTTTGGGGACGGGTTTCTACAGATAAGCTACTTTTTGTTCTGGAAAATCAAAAATTCCCACGGGATTTTTAAAAACCTAAATCCACACGGGCGAAGCCGTGGGCATCAGCTAGTATATAATATTATTGGAATTGCAATTTATATAATAATCTATTGCGGCTTTTAGATTCCATTTTTGAAAATCGCCTGAAAAGGAAGTTACACGACATCGTGTCGAATTGATAACCTCCTTTTTAGCCAACTTTCAAATATAGAGAAAAATTCACAATAATGATAGAATAGAATAGAATAGAATAGAAAAGTTTTTTATTCAAATAAACTTTTACAAGTACTTTGGAATCGTCAATTTGAGTCTACCACAGGTTCGGAATGCAGTTCCAGCCGAGAAGAACCTGTAAGAAACTCGGCGGTTGCTCTTTTTTAAAAATAACAATATAACAATTATTTATGTACATGATTGAAATGCCGTCTCGCGCATTGCTGGAACGAGCTAAGTCCATGCTTTTTTATCGTTTATATAATCTTCAATTGTATAATAAGCTTTTTTTATGAGCATACTTTTAACAGAGTTCTTAAACTTGTGTAAAGGCAAGTCTAAGAATGCTTGTGGAATTTTGTTATAGAACATTACGCCCATTCCCACAAACGACGAATGATAATCTTGAAGGGCTTCCAAACCGATAAATAAAATTTTATAATTGTATGTATGTTTGCGACATATTCACACTTAGATACGCCAATCAACTTAAATTAGTTCCTAAACTCGTCTATAATACTCGTATCTCTCGCTTTCAAAAATAATTTATTATGTATGGATAATACTGTACGGATTATGTGTTAATCCTGCTTTTGTTGATTACACCGTAGATACTTAAATATTTTATGTTATGGTAATTTAGACTCTATGTTCGCAGACGTATTTACAATAATCCTTTGCGTTGTTTCTGACAGCTTACTATTAAGGTAATTTATAATCTTATTAGACATACCTCTCGAATACCGACGAGGGAATTCGGAACATAGTTTCTAACTGAATGGGAAACTATTGATTATTCATTTTCAATCCAGTTATTACTTGCTAAAGTAGGTGATGCTTGCAATTTTGTAATCATACTAAATACAAGAGATAAAGTTCGTAAACTAACACCCGACTAATAATTTAATTTAATATAAAACAATAATTTAGTGTGCAGAAAGCGTGGGGCAAGCAGCTAGTGACGCTATCTGTTATGTCTACATACATACATACATACATACATACATACATACATACATACATACATACATACATACATACATACATACATACATACATACATACATACATACATACATACATACATACATACATACATGCAGCAGTGCATTCTGCAGCTCATACGCACACAGTCTTCTACAATTTTCCCTGAATAAATACGTATTTATTCAGTAGGCGTTTCTACTATATACGATAATCATTATTTTATGATCTTAATTATTATGTAAAGGTTGACCAGAATCTCATGAAAAAAAATACGGAAATGAAAATCCAAAGTTAGCAACACTACGGCTGCCCTAGCGATAAACAAAGTAACTGACATTTTTTGTGAAATTGACTTTTTTGCATTTACAAAAGTTTTATGTCGAGTAGTTTTTACCACAGTTTAATATTTCAAATAACTTGAACCGTTTACTGAAATTTGAATTGCCCAAATAAAGTAACTGCACACACTAACCCGGAATATAAATGCAAAACCAAGTAAACAACAAGCACAACACAAAAACAAAGTAATTGGATGTTGATTACTTTGTTTTTGTATTTAAAATGCAGTTGCTGGATTTTTCGTTTCGTGAAACGATCGCAGGTAAGGTGTTCTGAATGTAATTACTTTGTTTATCACTAGGGCAGCCGAGTTAACCTAGTGTTGCTTACTACAAAATTTAATGTCCCTATTTTTCATGAGATTCTGGTCGATCTATAACAGACAATCGTTTTTATAAATGAAATTAAATGAATCTATCACATCACTATTGAAATTAGATTGACAACATTATTTTACGGAATGACATTTTGAAACGTCAATTTACTGCATCGAATTAAAAGTTCGAATATAGAATAATTGGATATTAATTTAATATTTTAGGTAACATGGTAAATGTACAGGTAAAATCTTTTCAAGCGCCCACAACTTTTAAATAATTTAAGCAGTAAATTAAAAACTGCTACTTATTTTATTTAAAAAAAATGTAGACCGGCAAGGAATTAGGTAAGTCTATTTCGAACGATGAATTCTTTTAATTAAAACATACGAGAATTAAATCCGGAATGTTTTTGCACGGTTGCGAGTGAGCCGATTAAGATTAACTTACCAACTTTCTTTTGCGTTCTCTCTCTCTCTCAACTTTTTAACTGGAGTCCTACTTTCATGCAAAAAGTTCTAAGCTATAAGAATATTAAAAGCTCGAATTTCAATACAGTTTAAAGTGATTCTTAGCTTTTTGAAGTGGTAGGAGTGAATTAGGATTAAGAAGCTTTTGTGGATAACTTCTAGATACTAGAGAAGAATTTAAATAAAATAAACCGATTTCCTCGTTAGTCTAGTGGTTAGCATATTCGATTGGAGATCACGAGGTCATGGGTTCGATTCCCGGGTCGGGTAAACATTTAATTGTGAGGTACCAATTAGGTCTTTCTGACAAGAAATTCTCAGTGCCAGCCCAGAGTTGGTAGTTGGCGGTGGTTCACCCACGTGCCTTGGAGAGCAGGTTACGCAGTCGGTCCCAGTTAATATCACTATCATGTGACAATAGTCGGTAAAGCCCGCCAACCCGTATTGGAGCAGCATGGTGGGTCTACGCTCTAAATCCCTCTCTCCTATGAGAGAGGAGGCCTGTGCCCAGCAGTAGGAGCTAAAAAGGATGTAATGGTGTGGAAACCGATTACCTACCTAAATAAATATTAACTGAAAAAAGAAAAGTGTCCATATTATGATCTTGAAAACTAGACTTTAATCTAGAGCTATATTGGTGTCTTAATTATTTTTTGTATATTATTACCGCTCCAATTGTAAGTTAGTGTTGTTTACTCTGTAGAAGTAGGAACGTGACTAGAAATACAGGTCAGCTTAAGATATATAGAAACAACATTGTTTCGAGATTTAGAGGTGTTAGAAAGTATTTAAAAACCGGAGTATTTAGGTAAATGGTTTGTGTTTAAAATTCTTTCCGAAGTTTCGTTTTATTACTGCTAAATAAATTCCTTAAAAATAATCACGGAAGACATTTAGTTTTATCATGCCATAATGTTTTATTTTAATTTTTGCTGTTAAAATATCACTATTTTAATCAAGACCTGTAAGTAAAGACGCTATCTTTTGTGTAGGTACTAAAAACTTGTGTGAACCCGTGTAAGCAGAAGTTAATGCTGACAGGCACTAACATTATACAGTACTAGAGGATGTCCGCGACTTCGTCCGTGTGGATTTTTTAAAAATCCTGCGAGTAGGTACTCTTTGTTTTTCCTAAGTTACTTTGAGCTCATACTGTTAATGGTCGAGAGCATTAAAATGCACAGTAATGAGTATTAATTTTAGACAAATTTTCATCCCCTATTCCCTTTGTTATTTTACCCTCTTGAGGGTGAAATTTGTACAAATTTTTATTTATATCATCATCAACAGCTTAAAAAATAAATTCCAAGCTTTTAGCTTTAAAAATGACGATACTTCCATACAACATTTCAACCCCTCTTTCACCCCCTTACAGCCCTTTTTTCACATTAAAAAGTAGCCTATGTCCTTTCTCAGGCTCTAGAGCCGTAGTTCCCACAGTGGTCCAGGTGGACCCCCAAGGGTCCACGGGAGACTCGACCGGGGTCTACGTTGGCGTGTCAAAAAAATGGGGGTTCACAAGTCGTAAGCGGGGGTCCACGAAAATTTATCTGCTTTCGATAGTGAAGAACTAAAATGTTGGCTTGACTTCACCTAACAATGTAGGCAGATAATATTTTAAGAAGCTCAGCGACTGTTTGTACTTGTGACTTGTAAAAACTTGCATATTCCATATTCAGTACCTACTTTACAGAACTTTACTTTTTGACATCCACTCACAGCACAATCAATTAACAATTCTTTTTTCGAAAACTATTAATTCGTGGTTGGAACTCAGCCGCAACGCAAATTTCTATAGTAAGATCTAAAGATCTTTAAAAAGAAATTTTTTAGAAATTTACGTTGCGTTAAGTTTGCTTAACATATTTATATGTTCACATTTTTGTCGAGTTTTGGGAATATGGTAGAAATGTAGCTACAGGGGGTCCACCGGAACTAACTAAATTTTGAAAGTGGTCTATGAGAAAAAAAAGTTTGGGAACCTCTGCTCTAGAGTATCTGTGTAGCAAATTTCATTTAAATCGGTTTAGTAGTTTTGGCGTGAAAGCGGGACAGACAGATAGACAGAGTTACTTTCGCATTTATAATATTAGTATTTAGTAAGGAAGTAAGGATATTTGGCATCTGATATTATTCTCTCAACCTTTGAGGCTCTATTACTTTAAAATTTGACATATTTACGGAAATCACTAAACACATTTCAAAAGCGTGTTCCCAATATTTTATTACATAAAGAATTTGAGGATGGAATATTCTAATCAGAATACAGCTTCGTTTGTATGGGGCGCGCTTATAAGAGCTTCTCTTAACCCAGATTAGAGAGCCAAGATTAGTTAGCGCAGCCTTTGCGCAAGAGGCAGGTATTCAAATTTTTCTATACAATGAAAAGCCTGAAGACCTGAATCGTCGCGTGATATACGAAGCCTTACCGGGGCGAAATGAGGCGAGGTTCATTGAATATATCATTTATAATGCACCGCTTATTCCCAACCAGCCTATCTACCCTTGCATGTCATGCAAAAATGGAATGCTTTTCAAAGGAATAAAGAATACTTTTGAGTGTGGGTGAAGCTGCTATGAGCTTATTATGGGTCGTGACTGAACAGACATAGTTTTTTTAATCTGCGTAAATAGAGTTGCCATTCGATGTTTTAATATAGAAGAAGGACAGCCAATTTCAATTTAATTTACATGAGAGAATTTGTAAAAAAGAATTAGCCCCAATTTAACAAAAGATTTTACTTCTAACCTAATGTAAATGAGGAAAGAAATTCAAACAGAACACTACTACCAAATGTAACTGAGCTTAGAAAACTTATTTTTGTATAAGAGTATGCGATACAAGTTGTACATAAAGCGACCGTTGGGAAGCAACCCTCGGGTTTCTGATAATACATATTCAAATTGATAAATTAGAGGACAACAAAGCAACTCGCGACGGCAATGAGGCTCTAATGTAAATGAAGAAAGAAACACAAACAAAACATTACTACCAAATGTAATAATTGAGCTTAGAAAACTTCTTTTTGTATGTATGGGTCAATTTCAACAAACACGAATTTTGCCTAATTACGGTGGCGAATTTAAACTTGCTGTTTCTAATATATTTCTTTAGCCTAAATAATAGTTAAATAGTTCTAATAATTAGTCATATAGTAGAGATAGAAAAATAATTGATAGTTCATGAGATATTTCTATTTGAAATTATCAAATGCCACCGAAATTATTTAAGCGCCACCGGAATTGAAATCCGATCCACCGAAATTGATTTGCGCCACCGGAATTAGAAATAATAAAGGCAAGATCTTATTTCTTTAGACTTAAGATTCATAGTAAAAAACTTGTAGAATACCAACAATTTAAGTATCACAATTATAGTTCTTATATTTTATCTTCATAAAGATAAACTTTGGTAGTATTTTTAACAATAAAAAAAGACGGTAGATATTTTAAGCTGGCAGTAATCTGATTCTCACAAGATTACCCTCTATTTGGTGATTATTAGAACATACGTTATCGTCATCGTTTCAACCAATATAGGTCCACTGCTGGTCTTCTGCAAGGATCGCCAGAACATGAACTTGCGCCGCTTGTTTCCAGCATCTGCCAACGACTTGCTCGATATCGTCCGTCCATCTAGTGGGCGGTCTTCCCACGCTTTGTTTGCTGGTGCGAGATCGCCACTCAAGCACCTTGGGACCCTAACGTCTATCGGTTCTTCGAGCAATGTGGCCCGCCCATTGCCACTTCAGTTACGAGACTCGATGGCCTATTTCGGTGACACTGGTTCTTCAGTGGATCTCCTCAATACTGATTTGATCCCGCAGGGTTACTCCGAGCATAGTTCTCTCCATTGCCAGCTGAGTGACCCTGATCCTTCATATAAGGCCATAGTCAGCCACTATGTCTCAGATCTGTAAGTCATCACTGGCAACACGCACTGTTCGAAGACTTTCATCTTCAGACACTAAGGAATATTGGACACGAAGACAGGTCGACGTTTCCCGAACGATACCCAGCCAAGTAGGATTCAGCGGTTGATTTCTTTCTTAAAATTGGACTTACCTAGCTGGACCGTGTATTCCAGGTATATATACCCGTCTACAACTTCGAGTGCCGAGTCTCAAAGATTACTGGGCGAAGCGGAACATGAGCATTGTTGTTTTCATCTTACTCATGGACATTTTTAGGCCCACCTGTTGAGAAACTCTGCTAAGATCATTGAGCGTCATATTAAGGTCTCCCAAAGTCTTTGCCATAATGACCATATCATCGGCAAACTGGGTAACTGAGTAATGTCCTCGCCGTTTATATTGATTCTAAGTCCAGAAGCTTAAAGATGGCTTGTTGCTTGACTTGGCTTGGATACAGGTACTTGTAATCAATTTGGCATCTTTGCAGCGACCTTAACACAGCCCAAGTTTCCATCGAATCGAAGGCTTTTCATAGTCTGCAAACGCTAAGCAAATTGGCCGATTATACTCTTCGGTCTTCTGTATAATCTGCCAGAGCTTATGTATATGGTCAATGGTACTAAAGCCTTTTCGGAATCCAGCTTGTTCAGGAGGCTGGAAGTCTTTAAACCTATTGGCGAGACTATTAGTAATGAGACTCGAAAACAACTAATAAACATGGCTCAGCAGTGAGATGGTTCTGTAGTTCTTCAATAGGATATAATCTCCCTTCTTGAAGAAAAGAACCACCATGCTCCTGTATCACGTTTCTGGCATTGCACCCTCGTCAATGACAGAATTGAACAATCGGTGGAGAACTTTAAGTATTGGTCTTCCACCCATCTTCAGAAGTTCTGCAGTGATCCCATTTAATCACCTTGTTTGTAAGCTGCTTAAGAGCCATACTAATGCCGTATAGACTGAAATCCGGGATATCTTCGGTATATGTATAGGTTTCTGTGTTCAGGTGTACAACTGTCCATAGAAATTCTCGACTTCTCTCAAAATCTCAGGTTTTGATGAAATTAACCTAGCGTTGTCGGTCTTCAGTCGCGTCAGCTGCCTCTGACCGATAGACAGGCCTCTCGCGAATACATTTGAGCCCTTATTCTGCTCTCCAATGGTCTCCTTGATTCCTTAATATCAATTCCGGTGGCTCTGTTCAATTACGGTGGCGCTTTGTTTTGCCACCGGAGCCACCGAAATTGCGCCACCGGACTTAGAATCAGCGTCAAAACTAAAATTTAAAAAAAAACTATTATTCACACGTTAGTTTTTATTTTACAATTATGACTGAATACCTTTAATATAAGCTTCCATAAAATTTCTTTTTAATCTGCTTTAAACTTTTACTAATACACGTGACACCGGAATTAGATAATTTTGTATTCCTGCGCCACCGCAGCAAGTAAAAAAAAAATTTGTGGGAAAATTATACAGCATGTCGGTTATCCTCCCACGCCATTTGCAGGAGCACAACCAAGCGGTGCGGGGATTGACAGTAAGGTATCTTCAAAGTCGTATCGTAAGAAGCACTGAAGTATTCAAAAAGCGCCACCGAAATTGCCTTTTCTTGTAGGACATTTTTAAAAGACGTTTTAAGGCTTATTGTACTTACTTAAATTAGTCCTTAAATATATATTAGCTGACTTATTTAAAGTATTTCTAAAAACACATTCCCTTTCAATGAAATTACTTCACTAAAAAAAATTAATTAAAAAAATATGTAAACAAATGGAATCCGGACAGTCCACCGAAATTAGATTTTAGGCCTTAGATTTTTTTTTACTAAGAAAATAATATATTAAATACCTTAAATACTTTATTATCATGTAGACCACTATTTAAACTACCCATATAAAATTACACGTTATTGTAGTTTAACTTTACACATTAATTTTCAACCTCGCCGTGTCAAAAATGCACTTGGGAAATTCACCCGTATGTGATACAAGTTGTACCTACATAAAGCGGCCGGTGGGAAGCAACCGTCGGGTATCTGCTAATAAATATTCAAATTGATAAATTAGAGGACAACAAAGCAACTCGCGACGGCAATGAGGCTCTAATGTAAATGAGGAAAGAAATACAAACACAACACTTAATAAGCCCGGGGCCGAATCACTCGAAACTTGCATCATTAACAAAGTTAATTAAGAAAAGAGGCTTTATCAGGAAGTTGGAGGCTCGCAAACCGTTACGGTCATAGGCGAAGAGCTGGTGAAGTATTGTTCAAAACCAATATTTTCCTTAAAAACTGCCCATGTGATCAGAACCTAATTTTTTAATTTTAGTACTTTACTTACATAGATCAATTTCTCAGACTGTTCACCTTTATAGATTAGTTTTTCAGATCCAGAATTTCAGGAAGTACCTAAAGCCGAACTAAAGATGATTTAAATAATATGTAAAATGCACTTTAAAAATTTTTGGTACGCCTGTTTTTTTAACAAATAGAGGTAAACATTTAAATACGTGTTAAAGTAAAAATACAACCATAAAATTTTCATAGGCTACGTCAACACATTTTTTAAACAAAATATTCAAAAAATATGTGTTAAATTGTGGATACCTAAATCTGAAATGCTTCCCTAACTAACAGAGGTAAAATATTTTTATGCAAATTTTGGACTAGTATAAACATAATGAGCAATACTTGCGCCAGCTCCTAGAGTTAGGGGTTCCATTAAAAATTGAGACTGAAGGAATCACAGAGATGAAAAGATACAGGAAACCAAGGGTCACTCTTTGGACAATGAGGATTAATGATGTCTTGAAAGACGTGCGACCCACGCACTACTTTTCCGCTATAAAGGTCAGCGCACATTGATTGAGGTATTGAAAGAATAGCGCATTCAATAATTCACTGTATCTAAAATGAATCGTTCAGTGTTCTCAGAAAATGCTCAGCTCTGCTCTAGGTATGCGCTGACCTTAAGACCGCATACACGTCAAAATACGTGTATAAACATCGGCACGTAGATTGAACACTGGACGAAACGTGGAGGGGGTAGCTGCGTAGTGCGTATGGGAACTGTCACGCACGTAATACAATAGCTTACCCCCTCCACTTCCCTTGAGTGTTCGATCTGCGTGCCGATGTTTATACGAAGATGGCGGCGTTAATCAATGAGGAAGGCAGGCTATAACGTGATATTACAGTGAACCAATCACAAACGCTGCGCTTTATATCTGCGCTTTTTCAGGTATCCATAAAAATATGTAGTTGCAAAGTTACACTTTTAAATAAGTTTAAAACTCTTTGATATTAACCCGTATAAGAATAAAGAATAAGTACTTTGAGAATACATATTTATACGGAAATCTGACAAAGATATTAGTTTCTAGATTGTGTCTACAAAAACTTCATTGAACCTGATTTCAAACTTCGTTTGTATAGGGCGCGCTCGAGACAGACTCCTCTCCTGCTATTCAGACCGCGTGGAAAAAATTCCGTCGCCCGATGTACATTAAATGTCCAAGTCTTTAGCCCCGTAATCTTTTATCATTAAACTTGACTCACGATAAATTGATACGTGGAAAAAATGTTCTTGGAAGTGGTTTTCGGCTTTTCCTTTTTTTTTTTGATCTTTTCGAGGGCCTTTTTAGTTTTTTAACCCCCGACGCAAAAACGACGGGGTGTTATAAGTTTGACGTGTCTGTGTGTGTGTGTGTGTGTGTGTGTGTGTGTGTGTGTGTGTGTGTGTGTGTGTGTGTGTGTGTCTGTCTGTTCCCCTGTGGCGCTCAAACGGGTGGACCGATTTGAATGCGGTTTTTTTTGTTTGAAAGGTGAATTAGTCGAGAGTGTTCTTAGCTATGTTTGATGAAAATCGGTCCAAGATGGCCGCCGCTACAAAATGGCGGATGATATATTTTTTCACAACTCCCTTGATATGGGTATCAAATGAAAGGGCTTGACAAGTAGAATAGCACTATTGCAAATTCAAGATGGCCGCCGCCACTAAATGGCGAATGTCGGGGGTTTTTTAAATTTTCAATTTACACTTGTCCCCAAATTGCTAAGCGTTTTCTTTATAATATGAGTGTTATACTTATATATCGCGACTTTGTTCAAGTGTAATGTCTCCTGTGAAATTTAATCTATGAATCCAACTAATCGCATCCCTGGATGCTTATGACCATGAAATATACTTTGAATCCTGGAAAAACCCACGGTTCCTGCGAGATTTTAAAAACCGAAATCTATAGCTACAGCTATAGGTAGATTACTATAGCAAACTTCCTTGAAAGTAGGTATAAAGTTTGGAAAAGGGGGCGGGAACGAGAACCGGAAATCCACGATTCCCTTGGGATTTGTGAAAAACCGAAATTCACGCGGGCAGAAGCTATAGTGCGTTGATTATTAAGATGATGACGTACCTACCTACTTTGAAATTTAATTTAATCTCTCTCAAATAATTCTGTAACTCGGTCGAAACATCTGTACCTACACTTAATAGCTGTTTATACAAAAGGCAAATCGTCAAAATTAACAAAATGTACACATTTCCTTGAGCTGAAACAATGCATTTTCGTCCGGTTTGACGCGCGCCAAGCCTTGCCAGACGTGTTAAATGGCGCGCGCCGAGAGAATTAGCTTATCACTCAACCACTTTAAGATTGGATTAGTGAACACTTTGTTTATTTCTTGCTCAACTTAAGTCTTTACTTAAGATATGGAGCTTGTTTATGGTTATAATCGTATTTACTAATACCATTAGCAAGGCTTATTTCGATACAAAGTTGTCAACTACGCATGAGAGAATAAAGTGCATAAGCGCCTCTATTCCCTCACTCTCATAACCAATCCGAAACGACCGGCGAGAGTCTGTACATAAGCTTGCCTAGCAGTCTTATAATTTACTACCATAACGCAAGGCTTATTTCAATAGATTCTAGTCAATTACTTACTTAAGAGATATTATTATAGTGCACAAGTGTGCGCTCTCTGTTCCTTCACTCTTATAGTCCGATGAGACGCCAATGCAGTACGACCGGAGAGAGATCAGGTGCAGGCTTTACGTACTCTCCGAGGAAAGAGATTATATTATCTAACATCGTAAACTTCCAACTCCGGTCTGGCACTGAGAATTTCTTGTCACAAAATTTTTGGCCCGACCTGGGAATTGAACCCTGCACTTCGTGATCTAAAATCAACCCACCTACCGCTAGACCACCGAGGCAATTATGAATGAATAAATGAATGAATGACTTAATTAATTAAAGAATGAATGAGTGAATGAATGAATGAATGATAGAATGAATGAATGAACATACTTTTATTTTACACCACAACACAAAAAGTTACATCGTTAGTTACAATACAATGCTCTAAAGGCCAATTTCAACTTTTGATACAGTTCACTACTTTATAAATTCCTCTTCTTGAAAATTATTCCGAACTAGAGAATGCCCGCGGCTTCGCCCGCGTGAATTTCGGTTTTAAACAAATCCCGAGGGAATCGTGGATTTCCGGTTCCCGTTCTCGCTCCCTTTTCCAACCTTTATACCTACTATCAAGGAAGTTCGCTATAGTACCTAATCTACTTATAGCTGTATCTATAGATTTCGGTTTTTCAAAATCCCGTGGGAACTGTGCATTTTTCAAGGATAAAAAGTAGCCTATGTTTTAAGTCAGGGCATAATATATCTCCATTCAAAATTTCAGTCAAATCGGTTCAGTAGTTGCGGCGTGATTGAGTAACAAACATCCAAACATCCAAACATCCAAACATCCAAACATCTAAACATCCAAACATTCAAACATCCAAACATCCAAACATTCAAACATCCAAACATCCAAACATCCAAACATCCACACTTTAATATTTATAATATTAGTAGGGTTTTTGAAATATTTATATCAACCCATTCTAAAACTGAACTACTTATTTGATTTCTAAACAGATAAGTAGGTATTATCATAAAACTTTAGCATATTTTTGTAAGCATTTAGAAACACGAATTCCTAATTGATCAATTTATCAACTTGGGTTAAAATTCCTTTATTTTTATTTAATTTGTCTCACAGAAAAGAATTAAGCTGTTGAGATAACCCGATTTGAAACAGTCACATCCACTTAACAAAACAGCATTTTAAAATTTTACAAATGTTTGAACTAAAATTCACCTAACTATCTACTTCCACTAGCGAAGCTATAGATTGGGTCACACGTGACTACCAAAATGCACGTTTCCATAATACTTATTTCAAATATGAATGCTATCCGAAACGAAATATCTAAATAGCAAAATTTGCATCAAATTCAAAAATATTCTAAAAGTTTTGTTTTTAAAAATGCATGTATGTAGGTATAAGGCCTAGGCCGCATTGCGAAATTTATTCGCGCGAATTTTTTCGCAAAATTCTGTGACATATGGGAATGTATGAAGCTGCACGCACATGCGATTTAAAATTCGCGAGAAAAATATATTAAAATGCGGAAAATAAACCGCGCGAATAATTTTCGCAGTGCGGCCCCGCTCAAACTCAAAACTACAGCATAAAATGTGCTAAGTACCTACTCCAAAAGTAATTGCGAATTTCGGACCTTATAATGGAAGAGGTATCTACTTATAATTATGTACTAGGATCCCTGCCCATCTGTTCAGAGCTTTTGGCTAACTCTTCGCGCCACTACAGGTTTATGAGATATTTCGTTATAAACTAGGCTAGACTCCCGCGGGTCGTAGCCCCGGGCAGCCATGTCGCTAAGTGGCCCTTAATTACACGCGGAGCCAACTTACCCCGCTCTCATATTTTATTAACGCGAAAGCGTGCCACGATACATGTAAGTACCGGTGGGTAGGTATATAACTTGAAGTTTCAATGGTTCAAAAATTACGTAATTTAATCATAATACTCATATTAATAAATTATGATTATAAGGCATGGATGATCCTACTAATATTATAAATGTGAAAGTGTGGATGTTTGCATGTTTAGATGTTTGGATGTTTGTTACTCAATCACGCCGCAACTACTGAACCGTTTTGGCTGAAATTTTGAATGGAGATAGATTATGCCCTGACTTAAAACATAGGCATACTTTTTATCCTGGAAAAATGCACAGTTCCCACGGGATTTTGAAAAACCCGAAATCTATAGCTACAACTATAGGTAGATTACTATAGCGAACTTCCTTGATAGCAGGTATAAAGGTTGGAAAAGGGAGCGGGAACGGGAACCGGAAATCCACGATTCCCTCGCGATTTGTTTAAAACCGAAATTCACGCGGGCGAAGCCGCGGGCATTCTCTAGTTATGATTATAAGGCATGGATAGACACGTGATTGCAGCGTGGGGCGACGATTATTGCCGTCACTCATCCAAAAGTCACGCTGAGCTCGTGTATGATTTTTAATCGTTAGTTCTAAGTAGCCATGTTGCTAAGTGGCCCTTACACGCAAAGCCGACTTACCCCGCTCTCATATTTTAGTAACACGAAAGCGTGCCACGATAAAAAAATATGATTATTTTGATTATGATTTTAAGGCATGAATAATTATGATTTTAAGGCATGAATAATTATGATTATAAGGCACGGATCATTATGATTATAAGGCATGAATAGACAGAGAGATCGCAGATTGGGGCGACGGTTATTGCACATTCGAACATCACACTGAGCTCGTGTACTATTTCTAATGCGCGTTGCTCCGTAGCCATGTCGCTAAGTGCCCTATATTTACTCGCAGAGTGAACTTACCCCGCTCTCATATTCTATTAACTCGCAAGTATGTCGTTGCGTAGGTATAATTTGGAATCACAATGGGTTAATTAACGGTACACATGATATCCGATTCGACGAGGATAAAAACTATATGGCGGTAAATAAAATACAACTCTTGATGTAAATTAAATAAAACTGCAATTTTCGCGGACTCAGTTGCACGCGCTCAGGTGTCGTCGCGCTCCACCATTAGCGCTAACGACTTGCAAGCGATGTTTGCGCTGAGGGCGTACTTAGATACCAAGTTTATTGGAGTATCAGTGTACCCACGTATTGGGGGACTTTAATACGTATTTAACGTAAAGAAGAGTAAGAGCCTCTGCACATACAAGCGAACCTACTATGGCCATGACATGAAAAGGACAACACTAAAACACAACACAACTTAAATCGAGCGGGACAAGGATAGCGATTGACGAAGTGTCTTTTATGCACTGCAATGTGCAACATCTTTTATGAGTGTTCTGTTTTTGTGTGATAACGTGATAACGTGAAGGCGTTCTTACGTTATGTCTGCCCTACATAATGGACCATCGCTGACCCATCAAATGGTCGTAGTGGCCCATTGCGATGGCCCATAGTGTAGAGCAGGCATTACGTTACTTACAGCCCCCGCACACTGGGCCACTAGTGGCGACGACTAGTGGCCGGCCACAAGTCGCGGAAGAAATTTTTCATACATTTTATATGGTACCACCGCATACTGAGCGCTCGAGTGGCCGCGTTCGCGCCACAAGAAAATGTATGAAAAATATCTTCCGCGACTTGTTGCGGACACTAATCGTCGCCACTTATAGTGGCCCAGTGTGCGGGGGCTGTAAGTAACGTAATGCCTGCTCTACACTATGGGCCATCGCAATGGGCCACTACGACCATTTGATGGGTCAGCGATGGTCCATTATGTAGGGCAGGCATAACGTAAGAACGCCTTCGCCAATCGCTATCCTTGTCCCGCTCGATTTAAGTTGTGTTGTGTTTTAGTGTTGTCCTTTTCATGTCATGGCCATAGTAGGTTCACTTGTATGAAGGATCGGAGGTGAGATCGATATGGCTCAGAGACGTGGTCACTTATATAAGCCTAATAAGTTTGATGATAGACCACGTAGGTAATAGGTGATAGGATATCGGGTATATCATACATAGACGCATAGATATCACACATCATAATATGACATGACTGTGGATTAAATCTTCTTAAACTTAATCTTTAATAAATAAAACAAAGTCGTGTTTGTTCGAACACTTATAACTCGGAAACGGCTGGATCGATTTTCATGATTTTTCATTTGTTATTCTTCGTCCCGAATAGCAGAATAACTATTGAAAACATTGGAAAATTGACGAAAAAAAAAATATTTTCCCATACAAAATGTTCATGGGTTTCGTAACTGTGAAACATTTAATGTGCATCCTGTCGCGTCGATACGGCAAACTCTCCCGCTCCTACATATTATATAATTCTTCTGTACGTGTGTTTGTCACCTTACTCCTCCTAAACGGCTGGACCGATTTTAATTACCCGGTAGGTACAGGTAACCTACCGGGTCACGGTAGGTAGCGTTGATGTTGGAATGGGCAGGACGACGTCTGCCAGATCCATCATTTTTTAATAAACGCTAGTTCTGATAGGTTTATTACGAAACCACATTCACCGGTCGCCCTCAGAGTAACAGGGTTTACAAATTGCTACACCAATTTGGGTTGAATTAATCTACGAGCTGAGGAGGGAAACGAGCGTCATTACATATTTATGATAACTACCTGACTTACGGCTTAAAGTGCTCACTTAGGTATGAGTGCCTGAATATCTCATTACAGTGATCGCGGTATACATTTATCTTTGTGTGTATTATAAATGTATGGGGACTTTTTCGGCATCATTATGTTTGAGCATAGTAATGATTATAATAATAAATAGTTTGAAACAAACTTACATTGAAAATACATTACATGAAGTATTCAAGTAAGCCATGGTCATGATCAACCCATTACCAGCTCACTACAGAGCACGGGTCTTCCTCTCAGAGTGAGAAGGGTTTTGGCCATAGTCTACCACGCTGGCCAAGCGGATTGGCAGACTTCACACACCTTTGAGAACGTTATGGAGAACTCTCAGGCATGCAGGTTTCCTCACGATGTTTTCCTTCACCGTTAAAGCAAGTGATATTTAAATACTTAAAAGCCATGGAATAGCCTAGCAAAATACCTGGCCTCTAAAACGGATCCCCTGTAGGTACAGTCTTTCGCCTGAATATAAATGTGATAGGTAAGAGTAGTTAAAACAGAAAGATAATTTTCTTAAAATTACACTTGCAAACATTTAAATTCAAGGTCTTTCATGCATTTCGTCTATTTTAAGCAATTGTTTAGTTTCAAGCTAGTTCAAGATAGTTTTAAGCAATTGTTTAAATCAAGATAGGTAATTTTTATTGTTCTTGTTGAGTAATGTTGAATAGGTACCATATCACTACATAGTATAAAACAAAGTCGCTTTCTCTGTCCCTATTTCCCTATGTATGCTTAAATCTTTAAAACTACGCAACGGATTTTGATGCGGTTTTTTTTAATAGATAGAGTGATTCAATGATGACAGGGTCTTCTTCGTGGCCGTCAGGCCACGGAGGTACGGGCGTCGAGGCCAGGCCTCCTTACCCGGGTGGGGCGCGGGGAGGTTTGCCTCCCCGGTGTTGCTCTTTGAGCCGGTGTCGGCTCAGGCCTGCCAATTTCTTGGTAGGCCTATTGGTGTCGTGTTCGTGGGTTGTGCTCCGCGCTGCGGGCGATCGCATCGCCGCCGCGCGCGGAGCTGTCGAGTCAGAGGGGTGGCTCTGCGCTGCGGGCGGTGGGTTCACCGCCGCGCGCTGAGCTGTCGTGTCCAGGGGGGTGGCTCCGCGCTGCGGGCGGCGAGGGCGCCGCCGCGCGCGGAGCGGGTGTCGAGTCCGGTGGTGTCGCGTCGTCGTATTCGTCGCCGCTGAGGTCGCCTGCGTGCCGCGCTGGTGGTGGTGATCGCAGGAGCTCACGAGGTAGTGGACGCCCGGTCGGTGGTCGGCTGGTTAGCGGTGCGATGCCGCGGAGGTGTGCGTACGGTCCGTTGTCAGCGCGCGCGAACATGCGCCGCGCGACCGAACGGACGTACCCCTCCACGGTGGGCGTCTTGAGGTCGCGATGGATGACGTCGTTCCTCACGTACCTCGGAGCTCCGACGATCATGCGCAGGCACTTGTTCTGCTGGACCTGTAGGCGGCTCTTCTGGTATGCCGAGCAGAGTGCATACCAGGCCGGAGCCGCGTACGTCAGCCTTGAGCGGACATAGGCCCCGTAGATACGGAGCTTGGTCTTCGGTGAGAGGCTCGAGGTGAAGACTTGGTACAGCATCGACGTGGCCGCCTTAGCCTGCCCCACGGCATGGTTAACCATGGGGACCATGGCCAGGCTAACGTCGATGCGGCACCCCAAGTAGCTCACCGAAGTTTGCCACTCGATGTCCTGCCCTCGAAGACGGAGCTGACGTATTGGCTTCCGGACGCCGAACAGGATCGCGGCCGTCTTCCCCACGTTGACGGCCATCTTCCACTTGTCCAGCCATTCCGGAAGCAGGTCCAGCAGGCGTTGCATGGTGTGCGTGGCGGCGACTTGGTGATACGACGACGCGAGATACGCGCTGTCGTCGGCGTAGAGTGACAACAGCACGTCTTCCTCCCCCTCGCCGAGATGGCCGGCGAGGGTAGGGATGTCGTCCGTGTACACCGCGTACAGACACGGTGATAGGCAGCTGCCCTGTGGTACTCCTGGACGTATGGGGCGCGGCTGGGAGTCCGCGCCTTCCACGGAGATGTGGAAGGATCTGCCTTCCAGGAAAGAGGCCACCAGCCGCACGATCGCGGGTGGCAGGTCGGTGGCGAGGAGCTTCGCCAGGAGGCCGGCGTGCCACACACGGTCGAAGGCCTTCTCGATATCGAGAAAGACCCCGACCGTGCAGTAGCCGCGGTTCTTCTCACTGGCGATGAAGTTCAGTCCTCTTGCCAGCTGGAGCGTCGTGGAATGGTTGCTGCGAAAGCCGAACTGCTCGTCCCGCAGTCGGATGTGCGGGGTGAGCCTTCGCAGCAACAGACGCTCGAACAGCTTGGCGATGTGCGGCAGCAGGGTGATCGGGCGGTAACTTCCTGGCAGGCGGCGATCCTTTCCTGGTTTGGGGATGGTGATAACCTTCCCCCTCTTCCAGGACTCCGGGAAGTGGGACGTGCGGAGTACTCCGTTGAATAGCCTCGTCAGGGCGACGAGGCATCTTCGAGGCAGCTGCTGGCGCGGCGATCGGGATTCCGTCGGGACCTGGCGCCTTCCGTTTGGGGAGACGGAAGACGGCCTTCCTCAGCTCGGACGGGGAGATGAACTCGTCTCCCCGGAGCGGAGGGATCTGGCCCGACAGAAATTCCTGCACCTGCAGGTCGATCGCCGCGTGGTGTCTGGACGCGGTGTCGTCGGTGGTCGGAGGGTTCGGGGTGAATTGTCGTTCCATATACTCCGCCATGATCTCTGCTCTGTCGATGGCGGAGTATCTTCGCCTACCCTGGCTGTCTAGTAGAGGGTAGACGGGTGTGTCGGATCCGGTGAGTGTCTTGCACAGGTGGTACAGCGACGTTTCGGACTCGGCCGCCGCGTCGATGGTCTTCTCCCAGTCGTCATCTTCGCGGGCGCCGAGTGCTTGCCTCACTTCCTGTGCAAGACGGTTGAGGTCACGCTTGACTCTCGGACAGCGGGTGCGCGCCCAGAGTTTGCGCAGGGCGCGTTTCTTCCTCAGCTTGTCCCGGAGCGAGCTCGACAGCAGGTCCCGTCTCCCAGCGTGAGGTGCGGTGGTGGTGGACTGGGTCTTGGCACGTTGGATGGCCGCCGTGATGGTTTCGGCGGCCCGGTCCACGTCAGCTGGGGTCGAGATGGGCCCTGCGAGCTCGAGCTCCGACAGCGCGGCGGCGAACATCTCCCAGTTTGTTATGGTTCTGGGAGGACGCGGTATGGTGAAGTCGCGCTGGAGATTGAGCGTGACCAGAATGGGCAGGTGTTCAGTGTCGAGGTCGTAGAGGGCCTCGACACTGATGGGGTGGTCGATCCGGTGGTGCAGGACGATGTCCAGGACGTCTGGCTGGTGGGCACGGTCGGATGGTACGTGGGTCGGCGCTCCTGGACCCAGCACGCCGTAACCGTGCCGTTCGCTGTCCTCGTGCAGCATCCTTCCGGCCGTGGAGACAACGCGCGAGCCCCAGGCTTGGTGCTTCGCGTTAAGGTCTCCGACGACTAGTGTGGGGACTTGCGGCTCGAGGAGCGTGTGGACATCGTCACTGCAGAAGGTCTCGTTCGGTGGTCTGTAGGCAGCATAGAGGCAGAGCTCGGAGTCTCCGGTACGAACACGCACTCCCTGCGTGCGCAGGGATCGGTAGGGTGCGTGCTCGAGTTCCTCGTGTACTAGGTCCCTCCACACCAGGGCCGCCGTTCCTCTGTAGGCGTAGCCCCGGGGAGAGACCTCGTCGCGCCGGTACACGAAGAAATTCGGGACTCGGAGCTCCACGTGATCGGCGAGCTTCGTCTCGCCCAGGAGGATAACATGTACATCCTGCGACTGGGCGAGTGCTGTGAGCTCGCGGACGTGACCTCTAATGCCGCCTGGGTTCCAGTACAGTGCTCTCAATTGGAGTGGAGTCGACGCGACAGGACGGCCATTCCTGCCGCGATCGCTGGCATCACGCCCTGGCCCTGCAGGTACGCCGTTAGTCCGGTCGTTAGCGCCTCCACTACAACCCGGACTATGGCCATGATGTCCGGGTTGGTCGGCGCTTCCCCCTGGGCCTGTTGTGTGGTAGGCGGCGAGTCGGTGCTGGGGCGGACCGTTGAGCGGGGCGCGGGGCGGCGGTGGGCTGTTGCGCGGGGACCTGCGCGGCGCCTGGAGCTCCTCGCTGCGCACGTCGCTGCGCGCGAGTTTGCTCCGGCGCCGCGGCAGGCGGCTGTTCGGTGGTGCGGTCGGAGGTAGGCGCGGTTGCGGCTGGAGCCTGGGTAGGCGCCTGCGCGCTTGTTGCGGTTGGTGCCTGTGTGGGCACCTGCTCTTGTGGTTGTGCGGTCGCTTGCCTCGTCTGCCTCGCCTGGGGCGTGGAGGCGGCCGCAGGTGGGGCGCGCATTGCGCGCGGTCTGCGGGCTTTGCGCCTGCCGCGCAGAGCCTGTCCGCGCTCGGTCGGCGGGTTGGCGTCCGCCGCGAGCGTCGATACGCCCTGTTGGGTGGCGCGTGTCGCGGCGGTAGTCTGCCCGGCGTCGGCGGCCGGTGGTGCGGTGGGAGCAGCGGGGGCGGGGGCTGCCGCGGCCCTCTGCTGCTGTTGTTGCGGTCGGCGACCGCCAGGTGCGCGCGGCGGCGGCGGCGGGAGGTTGATACCTCTCCGCCTCGCCTCGCGTTTGTAGTGCGTGCACCGGCGGTCATTTGCGGCGTGTCCCTGGCCGCAATTCGCGCAGGTGGGCGTGTCGTCGCGGGGGCGCGGGCAGTCCCGCACGACATGTTCGCCCGCGCAGCGAACACAGCGGGGCGGCCGGTGGCAGTTGGCCGATGAGTGGCCGTAGGCCTGGCATCGGTGGCACTGGGGAGGCTTACTGCCTCCGCGCCAGGCCTCCACGATGACGTCGGGCATGTAGAGGAGCTCGGTGATTTTGTGGAGCTCCCGAGTCTCCTCTTCGGTCATGTGGGCCAGCTGCACAAAGTAAGTGCATCCGTGCTTGCCGCGGGCTGGCGGGATGGCGCGGGCGCTCTCGGCCGGGAAACCGAGGTTCCGGAGCGCGGCCACGACTTCCTCGGCGGGGGTCTCTAGTGGGAGACCCCGGACTGCAACCTTCGTCGGTCGCTCCGTTGCCGGGCTGTAGCAATACCAGGATACGGTGGTATCCTGGGCGGCTGCGGCGGTAAGGTACCGCTGTACAGCCCGGAACTCGTCGGCAGATTTGGGGAGGAACCGCACTCCTCTCCCCAGTGGCCTCGCATTGGGTGCGTGGCCGAGCGTCCGCCGCAGGGCCTCGAAGTGCCTCGTCCAATTGGGTAGGCACTCCACGACCAGCGGCGGGTAGGCGGAACGTGGCTCGGGTTGTGGTTGGCCGGCGGCTGTAGACGCGGCGGGCGGCGGTGAGCGGCGCGGCGCCGTCGACGCGACGGGCGACGGCGAGCGGCGCGGCGCGGGCGGTGCGGCGGCGGTGGCGGCGTACGACGTACTCGCACGCGGCGACAACGGTCGAGATTCGTCCATTGGGACGTCTCCCGTGGGGGAAGCGAGCGCCGCGTAGCTCGTCGAGTTCTTCGGCCAACTCGCGGAGTCTTGTTGACCGGAATGGGAGCCCGACGAGTACATCATGGACGGCTCGGTCCGGCGGGATTGGTGGGTCTCCGCAGAGTAGGTGCGGTGAGCGGGTAGAGGAGGCGACTCCTGTCTGGGGGAGCGTACGGCGGGCGACGTGCGCGCGGCGGCGGCCGGCGGCGACGATCGCGTAGCGGCGGCCGGCGGCGACAAGCGCGCTGCGGCGGTCGGCGGTGGTGAGCGAGCCTCCACTGGAGAGAGGCTTGCAGAGCGTGGAGGTGCGGGGAGGGCTTGTAGCGGCCGGAAGTGGCTTACCGGGCTAGGAGACCGCGGTGACGCTGTGTAGTGAGCGACGGCGAGCGCAGAGTGGCTCAGCTTAGGCCGCTTGTCTTCCTGGCCGTCGGAAGAGCCTGAAGTCGACGGGCTCGGACGAGAGCGCTTCGCCGGATCGCAGCTTTGCGTAGACGCAGCTACGCCAGCTGTGATCGGCGTCGGCGCGTCATCGTCACTGTCCTCTGCAGATCCTGGAGAGGACGTGAGCGGCTTGGCAGGCGGCGGGCGGCGGACGGCGGGTGCGGCAGGGACGAAGGGCGTGATCGAGTTATCGAACACATCCCGGCGCACGATCGCGCGCGGGACCCCCGATCGTCCCTTGCCGGGTTTTGTTGGACGTTGTCCTAAAGGTTTTTCCCTTTCGGACATGGTGTGGTCTCACTGGCCTCGACCCTGCAGGGCGGCGAGTGCTCTCGCGTGCGGCCAAGCCAGGTGGGACCCACTAGGGGAGACCCGGCTTAGGCGCGCCCGCGGACCGAGCTACTCAGCCAGCCCTGTGCGATGTGGTGGGGTACGGTCGGTGAGGTCGATGCTGGCGGACACTTTAAAAAATAAAGTGTGCCAGAATCTGAACCAGCCTAGCGTTCAGTCGGGTCGCGGAGCACTCCGACGCGAATCTTCCCGGCCGCTTCCTCGAGCCGCAACGGTGCGGCGAGTACAACTGGCACCGGGGAACTCGGGGGGTAGGTACGCAAAAACTGAACACTAGACGGAGTATCAATTTGAATGAGGACGAACGAAAAAAATTCTCAAACCTCAATTCAAAATTTGATCTGAGTGATTCAAGAGGAAGGTTTATAAGTAGAAAAATTGGACCCGGTAGGTGGCGCTAATAGCGGGCAGGACGACGTCTGCCGGGTCCGCTAGTTATTAATAAATTATTAGTTAACATACCTACTTAATTATTATTTTTTAATTGTAATAATAATGTAAACTATGTCTGTAATTTATGTAAAAATATAGATACACATGTATGATGATTAAGTATAAGTAATATTATACAGTAGGCAAGCTATCGGTTTTTTATCAGTTAAGTACTTATTCATTTTCTTTATTTATCTTTTCTGATAATCCTTATAAAATGTCTGTCATAGTATTCTGTTGGACGTAGGTATAGATCGACCAGAATTTTATGAAAAATAGGGAAATTAAATTTTGTAGTAAGCAACACTAGGTTAACTCGGCTGCCCTAGTGATAAACAAAGTAATTACATTCAGAACACCATACGTTACGTTTGTTTCACGAAACGAAAAATCAAGCAACTGCATTTTAAATACAAAAACAAAGTAATCAACGTCCAATTACTTTGTTTTTATGTTGTGCTTGTTGTTTACTTGGTTTTTGCATTTATATTCCGGGTTAGTGAGTGCAGTTACTTTGTTTGGGCAATTTAAATTTCAGTAAACGGTTCAAGTTATTTGAAATAATAAACTGTGGTAAAAAACTACTCGACATAAAGCTTTTGTTAATGCAAAAAGTCAATTTCACAAAAAATGTCAGTTACTTTGTTTATCGCTAAGGCAGCCGTAGTGTTGCTAACCTTGGAATTTAATTTCCCTCTTTTTTATGAGATTCTGGTCGATCTATATCTTGTATTGCCTCCCACACGCCATGGACTCGCACCGCTTGTATCTTGACTCGTCTGATGTCGTTGGCCCGCCTAGCGGGAGGTCTGCCAACAGTCGTATAAAAACAAAAGCGTTAGTGTAAACGTGTTCTACACCTTTTATATTTCACAGAATGGCATGTTTGTGTAAGCCAGTGTATTTTTCTTCACGTGCATTGTTATTTCAGGCAGCATTGTAAACTTTGTTTTTGTGTAACTGTAATGTGTTTGATTTGGTTTGCGCAATTTTTAATGTTACACACGAAATGGCTTGCATTGATTTATCTCTTTAGGTGGGCTTAGAAAATGTTTTATTATTCGTATTTAGAAATAATTGTCTTTGTTTATAAATAATCCCCTGGCTGATAGCTGGTTATTCCCGGTTGAAATGGCATTCCGAACCAGTGGTAGATTCAATTGACGATTCAAGACTAACTTGTAAAAGTTTATTTGAATAAAAAACTTTTCTATTCTATTCTATTGTACTTATTTCGAAAAGTTTTCTAAGGGCACTTCTCCGAAATTCTGGCAAAAAGTGACGAGGTTGAAAAAAAATTTTTTTTTTTAATTTTTGATTATTTAAGGATACCTCCTCAAAGGGGTACCTAAATTGATATCGGTGATGAAGAAGGCCTTTATCGTACCCTGGTTTCCTAGGAGATATAACGAATTCGGTAATTATGATGGTCATGGTAATGATAAATTGCGATATGGTAATTATCTCTGGTATATGGCGATTAGAATATGCCTATGGTAATTTGTTATTAATCATGGTGATGAGAAACTCTAGAAAACCATAGAAAAGTATCCGAAAAAGGTGTTTGCTTAAAGTCTAGGAAATAGCTGACCAATAAAACTTAGGACCTCGAGCGTTACAACCATTAGTATTCAGCCAAAGAACCTTGAAATCCACTTTACGTAGCATAACAACTGAGGTGTAAATTCCAGAGTAACCCTGTTCCGGATGTTTGTGTGGACGAGTTTCATGTTGAAATCCTCTGAAAAAGACTCTGAGCTGCTGGACGCAATGAATGTGCAGCTTTGAAGACCTAAACAGATAATTTTAGACCCAAAAAGTCGTGGTGTGAGCATAATTGAGAGTGAACAGGAGCATAATTTTTTTATATTTAAAAAAGTGGACAGAACACATTCCCGATTAAGAACAATACACCACGAAGACTCCACGATGTTATTGATTTCGAAAAGGGTACTGATAACAACAAAAAATTCGTTGATAGCAGATTGTACAGACATCTTACAAATATGACTTTTTCGTTTCTCTCGCTTTTACACACTATGAGAAAGGCTTTAAAATAATTGAAACTTAGGCTATGCAACGATCGCAAGTAGAAGCTTGAAATCGATGTCTTAGATGTACAATTCAAGAAAGCTTCAATATCTGTTTGAATGCAGACAGTTAGACAAAATGGTGAAATCTAGGTGGAGTTGGACTTTCCAAGAAAATTTCTACAAATTGCTTCTCTCTGTTCCGTAGTAGAACGGTGGAGAAGGAACAATTTTGTAAAGTTCCTGAGAGCACATTTCAAATTTTATCCGATAGAAGACCGATACAAGCAACTTTGAGTCAGTGCCATAAACAAAGTAATTTTGCCTGTATTAGTGATTGAGCCAATGACTCTTCAAACACAAAAATGTACCAGGTTTATTGAATCGGTCTGGTATTCAGCAGAGTCATCACATAGCTAGTTACGGTGCTCCATGGTAGTTCAAATGGCATTTCTGTTAAAAGTGCGAGAGGCAGAAAACCTTTGCAAATTTGATATTGGATACGATTTTCATATCCAAGATCTCATTAGAATCGATAACGGATATACTTTTCATAGTAGGAACTACGGTGAACATGCCTGTGTATTCGCTTTATTGCAATCTGAAACAAGTTAATGCAATCCACCAAAGACTCTCTTTGCTCAAAATGCGCTGGAAGAATACTTCAAGATGCTTGATTATTAGAAGGGACAGAACATAAACTTTAACAAAGACTAACATTTTCTTAGACTTTTAATAGCTTCAGCAAATGCTCTATAACTTTTATGTGTCCTTCGAACATGTAGGTCTCCGAATGAACTTGTGGCTAATAAGATGACAAGTTAGTTAGTTGTGCCCAGCATCAGTTTCAAGAAGGAGTTTAAATCAAGAGTGCATATTATAATTTTTTTCTTATAATAAAAAGCATTTGTATCCACAACAGAAAGGAAACGCTATATACGTTTGGGGAGAGAAATTGTATATGTTATTTTTATGTGTTTATATGTTTTCATTTTCCTCAAATGGTGCTGGGCAGATTCAAATGCAGTTCATTATTCGCTACGTAGATTATAAATTACCTCAAAGCATATTTTTAGATATATTTTATGATTCTAGTATAGACTACCAGAAGCATAGCAGGAAATATTTTTCTGTAAAATTGTGAGCCCAATTTTTCGGAAACTACCAAACCGATTTGGATGCAATTTGTGGCATTATGTAGGTATTACATCAGAGCAAGTTTCTTAGTATTTTTATACTGATATAGGTCTCTATTTTGTTTTTTAATTATTTATTTTCCATTTTTTACTGTCATTACATTGTATTTTTTGTTGTCATGTCGTCATTTCAGTCCAAATATATATTTATTTCATATATTTTCATAGCAAGTTAAGTAGTTTTTCTATAATTTTAAATATCACACTTGTATTATGCTTAATCTTCTTATAAACTCCTTTGTTTTCAGTATTTTTGTCATTTTTGACTTTTTTTTCAAATTTCTATAATTTAAATTGTTTAAACATCTGAAAATTCTAAAAATAATTATATAACGTCATTATTATCAAAACCATTCATAAATTATGATAAATGAGAGAGATACCCCCCATTTACTATTAAAATTAATTAAAAAAATCATGGTAATTATGGTAATTAGGACCATGGTAATGAAAATTTGCTAATTATTAATTTATTAAAAAATTTTGAAACACAGTAAAATTTTTGTAGGCTACTCGTGTGAAAAAGAAACACATTTGACATGACAAGAATAAATAACAACAAAATATAACGCGTACTTTAGGCCTGGCAAAACATCTATGAATGAGGAGGACTAAATGACAAAGTGCATTTTTACTACATTATTTCCCTTTATCTTCTCAACGTTATGAAGTACGCTTTTTCTTTTAAAACATATTGCTAGAATGACCAATGCTCTGTTAATTGATCTTATCATGATCGTTGTACTACATATAGTATCATTATTGTGATAGTGTTTGTGTCAGGTCATGGCAATTATGAAAAAGTCGTGTGACAGACTTCACTACCTTGTAATTTATTTATTTTTAGTTATATTTTCAGACTGATTATTTTATTCTAAGGGGTAGTTATCCATTAATTGACCATATTTTTTTAAGAATTTTTTAACCACTCAATTTCGAATTAAATGGGTTTGTATCCGACGACCCAAGCAATGTGACAGTCATGGTAGTGAGAAATTAGAGGTTCAAAAATTTTTTTAACACAGATCCCATCCCATTTATCTTCTTTTTCTTGATGGCAGGTATAGAGGACATTGTCTAGTATCTACAAAAAAAATTACATAACCCTGGGTATTTATTAACCTACGTTCTCCAGCTTGTGACATGCTTTTGCCAGAATTTGGGAGAAGTGCCCCTAAACAAGAAATTTGTGTCAGTGTTTTTTTTTTAAGTTATTATTTAAACTAGTTTAACTTTTTTTATTTTGCAACATCTTTATAACCAGCTGATGCCCACGACATTATCCGTTTGGACTGAACTTTTTAAAATCGTTAAGGTTTTGGGATAAAAAGTAACCTTTAGATTAATTTTTTATCCGAAAAACTACTATGCACAATACACAAATAATCATGATGAGGATATTTTCATTTCTGACAAATTCAATTTATTATTGTATAGAAAATAATTTCTTTTATATTATCATCGTACCTACATACATTTATATTAACATACGTTTTTTATCTTCAGAGACTGGTTTTATTGTTAACTTACAGTTAACATGTTTAGCAAAGACCAACAAGTCTGAACAATCCTTTGTGCACTTGTTTTGACTGCACGATAAATTACATTTGTACAGAAAACAATGGAGTGCCAGCCATTATTCTGCAAAATTCGCTTTGCACTAAGACATCAGCTTGACCCGCTCTCGGACGTTAGAGCATTTTACGCTTGACGATAGTAAAACGACTATACGATTTCTCTCTTCTGAGTGCTTAGTCTAAGATCGGGGCATTCGAAAACGAACTCGAAAACTATTGATCGATTTCAGAGTAAAATATACCTAAAATGGCTTGTATTAAGGTTTGAGTTCGCCAATACATTCAGCATTCGAACACAACGAGCGCCCCAAGCAGAAATGTTGTAAAATATGTACATATTCGAACTATGGAATTACGACTTTAAAATACGAGTATTTGAGTTCATTTTGCTCTGAATTCACTTGTGATTCGATCAATAGTTTTCGAGTTTGTTTTCGAGTGCTCCGATTTTAGACTAAGCACTCAGATATTATGTAAATCGTAAACGGAACGTACAATTACTCTTTTTGCTCTTGATAAATACTTAACATTAAGCTGACCTAGTATCGTTAAAATTGTAGTCGTTTCGTTGTATCAACGAATTTTGACCTCCCTGGCGCAGTGGTGAGCGCTGTGGTCTTATAAGTGGGAGGTCCCGGGTTCGATTCCCGGCAGGGGCAATTTAAGATTTTATAATTTCTAATTTGTCTCTGGTCTGGTCTGGTGGAAGGCTTAAGCCGTGGCTAGTTACCATCCTACCGGCAAAGCCGTGCCGCCAAGCGATTTAGCGTTCCGATACGATGCCGTGTAGAAACCGATCAAGGGGTATACATGTACCTCTTCCACGTTAGCCCGCTTCCATCTTAGACTGCATCATCACTTACCATCAGGTGAGATTGCAGTCAAGGGCTTGTAGTTGTAACTTGTAAGTTGGCAACTTGTAGTTGAATAAAAAAAATGCCTGGAAAAGCTGATGGTAGGACGTAGATAATCTTGTCGGAAAAAAAATGCGAGGCAGTATTTGGCGACTGCCTATAGAAGTGAAACCTGGATGCGTGCGGTGACCATACTTAACGCGATTTTCACGCTTTTTGTTCACCCAAAAAGTACACATATATATACAGTATACATATAGCTCATGGAAAGCGTTCGGTGACGATGACGCGAGTTCCATGATTTTTGTTCACCCAAATAGTCATCGATGTATACAAAAAGTGCACAACGCGCCTAAAGAAGTGTTCACTTCAAAAATGTACGTAATAAACTAGATTGCAGATGTCGTATCAACTAAAGAGCTCTGTGTGCTTAGTCTAAAGCGGAGCACTCGAAAACGAACTCGAAAACTATTGAGTTCGCCAATACATTCAGCATTGTTCGAATGCTGAATGTATTGGCGAACTCAAACCTTAATACAAGCCATTTTAGTTCTATTTTACTCTGAAATCGATCAATAGTTTTCGAGTTCGTTTTCGAGTGCTCCGCTTTAGACTAAGCACACTGTTCCTTAATAAAGAACGCAAAAGAGCCAGAACACCGGCTTGCACATCCCTGCTTTATGTCACAACAGAACAGAGTTATTGGATGAATGCTTCGCTTTTAATGTCGGTTCACCGCCGGAAAATTAAGAATTGTGTAACGTCCACTGACCTCGACTTTATATTGCCGTTTTGATATTTTCCACTGTGACGTTTTTGCGATAGTTTTCCTACGTAGAAAACTCTGTCATAATAATATACTAGCGGACCGCCCCGACTTCGTACCGGTAGTAATTACCCGCTACCATACACATAGGTAAATTTATCTATCTATCTATCTATCTAAATATAATAAAACTGTAACAGATCCAATTCTGTACATTGAAGATATTTTGAAAATTTTTATGGGGGGGCACTCTATAATAAATAATCGATGCTGAAGCCAAAACGGATTTTTTTTTAATTTTTGTCTGTCTGTCTGTCTGTATCTTGGCCGCGCATCACTCCGAAACTACTGAATGGATTCGAATGAAACTTGGTACGATTTGAGTTTATACTCAGAGGTAGGACATAGGATACTTTTTATCCCGAAATTCAGCACGGTTCCCTAGGGAGAGGGGAAGAAAGTTAAAACGTGTATTTAGCTGTAATTCATTAACGCGTCGTTCGATTTTACTCATTTTTTTTTTGCTAGAAAGGTAGTACTTTAAGTATTGTCCCGTAAATATTTCAAGGTCATAGGTCTTTTAGTTCAGAAATGACAGACATTTATTGGGTTCAAATAACTTGGGACCCGGATCTTTGAACGTACGGCTTATTTTAAACTGGTGTGCGTTTAAATTTATGTTTGTCGGTCTGTCCATTTGTTCAGGCTAATCTCCGAAACGGCTGGATCGATTTTAATGGAACTTTCAATGGCAGATAAGTGACGTTATAAGGAGTAACTTAGGCTACATTTAGTTTAGGTACATAAAAGAATTATGGGATCCGATCCGATCCTATATAAAAACCTATATCTACGCGAACGAAGTTGCGGGGATCAGCTAGTTCAAAATATTTGTATTTATTGCAAAAGGGGACGAAATATATGGTCGAAAATCGAAATGTTGAAGCGGTATAGAATAACTGAAGGGCATCAAAATATGAAAGTACTTTATTTGCACATACAAAGAAGACTATTATCTTCTTAATAAACTATTGTTTACCAGTGATTCTGCATATAACGAACTACATACAAACTAACAATATGTTCACGATATTTCATCATTAATTTATATTTTATTCATTTTTATGAAAAAAATGGCATACAACAATAATCTATTCTATATCTATACAGTATACATAATATTATAATAAAATCGTAACCTTGCCTGTCGTATCTGTACATTAAAGATTTAGGCTCAATTTAGACCGCGGCGGAATGGAATGGAAGCGACTTTTTGCAACGAAATTGTACATAGCTAAATGAACTTTATGTCAATTGCATAACATACAAATTAAATAAATTAAATAGGAGCCAAAAAAAGGTCGCGCGTCTTCCGCGGAATTCTCGAGAATTCCCGTAGCTATTGTCGGCGCCGTCTGTGGAATCCGCGGGAAGTGGCGCGAACGGAGAGTCCGTTGGGTCGGTCACAGCAGTGTCGTGCCAAGCGTTTAGCTGGAATGCGCGAGAATTCTCGAGCATTCCAGCGAATTCGCGCGCCTTCCGCGTCATGAGGCGAATTTGACGCTTCGATTCCACCGCGGTGTAAATTAAGCCTTATGCAAAATAATAACTGGGGGATGTTAGGGATAAGTAGGTAATAGAATGTAATAAAGCTATTTTTGAAATTTTTGTCTGTTTGTCTGTATGTTTGTGCGGGCATCACGCAAAAACAACTGAATGGATTGAAATGAAAATTGGTATGATTTAAGTTCATACTACGGAGTAACATATAGGATACTTTTTATCCCGAAATTCAGCACGGTTCCCTTGGGAGAGGGGATGAAATTCAAAATATGTAACTTAGCTGTAATTGATTAACGCGTGGTCCGATTTCATTCATACTTTTTTTGTTAGAAAGAAGATACTTTATCGATTACCGGCTAATCTCTGAAAGGCTGGATCGATTTTGATGGGACTGTCACTGGCGGATGTTTACATTTTGATCTACCTACCTAAACATCCGCCAGTGAACTTTTAACAGTTTTAGAAAGGTATGAGCTCAAAGGAGCTTCATCATGATCAACCCATTACCGGCTCGCTACAGAGCACGGGTCTCTCCTCTCAGAGTGAGAAGGGTTTTGGCCATCGTCTACCACGCTGGCCAAGCGGATTGGCAGACTTCACACACCTTTGAGAACGTTATGGAGAACTCTCAGGCATGCAGGTTTCCTCACGATGTTTTCCTTCACCGTTAAAGCAAGTGATATTTAAATATATTACTTAAAACGCACATAGCTCCGAAAAGTTAGAGGTGCGTGCCCGGGATCGAACCCACGACCTCCGATTAGAAGTCGGTCGTCCTAACCATTAGGCTATCACAGCTTTTCAAAGGAGCTTAGGAAAATCAAAATGATTCCCACGAGATTTTTAAAAACCAATATCCACGCGCACGAAGTGACGGGTATCCGCTTGTTGTAACTAAAACTGCACACTCGTACACGAAGTGAACTGAGAATAAAATCCAGTATAAAAATGTATGGCAACCATTCCATGACTATTCCCTGACTATTTCGAAATTCGGCGTCAAAAAGCTTACGTTCAGTCGTTGTTAACGAGACGGGACATAACATTTAAAATGTTCATGTGCGGACACACTAGATGAATTAAACTGAACACAGGATATAGAACACAGATAGATTATTTTTATCCGGCAGGGGGCTTCGTGTAGTTCGGTTGGCTATTTAACATCGGGTGAGGCGCGTGTAGGCTTTCATAACAATATGATCCTCACAAAAAATTTAGATTTGATATGGCACAAATTTAAGCAACATGTAAAACACTTTTGTTTTAATAAGTCGAGGTTATTCCACAATTAATTATTTGCATGGATCGGCCTTTGATTTTAGCTATCCACAAGATGGTGTTATTTGTTGTTAACTACAATTGCAATACAATGCAACTGCAACTGCTGAGTCTCTTGCAGAATCTACTTCAATCAATCTTGCCTCTTGTCGTATTATAAGAGCCACAAGGTCTGCCTACACGAAATAATTTAGAGGTTTACTGATAATTTCCAATTTCACTTCCATCTTTGTCATGCCTTCGTGGAACCGGCGCCCATGCAGTGCCAACGGAGAAACGCCAATAATATTTTGTTTAATTCTCGTTGAATATTAATATGTTCGCCTATTCTCGTACAGTCTGAGCCCAGCGTAAGGGACCTTTCAGATAGACCGGCGCGGAGAGCAGAGCTTTTAATCGCATTTAAAATAGAATCTTAAGACACTGAAATAAGCTTTATTTTTACATTTTATCTCTTTTATGATAAGAGGATGTTCGAGAATGCTCCCAATACGCTCGGTGGGAATTATTAAGAGCCGCTCGGCTGCTCGTCGAGCCGGTCGACTGCTCCATGCTCGTGCTCTTTCGCGCTCGAGCATCCGACCGGCTCCGTCTCGCGTGCTCTTTCATGCTCGCGCAGCCGACCGTAGGCCGAATTGCTCTGAGTACAATCCGGCCCAAGACTCAAGAGCGTACGCTCGGCCCAGAACACATCCGCGTGTCCGTTCACACAGACCGGCGCGGAGAGCAGAGCAAATTCAAACGACCGGTCTGTGTGAAAAAAAAATGCTCTCCGACGCTCTCCGCGCCGGTCTATCTGAACGGTCCCTAACACGGCACGTTTCGGTGACATATCGCCGCGCATCACACTCCTGGCGCGACACAGCGGGACGTATAACTGCAACATTCGTCAGCTTTAATAGTTAGAACGTTTTCCATTAGAATTCCTCTGGATACAATAAAACTTAGATGTGGCCGTCGGTATATTTCAGTTTTATGTAAACTTCTGCAAGTTTTCCATGACAAGTATAAATTAAAAATTTAAAAAACCCCTGACATTCGCCATTTTATGACGGCGGCCATCTTGGATTTGCAATAGTGCTATTCTACTAGTCAAGCCCTTTCATTTGATACCCATATTAAGGGAGTTGTTATAAAATATGTAATCCGCCATTTTGTAGCGGCGGCCATCTTGGACCGATTTTCATCAAACATAGCTAACAACACTCTCGACTAATTCACCTTTCAACAAAAAAAAACAGCATTCAAATCGATCCACCCGTTTGAGCGCTACAGGGGAACAGACAGACACACACAGACACGTCAAACTTATAACACCCCTTCGTTTTAGCGTCGGGGGTTAAAAAGTTAGGCTATTTTTTTTTTTTTTACTTTCATAATTAATGTATAATTATAGGTATACGATACTGAAATCGATCGCACTCACCTTGAAACCTCAATACGATGGGGACGCGCGAGCGTGCGACGGGGACGTCACGTAGCGTCCCCACTTCACGTCCCGTCCACTCAGTCATTTCACGCTTCTTACGAGTATACTTACTAGAAATATAAATTCGCTTATTACCCTTAATAAGGTATATATAAGCAGTCAAGTTACCTCTCAAGTCCATTATAATATTTTGTTTACTTTAATAATTAACGTATAAAGTACGACAACGGAATCGATCGCACTCACCTCGAAACCTCAATACGATGGGGACGCGCGAGCGTGTGACGGGGACGACACGTAGCGGCCCCACTTCACGTCCCGTCCACTCAGTCATTTCACGCTTCTTACGAGTAAACTTACTAGAAATATAAATTCGCTTATTACCCTTAATAAAGTAAGCAGTCAAGTTACCTCTCAAGTCCATGATAATATTTTGTTTACTTTAGTAATTAACTTATAATTATGTACGATGGAATCGATTGCACTCACCTCGAAACCTCAATACGATGGGGACGCGCGAGCGTGTGACGGGGACGTCACGTAGCGGCCACTTCACGTCCCGTCCACTCGGTGATTTCACGCTTCTTACTAGTGTACTAGAAATAATTATAAATTCGCTTCTACATTTTTCCTGCGTTACCTGATTTTTTGTATGCAGCCTAATAAATACTTGTATAATGAAATGGCCATATAGTCCTACAAATTTAGTGGAACGATTTCCCACCCGAGCGAATCGAAATTTTTAACACCTCCCCACTCGAGAAGTTACCTCTACGAGAATTTTCATTGATAAAAAAGTTGGTCGTCTCGTCAAAACGAACCTACTCAGTACTCACGCAAATTCAGCTTGTTATTAATCACTAAAAATTTTGTTCAGCGACTGCCGTACCATTATGACATGTCAAGAATCTACCACCGGTTCGGAATGCTGATTCTGCTGAGAAGAGTCAGCAAGAAACTCAGCAGTTGCTCTTTTCAAAACAAATGTTACAAGAAGTAGCTTAACTATCTTGTGGACAGATGAAGCAAAGCCGAATATTTTTTACGAGCGGATACCCGCGACTTCGTTCGCGTGGATATTGATTTTAATAATCCCGTGGAAATCATTTTGTTTTTCCTATGCTCCTTTGAGCTTAAACCTTGCTAAAACCTGTTAAAAGTTCACTGGCAGATGTTTAGGTACATCAAAATGTAAACATCCGCCAGTGAAAGTCCCATCAAAATCGGTCCAGCCTTTCGGAGATTAGCCAGTAGTCTTTAAAGTATCTACTTTCTAACAAAAAAAGAATGAATGAAATCGGACCACCCGTTGACGAATTACAGCTAAGTACACATTTTGCCTTTCATCCCCTCTCCCAAGGGAACCGTGCTGAAATTCGGGATAAAAAGTATCCTATATGTTACTCCATAGTATTAACTTAAACCATGCCGAGTTTCATTTCAATCCATTCAGTAGTTTTTACGTGATGCGCGCACAAACATACAGACAAACAGACAAACAGATAAACAGACAAACAGACAAACAGACAAACAGCCAAACAGATAAACAGACAAAAATTTCAAAAATAGCTCTTTTACGTTCTATTACTTATCCCTAACATCCCCCAGTTATTATTTTGCAAAAATCTTCAATGTACAGATACGGCAAATTCTACGATTTTATTATATGTATAGATTTAGATAAACTTTTACAAATGCTTTCGAATCGACAAATGAATCTACCACTAGTTTGGAATGGTGCTTACAATTCTACACATGTTAAGAAGGGCAAACTTATCACTTCGAGTGATGTCTCACAGACGAGACTCTCTCTTTGATGAAGCCTTTGGAGATAATTCAATGAATGCTTCTGTCCTCTGAGTGCGGCACTGAGTGGAGAAAATCTGCTATTTATGATTGTACGGGAAGTACGTAAATATGAGACTCTTTTTGTCCCTCTTACTTTATACTCGTCTCACTCTGACTAGCTTTTGATTATCTTTTAGATTGTGGTTTATATTTTATTTAGGTAAGTATTTTATGCTATAAAAACAAACTTTCCCCAGATGGCTGTGTCATTTTCATAATCATAACGACTTTCTTTTTTCATAATTTTCTTAGAATATGAAATAATAATTCTATAAAATATTCAAGTCGCGGTAATTTGAAATTCAACGCCCAGTAAGCAGTGGGCGAGTGGAATTGCTCCGTCCACAGGTGCTATTCTCTAAACCCACCACCTCAACAGCTGACGCAGCGACGAAGTCAACTGTTGAATAGAATAGAATAGAATAGAATAGAAAAGTTTTTTATTCAAATAAACTTTTACAAGTGCTTTTGAATAGTCAGATGAATCTACCACTGGTTCGGAATGCCGTTCCAACCGAGAAGAACCAGCAAGAAACTCGGCGGTTGCTCTTTTCCAAATTTACAATATCAATATAACAATTTTATGGTAAGTACATGATTGAATTGCCGTCTCGCGCATTGCTGGAACGAGTCAAATCCACGCCTTTTTATCATTTATATAAGTAATCATAATTTTATTCAGATAAACTTTCGGAAGCGTTTACGAATCGACAAATGAATCTACCACAGGTTCGGAATGGTGCTTACAATTCTACACATGTGAAGAAGGGCAGACAAAAGTAGCCCCATTTCCGACGGTGGCACCCGTTCACGAGCATGACGCATGATCCAGCCATTGCTTCGCTCAACCATATTCGAGGGAACGTAACAACCCGCACCACACGACACCACCACAGAAATGTTTAAAGAGAGCGTGACATACTTAGGCTACCCATGATCAAAGCATCGAATTGAACACCAATAATCAAATACTCGGTTTAAGACATTGAGAAATTGCTCCATGCTTTTTTATCATTTATATAATCTTCAATTGTATAATATGCTTTTTTTATGAGCATATTTTTAATAGAGTTCTTAAACTTGTGTAAAGGCAAGTCTAAGATTGCTTGTGGAATTTTATTATAGAACATTACGCCCATTCCCACAAATGACCTTTGGACCCTTTTGAGGCGTAACTGAGGAATCACGAGCCTATTTCTATTTCTTAATTGCCTGTCGTGTAATTCGCACTTTTTAATGTAACTGTGAATGTTTTGCCTAACAAAAATTATATTGTTATAGATATATTGAGAAGCTACCGTAAGAATACCTATTTCTTTAAATTTCTCTCGAAGGGAATCCCGCGGTTTTAAATTATAAATTGCGCGTTGACTTTAAGCATCGTAGATTATATTTCAGTCTCACCGTCATGGGTGTAAGCATCTTGGTATGATGTCACGTAATCTGTTTTAGGTACAAAAGAGCCATACGATTTCTATGCTAGCAAGTTCCCGTTTTACCCATCATCAGAAAGAGATGAGATCACAACACATTATTGTTTCTGTACACCTGTATCACAAAAGAGCATTTGACAATGCTGTTTTATGCTAACTGCATTTGACGAATATTAGCCATGATGATCATGAATAACATTCCCTTTTCCCCTCCAAATAAGCGAAAGCTTGTATTAGGTGTGGGTACGACAATAGTGTAACGGATGGGGTTTGAACCGTTGGTCGTTTTTCGATCCACACTCGACGACCGTTGCGCTATTGAGGCTATAGTTATATTATGTATCTTTAACATAATAGAAGACAGAGGAGGACTACTATCGATAAATTGAGAAAGAAAATACATAGACCGTAGCTTGGGGTGCTATTGGTCTTTCTGTCGGTTTGTTTCGACGTCAAACTCAACGACGAACACGGTGCCGCACAGAATAACACCGCTGAAACGTTATCGGATTATCTTGAAAAATTAAACTACCCGCCAAGACGCGACTGGTAACTAATTTGTTAACTTGGTTTTTCTTTTTATTTGCTTGTCATCTTTCAGTTAAATTTTGTTTTCGTGTAGACGACCTCTCTGGTGCAGTGGTGAGCACTGTGGTCTTAGTGTGGGAGGTCAGATGTTCGATTCCGACAGTGGCAGTTTATAAATTGTCTCTGGTCTGGTGGGAAGTCTCTGGTTCGTGGGTAGTTACCATCCTACCGGCAGAGACGTGCCGCAAAGCGATTTAGCGTTCCAGTACAATGGGTATGGGCTTAATAAAAAAAAACTGCCTAACCTCTTCCAAGTCAGCCCGCGTCAACCATAAACTGCATCATCACTTACCATCAGGTGAGATCTCAGTCAAGGGCTAGCTTGTAGGTGAATAATAAAAAAAGTAGAAATATTACCAAGCCCATCCAGACTGCAAGTAGGCATTCCCATATATCTTAAGTTTACGATTCATTAAATTTCCAGTATCGCAGGCGCCTAAACTCGGGCCGTTTATGGCAGCAGATTTTGTTACACATAAAACATATTATTACTCTGTATTTTAAGTGTCACTTTAACTTGATATCTCCAACTCTCAACAGAAGTCAATTTCGAGAGCTGGCAAGCGCTCCCCATACAAACTAATTTTGATTATTATTTGTATACTAACTAATCAATGTTTTTAGACACGCTCTAGAAATTAATACTCATGTCAGAATTGTTTGTCAGATTTCCGTAGAAATATTAAAAATTTAAAAAGTTAAAAAGTTACACTGACTCAAATATTTGCATAGGTACTTACTTATATTATATAGATTTGCTTGCAAAAGCGTTAATTTCAATGCTAGAGACAAAGTAGCACTAAACTATTATTGTGTATAAAAAAGTACAGGGCGCGTTTGGAACCCTCGTAGTTTTAGTTTTGAGTTGTCGTATGTAATTATCATCATTACCTTACTCCTATATAATTAAACTCGTAAAATTGACATTAAAAAAATGTATCTACAATGTTCCAATTTTGGAAAAAGTTTGATTTTATTTGAAACCGAAATTGCTTAATAAAGTAAAATTCAATAGATACAAGATTATCCTGAAGTAGAGTGGATGCTCCTAAACCCGGCCTCCGCTCCACAAGTCGGCATCACGTTCTATTTCTGTCAATTTTTGTTTATTGGTGCCCCTTAGGAACAATGGTTATTTTTTTAGCTTTAGCTTGCTCTAATGGGAAAATAGTTGTAAAACAAATTAAAAATTTAAAAACCCCCCGACATTCGCCATTTTGTGGCGGCGGCCATCTTGGATTTACATAGTGCTATTCTATTAGGCAAGCCCTTTCATTTGATACCCATATTAAGGGAGTTATGATAAAATATGTAATCCGCCATTTTGTAGCGGCGGTCATCTTGGATCGATTTTCATCAAACATAGCTAACAACACTCTCGATTAATTTACCTTTCAAACAAAAAAAAAACCGCATTCAAATCGGTCCACCCGTTTGAGCGCTACAGGGGAACAGACAGACACATACCCACATATACACACACACACACACACAGGGCCGGATTAACCCTATCGGGGCCCATAGGCAATGCAATTCTCGGGGCCCCTTTCCTTTTTACATTTGTATATATTATGTACTTCCTCTATTGAGAATTTTCTCAAAAAAAAAAAATTGTTAGATGAAGCTTTTTTTTTCTTGTTGCGTGGCCCGCATCGACTAGGACTCCCATCGACTAGGCGCTCACGGGCCCCCGTGGGCCCCTAGTCGGTGCGGGGCCCCTAGGCAGAGCCTAATCCGCCTTATGTATTATCCAGCCCTGCACACACACAGACACGTCAAACTTATAACAACGTTTTTGCGTCGGGGGTTAATAAGGCAGCAGTTTAGCACCAAAATGCTAAGGTAAAGTCACCCAATTCGGAGGTATTCTAAAATTGGCACCCAATTCGGAGGTATATAGAAAAACAGCGTTTTCAACCGATCACCAAGCTCTTTTTTACTGCAACATATCTTAATCAATTGATAGTTTATCATTCCATAGATAAATGACGAAATAATTGGTTTTATATGTATATGTTTTAAAATAACCGGCAAGTTTTACACTAGCAGCCGGCCCGAACGCATGTTTCATACATTTTGGACCTTGTGCACGAAATACCTACGTTTTTTTTAAATAGTGTTTATCCGTTAATTTTGAGCTTTATTTGTTTTTATTTAGATATGAATATTTGAAGGACTATATTTGCAATCGAAAACAATCAACTTTTGTGAATATTTGTAAAGAAATTAAGGTGAAAATACGTTTTGAAAATACCTCCGCATTAGGTGCCAAATATTTTAGCTGGTTCCTAACGCGGAGGTATACCGCAGAATTGCGATTTCATAGACTTAATAAGTTTTTCAATTTTTAGGGTCGTTTTATGTTAAATACGTCTTGTTTCAGTTTTGATTATTTAAATAGGCTATTAGGTTAAAGAGCCCTAATTATGAGGTACACTTTGGCCTCTAAATCACTAGTTATATCGTATCAAAGTTTACCTATTTAGGTACTTTATTGATAGATTGTATGGGGAAGCTAAAGAAAATTAATTAAAAAGAAAATTAAATTTATGCATATTTCGATGCAATTTTGAGAGAGTATTGTACATATTTACGAAGGTAATCTAATTAAGCTTTAAATTATTTATTTATTATGGAAAAATCTTTTCTTTTTTAACACTCAGAATTAGGAAACGTGTTTTTTGTTACAAAACCCAATTCCGAGGTATTACCTCCGAATTAGGTTCTATGAGCCCCTAATTATGTGGTATGGATAGAAATATATATTTTAATATATATATATAGCTGCTCGTGCTGATTGGATGACTGACTCACTCACTCACTCACTCACTCACTCATTGATCACTTCTCCTGTTAAATTTTGTATAATTTTTTTTTTACAAATGGTTTCGTATGGAAGACAAAAATTCATTCAGAAGAAAAATATGGAAAGAGCTGATGATTGAGGATTTCGGAGACGGGCGAGGAGCACGCCTAAAGTATTGAAGATAGGTAGGGGGTGCTCAAGCAAATGTAACTCAAAACGTCGTCCAAATGGCAGTGAGCTAAAAAAAATTCAAAATGGCGAAAAAAAGATGGCCGCCATACAAATTTCGTCGGTGTCCATCTCGGAGGGTATAAAAGATGGAAGAGTGGTTTCTTCGCAAAAGATGATCAGGATCGGAAGGTCTACTCGATGAATAGAAAAAAATTCAAAATGGCGGAATTTGTTTTTCAATAGAAAATGTATGCCGAATATTGAAGAAACTTTGATCCGATTCTTTGGAGAACTCTCAAAAAAAATATAGGGATACAATATGATGACTAAGGGTTTGGAAGATAACTGAGGAGCCCAGGCAGGGTATTGTAGATAGATGGGGGCTGCTCAAACAAAAAATATTTAGAACCTAATCCAATTCATCCTCTCATCAACTCATCCTCAGGGAGAGCTGGATTTTTTATTGGAGTGGAACTTCTTTTAGTCAATATCAAAGTCAAATGTCAAAATGTCAAAACGTTAAAATGTCAAACTTCAAAATGTCAAATGTCAAATGTTAAAATGTCAAAATGTCATAATGTGAAAATGTCAAAATGAAAAAATATTTTGTGTAGGAAAAAATGAATTCCGCCATCTTGATTTTTTTCCGTTCATCAATTAGGTAGACCTTTTAGGTCTTGATCATCATTTTTAAAACAACACTTTTCTATCTTTAATACTTAGTGCGATAGACACTGATGAAATTTGTATGGCCGCCATCTGGAATCCGCCATTTTGGAGTTTTTTTTCAACCAGTGCTAATTGGATGAGGTTCTGAGTATTTTTTGTTTGAGCAGCCCACATCTATCTACAATACCCTGCCCGGGCTCATCAAACATCTTCCAAACCCTCAATCATTATGTCTTCCCATATTTTTCTTTGAGAGTTCTCCAAAGAACCGCGTCAAAGCCTTGCATAGTTTACAACTTGTAGTCTCTTCAATATTCGCCATACATTTTCTATGGAAAAATAAATTCCGCAATTTTGATTTTTTTTTCAATTCATCGAGAAGACCTTCTGATTCTGATCATCTTTTGCTAAGAAACCACTCTTCCATTTTTTATACCCTCCGAGATGGAGACCGAAGAAATTTGTATGGCGGCCATCTTTTTTTCACCATTTTGAATTTTTTTTCAGCTCACTGCCAATTGGATGACGTTTCGAATGACATTTGCTCGAGCACCCTCCACCTATCTTCAATAGCTTAGGCGTGCTCTTCAACCGTCTCCGAAATCCTCAATCATCAGCTCTGTCCATATTTTTGTTCCGAATGAATTTTTGTCTTCTATACGAAACTATTAGTGAAAAAAAAAAATCATACAAAATTTTACAGGAGAGGTGATGAATCAGTCAGTGAATCAGCACGAGCAGCTTTATATAAATTAATATATAATATTAATATTTTACACACAAACATATAAACAATTACATACGTATCGAATTGATTTTGAAATATATTAATAAATACAGTTCATTTTTGAACACCATGTAGAATTCATTCTACTCGTTTCCCTTTGTATTTTGTATCTCCGAATTAGGGGCCATTTGCATCCGAATGAGGATTTTTACCTCCGAATTGGGGGATTCGGACTTTTTTCATATTTTATTTAATTTTACATTTAAATCAAGTTTTAATTGTTGTCCTTTTAGGATATTTCAAGAGTTAAATAAATAACGCTTCTGATAAAAATAGCCAGTTCTTCAGAAAGGTGTAGTAAATGCTTATTTTTTGACGTTCTTTCGAGTTTTGATGAAAATACCTCCGAATTGGGTGCCTTTACCTTAATATCGACAGAAATAGACGGAGCACGACTTTTGGAGCAGGGGCCGGGTTTAGGAGCAGCCACGTTACAAGTGAATTGCTGGAGCAAATTGCCTATGCCAACCGCTGATAGGCAAGCAACGATAAACAAAGTCACGTTGCGCAGCGTCCATTTGCAAATATCCCCGCCAGTATGCTTAGTCTCAGTTTGCACAGCTCGAAAACTTTACTAAATACTACTGATTGAAACACAATGACTTCAGAGTAAAATGGACCTAAACTAGCTCATTTTAAGGTTTGAATTCGCCAATACATTCAGCACACGTTTACAGCCAGCGCCCCAAGCAGAAATGTTGTAAAATAAATATTCGAACTATTGAATTACGACTTTAAAATAAGAGTGTTTGGGTTCATTTTGCATTACATATTACAGTTTTTCGATACGTAGTATTCGGTAAAGTTTGGAGGTGCGCAAACTCAGAATACCTATACTGAGTGCTTAGTCTCAGTTTGCATCGCTCCAAAACTTTTTTTATATACTATAAGTATACTATTGATCGAATCACCATGACGTCAGAGTAAAATGGACCTAAAATAAGAGTCTTTGGGTTCATTTTGCTCTGAAGTCATTTGTGATTCGATCAATAGTATACTTTTAGTTTTGGAGCGCTTCAAACTTAGACTAAGCACTCTGGTCTGGGCTAGTTTACTTGCGAACGAGCAAACGGTCTTGATATAAACAGCTCTATGTGCGTTACCGCTTACTTTGCATACGAGGTCTGGTTTGATAGTCCGGAACATTCGAAGAACAACCTATACCCGAATTACTAATTCCGTGGAATTCTGACGTTTCGTAATGTTACCAGAGATAAAACAATTCCCACAAAAAAGATAAAAAATTCAAAACTTATGCAAATACAAATCAACTGCCGCATGTAGATATGACAAATGCCTGACAGACACTTCATGGTGATAATGTCATTCGACATCCATTTTTGAATAAATTTTTTCAATGTGCTTCTTTTGTTTTCTATTGCTGTTAGTGTGCACTTTCTAGTTTCCACTCTTGGTGTTTTCTATTTTAAGGCAAAACGAGTAATATTATTACGTGGCATATGGCTTTTTATGATGACAGGGAATTAAAGTAGTTTGGGGTAAAATCGTACTTCGTAGATGTTAACCCTGTTCTCCATACAAATAACTCATCTGTAAATGACAATGACAGCTGTCAGAATTCCACGGAATTAGTAATTCGGGTATGAACACATTGATTGTTTAACCCTGCAGCGGTCGCCCGCGGTCTGTGAGTCCGTAGCGAACTCATTTTGGTCATATTTAAGAAATTTAATATTTTTGCGCACTGTACGTCCGTGATTCCATCTGGTGATGACTCCGTCCGTCTAGTGATGACATAAATAACTGCAAATTCAAAAATAACCCCCGACCTGTGGGAAAACCTTACGTCCCACCACCCACTTGCTCCAAACGTCAGAAACTTGATCACTATGACGTGTCAACCAACACGTCGAGGCAAATCTATGACAAAAAAAATGTTATCCGCCATTTTGTGGTGGCGGCCATCTTGCACCGATTTTCTTCAAACATAGCTAAAAACACTCCCAACTAATTCACCTTTCAAACAAAAACCAAAATCAAAATCGGCTCATCCGTTCGAGGGCTACGATGCCACAGACAGACACACACACACACACAGACATGTCAAACTTATAACACCCCGTCGTTTTTGCGTCGGGGGTTAAAAACAAAAGTACCAACTGTAGGACTCAACTTAATATAAATTAAAAATTTTAGAAAAACTCCGACATTCGCTATTTTGTGGTGGCGGCCATCTTGAATTTGCATAGTGTTATTATATTAGTCAAGGCTTTTCATTTGATGAAAAAATATGTTATCCGCCATTTTGTGGTGGTGGCCATCTAGGGCCGATTTTCATCAAACATAGCTAAGAATACTCCCGACAAATTCACCTTTCAAACAAAAAAAACCGCATTCAAATCGGTTTACCCGTTTGAGCGCTACAGGGGAACAGACAGACACACACACACACACACACATACACAGACACGTCAAACTTATAACACCCCGTCGTTTTTGCGTCGAGGTTAAAAACAAAAGTAACAGCTGTAGTATTCAACATTAAAAAAAACTAAACCCACCTATGTCACATTTATGAACATTACTGCCCACACTTACTGCCTTGAAAAAAACTTAATTAAGCTGTATCTTGTTTGTTATTCGCACCTACAGTGTGTTTTGTTTAAAAACAAGCTGTTGTTTGCTCTTAATTAAGCTACTAAATTTGTTCACTCTTATGCTCTTTTCTTTTATTCTTTACATAGTTACGTTTATTTTGTTTTTATAGAAATACTACGATCGCTTTTCGTACAACTCATAACAGCTGCAGCTGCTCTCTATAGGAACCTATTTTCTTCCTCCTCGCCTCAACTATGCCCCAATGCTAAAGTCTAACTACCCTCTACACACGCACTACACTCCGCGGGCTTGTACCGCTTGTGTTTGCTGTTTCGTAAAACATTCATGGAACGTCATGGAAACCGTCTTGTATTCTGTCTCATTCTCTCGTAGGCTAAATCCTATTTGAATATGTATGTTTGTCCCTCTCTGGCACATGTGCAGCGCCTGGGGACTCAAACGACCTCCTGGTGACAGGAGGTCGTTTGAGTCCCCTGACTCCTGGTACGCAAGAGAGGATTTTGGTGTAGCTTTTTCGTTTCATCGATTTTCAAATGCGCAACGATACTAAAGAAGTTTCACTTCAAAAAAACACTTATACATTACAAAGGATATTCCGTTTCGTTAATACAATTGAATTTCAATTTGATTCAATTAATGCAGGTAATTGAATATTACAAAAGAAAACATGATATTCAATTTCATCGCAGTAAACAAAACAGCGAACGTCATTGAGCTGACGTTGATTTCTCACTTCCATTTGTCGTTATTTTCATGAAGTTTGTTTTCGTTATTTATATCTGGATATTCCGTTCCGTTAATTCAATTTGATTAAAACAGAACACTGAAAGCGTGACTTCATTTTAAAATAGCCGGGTAATATTTTTTGCACTATGAAATTAAAATAATTATTGATATATAAGTAGGTACATGAAAAATGTTATGCTTTTCAGATATAAATGCTTATTGATGCATGAATATAGTACAACATTTGGAAAATGGAAGATGCATCAGTCTGGGTTTGCGCAGTTTCATAACTACACTTCAAATTACCAAAAAACTAATACCTAATGTAAGGAAAAAAGAAGATATCAAAATTGTAGACAATCTCCCATTATTAATCTACAAAATACGAATGTTATAAAAAATGCAATTTTTGTAAGGCGACATTTGAGGTATTTTTGGGATAAAGATACTGCCTAAGTAAATATGACGACCTCCCTGGCGCAGTGGTGAGCGCTGTGGTCTTATAAGCGGGGAGGTCCTGGGTTCGATTCCCGGCAGGGGCAATTTGAGATTTTATAATTTCTAAATTGTCTATGGTCTGGTCTGGTGGGAGGCTTAAGCCGTGGCTGGTTACCACCCTACCGGCAAAGCCGTGCCGCCAAGCGATTTAGCGTTCCGGTACGATGCCGAGTAGAAACCTATCAGGGGTATGCATATACCTCTTCCAAGTTAGCCCGCTTCCATCTTAGACTGCATCATCACTTACCATCAGGTGAGATTGCAGTCAAGGGCTAACTTGTAGTTGAAATAAAAAAAAATATATATATATTTATTATCTAAGAAATGCTTTTTAAATTAAACGTTTGTACATAATATTATATTACTTAAGGTATGTTTAAATAGATTCTTATATCTAGCCTGTTTGTTTTCAATTTCAATTTGACACTCCTCATTTAACATTTATAAGTTACATTAAAGCCAGTTAAAGGTTACACCATGCAGGGAAAGAAATCACTGGAATAAACAAACCAAGGTTTACTTCCCCTTTATCATCATTCTACTAAGTTTATTTTCCTTTTTTCCGGACATAAAGTCTTCACAGCCATTCCGCATCGTAAAATCCTGTTTTCCCGTAGGATTTGAATAGATTTTATCCCATTTTGAATCTATAAACTTAGTACATAAAGTACGGAATGCGGCGGTCAATAATATAAACGGTATTCCGAACGGGCTATTAAACGGGACGTTAAAACTATTATTATTATTTTGCCCCGATTCAGAAACTTGGTCAAAGTACTTATTGGAGGGCACATTCACGCTTGAGTGTGTAGGTTAACGAATTAACTCTAATTCCACTACGACCACTACAATCCTTCAACGTCCCACTGCTGGGTCACAGGCCTCCTCTCTCATAGGAGAGAGGGATTTAAAGCTTAGATCCACCACACTGGTCCAATGGTTGGTGAGGTTGGTGGGCTTTAACGACTATTGTCATTATAGTGATAGTAACCGGGGCCGACTGCTTAACGTGCTCTACGAGGCACGGACGTAAAACACCGCCTACTGCCAACTCCATGCAGTTATTGTTGTACATGCAGTTATTGTTGACGAAACGTTTTTGCGTCGGGGGTTAAAAATGTAATAAAAAAACCTCCTCTTTTTTACGTCGGTTAAAAAGCAGCCTAAATCACGTGTTCCATAAAGTCATGTCAAAATAAGTTCCGTCAACACAGACATGCAGAAAAAAACCAGGTTCAAAATCCGCATAGTCAATCCAACTTTATTTTGTACGAATATAATAATACAATACAATCAATTAAAACGGTAATGGGATATCTTAACAATTAATTTGTTTGTATAAATTGGAGCCCATTTAGGGGTTAAGGTTAAACAAACTTTCATCCCGGTAACTGGGGCATACAACCCTAGAAAATTCAATTAAAACTAATATCTACTGGCGTCACTGATTATGGTTTTATAGTGTGTTTACCTAATTGAGTTTGTTTGTTGTTTTTATTATAATAAAATTTAAACTGACTGCCCTTTTGAAATAATTCACGTGAATATTTGGACAATAGCAGAACCCAAAACACGTTTTATAATATATTGTTTTAGCTGTCTGTCTGACTGTTTAGGGTACAATATTTTTTTTTTATTCGAATAAAATTTTGCAAGTGCTTTTGAATTATCAATTGAATCTACCACTGGTCCGGAATGCCGTTCCAACTGAGAAGCCAGCAAAAAAAACTCAGGGTTTCTCCTTTAAAATAATAAAACTTTTCTACCCTCACTATTATAGTTTATCTTAACTTCGATAAAACGAAGAATTAGAGGCAAACGGAAAGAAGCTAAAAATTATCTCTTCGAAGCTAAAATTCACGAGCTATAACGTGTTTTAGATGCGAAAAACGAGCTAATTGGTTTAATTAAGTTCTTTCCAGTGCCCAGGTGGCGTGAGTATTGCCCTAATGTGCAATTTACATACAGAGAGTTCGTTCCCAGTTAAAAGTTATTTTCTAGAACAATCCGAGGCTTTGGAGTTTGGATTGAACTTTGAACTTTATTTAGGACGTTTAATTCAAGTTGTTCTTTGGAGTTTAGACTTTGTAACTTTAAAGCGCAGGAGTTAAGCTTTTAAGAGCCCTCTCCATGGCATCGACAAATCGTTGGTGAGTGGAGTCTAAAACAGTGATTTCTGCATTTAGAGAGCGAGACGTCTTCAGTAAAGAAGAGTACTAAAAATATATACATAAATAAATAATAAATTAATTAAATAAATAAATTTTGCTTGAGATATCATGATTTTTAGTGAAAAATGGCAAAGTAAAAAGATGCAAATCTAGGTTTGGTATTTCGCCTATTTTAGCAAATACTTGGCAATTTTTTACATGAACTAAAGACATTTGTAATTATTATGAAGTAACCTATGATAAGACTTCGGTCGTTTTTCAATTTTCTAGTTTCTTATATAGTTTATTTACGCACGAAGTTTCCCCAAAATTTGCCCAAAAATAGTGATTTTTCAAGCGTTATAACTTTCAAAATAAATATAATTTTACTAATATTTTTATTTTATGGCATAGATAATGGAGATATAAATTGATATCTGGCTTAACTTTAGACCTATTGCAACAAATATTAGAATAATAGGCGTAATACGTTTGTATGGAGAAGCGCGTGAAGAGAGCGGCCTTAAGTGCTACTAGTGTAGCCGTATGCAGAAAGTGATTGTTTTACTCACCTTCTCTCGAGTGTAAATTGAAAATTTAAATCGTCCCCGACAATCTAGATGGGTGCTGTCTCCCGATATTCTATTACCCACCTTTCTGATCCATCGTCAGATATAATATTAACCAATTTTTCTACCAATTACTACTGGTCAAGACCAAGGCCTATTCAGCTGAGTTTCTTGCTGGCTCTTCTCAGCAGAATCCGCTTTTCGAACCGGTGGTAGAGTAGTGACTTGTCATAAGAGCCACAAGCCTACATAAATAATTTTGAATTTCGAATGTTGAGTTTCTGTGGCCCACCTTCGAGTTCCTATATCCCTTCATCAGACCGCCCAGGTAAGTGCAAATAAATACCACTTACTGCACTAGTGCGTTAAAATTAAATTTCCAGCTAGGTATGTCTACAACCAAGAGCAGTTTTCGAGCAAAGAGTATTGAAAAATGATTTGTTTGAACGGATAATCAAAAATCGTAGTAAATACCTATCCGACAATTGAGAAGTTTTACGCATCATATTGCTTAAAGTGCCAAATAATTGGGTACTTTACCCTACTTTCTTGTTTTTAAAGGGGTCAGGGTTGTTTTGCATAGGGAATAATATTGCATATTAGCTCGGTAATATCAGATAATATTACTAAGCTATGTCGTTACAGCTATTAGATAATTAGCCACGCTGCATTGCAATGTTGGTACATGTAGGTAGTTATAGTTTGTTTTAGCTAATTGGTACATAGTTTAGTGTCACCCACGGGGATTATAAATATTGTACACGTATTAGGTGGATTATTGTAATAAATATGTACTTAACGTACTTATTCCACCATTATTACTTATTTGTTTACCATTACTTTTGGTTGAACAAAATCTGACCGAAATTGCAAAAATTAATTATTGATCACGCATTCAAATAAAAATACTTTGTTTTAAAAAGCGGTGATGTTTATGTAATACAAAAACCACATCAAAATCGGCCCATTAGTTTTCATAAAAATGGTAACTTAGCTATTAAAAAAATAAAAACACGATTATAGTTACTAGTTACGAAAACTAATCTAAGATCCTGCCCAGAAGTGATACTTGTTTAATACCACAAACAATGTTTTCAAATCGGCCTGGTAGTTTTTCATGAAAATTCACAGAATAACGCAAAACCTGCTACGTCAAACGTGTACCTGCCTACACCATTTTTGTACCTTCATGTATAGTAAAAAGATTTCAAAAGCAGTAGTTAGGTATATAATAATAGGTATAATATTATTATATACTGCTATATAAATATAGTAATAGGTAGTAATAGGAGTAACTGCCGCACTCTCAGTGTATTTAATGGTTACTTAAAGAATTTCTTAGTATACTTAGATTGAAATATCAAATGACAGCTCATTTAGAGATCTTACTAATATTATAAATGTGAAAGTGTGGATGGATGTTTGTTACTCAATAACGCCGCAACTACAGAACCGATTTGGCTGAAATTTAGAATTGAGGTATCCTGAAAAAATGCACAGTTCCCACGGGATTTTGAAAAACCCGAAATCTATAGCTACAGCTATTGGTAGATTACTATAGCAAACTTTCTTGTAAGTAGGTATAAAGGTTGGAAAAAGGAGCGGGAACGGGAACCGGAAATCCACGATTTCCTCGGGATTTGTGAAAAACCGAAACTCACGCGGGCGAAGCCGCGGGCATTCTCTAGTTTAATGAATAATTACTTAATCTCTAATTAGACTAATTTAATGAATGTGCAGCATAATTAGCATGCAGTCATAATTCCGATAAAAGCATCGTGCCCCACTAAATATTACGTACGATCACGTCATCATAAATCCGAATCACGCGAGGCCGCACACAGCGCGGGATATTTCACATCCCGCAAGATTTATGTCGCTCCAATCACGCGCCGCGCGGACAAGTTACGACTGTCATAAGCGACATGTTACCGTGTTGACAAACGACCTATTAGGTCGTGCAGCGACAGTAGATTTTGCTTTGCTGTCATTTTTGTTTAATTTTTATTTTGTAGTGATAATATCCGACTGATCTTTACGACTGATATTGTCAGTCCGTATTACATGCTGCGAAGCCGATCCAATTGTGGCGAGGAGTGCGTCAGGAATATATTGTATTTACTCTGAAGCTCTTCACCGCTGCGTTGGAATCCTGTATACGGACTGACATGTTCAGTCCGTGTACATGTTAGTCCGTTTACAGGACCAGATTGCGAAGCCGATCCAATTGTTAAAAGGAGTGCGAAATGGAGATGTATTCACTCTGAAGCTGTTTACCACCCGTTGGAATCCTAGTACACAGACTGACATATTCAGTCCAAAAACTAATTTAATGAATTTTCGGCAGCAGTAGTCATAATTCCGATAAAAGCATCGTGCCCCACTAAATATTACATACGATCACGTCATCATAAATCCGAATCACGCGAGGCCGCACACAGCGCGGGATATTTCACATCCCGCAAGATTTATGTCGCTCCAATCACGCGCCGCGCGGACTAGTTACGTTTGTCATAAGCGACATGTTACCGTGTTGACGTACGACCTATTATGTCGCTGCGACAATAGATTTTGCTATGCTGTCATTGTTTATTTAATTTTTATTTTATAGTGATAATATCCGACTGATCTTTATGACTGATATTGTCAGTCCGTATACATGCTGCGAAGCCGATCCGATTGTGGCGAGGAGTGCGTCAGGAATATATTGTATTCACTCTGAAGCTCTTCACCGCTGCGTTGGAATCCTGTATACGGACTGACATGTTCAGTCCGTGTACATGTTAGTCCGTTTACAGGACCAGATTGCGAGGCCGATCCAATTGTTACGAGGAGTGCGAAATGGAGATGTATTCACTCTGAAGCTTTTTACCACCCGTTGGAATCCTAGTACACAGACTGACATATTCAGTCCGAAAACTAATTTAATGAATGTGCGGCAGCAGTAGTCATAATTCCGATAAAAGCATTGCGCCCCATTAAATATTACATAAATCCGATTCACGTGAGGCCGCACACGGAATAACGCACATCCCGCAAGATTTATGTCACTCCAATCACGCGTCGTGCGGACAAGTTACGACTGTCATAAGCGACATGTTACCGTGTTGACGTATGACCTATTATATCGCTGCGACAATAGATTTTGCTTTGCTGTCATTGTTAATTTAATTTTTATTTTGTAGTGATAATATCCAACTGATCTTTACGACTGATATTATCAGTCCGGATACATGCTGCGAAGCCGATCCAATTGTGGCGAGGAGTGCGTCAGGAATATATTGTATTCACTCTGAAGCTCTTCACCGCTGCGTTGGAATCCTGTATACGGACTGACATATTCAGTCCGAAAACTAATTTAATGAATGTGCGGCAGCAGTAGTCATAATTCCGATAAAAGCATTGCGCCCCACTAAATATTACATAGTTACGATCACGTCATCATAAATCCGAATCACGTGAGGCCGCACACGGAATAACGCACATCCCGCAAGATTTATGTCGCTCCAATCACGCGCCGCGCGGACTAGTTACGACTGTCATAAGCGACATGTTACCGTGTTGACGTATGACCTATTATGTCACTGCGACAATAGATTTTGCTTTGCTGTCATTTTTGTTTAATTTTTAATTTGTAGTGATTATATCCGACTGGTTCTGTATACTGACAATATCAGTCCGTAGGTATCAGGCTGCGAGGCCGATCCGATTTAGGATCCGATTGTGGCGATGAGTGCGACAGGGAGACGTAATCACTCTGAAGCTGTTTACCGCTGCGTTGGGTCCCTGTATACGGACTGGCATGTTCAGTCTTATAGGCTTCTACTAAGCTATAACTATAGATAGATTACTATAGCAAACTTCCTTGAAAGTAGGTATAATGGTTGGAAAAGTGAGCAGGAACGGGAACCTGGAACCGGGAAATCCACGATTCCCTCGGGATTTGTGAAAAACCGAAATTCACGCGGGCGAAGCCTCGGGCAGAAGCTAGTTATAAATAAACAAATAAAGGACGATATGTTTGAGTGCTTGAATTTTTATTGACTGCCGCGCCGTAGCGCAAAGAGAAAGTTTTAATGGTCTAGCCCCGAAGGTAAATAGGAAATGAATTCGTATGACCTAACTTTTGTATTGTACTTTAGTTTTACGCAGGTTACCTGTACCTGTACCTGTACTCGTTGAAATGAAAAGGATGTTTGATTGAAATGAAACTGGCCAAGTGCGAGTCAGGATCGCACATCGAGAGTTCCGTGCCTAGGAAAGAAACTATTACAACCTCTTTTTTAAAGTCATTCGACATTCGCCATTTTGTGGCGGCGGCCATCTTGGATTTGCATAGTGCTATTCTACTAGTCAAGCCCTTTCATTTGATACCCATATTAAGGGATTTGTGAAAAAATATGTAATCCGCCATTTTGTAGCGGCGGCCATCTTGGATCGATTTTCATCAAACATAGCTAACAACACTCTCGACTAATTCACCTTTCAAAAAAAAAAAACCGCATTCAAATCGGTCCACCCGTTTGAGCGCTACAGGGGAATAGACACACACACACACACACACACACACACACACACACACACACACACACGCACACACACAGACACGTCAAACTTATAACACCCCGTCGTTTTTGCGTCGGGGGTTAAAAATAGTTAAGAATATTAGTCACGATGAACATGACTAATTTCCCCCTTCCCCCACCAAGCGAAAGCTTGCGTTAGGAGTGGGTACGACAATAGTGTAACGGGTGGGGTTTGAACCGTCGACCTTGCGGTTTTCGATCCACACCCGACGACCGTTGCGCTATTGAGGCTATAGTTGCCCAGTTGTGGGATGTTAAATGGCTGCAGTGGAACAGTTGTAACAGATATTGAAGAAGCATAATTCTTATTTTCTCTTACAAATCTTATTTACAAGCTGTGATAGCCTAGTGGTTAGGACGACCGATTTCTAATCGGAGATCGTGGGTTCGATCCCGGGGCACGCATCTCTAACTTTTCGGAGTTATGTGCGTTTTAAGTATTTAAATATCACTTGCTTTAACGGTGAAGGAAAACATCGTGAGGAAACCTGCATGCCTGAGAGTTCTCCATAACGTTCTCAAAGGTGTGTGAAGTCTGCCAATCCGCTTGGCCAGCGTGGTAGACTATGGCCAAAACCCTTCTCACTCTGAGAGGAGACCCGTGCTCTGTAGTGAGCCGGTAATGGGTTGATCATGATGATGATGATGATGAATTCTTATTTTACCGTTTGATTACGGAACCCTTAAAAGCCTTAAGGCGAAGGCTTCGTAATTATTTTTCTACGCGTAATAACCTCGGACAAAAAACAAATATTCTCAAGGCGGATACTTTATAATTGAGCATAATTTCTGTTAATGGCCCCCAACAGACGCCGTAGACTTTTATTAATTGTCTAATTTATATCAGACGCAATGTTACGAGCGCCGTTATGATTTTCCTTATACATTTTCCTTATACTTGTTTTTTTTTCCTCAGCTTTGCATGAAGCTTTATTTAAATTAATCAACGTTTAGCGTGAGATTAATTTAAATTAACAGTTTGGTAGGTACCATTTTATAGCAAACTGTTGATTTCACTAAATAAAATTTTAAACTAATGATTTAAGGCTTATTTCGTGATTTACCGACACAGTCTATTGTAAAATACCTACATGTAACTGGATTGATATATTGACCAAAAAATAAACATTTTTACCCGACTACGGAAAAGTAAAAAGGAAAGGTTATGATTTTAGCAGTCTATGTATGTATGTTTGTATCCGATTTTTTTATTCCACCGTAGCGGCTAAACTACTGGGCCGATTTTGATGAATGAGTCAATTATTTATTCATTGTTATGGTCCGGGTGACATAGGCTACATTAATTTATATACTACTAGTGGACCCGGCAGACTTCGTCCTGCCCGGTGACATACCGACATCGGCGTCACCTACTGAGACCCGGTAGGCTACCTGTACCTATCCGGTAATTGTGTTTTCAAACCATCCAGGAACCAACTGAAATATACACACTTTCATCCAAATCGGTCCAGCCGTTTAGGAGGAGCTAGATGACAAACACACGTACCTACGGAATAATTATATTGGACTATAGGTACAGGTGAGAGAGTTTACCGTATCCACACGACGGGATGTTTGACAGTTACGAAACCCATGAACATTTTGTATGGGAACATGTTTTTACTTTTATTTTATTTTTTCGTCAATTTTCCAATGTTTTTAATAGTTATTCTGCTATTCGGGACGGAAGCGTGTAGACTAGGTATACAATTTTAAATCGGCTTCACGTATAAAATTTTATATTCGTTTGGAAGCTGTAATATAATATGTGAATCTATTGCAGTTCCAATAATAATATATTACATACATTCACAATATCATCATCATCATCATCATGATCAACCCATTACCGGCTCACTACAGAGCTCAGAGCACGGGTCTCCTCTCAGAGTGAGAAGGGTTTTGGCCATAGTCTACCACGCTGGCCAAGCGGATTGGCAGACTTCACACACCTTTGAGAACGTTATGGAGAACTCTCAGGCATGCAGGTTTCCTCACGATGTTTTCCTTCACCGTTAAAGCGAGTGATATTTAAATACTTTTAAAACGCACATAACTCCGAAAAGTTAGAGGTGCGTGCCCCGGGATCGAACCCACGACCTCCGATTAGAAGTCTGTTGTCCTAACCACTAGGCTATCACAGCTTTCATATTGTGAATGTATATATTACATACATTCACAATATATACTTGTCGAATCGAAACCTCCTTTTTTTGAAGTCTGTTAAAAAGGTTCAAAATTCGAACGCCGCCTTCAAGTCAAATAAGCTTCATCTAGTTACTAGATCCTAGTATATTCATTCAAACTTTCGCTTGTGCCCAACAAGACGGCGAGAATTTTTTTGCATTTTTTTTTTGTTCTTTTCGCTCTCTCACAATAGTCGCACAGCTTGACTTTTGCAGTTTTGTATTCTTCAACTGTCCTATTTTGCGGACTTCGCGAGTGGTTGGTGCTTTTTAAGTATTGAGGAGAATGTGGGCTAATTGCCGGCGTGTATAAGTGGTTGACACGGGCGTACAACTTTGACACGATCTAGTAAAAAATACCCGGCTGAGTTTGTTGTGGGTTCCTCTCAGACTAGGGCGCGTTTGGAACCCTCGTAATTTTAGCTAATTATCACCATTACTTCACTTCTTGGTACTTTTTAATCGATTTCAAAGGAGGAGGTTTCTCAATTCGACCGTATATTATTACATGCTTTCTTATGAGTGTTCGCGGATAACTTCGTCGTTTATGAACCGATTTTGATGATTCTTTTTCTGTTGGAAAGAAAATATTTCAAAGGTGGTCCCATGATAAGGAAATCAGGGTTTGATCGTGGCAGACCAGAGAAATCGAGGGGACCTTCCGAAAATCGTAGGGGCGACTAGTGCGGTTGTAAGTTTTATCAGCTTACATTTACTCCAACATAGAGAACAGTGAAAGTTTCATCAAAATCGGCTTACTAGTTTTCGAGATATGGACTTTTAAGTGCGTGGTGCAGCCAGTTTAACTTTCAATCTTTTTAGATTATCACTTGTTAAAATTGACGTTCAAAAAGTGTCACAGAATACTTATTAGTACCTGCAAGGTACAGAAGATTCAGTCCGTAAAATCATTTAAACAAATAGCGACTCTTGTTACGACACAATAGAGTACAATTATTCAGGTCGCAGTAGCATTAAATACGTACCGTTATATTTATCTACCGATTGCCTCTCTATCTATCGCGTAGCTCTTATCCCTTCCGACCACGTAAGGTTTATGGAATGGACCCGACCAACCTGACCGCGCTGGGTACTTGTAGACAGTGTACCAATTTTGAATAAACTTTATTTGAATTAAGATGAATTTGGTGGTCGCGCTTATGAAGCTTTTTGCTTCATATATTGATGATGATTGACGAATAACGACACAGGAAAAAAGCCTATCACTTGCCGTGATTGAAGGGCAAAGTAATAAACAATATTTCGCGTTTGTAATATTGGTAGGGATAATAATTTATCTATTGTTTGCGATATCGACATCAAACATGAATTCACTATAAGTACCTAAGGTAAAGTCCCCTTATTCCGTGGTATTTTCATAAAAACTCGAAAGAACGTCAAAAATTAAGCATTTACTACACCTTTCTGAAGAACTGGCTATTTTTATCAGAAGCGTTATTTATTTAACTCTTGAAATATCCTAAAAGGACAACAATTACAACTTAATTTAAATTTAAAATTAAATTAAATATGAAGAAAGTCTGAATGCTCCAATTCCGAGGTAAAAATCCTAATTCCGAGGCAAATGGCTCCTAATTCCGAGGGTACAGAATACAAAGGGAAACGAGTAGAATGAATTCTACATGGTGTTCAAAAATGAACTGTATTTATTAATAGATTTCAAAATCAATTCGATACATATGTAATTGTTTAATTATGTTTGTGTGTAAAATATTAATATATGTATATTATTATACAGGATGCTCACAATATTTCAGTATGGTTTCAGTTACACCAAGTATCATTCGCGTTCAGTTACGCAAACATTCATATTCTAAAACGTTTATCTTATTATTGCTCGTGCTGATTCATTCACTGACTCACTCATTGATCACCTCTCCTGTAAAATTTTGTATGAAAATTATTTTTTTCGCAAATGGTTTCGTATAGAGGATAAAAATTCATTCAGAACAAAAATATGGAGAGAGCTGATGATTGAGGATTTCAGAGACGAGCAATGGGCACGCTTAAGGTATTGAAGATAGGTGGCGGGTGCTCGAGCAAATGTCAGTCGAAACGTCATCCAATTGGCAGTGAGCTGAAAAAAAATTCAAAATGGCGAAAATAAGATGGCCGCCATACAAATTTCGTCGGTCTCCATCTCGGAAGGTATAAAAGATAGAAGAGTGGTTTCTTGACAAAAGATGATCAGGATCCGATGGTTTATTGGATAAATAGAAAAAAAAAATCAAAATGGCGGAATTTATTTTTCCATAGAAAATGTATGGCGAATATTGAGAGAGAGAAGTTGTGAACAATGCAGGCCTTTGATGCGGTTCTTTGGAGAACTCTCAAAGAAAAATATGGGAAGACATGATGATTGAGGGTTTGGAAGACGGTTGAGCAGCCCGGGCAGGGTATTGTAGATAGGTGGGAGGTGCTCAAACAAAAATTACTCAAAACCTCATCCCATTGGCACTGAGCTGAAGAAAAACCCAAAATGGTGGATACAAGATGGCGGCCATACAAATTTCGTCGGTGATTATCTCACTAAGTATAAAAGATGGAAGAGTGGTTTTTTTAGCAAAAGATGATCAAAACTTAATAGGAGTCAAATAGTGGCCTTGAAGTCGCGTGGCCTTTACTTCCTTTGACAGTACCGCGAGCCTCAATAAATTCAAGGCGGTGCGTACGAATGTAAGTTAACGACCTGTATGGTTAGTTCGAGCTTGCACACTTCGAAAACGGTACTAGATTTGAATATCGAAAAACTATAATATCAGAGCAAAATTAACCCTAATGCTCTTACAGTCAAATAAGATTTTAAAGTCATAATGTAGTAGGGTACTTCGAATATTTATTTTAAAAATTTCTGCTTGGGGCGTAGACGAATGGCTAAATATATTGGCGGACTCAAACCTTAAAACCAGCCAGTTTAGTTGCATTTCACTCTCAGGTCATGTTAGTCTCGATACTCGAATTTCTATCATCGTTTCCCCAATGTACAAAGTCGGCATAAGGCCTCTGTACTCACTAGGTTAGCAATCAGCTGTTCGACAAAAATCTTAGATTTGATAACATGACAGGTTTAGGTATGACGGTGTGACTCTTGTTCCATGAAAGCAAAGGAGGTAGCTTGGATGGGATGCCACGTGTGTGGATACACTGGCACTGTCTCACATACAGGTGACCTCCGTGGCGGCCGGAGCGGCAGCCACTAAGGCGGAAAGGGCCAAGAGGCGCAAATATGAAAATATAGAAAATAATTTCATATTTGTGCCTTTTGGGGAGGAGAATAGAATAGAATAGAATAGAAAAGTTTTTTATTCAAATAAACTTTTACAAGTGCTTTTGAATAGTCAGATGAATCTACCACTGGTTCGGAATGCCGTTCCAACCGAGAAGAACCAGCAAGAAACTCGGCGGTTGCTCTTTTCCAAATTTACAATATCAATATAACAATTTTATGGTAAGTACATGATTGAATTGCCGTCTCGCGCATTGCTGGAACGAGTCAAATCCACGCCTTTTTATCATTTATATAAGTAATCATAATTTTATTCAGATAAACTTTCGGAAGCGTGGAGACCATGGGTTCGTAGGGCGAGGATGCTAAGTCCTTTTTTAAGGGCCTGTCATCCCGTCTCGTGGAGTCCACGGGTGACCGGAGGGCTGGCGCCTGGCAGTATAATATTGTACTCTGTATTACTACTGTATAATATTGTACTACTGTATATATATAATATATACTCCTACCTATCTAGAATGTGCCCCTGGCTGTGCCCCTCACCCATCTTTCAAACCTTCGATCATCATCTCTCTCCGTATTTTTGCTCCGAATAATTTGTAAGGATGAGATTTCTTAAAAAAAAACTAATTTTACATTTGTACAATCGTTTTTTTTAGCTCGCTGCCAATCGGATGATGTTTCGAGTGATATTTGTTTCAGCACCACCCACCAATCTTCAATAGGTGCACTGGCCGTGCTCCTCATCCGTCTCCTAAATCCTCAATCATCAGCTCTCAATATTTTTTCTTCGCATGATTTTTTGTCTTCTATACGAAACCATCAATGAAAAAAACAATTTGTACGGAAAAATAAATCCTGACATCTTGATTTATTTTCTTATTTTTATTATAATATTTATTTTCTGATTATCCATTTAGTAGATTTTTAGATCTACTAAATGGATAATCAAAACCTAAAAGGTCTTGATCATATTTTGCCCAGAAAATACTCTTCCATCTTTTATACTTAGTACGAGACATCGACGAAATTAGTATAGCCGCCATTTTGAATCTGCCATTTTGGGGTTTTTTTCAGTTCAGTGCCAACTTGATGAGGTTTCGAGTAATTTTTGCTTGAGCACCTCCCACCTATCTACAATACCCTGCCCGGGCTCCTCAACCATCTTCCAAACCCTCAATCATCATATCTTCCCATATTTTTTTTGAGATTTCTCCAAAAAACCACATCAAAGCCTTGCATAGTTTACAACTTGTAGTCTCTTCAATATTCGCCATACATTTTCTATGGAAAAATAAATTCCACCATTTTGGTTTTTTTTCTATTCATCGAATAGACCTTTGGATCCTGATTATCTGTTGCTAGGAAACCACTCTTCCATTTTTTTTACCCTCCGAGGTAGACACCGACGAAATTTGTATGGCGGCCATCTTTTTTTCGCCATTTTGAATTTTTTTCAGCTCACTGCCAATTGGATGACGTTTTGAATGACATTTGCTCAAGCACCCCCCTCCTATCTTCAATACCTTAAGCGTGCTCTTCACCCGTCTCCGAAATCCTCAATCATCAGCTCTCTCCATATTTTTGTTCCGAATGAATTTTTGTCTTCTATACGGAATCATTAGTGAAAAAAATTTTTTTATACAAAATTTTACAGGAGGGGTGATCAATGAGTGAGTCAGTGAATGAATCAGCACGAGCAATAATAAGATAAACGTTTTAGAATATGAATGATTGCGTGACTGAACGCGAATGATACTTGGTGTAACTGAAACCATACTTAAATATTGTGAGCATCCTGTATTTTATTTCTATACATACCACGTAATTAGAGGCTCATAGAACCTTATTCCGAGGTAGTATTTCTATCCATACCACATAATTAGGGGCTCATAGAACCTTATTCCGAGGTAATACCACGGAATTGAGTTTTGTAACAAAAAACACGTTTCCTAATTCCGAGTGTTAAAAAAGAAAAGATTTTTCCATAATAAACAAATAATTTAAAGCTTAATTAGATTATCTTCGTAAATATGTACAAAACTCTCACAAAATTGCATTGAAATATGTATAAATTTAATTTTCTTTTAAATTAATTTTCTTTAGCTTTCCCATACAATCTATCAATAAATTACCTAAATAGGTAAACTTTGACACGGTATAGTTAGTGATTGAGACGCCAAAGTGTACCTCGTAATTAGGACTCTGTAACCTTATTGCCTATTTAAATATTCAAAACCGAAACAAGAAGTATTTAACATAAAACGACTCTAAAAATTGAAAAAGTTATGAAGTCTATGAAATCGCAATTCCGCGGTATATATACCACGGCGTTAGGAACCGGCTAAAATATTTGGCACCTAACGCCGAGGTATTTTCAAAACCTATTTTCACCTTAATTTCTTTACAAATATTCACAAAAGTTGATTGTTTTCGATTGAAAATATAGTCCTTCAAATATTCAAATCTAAATAAAAACAAATAAAGCTCAAAATTAACGGATAAACACTATTTAAAAAAACGTAGGTATTTCGTGCACGAGGTCCAAAATGTATGAAACATGCGTTCGGGCCGGCTGCTAGTGTAAAACTTGCCGGTTATTTTAAAACATATACATATAAAACCAACAATTTCGTCATTTATCTATGGAATGATAAACTATCAATTGATTAAGATATGTTGCAGTAAAAAATAGCTTGGTGATCGGTAGAAAACGCTGTTTTTCTATATACCGCGGAATTGGGTGCCAATTTTAGAATACCACGGAATAAGGAGACTTTACCTTACATTGATTGAAATTATATTATTTAACAAGCGACCCGCCCCGGCTTCGCACGGGTTGTAGAGCATATTATGCGTAGGTACTACCCGCTCAGGGATTAGGCAGCGTTTTCGATGAAAGCTCCCTAGGCGGCTTGACTTTTTACGATATTTTCCACAATGAACTTACTATATCTCACCTTATACCCGAATTACTAATTCCGTGGAATTCTGACGTTTCATAATGTTACCAGAGATAAAACAATTCCCACAAAAAAGATAAAAAATTCAAAACTTATGCAAATACAAATCAACTGCTGCATGTAGATATGACAAATGCCTGACAGACACTTCATGGTGATAATGTCATTCGACTTCCATTTTTGAATAAATTTTTTCAATGTGCTTCTTTTGTTTTCTATTGCTGTTAGTGTGCACTTTCTAGTTTCCATTCTTAGCTATTTCTATTTTAGGGCGAAACAATTAATATTATTAAGCGGCTTAGAGCTTTATATGTTGACAGGGAATTAAAGTAGTATGGGGTAATAGATGTTAACCCTATTCTCCATATAAATAACTCATCTGTAAATGACAATGACAGCTGTCAGAATTAAGTCGATATTAAGTCAAAAATAAGGAGAAAAACTAAATATTTCTAATCAAATAAATTACAGTGTATTTGGGACATAAAAAGGTAAGTTTTCACCAGATTCCGTGAAAAAAAATATTTTAAAAGATAAAAATAAAAAACCAAAAACTTGGTCTTTTGAACTTTTCACATAAATTTTGAGGTTATGTGAAAAAGTGTAAATACAAAAGTTGTAGATCTTTTTATTACCTACAACTTTGCCATTTGATTTTTTTCCATAGGACTTCTAGTTTTGCCGGAAATCGAGATAAACCGTTTTTTACCCTTAAAACTCCCTCCCTTTTTTCCCGAGCTCAGATCGCCCGTAAATTATTTTTCCTTGTATTTTTATAATATTCTCCTCCTTTTCCAATGGGTTTCATCCTACGTACTGTGATTTTTTTTTGGTTTCAAAAATTATCGACTCTGGGCTATAGGGAGAACCGCGGCCACCGACGCGCTTATAGGCACGCTCCCGCCGCGGCCGCGCCGCAATTTTTAAATCTGTAATATCTTCGAAAGTATTCATTTAAATTATATGCTGTAAAGGGCCATATGGATTTATATTAAATCAACAATGTATTTAAGGTATTTAATTAGATAAGGATTAATGCTGTATTGGTTGAAATCGCTTCGAAAATTAGCCATTATTTGTCGTAAAAAGTAAATGACAAAAAAATGTTATTGTGGGATATCCATAAGAGATAGACATATACCATCGCGGACTTTTCTGTAGACCTTTTCAATGTGTACAATACTTAGTACATTATTTTGATAAATCTCGTAGGGTTCAGCCTGCGTTTGCAATGTAAGCGGAAAAAATGTAATTATTTACGACATCACATTAGAAACCTCAAAAATAACAGTATTTCTCCACTATTTAATGGATGTTATTATACATATAAACCTTCCTCTTGAACCACTCTATCTATTAAAAAAAACCGCATCAAAATCCGTTGCGTAGTTTTAAAGATTTAAGCATACAAAGGGACATAGGGACATAGGGACATAGGGATATAGGGACGGAGAAAGCGACTTTGTTTTATACTATGTAGTGATACCTAAACAATTACCTAAACAAAATAATAGATCGATTGTAACCAGTAGGTAACAATATGAGAAAATCCGACAATCTGAAATAATTCGAACACTAATCACACATCTATTATAAATCAACCTAAATAATTAAATACAGATATGTTCTGAATATTATAACAATCGGAAATCCACGTACTTAATTTAACAAAGCAAATGTTTTGATACATTGAAATGTACGTACGTAATTTGAAATGCTGAATGGAATCATTAACGCGTTATACTTATGTACTTATTATGTATGTACTAGATCCGTTCCATCCATAAAATAAACAAAATAATCTATTACTAATACAAAAAGGCTTGTCCTGACTCCTGACTGACTGACTGACTGATCATCAATGCACAGCCTAAACCACTGAAACTAGAACCTTGAAATTTTTACAGTAGCTTTATTTTATGACGTAGGCACACACTAAGAAAGAATTATTGCAAATTCCACCCCTAAGAGGTTTAAATAGGGGATGAAAATTTGTATGAAAGTCCGTCATTTTTCAAGTTGTACCTACCCATGAAAATCGGTATTTGAAACGGTTATTCACCGTTATAGGTGAAGGAAACCATCGTGAAGACACCTGAGTGCTTAGTCTAAGATCGGAGCACTCGAAAACGAACTCGAAAACTATTGATCGATTTCAGAGTAAAATAGACCTAAAATGGCTTGTATTAAGGTTTGAGTTCGCCAATACATTCAGCATTCGAACACAACGAGCGCCCCAAGCAGAAATGTTGTAAAATACATATTCGAACTATGGAATTACGACTTTAAAATACGAGTATTTGAGTTCATTTTGCTCTGAATTCACTTGTGATTCGATCAATAGTTTTCGAGTTCGTTTTCGAGTGCTCCGAATTCCGATCTTAGACTAAGCACTGTGCATGCCTATGAGTTTTCCATGTTCTCAAAGGCGTGTAAAATTTACCAATTGGTGCCGTGCCATGACGTGTTTTGTCGTAACATCGATAAATGAGCTCCTCGCACAAGGTTACATATAATGGCTATTAAATATTTCTATAAATTTTTATAAATACTGTGAAACTCCATAGAAAAATACACTGTATCTTCTAAAGTATGTGTATCTGTTTTGACTAAACACTGCATCATCAAATACTTACAGTGTTTTGTAACACACAACTCTTGATTTTGTCGACCGCCATATTTTTGTATGTTTTGTCATAACAAACTCGCGACTCGGAAGCTTACGACAGTTTTTTCATTACTAAGTATATTTAGATAGTTCTGTAACCTTAATAATCAAACCTTGCGTCAAATCGTGTAGTTCTGATTTTTTTGCAGACTTGTTAATGATGTTAGCCAAACGGAACTTTGTCAAAAATCGAAAAAACCGCGAAAATTTCGGATTTTTTTCAGATTTTGGTGATTATAATCCAAAAGGCTAATTCTTGATGAGGTTTTTCTATATGACTGCATAGTAACGAATCCATTTCGAAACATATTTCAAATTCAAAAAAATTAAACAAATATAGAAGATTTTATGGCCAATTCTCAAAAAAATCAAAAAATCGCGATTTGCCAAAAATGCATGATTTTCAGATACAGTGTTTTGTCATGGCACGGCATAGTCTTATAAGAAGTTCTACAAAATTCTTGTTCCTTCACAGTTTCTTTATGAAGGAGAGTTCTTTTTACAAATTATAAATACAATCTTACTCCAGTGTAAATAACCTCTTTGAGTGAACTCTTTAATGTAATTTATTGAGCTCAAAAGCCTTTTAAAAGAACTGTAAAAATTATATCATGGCTGTTCTACTTGCAATGCCACGTAGGTACCTACTTCATAAAGGAATAACACTTTGTTAAATTAAATTACGGCTTCCCTTTTAAACTAAAATAGTAGTTTATGAAACGGTTGCATAATAGAAGATATTAAAACATGAGTGTGGGTTTAAAAACCGAGCCGCGGGTGAGTTTTTTAATAGTAGTGTTTTAATACCTAATTATGTAGAGTTTCATACACTACTTTATCTAAACTCATATCTTAAAATCCAAACCATAAAATCTTGGTAATATTTGTCGTGAGTTTTCCTTGATTTTGCTGGCAAAAGATTGTTGGTCGGTGGTCAGGTGGAGTTAAATTCTCTTCAGTATCACTGCTAGACATTTTTCCGCACAATAAAAACCACGTCTTGTAAAGTTTTGAGTAACAAAAACAACAAATAAAAATTTAAATCTAGCGTATGGCGCCAAAATTCAGTTGTTACACAAGTATAAATTGAAAATTTAAAAAACCCCCGACATTCGCCATTTTGTGGCGGCGGCCATCTTGGATTTGCATAGTGCTATTCTACTAGTCAAGCACTTTCATTTGATACCCATATTGAGGGAGTTGTGACAAAATATGTAATCCGCCATTTTGTAGCGGCGGCCATCTTGGATCGATTTTCATCAAACATAGCTAACAACACTCTCGACTAACTCACCTTTCAAACAAAAAAGACAGACACACACACACACACACACGCACGCACGCACGCACGCACGCACGCACGCACGCACGCACGCACGCACGCACGCACGCACGCACGCACGCACGCACGCACGCACGCACGCACGCACGCACGCACGCACGCACGCACGCACGCACGCACGCACGCACGCACGCACGCACGCACGCACGCACGCACGCACGCACGCACGCACGCACGCACGCACGCACGCACGCACGCACGCACGCACGCACGCACGCACGCACGCACGCACGCACGCACGCACGCACGCACGCACGCACGCACGCACGCACGCACGCACGCACGCACGCACGCACGCACGCACGCACGCACGCACGCACGCACGCACGCACGCACGCACGCACGCACGCACGCACGCACGCACGCACGCACGCACGCACGCACGCACGCACGCACGCACGCACGCACGCACGCACGCACGCACGCACGCACGCACGCACGCACGCACGCACGCACGCACGCACGCACGCACGCACGCACGCACGCACGCACGCACGCACGCACGCACGCACGCACGCACGCACGCACGCACGCACGCACGCACGCACGCACGCACGCACGCACGCACGCACGCACGCACGCACGCACGCACGCACGCACGCACGCACGCACGCACACACACACACACACACACACACACACACACACAGACACGTCAAACTTATAACACCCCGTCGTTTTTGCGTCGGGGGTTAAAAATGTGCGTGCAGACTGTAGTGTCAGGTGATGTCTATTGTATAATATGGTCAATTATGGTAGCGCCACACTCTGGCCGCCGCGCCGTCACGTCTAAATAAAATCCAGGAAGAAAATATGCTCTATATTAATTCGTATAATATCTAAAATTATTATATTAGGTAATACAATAAGTCTCACGTAAACAACCAAGGATGTCACGCGAATTTCCCGCCATGGCTCAAAAATCTAGAACCCAGAGTCGTGACTCGAGCTGACCTGTACTATAATGGAGAAAAAATTATTTTATAGCATTATTTTGTAAGAATTTCCTAACAAAAAAGTGTTATAATGATTTTTTTTTAATATTATTGATGTACTCGTATGTGAATAAAGTAGGCCAATATAATATGAGTATGACACATTTTGATTTCTTAATCAGGATTTTAAGATATGAGAGTAGATAAACTCTTTTAAATTATATAATTTACTCAATTTTCTTAACGCGTTCAGAATGGTTTGTAACCTTTTGTCAGCAAATTCATGTCCTAGCTCGCGAGACGATAAAAATATACAACTTTAGTGTAAATTTTTTTCTTGCTTAGTAAAATGATTATATTACTCTCAGTTACTTTTGTGATTTATGTTATTGTGTGGACAATAATGAGTACAAATAAGTGAAATTTTTTATAAAGTTTGTTTGGTGTCGACTCAAAATTACAAGTTGTTAGTTAGGTACTTAAAGTTTAGAAGTTATTGAGATTCAAAAGGTTTATTTTCCTTTTCGCTTTTCAGTTTCTTTTTTCATCGGTTTAGGTATGTTTTCTTTACAGTTTTTACATAACACGCCTCACGAGAATCACACCTGCATTTATAATCACAAAGGCGAGGTATAAATCAGGTATGTAGGGACACCTGCCGCGTTAAGATATTAATTACGGGAGTTTAATAATAAAAGGGGATTAATTTCGCTTCATTCGGGCGAACTTTGAACATTATTGTGCCTTAACTATAGCTCTTGGGGCCTTTCTATCGCTACGTTCCGCGCCTGGCCCTAGACGTTTCATTGAATGGTGCCATTTCGCTCAGTAATCCCTTTTAAGGTTTGATTCTATAGAAGTTGCCAACTTGCATAGTTTAATACTAGGTACATTAGGTTTAACATTAGGTTTAACATGTACATGTACATTAATTGTTATTTTTAAAAAGAGCAACCGCCGAGTTTCTTACTGGTTCTTCTCGGTTGGAACGGCATTCCGAACCAGTGGTAGATTCAATTGACAATTCAAAAGTACTTGTAAAAGTTTATTTGAATAAAAAACTTTTCTATTCTATAATACTCATAAAATATATTGAGCTTATTTTTGTAACGCAAATATCTATTTGCTGATGCTTTAGAATGATCTGATCCATTATTTTTTTAACCCCCGACGAAAAAACGACGGGGTGTTATAAGTTTGACGTGTCTGTTTGTTCCCTCGTAGCGCTCAAACGGGTGAACTGATTTGAATGCGGTTTTTTGTTTGAAAGGGTGTCGGGAGTGTTCTTAGCTATGTTTGATGAAAATCGATCCAAGATGGCCGCCGCCGCAAAATGGCGGATTACATATTTTTTCACAACTCCCTCAAAATGGGTATCAAATGCTTGACTAGTAAAATAGTACTATGCAAATCCAAGATGGCCGCCACCACAAAATGTAAGTAAGTTTTTTATTTTATAGCATAGATAATGGAGAGATAAATTGATATCTGGCTTAATTTTAGATCTATTGCTACAAATATTATAATAATAGGCGTTTAATACGTTTGTATGGAGAAGCGCGTAAGAAGGGCCACCTTAAAGGGGGTCACCATATTTTAGGGGTTAGGCGGATACACCACCGAAGGGAGTCGGTTTCACAATTTTTGTGTGCGCGAAAGGAATAATCTGAGTGCTTAGTCTAAGATCGGAGCACTCGAAAACGAACTCGAAAACTATTGATCGATTTCAGAGTAAAATAGACCTAAAATGGCTTGTATTAAGGTTTGAGTTCGCCAATACATTCAGCATTCGAACACAACGAGCGCCCCAAGCATTTCGAATATGTAAAATACATATTCGAACTATGGAATTACGACTTTAAAATACGAGTATTTGAGTTCATTTTGCTCTGAATTCACTTGTGATTCGATCAATAGTTTTCGAGTTCGTTTTCGAGTGCTCCGATCTTAGACTAAGCACTCAGGTACAACATACGAATAAGCAAACTTATTATGTACCCTACTTAAACTGTAAGCCACTTTCTAAAATAAAAGTTGCAGGATCCGGGAAGCTCTGAAATTTATAACGTTTTAACTAACGTGTCTGCAGCGGAGGCTTGACTAATAGATAGCCCATGATGGCGCAGGTGACGCAAAATTGATGCTCTGTCGGGCAAATATGGCCCCGTCGAGATAATTAAGGGTTAACTGTCGACATAGGTACTGCGTTACGTCATCGAGAGGTAACGTGAAAGTGTCGCTTCACGCTTGGAACGAATTGGTACGCCTCCTTTGACTGTGGTTTTTACCTGACTACGGCAAAGTCAAAAGGAAGGGTTATGATTTTAGTAGTCTATGTATGTACGTATGTATGTATGTATGTATGTATGTATGTATGTATGTATGTATGTATGTATGTATGTATGTATGTATGTATGTATGTATGTATGTATGTATGTATGTATGTATGTATGTATGTATGTATGTATGTATGTATGTATGTATGTATGTATGTATGTATGTATGTATGTATGTATGTATGTATGTATGTATGTATGTATGTATGTGTCCGATTTTTGTATGAGATTATGTGTGTACCACCGTAGCGCCTAAACTACTGGACCGATTTTGATGAATGAGGTGTCAATTGAATCGTTGTTAAGGTGCGGGTGACATAGGCTACATTTTATTTACGAAAAAAAAACAAGAAGTGACCTTCGCACGGGATTCTAGATTATGAAATTAGTTTCAGATAGACATAACAGATGGTACCACTAGCTGCTTGCCCTACGCTTTCGCATTAAATTAATATTTTACATTAAATTAAATTATTAAGCGTAGTCGAATTTTAGTTTACGAACTTTTTCTTGTTGGTAACTATTGTACTCTAAATTAATATTTAATTGAGTTAACTGTCGACATAGGCACTTCATTATGTCATCGAGAGATAACGTGAAAGTGTCACTTGGAAGGAATTGGTACGCTTATGGTGAGGGTTTTGGTAACTTTTGTACTCTAAATTAAAATGTAATTAAGGGTTAACTGTCGATATATTATACTTCGTCACGTCATCGAAAGGTAACATGAAAGTGTCACTTCGAACCAATTGGTATACGCCTTTGATTGCTGTGTGACTTTTGTGCTTTTAATAAAGATGTAATTTTCAGGCTTTAAATTTTAATGAGGTTTGTAGCGCAAGCGTTAATAATTTCGGTGTCAGATTTTGTTCGTTAATTTATAACGACGTAGATTTTTAATTAAAAGAAGTCACGTGAAACTTGGACGTATATTATGAAACCACACAACACCTTTTCCTCTCCAGATGTGTGTGATAAGTTAATTTAAAAATTATGATAAAAATACATATAATATGGGAAAAATAAAGATACTAAATATATTTATTTATCCTAAAATATCGCAACAGCACTTATTAACACGAATTTAAGTTATAAGCCAGCTAAAGCAACTGCAATAACTTTATTTTTATACTGCAATATAATTAATATTCATAAAATTTCCCATAAAAATATTACAAGTACCTAGGTAATATTGGGAAAAATAAAAATACTTATATAAGTACTAAATATATTTATTTTCCCAATATTTTGCGACTGCACTTATTAACTTGCATTCAATTTACAAGCCATTTCACGCAATTGCAACAACTGTATTTTTCTTATCTGCTGCAGTATATCACGCTGGAAAATTCCCGAAGTGGCAATCAATATACCGTGGCACCGGTCCAAGTGTAATGCGAGTGAGTCATAATTCAAAGGATATCGCGCCTCCATAGTGAACCGGAGCGCTTTTACACCGAGTCGCATCGACGTTCTAAAATTTATGTTAGTTTTAAAACAGCACTGTGACTGACTGGCTGACAAACTATACCCAAACCGGTGGAGGAAATATACCTTAAGAACTTTGGAGGTATACTAAGGAAGGTTTATTTTAATTTCTTAATATAAGTTCTCTAGATTGAAAAGGAATAATGTATTAGTAGAAAATTTTTTTACTAAACTATCAGAAGAATTTTTTTTTACAATCGGAGGGGTGCTTGGCAGTCTATGTATGTAAAGTACGGATGTTATTATTTATTCCTTCGTAGCTCCTACCTAATTCACTAGATTTGGACTATTAAGGTGTCGTTGGATTTATATGAAAACTCTGCGTAACCTGACTGTATGACATCATGTTAAATTTTATTTGATGGCTAAGAAATACAATATCCTAACAAAAAAAAAATGTATTGAGTTTGCTATCAAATTAAAGGTTTAACGCGGTTAAATATGCACATTCTGAAAATATAACTTAACCTATATTAAAATGTAAACCTTTCCCGTGCAAAATAAAAAGACGTTGGTGCTCCAGCGCGTCGTGGCGAAGGATGGTCTGCGAGTTGTAGATTAGGTACATATTGGTATCAAATAGAGCTAACAGGTTTTAAAGGTGTACTACGAAGATTTATTCAGGTATTTTTCTATGAATATATTGCCGTGTAAAAATTTGTAACTTAGTTTATTCACCTAAAATATCGTAGCCGATATCGTGACAACGGGTTCCGATGTTACTTAGTTTGAAACTTTACCTGCCCCTACTGATTTATCGCCCCTGTAACATAAGCTTGGTCCAACTATTTTGTTGTGTATTGGCAGTGGGGGCGGGTTTACTCTACGGACCTTAATGTTATTATCATACAAAATATTATTGTGAGTTCAAAATAACAAATAAATAAAATGTTAGGTTGGCACCTATACTGAGTGCTTAGTCTCAGTTTGGAGCGCTCGAAAACTTTATAGTATAGTATACTATTGATCGAATCACAAATAAGCACTCAGATTAATAAACAAGCTATATTTTAAGAAAAATTAAACCGATTACAATATACCAAAATGATGAATAAATGAAAAGGAAAATTGGCCATGTCTTGAAAACTATACAACCGATTTTTATAAAACTTGTTATGATTTTTAAGTTGAAGTAAATGTACTTAAGCCAATATAAAAATAATGGTCACAAACTTGTTAATGTGTGGACAAATACATTTCTATATTAGTTATAAAACGTATAAGAGTGTAGTAAGGAGAGATTTTTTAAAATTCTCTTTTCTACTATTTTTCTTTACTTTACTAATGAAGTTTGTAAGAAGAAACTTTTCGATCGAATCTGTATCCATACGGACGAAATTGTGGCAGCTTGTTGAATACTAGTATAGGATCCCGCCATACAACGACCTTCACCGAGATGCTTATTTGATGAAACGTATTTTATATTTAATTTAATACGTCAATTTTTTTTTTTTCAATTATTAATTAATCATATCCTGGACTGAAATTTGTTAGGCAACCCATATGCAATATATTTATTGACATGTTAAATTAGGTATAAAATACGTTTCATCAAATAAACATCTCGGTGAAGGTCGTTGTATAGCGGGATCTTAGACCATACAAAATGATAGATTTTCGCAACCCGCATGACACAATTTCCAGTGCCATAGACTGTGTACTCTTTCATCGATTAGCGTACGCACCTGTTAATTAGACGGGTCACTAAACTGTCATCAGGATTTGTGTTTACCTCCCACATATTGCTACGAGTATTTCGATGAGTCGCATGTGAAATAGACAGATTAATTTTATCTATCTATCTATATTATATACTCGTATATACTTCATAACGATAAAAAACGTTATTTTGCAATTATGCATTGTGTTTTTTACGGTTCCTCAGTTAAACAAAGAACCTTTTTTAGGACGTGGAATTATTATTACTAAAGAACGTCACGCTGAATCCCACAAACCACTTTCGAACTTTCGTGAGGCGTAGTTAAGGAATCACGTGTCTATTTAGATTTCTTATTTACCTGTCGTGTTTTTTGATTTGATTTGACGAGTTCGTCCGTCCGTCTATCTGTTTGTCACAGTGGTTCTATTCAGAAACAAACAAAGTTCAGCACAGTTATAATTTTTTTGAAATATTTAGTACAAAATTTTGTACAGGATACCAGAAAACATGAAGTGAAATTGAAAAAAAAAAACATTACTTAATTAATATAGCATGATCCATACTACAGTATTATAAATGAAAAAGTATCTCTGTCTGTCTGTAGTCAAAAAGTAGCTCTACCACTGGAAAAAATTTGGACATGGACACAGACTACTTTTTATCCCGAAAAATCAAACATTTCCTACGGGAATTTTAAAAACCTAAATTTCACGTGTAACAGAATTAAGTGACTACAGTAAAAAAGTACAATACGCTTTGAGCGATGACGTGAAGTGAAATTTTTGAAAAAAAAATCTCGAGCGGAAAATATAAAGGCATAGTAAAAAAAAGTTTATTAATCGCTGTAGCAAAGTTTTGACGCATAAAGAAAAAGTTTTAATGGTTCGACCGGAAGGTAGGATAGATGTGAAATGAATTCATATGACCCAACTTTCGGATACCTATTATGCCTTGCCTTTTAGCGATGATTTTTCGTAGAATATAAAAAGTTTTTTTTTTCTCTTTGATATCCAAGAACATACTGATACAACTGACTGAGTTTTCATTGAAAAATTGCCGCAACTATTGAACCGATTTGGCTGAAATTTTGAGTGGAGATAGATTATGCCCTGACTTAACACATAGGCTTTACTTATTATCCTGGAAAAATCCACAGGTCCCGCGGGATTTTGAAAAAACCAAACTCTAAAGCTACAGCTATAGGTAGATTATTATAGCCAACTTCCTTGAAAGTAGGTATAAAGGTAGAAAATGGGAGCGGGAACGGGAACCGGAAATCCACGATTCCCTCAGGATTTGTGAAAAACCGAAATTCAGGCGGGTGAAGCAGCGGGCAGAAGCTAGTATCTATCTATGCTACTGAGTGTCTGATAAATTGTTTGTAGATATAAATGGTGATTTAGTCTTCGGAATATATATTTTATTTTCTCATACCCACGCTAGAGTGGGCTGTTTGCGCCGATCCGTTCATTCATCTGTTCCGTTCGATCTACAAAAACAATGATCGGAACATTGCCCACGACCGGTAAACATATTTCCCTTCCGTACCGTCTGGAGTCCTGCCAGGATCTATTGATTTCACTATGAACATCGGCCAAGTTGCAGAAATTAAGAACGATATCCATCGGTGATGTATTTGTCTTACTTAAATGATTTTCTTTTGTCTGTATGTTTGTGCGCGCATCACGCAAAAACTACTGAATGGATTGAAATGAAACTTGGCATGGTTTAAGTTTATACTATGGAGTAACATATAGGATACTTTTTATCCCGAAATTCAGCACGGCTCCCGTGCGAAAGGGGATGAAAGTTAAAATGTGTACTTAGCTGTAATTCATTAACGCGTTGTCCGATTTAATTCATTCTTTTTTTTGTTAGAAAGGAAATAAGTACTTTAAGGATTACTGGCTAATCTCTAAAAGGCTGGATCGATTTTAATGGGACTTTTACTGGCGGATGTTTACATTTTGATCTACCTAGACATCCGCCAGTGAACTTTTAACAGTTTTTAGCAAGATATGAGCTCAAAGGAGCTTAGGAAAAACAAAATAATTCCCACGGAATTGTTAAAAACCAATATCCACGCGAACGAAGTCGCGGGTATCCGCTTGTTCCTAATAATACGAGTTGATGCCCGCGACTTCGATATATATCGAAACGAACATTTTTTGGGGTTTTCTTTCACGGTTTGTTGCGATTTCTAGCTCTGAAATGAAATATACTTATATTACACCCAAAATATTATGTTGTTTATAATTATGTGCGGAGGCTTATAAACAATTAAGTTAATGAGCCCGGCGATGCTCACTAAAACTCACAGGCGAGCACCAGCCCTGTGCACGATGCAGTAAAGTCATAACATTTTTAATTCGAAACATTTGCATAATACGAAACACAAAAGCTAACACCGTCCACTCAATTATCCGAATGGCCCCAACCAGTGGCACTACGGGGCGCGCGGAATATTCATGAGCCGCGCAATGAAATTGATTTACATTTAAACAATAAAATGTTTTGTCGGTCTTCATTACAAAGTTGCATCATTGTTGTAATGGGTGTGTTGGCTCCTACACCCTACATTCCCACTGCTGGGCACAGGCCTCCTGTCTTACAGCACAGATGGATATCCTTCCATCTCTCACCCCTTTATAATATGAATAGTTGTCCTTTTATATCCTCTGGCATCGTTCCCGGGGGAATACTTTTCCGGGATAAAAGTATCCTATATCCGCCTCCATGATGCAAACTGTATTTGTGTCAAGTTTCGGCTCAAAAGGATACCGTTCTTGAGGAAACTCTTTTCTGGGATGAAAAGTATCCTATATCCGTATCTCTGTGTCAATTTTCAGCTCAACTGAATGGACGATATGCGAATGCATAAAGGACGCCCTTCCCGTGGAAATTATATTCGGGATGAAAAGTATCCGAGGTCTTCTTAACTGAAAGCCTAAATACTAATTTTCATGGATAGATATAACTTGGTAATGACGTGAAAAACAATGGACTTGCATACAAACTTTCATCCTATGTATATAACTTCCCCCTATTTCAACCCCTTTAAGCCTTTTTTTCGGGATAAAAGGAAGTCTCCAAAATCTAATTTATCTTTGTACCAAATTTCATCAAAATAACTCAGTGATTTAGGCGTGAAAACGTAATATACAGACATACAGATAGACAGACAGAGTTACTTATATTAGTATGAGTTAGATCAAAATAATAATTTACATATTATAATATACTTTGATATTATGTTACACTATGTAAGCTTGTTGGTACATGTTCTGTCGGGGAAGTGTTTCAACCACGTTTCAACGCCACCCACTCGAACTTACAAATACAAACCAACTGAAAACTTAACTGTGGATTTCTGGAACTAAGTTATACTTAGTGTTTGGATAGGCTGTCTACAGACTAAACATTAATTTGTATAAAATCAGACGTATTTTACGACGACGTAGATTCCAGAGTTTTGGGGTGTAAGTGGCCCAAATTTCACCTATGTGGCCAAAGTCAACCTCACCTGCGCGCGGTGCACCCTGCCAATAATATGCTAACGAGGCCCTGACGCTCTCAGTACCCTCTACGGGTCGTTATGCCTGATACCACACAACTTAATCTTGATGGTGTTACCGCTTTGTGGTAGGATTCTACCCCAAATCCACCTGGCTAACGACCACACTTCAGCCGTAATCTGCCGTAAAGCATCCGATACGGCATTGTTATAAAACAAAGAGTTTCCAAAACGATGTTCTTTTTTCAAGAAAACATCAACGCTTTGTTAAGCCAAAGGCGTAAAACGCTAAGCAAGACATAATGATTAGACGTTTTGAAGTCTACGAATAGAGACGATCGTGAGAAATGTATTTTACTAACTGATGCATGTGACTTCGCCCAAGTAGATTTAGGTTTATTGAAAACCCCGCGGGAACTTATTTTTTTTTTCTTTTGGACGTTAAGAGGTTGGTTTGGGAGGTTTTTTTAGGAGTAATCCTACTAATATCATAAATGTGAAAGTGTGGATGTTTGGATGTTTAGATGTTTGGATGTTTGGATGTTTGGATGTTTGTTACTCAATCACGCCGCAATTACTAAACCGATTTGGCTGAAATTTTGAAAGGAGATAGATTATACCCTGACTTAAAACATAGGCTACTTTTTATCCCGGAAAAATCCACAGTTCCCACGGGATTTTGAAAAAAACCGAAATCTCTAGCTACAACTATAGGTAGATTACTATAGCAAACTTCCTTGAAAGTAGGTGTAAAGGTTAGAAAAGGGAGCGGGAATGGGAACCGGAAATCCACGACTCCCTCGGGATTTGTGAAAAACCAAAATTCACGCGGGCGAAGCCGCGGGCATTCTCTAGTAGTAGCATAAGATAATAATAGCATAGATTAAAGAAAACTTATAAGTAGACTATTATAATCTTTGGTAGTAGTGTCAAAAAGCAGATTGGCCAATCTGCTGCCACTCCAACAACAGCATATTCGATAGGTATCCGGCGGTTCATCAAGTGACTCATGCAAATGTAGTTAGGGGTCCGTTGCTACCATGAATTTCAATTAGCCGGGGATTATCTGTATCTTATGCGGCTTTGATTACGTTGTCTACTACGAAATCGAGCGAAAATTGAAACATTGGTTGCTAGTGGCGCGCCTTCGATTGTGAATTCTGAAGTCAAAATGAGGAGCAACAGATCAAACCATACTAACTCCATCAATATAAATTTTGAGATAAGGCCATAGATAATTCAGGTAAAACGTTTTGAAATAGCAACATACTTGGATTTAATATTTTTTGAAACGATAGGCACATTTTGTACTTTTATAAAATAGAAATTAAGTAATATGGTTTGTATAAACGTAATTTTTCTATTTGAAATCATATTTTTTGATTGGACGGAGTAAATACATTTTGATTTGTTACTCTTCAAATTGCAAAATATAAAAAAATATATAAATGGCAAAGTCCGATTTAGGACAAAACAAGGTAATTTTTGCTTGCGATCAATTATTTACTGTCTGGAGTTCCATTAAAATTCTAACTGAAAATATAGTATATTTTATAAATGAAATAATAATATGAAACACGAATACATATGTGTTTAATTTTTGAACTTTACTAATTTCCCTAAACAACAGAGTATATTTTCTATTTGTTTTTAATTTTGTAGATTAACTCAGTTTTAAATGCTTTAAATTTATTTTTTTGCCATGTATGAGCAGCCTTAAACTTCAAAGCCATTACAAAGTTTGCATCCATGTAATGCGAGGCAGTGCTAAGTAAACAAGGCAAGATAACGAAAGGGGACGTCTTTCTCTAAATCTAATTTTAATACTTAATCTATCCAAATTAACGGTTAATTTTTTTGTTATTATGCATAAAAACAACAAAATTAATTGACATAAATTATAATCTAGTTTAACATTCTTCATTCAAATAGTTAAACCCGGTCATAACAATACCGTTAAATCTTTCCGTACCTACATTTCGACAAAAACATCAGTGTTATACTGACCACAAAGCGCTAGGGTAAATTAATTGTAGTACACAACAAAATGGCGGAATTAAATGAAATAACAAATCAAGGCCCCACGCATACCTGTTCCCGTTGGCCGTAACGGTGAGACCGCAAAATTTAGATAAGATCCATTACAAAAGGTCCGCTCGGACCGCGTCCAGTGTTTTGTACACGCGTAACATTTGTTTGTGCTGCGTGTTACACCGATGTGATATCTATACTAATAAATAAAATTGAAGTGTCTGTCTGTAATATCGAAATAACTACCTCATATTAAGCTCATATGGTTATTTGAACGCTACCATAACCGAATCACACGTTTTTAAAATTTTTGTCTGTCTGTCTGTCTGTCTGTCTGTCTGTCTGTTTGAACGGGCTAATCTTCGGAACGGCTGAACCGATTTTGACGGGACCTTCACATACAAGTAGAAAATTAACCAGGGAGTAACATAGGCTACTTTTTTAACCGACTTTCAAAAAAGGAGGAGTTGTGTTTTTCTACCTATGTACACCGATATCTCCGAGATTTCTGAACCGATTTGCGTAATTTTTTTTTTAATCGATAGAGAAACAATGCGACCCTATTTTGCAAAAAATTTGGATTCCAACTCCTCAATCCTGATGCTGTAGGGGACCTAATCCCCAAAACTAATGGGTTTTAGAAACTTTCGGTTATTTAAATTGATATTGGGGGTTTCAAGAAACCAGTTCCAATTAAAGACTTTATCGTTGAATGAACTCGAGTAGGTACATATCCAACTCCTCAACCCTGATGCTGTAAGGAATTGTATTCCGAAATCGTGGGGATCCCACAGGATTTTTCCGTTTTGGGGACGGGTTTCTACAGATAAGCTACTTTTTGTTCTGGAAAATCAAAAGTTCCCACGGGATTTTTAAAAACATAAATCCACACGGGCGAAGCCGTGGGCATCAGCTAGTTTGAAATAAATATTACCTACACATTAATTACACTTATCACAGAGATACTTTAACTAGGAAGTATTCGGATTCCTTGTATACTTTCTTTATATATACTTTCTACTACTATACATTATCGGCCCACTACATGGCACCGGTTTCTTCTCTGAAGAAGGCTGACGGGGTCTAGGTCATAGTTCACCAAGCATGGCCAAGTGCGGATTGGTAGACTTCACACACACTTGAGAACATTATGGAGAACTCTCAGGTGTGTAGGTTTCACCACGAAGTTTTCCTTGACCGCACAACTTCCGCACAAGCACACGCTCGAGCTTGAATTGAATTATTTTGTTTGTTAAACAAGTATAAATTAAAAATTTAAAAAACTCCCAACATTCGCTATTTGTTGGCGGCGGCCATCTTGGATTTGCAATAGTGCTATTCTACTAGTTAAGCCCTTTCATTTGATATCTATATTAAGGGAGTTGTGAAAAAGTATGTAATCCGCCATTTTGTAGCGGCGGCCATCTTGGATGGATTTTCATCAAACATAGCTAACAACACTCTCGACTAATTCACCTTTCAAACAAAAAAAACCGCAAACAACTCGGTCCACCCGTTTGAGCGCTACAGGGGAACAGACAGACACACACACACACACACACACACAGACACGTCAAACTTATAACACCCCGTCGTTATTGCGTCGGGGGTTAAAAACGTAGGTACATAACTAAAAGTTTAGTTGCGTGCCGGGGATCGAACTCGGTTCCCTCGAAAGGGAGATCGAGGACTTAACCACTAGGCTATCACCACTTAAATCTATACATATAATAAAATCGTAGAATTGCCGTATCTGTACATTGAAGATTTTTGCAAAATAATAACTGGGGGATGTTAGGGATAAGTAATAGAACGTAAAAAAGCTATTTTTGAAATTTTTGTCTGTTTGTCTGTTTGTCTGTTTGTCTGTTTATCTGTTTGTCTGTTTGTCTGTATGTTTGTGCGCGCATCACGTAAAAACTACTGAATGGATTGAAATGAAACTCGGCATGATTTAAGTTAATACTATGGAGTAACATATAGGATACTTTTTATCCCGAAATTCAGCACGGTTCCCTTGGGAGAGGGGATGAAAGGCAAAATGTGTACTTAGCTGTAATTCGTTAACGGGTGGTCCGATTTCATTCATTTTTTTTGTTAGTAAGTAGATACTTTAAAGACTACTGGCTAATCTCCGAAAGGCTGGACCGATTTTGATGGGACTTTCACTAGCGGATGTATACATTTTGATGTACCTAAACATCCGCCAGTGAACTTTTAACAGTTTTTAGCAAGGTTTAAGCTCAAAGGAGCATAGGAAAAACAAAATGATTCCCACGGGATTATTAAAATCAATATCCACGCGAACGAAGTCGCGGGTATCCGCTCGTAATAATATAAAAGTCCTCCCGACAGAATTTCGGCCACAGTGGCCAATCTCGACCGATGCGGAGACTAGCCATCTACGCAGGAAATATTATAGTGCACAAGTGTGTGCTTAAACACAGGTGCACTCTCTATTCACTCACTCTCATAGTCCGATGGGATGCCATGCGACACGGCCGGAGAGAGATTAGGCGCAGGACCGACGGCTTTACGTGCTCTCCGAGGCACGGGGGTGTATCTAACACCACCAACTTCCAACTCCGGGCTGGCACTGAGAATTTATTGACAGAAAACTTAATAGCTCATAATTTTTTTTTTGCCCGACCCGGGAATCGAACCCAGGACCTCGTGATCCACAATCGAACTTGCTAACCGCTAGACCAACGAGGCAGTTGGACCGATGGGATATATCCCATCTACGAGTCTATGCAAATAAATACAAACTATAAAAAAAATTAACCGACTTCAATAAAGTACCGAAATAAGCCACACCGTCACACGTACCTACTCGTAAGTCCGACTGCAATATACCGAAATAAAGAATAACTGAAAAGGGAAAAGTGTCCATATAAATTAATCAATCGATTTTGATGAAACTTGCACTGTTCCCTAAGTCGAAGTATATTATGTAAGCCAATAAAAATTAACTGACCTGTCTGACGGCAATGATGTGCTATTCTGACTTATCAAGAAAATCTTATTATAAAAGACCAAAAAACCAAAGTCCTCGAATAGTGCGTGATTCGGCTAAGTCTCATGCGGCTCTGAGGCTTAGCCGAAGTGGCAATGAGCGAGGCACATAGTTCGAAGAACCCATAGACGATGGTGTCCCAAGTGCTGGAACATAGAGACCTCACACCGAAAAGCGTAGTGTTGTTAGAACTCTTGCCCCTATATGGACGACGACTAACTCGCTGGCGGCACGGCTTTGCGAGTAGGGTGGTAACTACTGCCGAAACCTCTCACCAGGCCAGACCAGAGACAATTTTAGAAATTATAAATTCTCAGATTCACAGGGAATCGAACCCAGGACCTCCCAGTTATCCCTCAACGCTCACCAAGAAGGTCGTCACAAGTATAAATTAAAAATTAAAAAAAACCCCGACATTCGCCATTTTGTGGTGGCAGCCATCTTGAATTTACATAATGCTATTCTACTAGTCCAGCCCTTTCATTTGATACCTTTCATTTGATATTGAGTTGTGAAAAATATGTAATCCGCCATTTTGTGCCGGCGGCCATCTTGGACCGATTTTCATCAAACATAGCTAAGAACATTCCCGGCTAGTTCACTTTTCAAACAAAAAAAAACCGCATTGAAATCGGTTCACCCGTTAGAGCGCTACGGGGGAACAAACAGACAGACACACACACACACACACACACACACACGTCAAACTTATAACACCCCGTCGTTTTGCGTCGGGGGTTAAAAGTATTATCATGATGTAAAACGGTGTGAGCGGCGGCCTACGGCCCGACAGAATGTCCACACCCTCTATTACTGGGGTGGCGTGACGACGTCATTACGGGCGGATGAAAACAGCTATGGACCATTTACCTTCTGTATTCGCTACCTAAAGATTACACTCGCTTACATTGGTATCCATACCCCATGGCGACAAACTCAGATGGGTAACTACCCTAGTTTTGCTTAGGTACAGGAGATTGGTGTATGATTATAATTTTGTCATCTTATCTATTATTATTAGTAGTTTAGTAGAATTCGCTCGCGTGTATTTAGGTATCTTTAAAAACTCTGTAATATAAAAACTATAGATAGTCTGATTTTTCATCATGATCAACCCATTACCGGCTCACTACAGAGCACGGGTCTCCTCTCAGAGTGAGAAGGGTTTTGGCCATAGTCTACCACGCTGGTCAAGCGGATTGGCAGACTTCACACACCTTTGAGAACGTTATGGAGAACTCTCAGGCGTGCAGGTTTCCTCACGATGTTTTCCTTCACCGTTAAAGCAAGTGATATTTAAATACTTAAAACGCACATAACTCCGAAAAGTTAGAGGTGCGTGCCCCGGGATCGAACCCACGACCTCCGATTAGAAGTCGGTCGTCCTAACCACTAGGCTATCACAGCTTTTTTTTTTGATTTTTAATTCGGTGGAATTCTGGCAGTTGTCATTTTATAAATACATACATATACATTCCGTGTAATTCTGAGAGTTGTCATTTAAAAATAGACCGAGTAATTTGTATGAAAAACAGGGTTACCACCTGAAAACGATTTTACCCCAAACTAAAGTAAGTACCTAACTGAAGTATCTGTTAGGCATTTGTAATATCAACATGAGGCAATTGATTTTTATTTATATGTAAGTTTTGAATTTATTATCTTTTTTGTGGGAACTGTTTTATCTCTGGTATCATTAAGAAACGTCAGAATTCCACGGAATAAAAAATCAGAGTATAGAATGAATTATTTAACAGTTCAAGTAGCTACCTAATTGTACGGATTACGACTGTATTTTATATTATACTAACTGATGCCAGCGACTTCGTCCGCTTGGATTCTTATAAATCTCACTTGGGGGTGGAATTTCCAAAATTCCTGAAACACGTAATTCTTTATTTTTAACCGACAATAGAAATACCGATTTTCATTGATATAACTTTAAAAATGACGGACTTTCATACAAACTCTCATCCCATATTTTACCCACTTGGGGGAAGAATTTTTTTAAATCCTGGAATATACATTCTTTATTTTTTATCGAAAGCCCAAATACCAATTTTCATGGATATAACTTGAAAAATGACAGACTTTCATACAAACTTCCATCCCCTATTTAACCCCCATAGGTGTGGAATTGGCAGTAATCCTTTCTTAGTGTGCGCTTACGTCATAAAAGGAAGCTACTTACTGTGAAAATTTCAAGTTTCAAGCTTCAGTGGTTTAGGCTGTGTGTTGATGATCAGTCAGTCACTCAGGACAAGCTACTTTATATTATTATAATAGATAGACAATAGATTATATACACGAGTAGATAGCGTTCACGTGCCAGTTTAATATATAAAAATAAATAATTAGGACAGAATTTCCCCCGAGCATGGAACGCGCATTTACCGTCTTTGTAGGAAAGTCGAGAATGCAATAAATTGAGCTAACAAGCAGGGCCCACGTAGCGGAGGTAATATGGTAATATAAGTCAATTTGATTTAGATTCTATCTGCTACGTGATATCGGGATTCTTGGATAAATAATATTTATTGTCAGTATACCTAGTCGTTGTAGCGGCTAGCTGTACCTACGGTCAGTAAAAATACTTAGAAAGAAGGAGAGTTTTTTTTTAAATACTCACACATACACACACGGTCGTCTGTTCCTAAAGTAGGCAACTTAATCCCTGTGTTATAGGTAACTGCAGCCGACTGATAGACATATTTACATATAAATACATATATATTTTAATAAAGGTATACATACATACATACATACATACATACATACATATAAATACACCCAGACTCGGGGCGGGAATCGAACCCGTGACCCCGGAGTGGAAGGCAGGGTCACTGCCAACCGCGCCAACGGGCCAGTTGTTTATTTGAGATGAAATAATATGTATAAAAACTTATATGTTAATTATAATAATATGTATATATAACAATATTACGCGATCACTAATTATAATTTGGGAATAGATACCGTAAGTTCGGCATGCTACAATACGACGACGGTGTCAGCGATAAGGATCAGCATGAACCATCGGTAGTTGTGGCGGAGCCACCTTCCCTCCAACCTCAGCCCCAACACAGCGCGCCCTGCGTGCAGCCGCCTGGGCCGCACGCAGTCTGCTTTGCGCCGCGCCGCGCAACACGCTCACTAAGGGTCCCGGACGGGTTCGAAACTAGTCGGGCATACTCCGACAAAAATACACGTGAGATAAAGCCGTTGTTTCAGTTCCGTAAAATCCATTGCAATGTTTGTGCATCAAAAAAAAATATTGGTATAGATCGACCAGAATCTCATGAAAAATAAGGAAATTAAATTTTGTAGTAAGCAACACTACGGCTGCCCTAGCGATAAACAAAGTAACTGACATTTTTTGTGAAATTGACTTTTTTGCATTAACAAAAGTTTTATGTCGAGTAGTTTTTTACCACAGTTTAATATTTCAAATAACTTGAACCGTTTACTGAAATTTGAATTGCTCAAACAAAGTAACTGCACACACTAACCCGGAATATAAATGCAAAACCAAGTAAACAAAAAGCACAACACAAAAACAAAGTAATTGGATGTTGATTACCTTGTTTTTGTACTTAAAATGCAGTTGCTTGATTTTTCGTTTCGTGAAACGATCCCAGGTAAGGTGTTCTGAATGTGATTACTTTGTTTATTGCACTAGGGCAGCCGAGTTAACCTAGTGTTGCTTACTACAAAATTTAATTTCCGTATTTTTCATGAGATTCTGGTCGATCTTTACCTACGTAATTGTCGTTTTGAAATAAATATTAGTTAATTCTGATTCAGATAATTACGTACATGAAAAAGCGCTAGGTTTTCAACCGCAACCACAATCGATGTGTAATTTGAATGCTGTAGGTAGATAGGCACTTTGACGATGCGGTTACTGCACGCACTAAATGTTCAATTTGTCAGCGGCCTTGTTTCGTATTTGGTTTACGTCCGTTTCCTATATTCAATTCTGTGATTCAATCTATCTCAAATAAATATATCTATTTATTCCCTAGCAACGTCGCGTTGTTATTTTCAACAAATCCTAAAAAAACCATACAATTTCTGACAAACAGATTTGCATTCCGGAGATTGACATAGGGTACTTTTCATCCCGGAAAATCAAAAGGTTCCCACGCGTAGCGTTCCAGAGATTGACGAAGGCTACTTTTCATCCCAGAAAATCAAAATGGGATTTTTAAAAAACCTAAATCCACGTTGACAAAGTCGTAAACATCAGCTAGTTAGTAGGCAATAAAACATCGTAGTACCAGAGAGGTCGTCCTACTATTATAGAATATCTACTAATAATTTTTCACTTAATTGAGACCTTCTTTTCTATCAATAGAAGGTAAATCAATACGCCAAAGTTTGCCAAGAAAGCCTCTCCATTGGTCTACCGTTTCCTTTTTAACCCCCGACGCAAAAACGACGGGGTGTTATAAGTTTGACGTGTCTGTGTGTGTGTGTGTGTGTGTGTGTGTGTGTGTGTGTGTGTCTGTTCCCCTGTAGCGCTCAAACGGGTGGACCGATTTGAATGCGGTTTTTTTTGTTTGAAAGGTGAATTAGTCGAGAGTGTTGTTAGCTATGTTTGATGAAAATCGATCCAAGATGGCCGCCGCTACAAAATGTTAGATTACATATTTTATCACAACTACCTTAATATGGGTATCAAATGAAAGGGCTTGACTAGTACAATAGCATTATGCAAATACAAGATGGCTGCCGCCACAAAATGGCGAATGTCGGGGGTTTTTTAAATTTTTAATTTATACTTGTAGAGATATTTCATATTAGTAGAGCGCGTGATGTCTTAAAACATTGTCATGCATTGATGTAAGATAGATATATATTACATTAAGTATCTTAGGATGTAAGTCTAAGATATTGTAATATATACTCTAAATAGATGTGCGATAACATCTGTCAGGTGGTCACAAGGTTTTTAATGACACGTGACGATGACACGTGACGTGCTAGTGATGTTACTATCGATATTTTGACTGTGAGGATCTATAGGGACACAATATGCGTGTTTAAATATGTGCACCATAATCTAATATTACATTATGCGAAAGTGTGTCTTTCTGTCTTTTACCTTTTCAGGGCCCAATCGATTTGGACGAAATTTGGTACACAGACAGCTTGCATCCCGGGAACCGATATTTAAGGCTACTTTTGTCTTGCAGTATGAAAGCGTTCCCACAAGATTAATAAAAACCTAAGCCCATGTGAATGAAATCTCGGGCATCATCTTGTTACGAAATAAAATAATATGTTTCGTTTAGTATATTTTTATTATAAATTATATAATAAACTTACAGGTATTTTTGATGTTTTTATCTTTACTTTTTTCAAAAATTCTAGGCTAAAAAAATTATAGCGAGCTGGATGTGGAAAACTGGTTAGGGTACTCTAAGGGATCTCGAAAACTATCTATCAGACGTAAAAACATGGTTCAATAACTAAAAATGTGCAAAACCTTAAGCACTTTGGTGAACCGAGAAAAAAAGATGACCAACAAGTTAAAAAAATGTCGTCTATATATATATATACAAAGCACTCGTATTACGGCCCTTAAAAACAATCAACAACTTCTGGTATAATTATTCTAATACTTAATAGGTACTTGAAACCTTTGATGATCTGGTGAAACAAAGATGACCATTGAACAAAAAAACATGGTCCTCAAGAACTGTCAGTCAGAAAGTTGTGGCACTATATTATTATTTAAGCGAAGCGATTTGCCTCCTCGTTACTATTCGAACCGCTAGAATATGAAATACCCTTCCGGCACAAGTTTCCCTCTCCACTTTTAATATGATACAGTATGTTTTTTTTTATCTGGGATAATATGGGGAAATCCAAAACCATAGGAATCAATACTGTCCCAGTTAAAAGAAATGCAAGGTAGTCTTTGGGGACTGCTGGTAGAAGTGATCAAGGATTAAAGTTTAAACAGTATAGGTACATATAGCTCATGGGAAGCATGCGGTGACGGCGAGTTTCACGCTTTTTGTTCACCCAAAAAGTAGGTACACATATATAGACAGTATACATATAGATCATGGAAAGCGTTCAGTGACGAGCGAGTTCCATAATTTTTGTTCACCCAAAAAATGCTCAACGCGCCTAAAGAAGTTTTCACTTCAAAAACACACTGTATACCTTCAAGACAAGAGTGAATAGGCATCTTCAAGGTAAGTAAGCTCCATCTTGAGTTTTGGCAGGAAAATCGTAGGAATGGCATACCTATAGCTCTCGTTTTATTTTCATTAATTTTCTGCATTTTTGAGTTTTATTGCATGAAGTAGAAGGCATTTTATTAAATACTAGGTGATCCCCGCAACTTCGTTCGCGTGGATATAGGTTTTTATATAGGATCGGATCGGATCCCATAATTATTTTATGTACCTAAACTAAATGTAGCCTAAGTTACCCTTATAATATCACCTATCTGCCATAGAAAGTTCCGTTAAAATCCAGCCGTTTCGGAGTTTAGCTGATACAAATAGACAGACTGAAAAACATAAGTCTAAACGCACACCAGTTTAAAATAAGCCGTATGTTCAAAGATCCGGGTCCCAAGTTATTTGAACCCAATAAATGTCTGTCATTTCTGAACTAAAAAACCTATGACCTTGAAATATTTACGGGACAATACATACTTTATGTACTACCTTTCTAACAAAAAAAGAATGAGTAAAATCGAACAACGCGTTAGTGAATTACAGCTAAATACACGTTTTAACTTTCTTCCCTTCTCCCTAGGGAACCGTGCTGAATTTCGGGATAAAAAGTATCCTATGTCCTACCTCGGAGTATAAACTCAAATCGTACCAAGTCGTCATTCGAATCCATTCAGTAGTTTCGGCATGATGCGCAGCCAAGATACAGACAGTTCTATAATATTATAGACTAGCATCTGCCCGCGGCTTCGCCCGCGTGAATGTCAGTTTTAAACAAATCCCGAGGGAATCGTGGATTTCTGGTTCCCGTTCCTGCTCTCTTTTCCAACCTTTATACATACTATCAAGGAAGTTCGCTATAGTAATCTACCTATAGCTGTAGTTATAGATTTCGGGTTTTTCAAAATCCCGTGGGAACTGTGCATTTTTCCAGGATAAAAAGTAGCCTATGTGTTGCCAATGCATGCAACACAGCAAACTATTGCAATAATGTGTTTGTGAGCGTGATTTACCGAAGAACAGTCAGCGCCCTCTATGGCGTTTTTGGAAGTTTATATCTATTTTAGTCCCACAGGAATACTTTTCCGGAATAAAAGCCTATGTGTTAAATCAGGGCATAATCTATCTCCATTTAAAATTTCAGCCAAATCGGTTCAGTAATTGCAGCGGAGAAGAGGAATTAACATACACACACACACACGCACGCACACACACACAAACACACACACACACAAACACACACACACACAAACTTTCGCCTTTATAATATTATTGTGATTGTAATAGTTCTGTAAACGTGCATAAGTGAAGTGGAGATTAAGTGAAGAGGACTGCTCCGTCGAATGTCAATGAAACCACAGAAATACCACATTCCTGAAGCAGTTGAATACATTGACGTACAAGCATAGCTTTTTGCTCAGATGTGATGGACTTTATTAAAAAATAGCCAACTGGTATTTTCCAAGTGTCATTTAAACATGTGACCATGAAAGTTAAAGCTTGTGTAGCTACGGGCACGGAATCTGAATCCAATTCGCAACCAACATTTACAAAACCATAATAATTTTGATTGTGACTGTTCCATTCAATTAGTTTTCGGATAGCCATTTCATCAATAGCTAACGCACAATACAAAGTGTGATCGGTGTTTTGTTGTACTCGCAATTTAATAGTTTCAAAAGCTTCTGACGTAAATCCGGGATTGCAATCGATTCCCTTGTACCAAGCAGAAATGGTCCTCGGATGAGGCAGAACATTTTGAAATTGATCTCGTATAAATGTGTATGACTTTGGCGACAAGTAATGCAGTGTTACAGCGAATTTTTTTATTTCCTGGCTGTACTCCCTGGTTAACGATTCACCTCCTTGTTTTTGTAAAAATCTCTTTATAAGGTCATTTTTGTTTATATTTTCTAAAATGGTTAAATATTCAGTCTCAATATTTTCTCCTTTCAGCCTATCCATTAATATATTATACAGGTTGGCATTTTTTAAGCTTATACGCGAAAGCCTCTTTGTGAGAGTGTTTATTTTACGTAGGCGTCGCTGAGAAACTTTTTTGACTCTTTCTAGTTCTCGCTGCAATCTTGATATTGTTCTTTCATATTGATTGCTTGCAGCCCCTATAGCCGTGTTACATCCTTGAGTTATAACGGTTAGCGGCTCCTGAAGCTTCAAAGACTGGGCTGATGATTGTATATCACAAACATCCATCATAGGGTCCATAGATACCGGTGCCGTTGCCTGTACAAAATATACATATCAATATAATTTTGTTACCTATGTTGCGCCTTCTAGAACTGAAATAAAATCGAGTCTTTTTGGAGTCGATGAAACTTTATAAACGGTGTTTCAAAAATACGATCATACAAGCTATTTTTAAGAAAAACTAAACCGACTTCGGTCCAGCAATCTTAGAGAAATCGGTGTACCAGTCAAAAATATTAGTGACATATGGGTACATTTATGCACAAAACTTCGTACATAAGAATGGTAACTAGGTGTGTTATATACTAAAACCTTCCTGAAAGCACTATGTAGATTACAATAGTGAATTATTTTATATTTTATTCTATTCCTCTGCATCACAGACATCCATTGGTACCGGTTCTCTTGCCTTGAATTAAAAAGAATCAGGCGTGGTAGAACATTTTTCACGTTTCGCTTCAGCGTTTTTCATACACCAATAACAGCTTTTAGGGTAAAAGTTTTAAAACGTAACGCCTTGAAATGGGTTATGGGATGGGGGGAGGGAGAGGGTAAATCATCCAGTGTTGAGGTTAGAATTGATTATCGTTGTTTTCTTAAAAACGATGAATTACCTTATTATAAGAGTGTTAGCATTATAATCGTGGACCAAATATCTATCACTATTACTCTTTTTAACTCTGAATTCGTGCTAAAGACTATTAAATCCAACCCTAGTATTTGCATGTAATTTGATGATAATATTTTTACAAATATCTGATATTATTATAATTACCAATGTGTCTATATGCGGCAAAAATAATGTCGGTAAAGCATCTAACTTTAAGCGCCTCCATTTTAAATTTTTTTTGGGTACAAATAAATTAAGTGTGAAGTGTTTTGAACAAACATGACTGTATTTCTGTGGTGTCCAATATTGCGGTTTTATTCTTTGTGCCCATTCATTTCTTATTTTTGGATCCTTTGGAAATCTGTAACAAATAAAAATTTAGCGATCTTGATACAACAATCTAGCACGCGGAAATACACGTGAGTATTCATTATGTGTAGCGGCTATGGAATCTAATGTTCAAAAATTTTATCGCACGTAATCGATATGCAATTTTAGTACATCACTATGCTAAAAAACAACCTCTATTAGTCAATAGAAAATGTTTAAAAAATAGGCAAAAATCGGTGTAGAATTGAACACGACGATGATTTCCAAAACTACAAATTACGTTACATAATTTTAGACTACATCAATAAATAATTAACATAAAAAAACTATCAAAACTCACCGATGAAATGATAATGTTTCTTTTCGTCCGCTATGGGAATTACATCCTTCCACAGCACAGGACATAATAATAAAACTACGGAAAATTTATCAAATATAACTTAAGATCAAACATTTATAAATTCTTGGAAGAAGAACACCAAAATAATAAAAATTTATCAGCCTCGTGATGAATGTTTTTGGAAAATTATGATGCGACTAAATTCAATAATGACACATGCAAAAACAATATCTAAGCAATCCATAAAGTAATGAGGATTTATGAGACATACCTATTTAATTTGGTAGGATTAAATTTATTAAAATATAACAAATAAGTCCATTTGACAATCAATTTAGTGACACGGTTAGAAATAATAAAAAGCAAGTGCGATTCGGTGTTTCATTTACACCTAGACAGGAGTCATTTAGGTTGGGTGAGTACAATAACTTGAAATTAAGTTCACTCTTAATCTGAAATCTCTTAGTTAATATATCAATGATGTAAGTACAAGATTTTGACATTGCATCTGCCAATCTCCCAGCAGACCAGACCAGAGACAATGAGGAAGTTTCCTGAAGTTGAAAATATCATATTGAACACAATTGTAATATAATTTAGATTAAAACTAATAAATCAGTGAAAAAAAATTTGAAATCCATCAATAAATGACGGAGAAATTAATTATTTAAGTTCGTGTATTTTAACGCAAAATTTCTCACTCGAGTATGACGTCACCGCGTCTATTCGGAGTTTTTCCGTGTGAATTTTCTTGTTTTACCAATTTCTCCAAGATTTCTGAACTGATTTGCGTGATTCTTTTTTTAATTGACAGCTGAGGATGTTTGCAAAATGGTCCCATAGATTTTATCGAAAAAAATTTTTAACCTTTTTTTTCGAAAAACTATGGGACCATTTTGCAAACATTATCAGCTGTCGATTAAAAAAAGAATCACGTAAATCGGTTCAGAAAAAATACCTCTGAGTGGTTTGTATGATGTTACACGCTGGAGCGCCGCGTGAAACGAAATTAGCAACTTTGAAGTTCAATATAGAAGATAATTTAATAATTGTTTCAGATTTTTGTTTTATTTAACTTAAATTTTTATAATAAATTTAAAAAAAATTATTGGAAACTTGTCCATTGAGAAAATAACAAATTCACAAATTGTCCCTGCCAGGAATCGAAGTCATTACCGCCCGCTTATAAGAACCGTCAGGAGCTAGGTTCAAGCTTACGTCTTTGAAAGCAATAGATAGGCGCACTTTCATCTGAACCTCTATGAACTATCTCTATGTGCTCAACGCCTCTATATTGTTTTAGTGTCCCTGAATGATATATCGGTATTTAAAGAAAACAACTCCATCGCGCCAGTCTTAATATAATATTTGTCGAGGAAGCCGTTAGCTTCAATATTTACTGCAGAAAATAGAAAAAGGAAAGTCAACGTTAATAGTGTTGGGGAAACGAGACTCAGAAATGGCATTTCACCCGACTAGCGACAGCAAAAAGAGGGGTTGTTATTTTAGCAGTTTGTTTTCTCTAAACCGAATAACTACAATCTATACTTATGAAAAGACTTGTCCTGACTGACTGATCTATCAACGCACAGCCTAAACAACACTGAAGTTATAAACATTAAATTTCGACATTAGGGTTCCTTTTACAACGTAGGTGCTCTCTAAGAAGGGATTATTGGAAATTCCACCCCTATAAGTGGGTGGGTAATAAGGGATGAAAGTTTGTATGAAAGTCCGTAATTTTTAATGTTATATCCATGAAAATTGTTACTTGGGCTCATGGTTAAAAATAAAGAACAGCAAGTTTCAAGATTTTTGGAAATTCTACCCCCAAGTGGGTTATATAACGTTTCTAGTTGTTAAATAGAAGATGAAGGTTTAATTTATAAACCCTTGGCAGCGGTTGGTGCTTGGCGGCACGTTTCTGCCTGTAAGATGGTAACTAGCCACGAATGAAGCCTCCCACCAGACCAGACCAGACAATTAAAAAAATATTATTTGTCCCTGCTAGGAACTGAACCCTGGACCTTCCACTCATTTAAAACCACAGCGCTCACCACTGCGCTAGGGAGGTCGTCAGATCAAATCTGAGTGAATAAAAACATTCACAATTTTAACAAGTCATTTTTCTTATTTACAATTTGAACACTTTATCTGTCTACAGCACGAAAAATTAAATTCTTTTAGTCCAGCATGATTGAACGAAGCTTATCAGTGCCTCAAGATAAATAATATCTCTTTTTTTATTATTTGCGTAACACTGATGAATTCGGTCCCAATATCAAGGGGAAAATATGTTTCCAACGTCGAACAATAATATCTGTTGATTTTTCCAAACATTGAATATGTATTTATATCATTTTCCTCTTCATTTCTCACTGTGCATTCAGAAATCAGACAATTGCTTTATTCATTTTCCAAAATTAATTTTTTGTTACGTCGAATTATTCATTAAGCAAAAAATTTATAATACTTATATTTTATTTCACATTGATTTCAGCAGCCTGGAATGAGTTTAGGTAATATAATAATATCGCTACGTTTTCGGTAACGTTCCCCTTACAGTGTATCCCTACATAATATGCCACCTCTATCGGAAACGAAGACAAGTAATATATGATGATTATTGACAAGATATAAAAAAAGGAAACGCGAAAAAAATTTAAAATATTTCCTGTATGTTTTAAAAGTTCGCAATGTAATGCAATTAGCTGGCGTCTAAATACCTAAAGTCGTCGTCGGTCGTCCGCGCTCGCAGAGCATATGACCGCGATTTGTGCACGCTTATATTGCTGGTTTGAGAAATACTAATATTAAATAAAATACTAAGCAACTAATACTAGAAGTATAATACAAAATATGGTTATTGGTTTTGGATTGTGTTTAGGTATTATAATAATAGCGCTAAGTTTTTGATAGCGGTTCCCTACATATAAAAAATAATTCTTCGAAAAAAAAAATTTGCAGTGGTAGCATTAATATTTTATATCGACTGTGCCAATCGTTATTTATTAAACATATTATATTTAAAAGTAACGTTAAATTATAAAACGATATTAATAAAGTGAAACCGCTAGGTATATTGTGTACACTTTTAACCGCGTAGATATCATTTATTGCGTTAAATTAATCCGTTCGTTTTATAAAATTAATCTTTGTGCCGCATAATTTGATATCTTTATACGTCAATAAATTTATTTTCATTCTAGCTGATGCAAATTCTCATAATGACTTCCTATTAAACCAAACTTTAATGCCATGTAACATTATTCCATTTTAATTAAATACTGTTGATAATATTCACGTTTTTTATTGCGTAGTCCGTCTGACGAATGTTTAGTTACTATGTGACTTAAATGTGACTTAATATAGTTTAGATATCTCTAGGGTTAAGTACTTAATAAAAATTGATAATTTGATTGATTACTAAGCAAAACTAAATGAACAATTTTTATTATAAACTAGCATGCGTTGCAAATATCACGCAAAGTATGGTTTAGGAATGCATAGAGGACAAATAAACAAACAAACATTCATTTTGATATAATTTTTTGAGCCAGAAACCTTCGATGTATGCAGAACAATTTACCAAAGTTTCATCATAATGGGCTGAAGTTTAGCAGTGCATACAGGACATATAGTCCGTTCAGTAACATAGTGTCGGTACAGGCGCAGGTGCTCTTACTATTCTGCTTTTATTTTTATTATTTTTTTTTCTGTTTGTAATTTTTTTTCTATTCTAACAGAATCTCCGAATAGTCTGCCAATCCGCACATGGCCAGCGTGGTAGATTATGGTTAAAATCCTTCTCATTTTGAGAGAAGACCCATGTTGATGATAATATTATATTTTATGTTTATGGTTATAGAATAGAATAGACTTTATTGCATGATTGTAAGTATGTACATGGTAGGTGTTACAAAGTTTTGTGTTGGCATGTTACAATCAGCCATAATTATAATGGCGTGCAATAATTAGATTTTACAGTTGTGAATAACATACAAAATTAGTCTAATTCTTATGCTACAGAAGTCATACAATTTTTATAAGAATTTTAATTTATTCATTAAGGAACTCTTTTACAGAGTTGAAGATGCAGTTTTGTTTTAAATCTTGTAAATGGTAAATCTTTTATTATAGAGGGTAGCTTATTATTTTAATCCTACTAATATTATAAATGTGAAAGTGTGGATGTTTGGATGTTTAGATGTTTGTATGTTTGTATGTTTGTATGTTTGGATGTTTGTTACTCAATCACGCCGCAACTACTGAACCGATTTGGCTGAAATTTTGAATGGAGATAGCTTATGCCCTGACTTAAAACATAGGCTACTTTTTATCCCGGAAAAGTATTCCTGTGGGACTAAAATAGATATAATCTTCCAAAAACGCCATAGAGGGCGCTGACTGTTCTTAGGTAAATCACGTTCACATAACACATTATTGCAATAGTTTGCTGTGTTGCATGCATTGGCAACACATAGGCTACTTTTTATCCTGGAAAAAATGCACAGTTCCCATGGGATTTTGAAAAACCCGAAGTCTATATCTACAACTATAGGTAGATTATTATAGCGAACTTCCTTGATAGAAAGTATAAAGGTTGGAAAAGGGATCGGGAACGGGAACCGGGAATCAACGATTCCCTCGGGATTTGTTCAAAACCGAAATTTACGCGAGCGAAGCTGCGGGCAGAAGCTATCACACATAATCACAATACCAATCCTACTAATCCTACTATCCTACTAATCCTACTAATCCTCCTACTATCCTACTAATCCTACTAATATTATAAATGTGAAAGTGTGGATGTTTGGATGTTTGGATGTTTGTTACTCAATCACGCCGCAACTACTGAACCGATTTGGCTGAAATTTTGAATGGAGATAGCTTATGCCCTGACTTAAAACATAGGCTACTTTTTATCCCGGAAAAGTATTCCTGTGGGACTAAAATAGATATAATCTTCCAAAAACGCCATAGAGGGCGCTGACTGTTCTTAGGTAAATCACGTTCACATAACACATTATTGCAATAGTTTGCTGTGTTGCATGCATTGGCAACACATAGGCTACTTTTTATCCTGGAAAAAATGCACAGTTCCCATGGGATTTTGAAAAACCCGAAGTCTATATCTACAACTATAGGTAGATTATTATAGCGAACTTCCTTGATAGAAAGTATAAAGGTTGGAAAAGGGATCGGGAACGGGAACCGGGAATCAACGATTCCCTCGGGATTTGTTCAAAACCGAAATTTACGCGAGCGAAGCTGCGGGCAGAAGCTATCACACATAATCACAATACCAATCCTACTAATCCTACTATCCTACTAATCCTACTAATCCTCCTACTATCCTACTAATCCTACTAATATTATAAATGTGAAAGTGTGGATGTTTGGATGTTTAGATGTTTGTATGTTTGTATGTTTGGATGTTTGGATGTTTGTTACTCAATCACGCCGCAACTACTGAACCGATTTGGCTGAAATTTTGAATGGAGATAGCTTATGCCCTGACTTAAAACATAGGCTACTTTTTATCCCGGAAAAGTATTCCTGTGGGACTAAAATAGATATAATCTTCCAAAAACGCCATAGAGGGCGCTGACTGTTCTTAGGTAAATCACGTTCACATAACACATTATTGCAATAGTTTGCTGTGTTGCATGCATTGGCAACACATAGGCTACTTTTTATCCTGGAAAAAATGCACAGTTCCCATGGGATTTTGAAAAACCCGAAGTCTATATCTACAACTATAGGTAGATTATTATAGCGAACTTCCTTGATAGAAAGTATAAAGGTTGGAAAAGGGATCGGGAACGGGAACCGGGAATCAACGATTCCCTCGGGATTTGTTCAAAACCGAAATTTACGCGAGCGAAGCTGCGGGCAGAAGCTATCACACATAATCACAATACCAATCCTACTAATCCTACTATCCTACTATCCTACTAATCCTCCTACTATCCTACTAATATCATAAATGTGAAAGTGTGGATGTTTGGATGTTTAGATGTTTGGATGTTTGTTACTCAATCACGCCGCAATTACTAAACCGATTTGGCTGAAATTTTGAAAGGAGATAGATTATACCCTGACTTAAAACATAGGCTACTTTTTATCCCGGAAAAATCTACAGTTCCCACGGGATTTTGAAAAAAACCGAAATCTCTAGCTACAACTATAGGTAGATTACTATAGCAAACTTCCTTGAAAGTAGGTGTAAAGGTTAGAAAAGGGAGCGGGAATGGGAACCGGAAATCCACGACTCCCTCGGGATTTGTGAAAAACCAAAATTCTCGCGGGCGAAGCCGCGGGTATTCTCTAGTCATCATATAAAAACAACTTTTTGAGCTCAGAGCAGTTTCACATTGTGGATAGTAAATTTTGTTCGGATATCTGGCATTAAAATATGATACATTTTGACGTGTTTGAAAATATTCATTTTTGAATTTCTTTACGAAACACGCCACTTCGTAGATATATATATACCTACATGGTAATGTTAATAATTTCAGCGTTTTAAAAAGTGGCTTACATGATTGCATTGGATCTTTGTTACAAATTGTCCGGATACACTTTTTCTGAATTAAAAAGACTCTATTCATTTCGGAAGCATTACTCCAAATTAAAACTCCGTACAGAATATTGGAAACAACATAGCCATGATATGCCGAAAGAGCCGTGCTTCGGTCAGCAATTTTAGATATTCTACGTAAAGCAAAGACAAATTTATTGATTTTGTTGCACAAGTTGTCAATATAGTATATTGTAGTAATAAGTATATTGTAATAAAATACGAATATAAAAAAATAGAAAAAGGAAAGAGAATTTTAATAAAAAAATATGAGTAGGTATAAAACGGTATAACCCCTTGTGCCTGTACACCGCGCGCGGCATGCTTTGAAGTCGCAGCGGCGTCTTTGATAAAACACCGCGCGGCGGAGGCGGCTAGACACAAAGAGCGACACTAAGAAAATGAACAGAACAAACATTCATTTTTATTTATAGTCTGTTCATTTTCTTAGTGTCGCTCTTTGTGTCTAGCCGCCTCGGTCGCGCGGTGTTTTGTCAAAGACGCCGCCGTGATTTCAAAGCATGCCGCGCGCGGTGTACAGGCACAAGGGGTTATGCGTTTTATACATACTCATATTTTTTTATGAAAATTCTCTTTCCTTTTTATATTTTTTTTATATTCGTATTTTATTACAATATACTTATTACTACAATATACTATATTGACAACTTGTGCAACAAAATCAATAAATTTGTCTTTGCTTTACGTAGAATATCTAAAATTGCTGACCGAAGCACGGCTCTTTCGGCATATCATGGCTATGTTGTTTCCAATATTCGGTACGGAGTTTTAATTCGGGGTAATGCTTCCGAAATGAATAGGGTCTTTTTAATTCAGAAAAAGTGTATCCGGGCAATTTGTAACAAAGATCCAATGCAATCATGTAAGCCACTTTTTAAAACGCTGAAATTATTAACATTACCATGTATATATATATCTACGAAGTGGCGTGTTTCGTAAAGAAATTCAAAAATGAATATTTTCAAACACGTCAAAATGTTGTATCATAGATATCCGAACAAAACTATCCACAATGTAAAACTGCTCTGAGCTCAAAAAGTTGTTTTTATATGATGATTAAAATTTATAATAAGCTACCCTCTATTATGGCTGATTGTAACATGCCAACACAAAACTTTGTAACACCTACCATGTACATACTTACAATCATGCAACTATACATATAATAAAATCGTAGAATCCGAATCTGTACATTGAAGATTTTTGCAAAATAATAACTGGGGGATGTTAGGGATAAGTAATAGAACGTAAAAAAGCTGTTTTTCAAATTTTTGTCTGTTTATCTGTTTGTCTGTATGTTTGTGCGCGCATCACGTAAAAACTACTGAATAGATTGAAATGAAACTCGGCATGATTTAAGTTAATACTATAGAGTAACATATAGGAAACTTTTTATCCCGAAATTCAGCACGGTTCCCTTGGGAGAGGGGATGAAAGGCAAAATGTGTACTTAGCTGTAATTCGTTAACGGGTGGTCCGATTTCATTCATTCTTTTTTTGTTAGAAAGTAGATACTTTAAAGACTACTGGCTAATCTCCCAAAGGCTGGACCGATTTTGATGGGACTTTCACTGGCGGATGTTTACATTTTGATGTACCTAAACATCCGCCAGTGAACTTTTAACAGTTTTTAGCAAGGTTTAAGCTCAAAGGAGCATAGGAAAAACAAAATGATTCCCACGGGATTATTAAAATCAATATCCACGCGAACGAAGTCGCGGGTATCCGCTCGTCATGCAATAAAATCTATTCTATTCTATAACCATAAACATAAAATATAATATTATCATGAACACGGGTCTTCTCTCAAAATGAGAAGGATTTTAACCATAATCTACCACGCTGGCCATGTGCGGATTGGCAGACTATTCGGAGATTCTGTTAGAATAAAAAAAAATTACAAACAGAAAAAAAAAAAATAAAAATAAAAGCAGAATACTAAGAGCACCTGCGCCTGTACCGACACTAAGTTACTGAACGGACTATATATCGATAGGTATTTTTGTTAAACACTAACTACTTTATAATAAAGTACTTACAGCCAAAGCGCGTCCATTAATTATCATCGAATTGCTATGTTTTACATTATATTTTAATCGCATAACCATGTCGGGGATAACCGAAAACATTTGTTGTAACCAACACGTTAACTAATTTAACAAATCGCTTTATTAGTAACTCGATGCGACGCCAAAAATCAATTTAATGGTTGGTTCTGCATGATAATTTATTATTCCGGTATAAATAATCGGTTGGGGTGAAAATTTTTATCACGGTGATATTTTATTTTTATTACCCGACTACGGCAAAGCTAAAAGGAAGGGTTCTGGTTTCAGCAGTCTATGTATGTATGTTTGTATCCAATTTTTTTGTACGTTAGGATTACGCTTGATGATGATGCCTGATGGAAAGCAATGATGAGGTCTGAGTTGCAACGCGCTTTCACAGAAAATGCCTATTCACTCTTGCCTTGAAGGTATTCAGGTCGAACGAGGCGCGAAACACGGACGCCGGAACGGCATTCCATACAATAGCCAAAACTTTACCAAATACTGCGTATTAAAAAACTGTAATATGTAATCCAAAATGAACCCAAACACTCTTATTTTAAAGTCGTAATTCAATACTTCGAATATTTATTTTACAACATTTCTGCTTGAGGCGCTGGCTGTAAACGAATTCTGAATGTATTGATGCACTCAAATCTTAAAATAAGCCAGTTTCGGTCCATTTTACTCTAAAGTCATCATCATCATGATCAATCCATTACCGGCTCACTACAGAGCACGGGTCTCCTCTCAGATTGAGAAGGGTTTTGGCCATAGTCTACCACGCTGGCCAAGCGGATTGGCAGACTTCACACACCTTTGAGAACATTATGGAGAACTCTCAGGCATGCAGGTTTCCTCACGATGTTTTCCTTCACCGTTAAAGCAAGTGATATTTAAATACTTAAAACGCACATAACTCCGAAAAGTTAGAGGTGCGTGCCCGGGATCGAACCCACGACCTCCGATTAGAAGTCGGTCGTCCTAACCACTAGGCTATCACAGCTGCACACTCTAAAGCACACTCTAAAGTCATTGTGTTTCAATCAGTAGTATTTAGTAAAGTTTTCGAGCTGTGCAAGCTGAGACTAAGCATACGGTTGTTGATGGTAAGCATCAGAAACGTTGGTCGAAAGCGTTTCGTGCGAGTAGACTGAACCTCAACCACATATAGATGCCAACGCTTATCAACTTTTATATACAGAAGTCATCCTCCACTCCCGGCGCGTCCCATACAAACGAAGTATTATTCTGTGTGCTTAGTCTAAGATCGGAGCACTCGAAAACGAACTCGAAAACTATTGATCGAATCACAAGTGAATTCAGAGCAAAATGAACTCAAATACTCGTATTTTAAAGTCGTAATTCCATAGTTCGAATATGTATTTTACAACATTTCTGCTTGGGGCGCTCGTTGTGTTCGAATGCTGAATGTATTGGCGAACTCAAACCTTAATACAAGCCATTTTAGGTCTATTTTACTCTGAAATCGATCAATAGTTTTCGAGTTCGTTTTCGAGTGCTCCGATCTTAGACTAAGCACTCTGTTTTCAATATAAACCAATCAAACCCTATGAAATGTTGTAGACATAATATGTGCTGTAAAAACTAATATTTCTGTCTATGGCCTATCACATGTCTACTGGGAACTAAAGACGACCTCCCAGGCGCAGTGGTGAGCGCTGTGTCTTATAGTTGGGAAGGTTGCGGGTTCAATTCCCTCAATTGCCTCTGCTCTGGTCTGGTGGAATGCTTAAACTAATTTCAATATTATTACTATACTTACCATAATAAAGAATAACTGAAAGTGTCCATATCTTGAAAACTACTGAACCGATTTCAATGAAACTTGCACTGTTCCCTAAGTTGAAGTAAATATAATCCAATAAAATTTATTTTTATTAAATTATAGTTCGTTGAAAGTCGGTTAAAAATACTGTCAGTCATAAACACTGGTGGATCATATTATTATTTTACGTCAATCACTCGGCTTGAAATATTATGTAGATATAATAATCCAGTTTCATCTATAATATAATAAAACTGTAACAGATCCAATTCTGTACATTGAAGATATTTTGAAAATTTTTATTGGAGGGCAGTCTATAATCGATTCTAAAACCAAAACTGCAATTTTTTTCATTTTTGTCTGTCTGTCTGTCTGTCTGTATCTTGGCCGCGCATCACGCCGAAACTACCGAATGGATTCGAATGAAACTTGGTACGATTTGAGTTTATACCCCGAGGTAGGACATAGAATACTTTTTATCCCGAAATTCAGCACGGTTCCCTTGGGAGAGGGGATGAAAGTTAAAACGTGTATTTAGCTGTAATTCATTAACGCGTTGTTCGATTTCACTCATTCTTTTTTGTTAGAAAGGTGGTACTTTATATATTGTCCCGTAAATATTTCAAGGTCATAGGTTTTTTAGTTCAGAAATGACAGACATTACAAACCTCAACATTGGGTTCATATAACTTGGGACCCGGATCTTTGAACGTACGGCTTATTTTAAACTGGTGTGCGTTTAAATTTATGTTTGTCGGTCTGTCTATTTGTTCCAGCTAATCTCCAAAATGGCTGGATCGATTTTAATGAAACTTTCAATGTTATAAGGAGTAACATTTAGTTTATTAGATCCTTTATAAAAACCTATATCTACGCGAACGAAGTTGCGGGGATCAGCTAGTAATTAATAAAAATAAACCCCATAGCTCAGAAATTATAAATTAATGAACAATTTCAACAATGCTACACAGTTTCATCAGGTTAAATCTGTTAATTATTTTCGTTCATAAATATTGAATCTATAATTAAGTAATTTAGTTAGTTACTTACCTGACATAATTATGTAGCCAACTTGATAAATTATTTGGAATAATAACTAAAATTACCCATAGGATATCCATCCATATCCATCCTCTATAATATTGCTCGCTTCTGCCCGCGGCTTCGTCCGCGTGAGTTTTGGTTTTTCACAAATCCCGAGGGAATCGTGGATTTCCGGTTCCCGTTCCCGCTCCCTTTTCCAACCTTTATACTTACTTTCAAGGTAGTTTGCTATGGTGATCTACCTATAGCTGTAGCTGTAGATTTGGGTTTTTTCAAAATCCCGCGGGAACTGTGGATTTTTCCAGGATAAAAAGTAGCCTATGTGTTAAATCAGGGCATTATCTATCTCCATTCAAAACTTTAGCCAAATCTATTCAGTAGTTGCGACGTTATAAATAAAAGATAGGCTAGACCTTGGAAAATGGAATAGGCTACTTTTTATCCCGGAAAATCATAGACTTCCCTAAGGATTTTTAAAAAACCTAAATCCACGGGGATGGAGTGACCTGCACCAGCTAGTTATTAAGAAAAAGGAGCAGTATAGTTATCGATTATATATCTGATTTCTTGCGAAAGGCCCGCTCGGGATTTGAACTTGTTACAAAAATAATTAAGACAAGCGGACACCCGCGACTTCGTTCGCGTGGATATTGTAGGTATATTAAAAATCCTGAGAATGATTTTGTTTTTTCTAAGCTCCTTTGAGCTCATTGCTAAAAACCTTGCTAAAAACTATTGAAAGTTCACTGGCGGATGCTTAGGTAGATCAAAATGTAAACATCCGCCAGTGAAAGTCCCATCAAAATTGGTCCAGCCTTTCATAGATAAGCCAGTCATTGTTAAAGTATTTCCTTTCTAACAAAAAAGAATGAATGAAATCGGACCACCGGTTAACGAATTACAGCTAAGTACACATTTTGACTTTCATCCCCTCTTCCAAAGGAACCGTGCTGAATTTCGGGATAAAAAGTATCCTATATGTTACTACATAGTATGAACTTAAATCATGCCGAGTTTCATTCCAATCCATTCAGTAGTTTTTACGTGATGCGCACACAAACATACAGACAAACAGATAAACAGACAAACAGACAAAAATTTCAAAAATAGCTTTTTTACGTTCTATTACTTATCCCTAACATCCCCCAGTTATTATTTTGCAAAAATCTTCAATGTACAGATACGGCAATCCTACGATTTTATTATATGTAAGTATAGATAAGATAGATAGATAAGGAATTTTAAACTTAGAATCCCTACCTACTAACGGCAACAAAGATTGTAATAACCTTAAAACTTGAACAACTTATAGAACTACCTAGCCAAGATGAAACTTTATACGACCCAAAAACTTTGACCATTCCACCCAAAATTATCTTCCCTAAGTGCAATGTGCAATGAATTCACCGCATCTAATATGGAACGTTTATGCAATGCTCTAAACCAAAACGATTTTACAAATTACTTACATGCAATTTATTACATACTAAACTGCATTATTTACTACAAATTTACTTACAATTTACATGTTAATTTATTACATAATTAGCTTCGCGCATGAGTCAATAATAAAATAATAAGACTCTGATCCCCTTTTTGCCAAAGTTTTACGAAAATATTGATTAGAAAGACGCATAATTGGAGTTAGTGTTAATCCGGATAAATCCAGACAAATCTAGTCAGAATCTGATCTGCATCAATCCGATTGAATCCGGCTGGATTGAAAATCATATGGGACTGCAATCCCTATCTACAATATTGAATTATTCGAATTTACAGAGTATCTATACTAATAAATAAAATTGAAGTGTCTGTCTGTAATATCGAAATAACTACCTCATATTAAGCTCATATGGTTATTTGAACGCTACCATAACCGAATCACACGTTTTTAAAATTTTTGTCTGTCTGTCTGTCTGTCTGTCTGTCTGTCTGTCTGTCTGTCTGTCTGTCTGTCTGTCTGTTTGAACGGGCTAATCTTCGGAACGGCTGAACCGATTTTGACGGGACCTTCACATACAAGTAGAGAATTAACCAGGGAGTAACATAGGCTACTTTTTTAACCGACTTTCAAAAAAGGAGGAGTTGTGTTTTTCTACCTATGTACACCGATATCTCCGAGATTTCTGAAACGATTTGCGTAATTTTTTTTTTAATCGATAGAAAAACATTGCGACCCTGTTCTATAAAAAATTTGGATTCCAACTCCTCAGTCCTGATGCTGTAGGGGACCTAATCCCCAAAACTAATGGGTTTTAGAAACTTTCGGTTATTTAAATTGATATTGGGGTACCAACTATTGATATTGGGACTTTATCGTTGAATGAACTCGAGTAGGTACATATCCAACTCCTCAAACCTGATGCTGTAAGGAATTGTATTCCGAAATCGTGGGGATCCCACGGGATTTTTCCGTTTTGGGGACGGGTTTTTACAGATTAGCTGCTTTTTGTTCTGGAAAAGCAAAAGTTCCCACGGGATTTTTAAATAAATCCACACGGGCGAAGCCGTGGGCATCATCTAGTACTTAATAAATACCTAATTTACTTCTAAAATTACCTACATTTAATCTACGTATTATTTGTATAGATATCAAAATAGTTCAATAAACTATTACAAAACTGATATTATCATGGATTTTAGTTGAGTATTTTGATGTTATAAGACCAAAATCAACTGAATGCAAAAGTAACTCTAAGTGCAAACAAAAGAGTTTAAAATAGAGTAAACATTATGTATCCATGATATGCATGAAATGACTGCTTTATTTATATTAACAATGACAATAAGTAGATATTTGTGATGAAACCGCGGATTATATGGTGCTACGGACAAAATGTGTGGGATGAACCAATTTCGAAATACGTAATGAAATACGTAAGTAATTTTTGGTCTTATAAATCGATGAACGCCAGCTGCACGCACGAAAAAGCAGGACTCATTATCACGTTCCGAGCGTACAAGCAAGAGCTAGATATATGTGTTCTTTAATGTTTTCTTATTACATTATAATGTAAAATTATCGTCCGTAAACCGACTTTACAGGCAACCATTTTTTTAAACACTGGTGTATTTTTCTTTTTCATTAAGCGATAGATGTCCATTGGTGGACATGGATCCTTAGTAAGCCCGCATGCCTCTTGCCTTACCCGAATGCGTAGTACAATCTTGAATCGTTTGTACTACGCATTCGGGTGCAAAAACTTCCATTAAAATTTGAATCAAGGCGTCTTATCGGTACTTATTTCTATTTTATTTATTTAGAAGAAATATCCAGGAAGATATTAGTTTTATCTAATTCATCTCCGGGGACATTATACTTAACTAGTAATATAGATATCAATCCAAAATGAATTTAGTTTCCATTCCGACAACTCCGAACAAAACTCTATTTAAATTAATACACTCGTGTAACTACAAATATTATTGTTTAAACAACTCCAACGTGAAATTAAATACAATAAATCTTCATAAAATTGTTTAATTGTTTAAAATTAGAAACACAAACGCACCGCGCGCGGGCGATTTGCCAACGGAAAATAATGTATTCGCCGCAACAATTTCAACATTTTAGCTTCAGATTTATGTATATGGAAATGTACGAGTAGGTTCTGGTTACAATTTTAAACGGGAAAAATGCTATTTATTTTTCCGTTTGAAATCGTAAACAAAACGTTGTAGAGAATCATCATAATATTGTAAAGACTTATTTCACCGTATCATTTTAATTAATTAAAAACTTATACTTACTGAGAGGAGTAGAGCCAAAACGTAGAGCCGAAGCGTAGAGCCAAAACGTAGAGCAAAAGCGTAGAGCCGAAGTGTAGAGCCAAAGCGTAGAGCCAAAGCGTAGAGCCAACGCGTAGAGCCAAAGCGTAGAGCCAAAGCGTAGCGAGACAGGGATACTCGAGACAGAGGATGGGCGCTGCCGCTGGCGTGAAAACAATTATTTTATAATGCCTAAACAACGCCAACTCCAAACTGAGTGCTTAGTCTTGGAGCACTCCAAAACTTTGTAGTATACTATTGATCGATTTCAGAGTAAAATGGACCTAAAAAGGCTTGCATTAAGGTTTGAGTTCGCCAATACATTCAGCATTCGAACACAGCGAGCGCCCCAAGCAGATATGTTGTAAAATACATATTCGAACTATGGAATTACGACTTTAAAATAAGAGTGTTTGGGTTCAGTTTCTTAAAACGAGTGAGCAAACGAGTCGCAAAACTATTTATATGTGTAAAATCTTAGACTAACCGTACTGAACACGACAACATTAGTTGCCACCGATGGTGCCATCTCCCCCCAACATAAACCTCTCTCACAGCGCGTCCGGCGGATGCAGACCCGAGCGGCCTCTAGTACGACCTGCGCCGTGTCAAGTTAACATGCTAACGACTAAGTTGGGCATACTTCGACGTAGGGACACCCACGCGAGTCCAATCCTTGTGTTATGTAGTTATAATTCCAAAACTATTCTGTAAAATCGTGAAAAATGACAGTGTCCTCAAATCTCATACGCTTTGTTTTGTTCCATACAAAACTTTGCACGTAAAACTGTACCATATTTCGCTAGTGGTTCCCGAGAGACGTCCCAAATGTGTCCGGGAGTGCAGTATTTAAGATTAAAATACACCATTCTTCGCAGCCGAGAACCTCAGACTAAAGGCGAAAAATAGACTATGAAAACTGGTCGCACTTCTAGCTAGCAGCACACGTCGCATATAGTCCGCGACGATTAAGCTTAAGTTAGAATTTGTGTGAAAGTATTAACCGATTGAGACGACACACGTCCCACGTATTTTTAAAACCGTTTTGTACTGATTTTTGACACCCGTTTATATTTATTTCGCGATCACTAATGATGGGCTTCCGACGCTGCGTTTCGTGAATTCACTATTAGAGCATCTTGAAGCCCCAGAGTTTATCGGTCCACCGAGCTATGTACCCTGCCCATGATCACTTTAGCATTGCAACTCGTGAGCTAAGACAGGTGTGCAAACAGCTTAACGTGGCTATATAAGTGTCTTGAATATGAAAAAAGACTAAAAATATATGTATTTTAACAAAGGAACTGCATCATAATTCATCAAATACAATCAGCTATGATTCTAGGTCTATATTTAAAAATAAAATATACATGTCGTGCTACAGACCAATTGGCTTTACTTTTTCGCGAAGACGATAGGTGGAGTTCCGTCTACCATATACCTTTAGTCTGTCTGTTTGAGAACATTTTAAGATTTTCAAATGATATTGTACATTTTTCTGCCAAGAAGTGCAGTGAACGAAAGATTTGCTTATGCACTCGCCTTGCTGACTTATCACAATGGAAACGAATGCCGTTTTTGAAGGTACCTACTTTATGTTAGGTGACGGAGTAAAGAAGTACGAGATTGCAAATAGCAAGGTAAATCCAGTTTTGTGCTTTTACTGGCTTTTACCGTATATTACCCGACTTTAAGATACCGCTATATGGTTTTTTTATGTATATAGATTTTTTAGACTTTTTTATACATCTACAACTAAGCCCTTGACTGTGATCTCACTTGATGGTAAGTGGTGATGAAGTCTAAGATGGATGAGGAATGGCAGTTTTTATCAAACCCATACCACTTGATCGGTTTCTATGCAGCAATCGTACCGGTATGCTAAATAGCTAGGCGGTACGTTCCCTCGAATATGGTTGAGCGAAGCAATGGCTGGATCATGCGTCATGCTCGTGAACGGGTGCCACCGTCGGAAATGGGACTACTTTTGTCTGCCCATCTTAACATGTGTAGAATTGTAAGCACCATTCCGAACCGTGGTAGATCCATTTGTCGATTCGAAAGCATTTGTAAAAGTTTATCTGAATAAAAGCTGTGATAGCCTAGTGGTTAGGACGACCGACTTCTAATCGGTGGTCGTGGGTTCGATCCCGGGCACGCACCTCTAACTTTTCGGAGTTATGTGCGTTTTAAGTATTTAAATATCACTTAAAAAAAAAAAAAAAATAAAATAATCACACATACACACACGGTCGACTGTTCCTACAGTAGGCAACTTAATGCCTGTGTTATAGGTAACAACAGACTGATAGACATATTTACATATTGTAGGAGATAGTCAAAAAACGTCACTATACTTCCTGTAACACGAAGACTATAAATACGCTGAGCGCCATTTGTCGAGCGCGCATTCATCGATCGAATTTTGTTATAGCACCGTCTCGCTGTCAAATTATAATTTCATGCTGATTTGTTTCAAATTATTGTGTTCATTTGATATTTTGTTTGTTAGTTAACTCATTAAACTATTTTTGTGGTTAACTCAACGTTTTATTTGCTACATCAGAAGTGGGATGGGATCTGCGTGATTCCATCCCGCTGGCTGTTCTGATTTAATATCTGCGAGTACTGTTGTGTAGTAAAGGGGAAGGTGCGCCTCGAAGATATCGTTACTGTGACCACGAGTGTCAAAGTAGTGGTTATCACGATCGTTTATTGGACGGTAGTTAGAAATTAAATAAGTGCTGTGTTTGTTAGTCCGTCTTCCTGGTATTTGCCACGATGATGTTGTTGTTGCTGCCATTTAGAGCGTGGCAGTTAACGTGTTGTTTTTTAGTGGTTCAACTGTTTCCCTAATTTAGTCGGGTGTATTGAAATATTTTGTGGGATTTTTGTGGTCGCGAGGTCGAGAGCGCCTCCTATGTGACCTTACTTGTTTTGTAATTGAGTTCGACGGTATTGTTTTTGAGGTCGATATTTTTGTGATTGCTCCCGAATTCCTGAACATTCCGGTTGTTAATTTTCTTAGTAGTGGTTATTATATTCGTGCGCACGATTCTCTGTTGCTTGCACGAATTGGACCGAGTTGTGTCCATCTCAGTCAAATGTTTCTTTTGGTAAACAAAGACTTGCAACGATTACCGACATTGGTAAATGAGTCCTTGCTCAATTTTTGATATCCGTTAGTGATACGTTCACCGTCTGTGTTGTGTTACCGACTGTGTTGTCTTTCTCGCATGGAAGCTCTTAGAATACGAGAAATGTTTGAGTGTGCGTTAATTTCTGAAAGTTAAATGAGTTACTTTTACCGCTCGATATCAATTTCTGATTTTGGAAATTTAAATTTAAAGTTTTGTGAAAAGTTTGGGAATAAATTTGACGGTGCTATATTTGTTAGCAGCAGATCTATAGAGAGGAGTCCTTTATGGACTGCCTCGCCCACTAATAGTTTCGAAAAAAGTTGTAAGTTTGCAGGTACTTGACGAACGTTTACTTGCGGGTACCGACTCGAGCCGCGAGTGAGGCAATCGCGGGTGCCACCCTACGAGCAGCTTCGGTTGAGAACCGGTTGCTGCGGAGCGTGTCACCGCGAGAGTGTCGCTGCATGTGTGTGTGACACCTGCCGCGTCGCTGTCTGAGACAGCGCCCGTCCCGGCGCTTAAGTGCGCGCCGCCTGTTACGTGTCTGCAGGCTGCATTGCCTGTCAGCGTCCGCCACGGCATCTCGCCGTGCGCCGCCTGTGGCTGTGGGCCGCAGCGCCCGCCTGGGCGCCTCACCTTGAGCCGCCTACTGTGGGCTGCCGGCCGCAGCATCTGTCACGGCATCTTGTCGTGCACCGCCTGTGGCTGTGGGCCGCAGCGCCCGCCTGGGCGCCTCGCCTTGAGCCGCCTACTGTGGGCTGCCGGCCGCAGCATCCGTCACGGCATCTTGCCGTGCGCCGCGTCTGTGGCTGAGGGCCGCAGCGCCCGCCTGGGCGCCTCGCCTTGAGCCGCCTACTGTGGGCTGCCGGCCGCAGCATCCGTCACGGCATCTTGCCGTGCGCCGCGTCTGTGGCTGAGGGCCACAGCGCCTGACAGGCGCCTCGCCGTGAGCCTCCTTCTGCGTGGCTGCTGGCTGCAGCAGCCACCGCGACGCCTCTGTGCCCCTGCACTGGTGTGCGCACCCCTGGTGCGTCTGTGCCTGTCAGCGTCTGCCACGACTCCTCGTCGTGTGGTGGTCAGCCACCACAGCCACGTGTTCCTATGCTCGCCACGACGCCTGCCGCGTCTGTGCAAACGCCGCGACGCAGTTTGCGCAGAACAAGGTTGAATTTGAACTTTTTATTATATAAAGGTTGCGGGTCATGAGATGACCGTCTTGTGTTGATAAAGTTCTATTTGACGGTCGGTATGAACTTAACCCGGCGTGAGTGAGGTCGGGTATGTCATACCCGAGAAGTTTTTAAACGCAGATTATTTAATGTTACTGTTGCCATGCGAGTCCTGTCGTTTCAGTAGCTGGAGGTAAGGGTGCGAGGGTCGAGGTACAGTATCGAGTTTAGTGTTGCGCCGGCGGTGACGGTAGATACACGTGCATACATGTGGCTGGGGTACGTCACATCGTGCTCTGTAACATGATCTCATAAGACTTTTCAGTTCCTTTTTGATTTATAATAATTAGAAGACACTATTGTTATATTAATATACCAAAGAAATTGAAATTTTGTTAGATTTTATGGGAAAAGAAGTTAATTACCTAAACTTGTATTTTTTCAAAGAAAATTTAGATACTTTGTTATTTCAATAAAAAATAACGCTTTTTGTACTTAATGCTGGTATTTTATTTACTAAATCTTGTTGACTGGATACTATTATTTATATAGTTCAAGCATAAATGCTAATTACACAATCATAGTATTAAAAATTGAACACCAAAATTTTGGGTATCTCATACCCACCTCATAGCTGGTGTAACAATTTCTCACCTCATTCACGCCAGGTTAAATCATTTGCCAGATATACCTTCTTTGTTGTCGTGCCTTGTGTGGCTCGTGTAGCATCTACCCAGTAGCTTACAAAGTATTTACCAGTAGCATACTAACTTTTCTTATTGCGAATTAAATTCCAAGAATTTTGAAGCTCGTTAAAGATTCCGTAATGAACTCTAAGAAAGTTTGAATTTCAATTCTTTTTGAATTGCCACTGTCTATAAAGAGCCTATAGAAGGTTACCTAGTAGCCGTGTCTAACTCTAACCGTATACGTAACGTTATTAGTACCACGAACTAGTGGTAAATTCAATTGACCATTCAAAAGTACTTGTGAAAGTTTATTTGAATAAAAAAAAAAAAAACTTTTCTTTTCTATTCTATTCTATTACGTAAACGTATTCAGTACTAAGAAGTACTAAGATGTATCTTCTCGACTCTTCTCTTATTCAGTAGCCTACAATTTTTATGCCACATATGAAAGTCTTTGAGAGACTACCATTCTATCATCAATTCATCACTGTCTAAATGACAGAACTGTGTCACTGTGTCTATAATCTAACCGATGGTTTATTTTTTCGCGTTTGGCGTATAAGTATGAAGTGCTCTGTGTTTATTGTCGTGTTAACAACACTACTTACTGTGGCAAAGAGCAGCTTTACATTAAAGAGGTGCGCAAGTGTACCTACCCATTTTGAAAGTTTATTTTGATTTGATTTGATATGATGTGCACATAGTACTATAGAAGGTACTGAAGAGATAATGATGTTCTGAGAGTTACACTGCTTTCTTTGAAAGTAGGACGTTTGTAATGTTTTTATTTTTATAGTTGCTCCAGTGGTGTGCATGTGTGTCTTTCACCGATGACACGTTTTTCATATGTTGCTGAGTCGTACAGCAGTGTCCGCACCGCGCCTTGCCGTGCGTCGACCTGTTGGGTCGCTGTCGGCTGCAGGGCAGCCACGGCGCATCGCCGTGTGCCATCTGTTGTGAGAGCAGTGTGTGGAAGTGTATACTGCTTTCTTCGAGTGTAAGTTCAGTCAGTTGACTATTTTGTGGTGGTGAGGATAAAAGTCGTGGTTTGTTAATCATAGTCCCCAAAGAAAAAGCTCCCACTGCTCTAATTAAAAGGCCTTACTCTCTTATTCCTTTACGTACATACCTATTTACTGACTGAAATACGATTTCTATTTTTGTGCTATGACTATACAAATCACGGTAATGCCTTACTCCTCAAAATAGCAAATCTTGTGTTGTGTGTCTGGTTGTGCAATTGTTAGATTAAGCTAACGTCGCGCCTATGTTCTAACAATTGCGGGCAAGTAAGCTAACGTCGCGCCTATGTCTTGCCGGGTTCGCAAGTTAAGCTAACGTCGCGCCTCTGTCTTGCTGGGTTGGGGGTTCGCAAGAGCCAATGTCTACGAGTTGAGGGTTGATTAAGTTAAGCCAACGTTGTGCCTATGTCTTAGTCAACCGCTGTGCTAATTCGCATCTTATTAATATGACGGACGCGTCTATTATTAATGAGATGTGAAGTTTTACTTTATCTTTCTGATTTTTCACGAATTTTTTATGTGTGCAGATGCAGACACTGAAAACAAGATCTGAGCCTAAGTATAAGTGGGCTCATTGGTGAGACGAACTTATTTTTTTATGAATTTAGTAAACTTCAATGTTTGAAGTTCTGAAATATAAAAGTAGTGTGGGTACTTTCAGTGCGGCCACTAGTTTTGTGCTTACACTATGCGCTTACCTAATCTGCCATAGACTTAATATGATGTCTGTAGCGGTTCATTTGCTGAAGTTTTTGGGGTTACAATTTTGACGTTTACGAGTTTGAAATAATTTGCTGTAAAAAGTAAAAAGTGTACCCGTAACATTTCGTGTTCATATGAACGTGAACCAACGATTTAGACATTTGTTTGTGCATGAATACAGTTACATGCGTAGATTAAAGCGACACTAATGCTTTTGAAGAGTTAGTGATGATTCAAAATATCATGTAACTGAAAGATAGATCGTACCAAAGTTTAGCTGTTTAACAAAAAAAGTGAAAGTGCTTATGTATACCTACTTACTGACTGACGTGATTAGTAACAAACAATCGTATTTTCCTTTTATTTCCATTTCAATCTTAATCTTTGGAATTATTACCTTGGTCAGGATAGTCGAGCAAGGCATTCATCGATGCTTTGCTCTATCAACTCTATCATTTAGAGTGGATTTACAGTTTATTTTCATCTGACCTGTAATTAGTGGTTAGGTTCTATCATGACTTGCCTTGTGAATTACATGAAAATTTGACGGCTGATGTTAGTGTTACGTGTCATAGAGCCGTTAGAGGCAATAGAGCCAGTAGAGTCCAATAGAGCCGGTAGAGGCTACAGTCGAATTTTGAAAGTTTTAACTTTTTGTTATTTACTGTTTGCATGTGTGTTTGGACTATGTACCAGAGAATCACATTTGTTGAAATATTGTTCACAGTAACATTGTTTTTGTATTTTTGGCGACACTGGTTGGTTTTCTGTTCGAATTGTGTGGTCACGACCCATGTAAAGCCAAGCCTATGTGTAGGTTGGTCTTGGGGTGATCTCGATACTTGAGGACCAGTGGCTGTTGAGGCTTGGTGGTTATTTAAGCCACATGGCCAGTGGGCCAGTACCTACTTAAGTTTTTGTGTAATTTTGGTTGCAATTTTAAGTTGCTACTTGCTATTGTGATTGTGTTGTTGGTACATAGGCTAAGCAACTGAAGTAAAAAAAAAAAAATTTTTGTTGAAGTGTCTGTCGGTGTCTACTTGAAACATTTTCTTATACTGTAATTTGGCGTGTGTGATCTCAAGGAATTTTACGGTTACAGGTTACGAGACCGTGTGCCTAATCGTTGATGCAGGCATTGCTGGTCCGTGAGCGAGAGCGGCTGCGAGAGCTGCTCTACTGCTGCTCAAGAGACGAAGAAGGAGCCCGGGGACGGCCTCCGGTCAGGACGGCCGTGTAGGAGATAGTCAAAAAACGTCACTATACTTCCTGTAACACGAAGACTATAAATACGCTGAGCGCCATTTGTCGAGCGCGCATTCATCGATCGAATTTTGTTATAGCACCGTCTCGCTGTCAAATTATAATTTCATGCTGATTTGTTTCAAATTATTGTGTTCATTTGATATTTTGTTTGTTAGTTAACTCATTAAACTATTTTTGTGGTTAACTCAACGTTTTATTTGCTACAATATATATTACAATATAATTATATATATATTCAGTAAATGTATAAATACATAACTAGTATATACTTATATACTTGCATACACCCAGACTCGGGGCGGGAATCGAACCCGCGACCCCGGAGCGGAAGGCAGGGTCACTGCTAACCGCGCCAACGGGTCAGTCAAATCACTTGCTTTAACGGTGAAGGAAAACATCGTGAGGAAACCTGCATGCCTGAGAGTTCTCCATAACGTTCTCAAAGGTGTGTGAAGTCTGCCAATCCGCTTGGCCAGCGTGGTAGACTATGGCCAAAACCCTTCTCACTCTGAGAGGAGACCCGTTCTCTGTAGTGAGCCGGTAATGGGTTGATCATGATCTGAATAAAAAATATGTCTATTCTATTCGGCTTTGCTTCAGCTGTCCACAAGATAGTTAAGCTACTTCTTGTAACAATTTTGTTTTGAAAAGAGCAACTGCTGAGTTTCTTGCCGGCTCTTCTCAGCAGAATCAGCATTCCGAACCGGTGGTAGATTCTTGATATGTCATAAGAGCCACACGTTGGCCTACATGAAATAAATGATTTTGATTTTTTTTTAGTACCTACGCCTTTGCCGGTAGTCGCATCGAGGGAATCGGAGAAATGCTGATGAGGTCTAGTCAGTTGGCGTTGACCGGAGTTAAAGTCTGAATTCGATGCGCTCGATGCCTCAATATTAAACAATATTCACTACTTGGGTATCTTCTTTGTGCGATAGATTCAAAAAGAGGTAAAGGAAATTAAACTCTATTGTCATCTGCTGCACATATTGTACTTCCTTGGGACTTCCAAATGCTGCAGTCTTGTACCGCATGTGATTCCACCGGTTCTTTGCAACTAGTCTGATGTTTTCAATACACTTAGTGGGCGGTCTGTCGGCTCCGCTTTCCGGTACAAGGTCACCATTTCAGCTAGCTAGCTAGCTAGGTAACTACATTGTAGTTAAGTAGCTAGTAATATTTTTTCATAAAAAATTACTACTATCATATTCCGAGTTATGTAACTGCATTGTTTTATTACAAAAAGTTTACCCGGCACGTCCCAAATATGTCTTGTGGTGCAGTACTCGAAATTATAATAAAGCGAAAGCACACTCTGCAGAGGAAAATATGTTAAGATTTCTCCGATGATATTGTACGGTGGCGTGCCAAGAAGCGCTCTGAACGGAGGCTCTACCCAACTTTGCGCTTTTCCCCTATCGGCTTGTTGTAAAATAAGTGTGCAATTTTGACGGCGTATCGGAATATTTTCAGGAAACAAGAGCGGCTGCAGCGCGCGTCTTATTTTATGCACCTATTCTATAATAGATAGTAGATAATTGAAGCCGAATTTTTATCATGCGATGCTCACTTCATTGGTCTTTATTTGAGTATTTCAGACTAACTGATGCACGCTACTTTATCCGGGTGGATTTAGGTTTTTGAAAACTCCTTGGGTATAATAGTAGGATAAGGCCTAAGTAATTCTTATGATTTTCTGGGATAAAAAGTAGCCTATGTTAATACAGGGTGTAATCTATCTCCGTTCTAAATTTCAACTAAACCTGTTCAGTAGTTTTTGCGTGAAAGAGTAACAAACATACTGATTTTCGTCTTTATAATATTATAAAATATTATGCTATGCTCGGTATATCCCTGCGAGATCGAATCAGGCATGGGTGGTGATTAATTGGGCAACTAATGTTGAAGTATGTTATCAATAAAGAATGTGTGCCCCAATGTGGGAAGTGTCGGGGGCGTGGTATTAGTACAGGTAGTACTAATATGAGTAATCATCTCATCTATCAATAATGCATATTTAGAGATACAGGATATTTAAAAAAATCTTAATCGTCTCTGAGGGTAGGTGCTAGTAGGTAGTAATTCTTCTTAAGAGTCTTTAATTCTTTATAATAAGTAGATTTTCTTATCTGGGAAATGAATGGGCCAATCTGTGAGAAGGGATCTTTTTTCAATATTCAATTAAATTGACGACAACGCCTTGATATTGAATAAAATCTCCCTCCCCCTCCCCCTCCCCCTCCCCCTCCCGCGCCGTTAATTGTCTTGATTAAAATCCTCCACTCGTTCAGGATTTAATTAACACCGTTTTTTTTTTGTCGAGTTAAATCCGGTATCCATTGCTTTCTGCAGATATGGCATTTCTTTGTTCTAATACTCTATATGACATGGCATAGTTAAGAGCCCTCTCCATGGCATCGACAAATCGTTGGTGAGTGGAGTCTAAAACAGTGATTTCTGCATTTAGAGAGCGAGACGTCTTCAGTAAAGAAGAGTACTAAAAATATATACATAAATAAATGATTAATTAATTAAATAAACAAATTTTGCTTGAGATATCATGATTTTTAGTAAAAAACGGCAAAGTAAAAAGATGCAAATCTAGGTTTGGTATTTCGCCTATTTTAGCAAATATTTGGATTTGTAATTATTGGGTGGATTTCCCAACAGCAAAATTCGCACGGCATGGGTGAAATCGGTACTGTCCAACGTTAGTATAAAGATCTAATATTTTTTTCTAGGTAGAATAGGTAGATACCTATGCGAGACAATAAATATTTATTGATTAGGACTGCAGTTTAGGAAATAAAAAATTTTTAAAGCCCCGAATTTATCATTTCGGTAGCTGTCCTCACAACCTTTTTCAATGTAATTTCCCTCATAAATCAAAAAGTATTGCTTTTTTAGGTACATGGCTACTTTTATTTAAATTGTGAATAGTGACAGTATAGTTATAAAATAATTTTATGATAATATCTACTTAGTTTAATAACTGGTAAGTAAAAATGCTTGTGTCCCAGAAAGTCCTCTCATTTCGGTGTTTTTTTTTTAATCGATTGTAGTTTTGCATAGGACAACTCTAGCTCCCCCCTCGTGCGCTTAAAATGTAGGTAACAGTGTGGTCTATGTGCTTATCGTAGGAGGAAATGCGCCGCTTGCCTGCGTGTTCCCGCAAAAAAAGTAAGTAGTTCAATTCGGTGGCATGTGACAAACTTCTTATCATTTCCGTGTACAGGTATAACTTGTCTTGCAATTAGTTAATACATATAAAAAACTATTCAAGAGTACGTAATGGCAATACGTTTATTTGTGTAATATTCATATCATCTTGTAATAAATAGTCTTCTTGTAATGCTAATTTTTGTCCGTATTTCTAATTTCGGTGTTATCATTTCGGTGGATTCGGTGGGCTAAATTGTCAACCGAAATGACAAAAAACTCACCGAAATGATAGAAATTCTCACTTCGGTTTTTTTAAATCTTAATTATCTCATTTCGGTGGATTGCTTTATCATTTCGGTGTTTAATTGTCTCATTTCGGTGGATTGTTTTATTATTTTGGTAGATTATTATTTGTTTCGATGAAAATTCAGGCCAGCAGGTAATTTTTTAACTAAACCACTTCAAAAAAAGAGTTTATGTATTTGACTCGTACGAATTTATGTATGTATGTATGGCCGCAATTATCTCAAAGACTAATGAACCGATTTTGATAATTTTTTCGCTATCGTAATTAACATACTTTCAGAGAGTTTTTAGTAACTATATTATACCTACGTTCAAATAATTCATATGTACAAATTGACATAAGTTTACACTTACTTATGTCATCAAAATATTGAACCTGTACACCGATTTTCCCCATATTTGGTTCTACACTAATTTTTTTTTTACTCAATAGAGAAAGTTTATGAAATGGTCGCAAAAAGAATACATGAACTGTTGGTAGGTAGAAGGTAGGTGGTCAAAAACACTGAAAAATAAACGAAAACCAAACCAAAAAGGAAAATTCTAGTAGATAACGAGCGATATGTATATTAAAATATAGGTAAGTTTTGATTTTTGTTCATCAGTTTTTTGTAAAATCATCATGATCAACCCATTACCGGCTCACTGCAGAGCACGGGTCTCCTCTCAGAGTGAGAAGGGTTTTGGCCATAGTCTACCACGCTGGCCAAGCGGATTGGTAGACTTCACACACCTTTGAGAACGTTATGGAGAACTCTCAGGCATGAAGGTTTCCTTACGATTTTTTCCTTCACCGTTAAAGCAAGTGATATTTAAATATTTACGCACATAACATTATTTATTTTAAAGTGTCAGGTGAATTCAATGTTGAAATGTAATCTACTAATCTACTAACTATCATTGACGTATTTTTTTTTAGAATGCCGAGACGAACATTGACCAAAGATGAGAGAAAAGAAAAAGAAGATTATACGAACAAAAAAAAAAAACAACGAATTAAAAGCGATCGAGAAGAGTTTCTTAGAAAAGATAGAGAGAGATATGCAAGAAGAAAAGCTACAGGATTAATTTTTTCGAGGAGTGCATTAAATTCTCACAAGCTCCGAAATCTACGCAAAAAAAAAAACGCAGCCAGTTCGAAAGCATATTATTATAAGAAAAAAAAAAATACAAAATTCAGACAACTCGACAAACCTTAGTGGCACACTCAATTATCAATGATGATTTAGAATCTAATGGAACTTCAAATACACAGTCAAATAATGCATCTGCATTATCTATACGTTATCATATTCTTGGTTGGTCACAGACTTTCAAACTGTATACTTTATTAGTCACTGTATGCATCATAATATTGATTTTTTTCTCTTCATTTAACGACAACTCTGAAATCTCAATAACTCCATAAAATTTGAAGCCCTTTAAGTGTCGCAATATATAGAGTTTACACTGTATTTAAGTAAGTGCGAAATTATTAGAATAGTAGAAATTAAAAGACTGATTATTGCTAAGCTAAGATTAAAATCGTTAATTAAAATATATGTCTTTTCATTTAGTTTTATTCTATTCCTTTTATTGTAGGTAGGTGCATTTTTTTGTGTGAAATCCAGATGAATATCTAAAATTAAGTAGAACATACGTAACTAGGTTAACACATTGTCACTCATGATAGTATACAACCTTTCACACTTGCTAAGAGTGCATCTATTTAGTTAAAGTGTATGGTTGAGGCTGCTCAGTAGTATATTTAATATATTTTCAGTGAATTTTAATTTCGGTGGACAGTTCCTATCATTTCGGTGGCTACTTATATCATTTCGGTGGCTAGTTTTATCATTTCGGTGGCATTAAAATTTTAAACACGTATTCTCACGAGTTTATAAGACATATTTTGATGGTATTCAATAAGAGCATAAACAATATATAATATCGCCAACAGAAGCCTATAGTATTTTAAAGGGCAATGTTTCTGAGTGCAATGTATTATTTCGATTTAAATACGTAACCCCATATGATGTTATTAAAACATTTAAGTCTTTACAACACAAAAAAACAGGAGACTTATGGGGAATATCAGTAAAAATAATCCATAATATTATTGACGTTATTGCACCATATCTTGCTGTTATTTTTAACAAATCCATAGACTCGGGATCATTTCCTGACCTAATGAAATGTAGTAAATTAATACCTCTATTTAAATCGGGAAGCAAAAGTGACCCAAATAACTACAGGTCGATCTCGATTCTACCAACTCTCAGCAAGATATTTGAGAAAATGATGCTCAACCAACTGCTTTTGCACTTTAATTTAAATAAATTACTTCACTCTGAGCAGTATGGTTTCACTAAGGGTCGTTCTACAACCGATGCGGCCGCAAGGCTGTTACGGCATATTTTCGATGCATGGGAGAAATCACAGAATGCCATTGGTATTTTCTGTGATTTGTCAAAAGCATTCGATTGCGTTGATCATGAGACTCTCTTACGAAAATTAAGCCACTATGGTATTAAAGAAACTGCACTCAGTCTTATTGCCTCTTATCTCAGTGATCGCATACAGAGAGTATGTATCAATGATGTTAAGTCGTCCGGATCAGCCTCAGTAATGGGTGTTCCCCAAGGCTCTATTCTGGGTCCATTCATGTTTCTGGTTTATATTAATGATTTACCACATTTTGTCAAAAATGCTTGCGATATTGTACTATTTGCTGACGACACGTCTTTGATTTTTAAAGTCGATAGGACTAAGGACAATTTTGACGATGTAAATAATACATTATCTCAAGTTTCACACTGGTTTACTACAAACAATCTACTTTTGAATGCAAAAAAACCAAGTGTGTCGAGTTTCTATTGCCCAATACAAGGGTTACTAGCAAAAATTTAAAGATAAGTGGTGAGCCATTGAAAACTGAGGACACAACTGTGTTCTTGGGAATAACCCTAGATGCAAAGCTTCAATGGGGCACCCATATAGCAACACTTGCTGGCAAGCTCAGCTCTGCTGCTTACGCTGTTAGGAAGATTCGACAGATAACAGATATAGAAACTGCAAAAATTGTTTATTTTGCATATTTCCATAGTATTATGTCGTATGGACTCATACTATGGGGTAAAGCGGCTGATATTGAAAAAATTTTCGTTTTACAAAAAAGGGCAATTCGCGCAATTTATAATTTAAAACCGCGGGATTCCCTTCGAGAGAAATTTAAAGAAATAGGTATTCTTACGGTAGCTTCTCAATATATCTATAACAATATAATTTTTGTTAGGCAAAACATTCACAGTTACATTAAAAAGTGCGAATTACACGACAGGCAATTAAGAAATAGAAATAGGCTCGTGATTCCTCAGTTACGCCTCAAAAGGGTCCAAAGGTCATTTGTGGGAATGGGCGTAATGTTCTATAATAAAATTCCACAAGCAATCTTAGACTTGCCTTTACACAAGTTTAAGAACTCTATTAAAAATATGCTCATAAAAAAAGCATATTATACAATTGAAGATTATATAAATGATAAAAAAGCATGGAGCAATTTCTCAATGTCTTAAACCGAGTATTTGATTATTGGTGTTCAATTCGATGCTTTGATCATGGGTAGCCTAAGTATGTCACGCTCTCTTTAAACATTTCTGTGGTGGTGTCGTGTGGTGCGGGTTGTTACGTTCCCTCGAATATGGTTGAGCGAAGCAATGGCTGGATCATGCGTCATGCTCGTGAACGGGTGCCACCGTCGGAAATGGGGCTACTTTTGTCTGCCCTTCTTCACATGTGTAGAATTGTAAGCACCATTCCGAACCTGTGGTAGATTCATTTGTCGATTCGTAAACGCTTCCGAAAGTTTATCTGAATAAAATTATGATTACTTATATAAATGATAAAAAGGCGTGGATTTGACTCGTTCCAGCAATGCGTGAGACGGCAATTCAATCATGTACTTACCATAAAATTGTTATATTGATATTGTAAATTTGGAAAAGAGCAACCGCCGAGTTTCTTGCTGGTTCTTCTCGGTTGGAACGGCATTCCGAACCAGTGGTAGATTCATCTGACTATTCAAAAGCACTTGTAAAAGTTTATTTGAATAAAAAACTTTTCTATTCTATTCTATTCTAATAACAAGAAGAACAATAAACCATAGTTCAAATTTGAAAAAACTTAATAATAAAAAAGTCCACCGAAATTCAAGAAAAAACGGCATTGTTGAAATTGCCCCTATTATGAAGTAACCTATGATAAGACTTCGGTCGTTTTTCAAATTTCTAGTTTCTTATATAGTTTATTTACGCACGAATTTGCCCCAAAATTTGCCCAAAAATAGTGATTTTTCAAGCGTCATAACTTTCAAAATAAATATAATTTTACTAATATTTTTATTTTATGGCATAGATAATGGAGATATAAATTGATATCTGGCTTAACTTTAGACCTATTGCGACAAATATTAGAATAATAGGCGTAATACGTTTGTATGGAGAAGCGCGTGAAGAGAGCGGCCTTAAGTAAAGTACGTGAAAAAACACGAGTGCCTGGGAGACGTATGAGGCGCGACGGGCCGCCCCCGTTCCCCGTATGCGGCGATCCATCATTATCAACCCACCAGGCCAAGGGTCTCCTCTCAGAATAAGAAGGGCTTAGACCGCAGTTCACCTCGTAAGCCAAGTGCGAAATGGTAGAGTTCACACGCCTTTGAGAATATTATGGAGAACTCTCAGGCATACAGGTCTCTTCATGATGATTTTCCTTCACCGTTAAAGCACCGTCATTTAATTGCTTAAAACGCCACCATCACCACTATAGCCTTTTAACGTCCCACTGCTGGGCACAGGCCTCCTCTCTCATAGGAGAGAGGGATTTATAGCTTACAATTAGACCCGCCACGCTGTTCCAATGCGTGTTGGCGGGCTTTAACGACTCAGTATAGTCAGTCAGTAGACTCAGTATAGTCGTTAAAGCCCGCTAACACGCATTGGAACACATGATAGTGACAATAACCCGGACCGACTGCTTAACGTGCTCTCCGAGGCACGGGGGTGAGACACCGCCAACTACCAACTCCGGGCTGGCACTGAGAATTTCTTGACAGATAAACCCAGCACCTAACAATTTTATTTGCCCAACCCGGGAATCGAACCCGGGATCTCGTAGTCTGCGGTCGAATATGCTAACCACTAAGCCATCGAGGCAGTTAAAACGCACACAACTGAAAAGTTGAGGTGCGTGCCGGGAATCGAACGTGGACAAACTTGTACTAAGCCTGAATAGAGAAACTAATTAAAATACAGTTTGTGTTGAAATGTAATGATGACATAATAACTAAAATACGACTGAAAGCCGATTTCAAAACATTTTAGTTCTCTGAAATTAAATTAAGTGGCTATTTGTTTTGCTCTACTGAGTTCACGTTTTCATATTATGTCAATTTTAATTTAGGTTATAATTATTTTAACTCTAAAGATCATAATATAGATAATGTAACCATAGGTACATATAATATACTATTGTCCTTGTCCCCCACGATTTATGTACAGCGTTGTCTTTGTCGAATAGAAAGGGATCCTCAGAGAGAAATGGAGAGAGCTACACTCTGAGTTTCTCTGTGAGCAAATCAGAAATGAAAATATCCAGGGAAGAACCCGAGTCATCGACATACTCGTAGCTCAGCGGGTTGCGAAACTGAAGTGGCAATGGGGCGGGGCATAGAGTCCAAAGAAACGATATACTAAATAATAAATAAATAAAAGCTTTATTGTTTCTTATTGCTAGGTTATTTACAAACAATGAATTTTTTACTATCCTATATTATTCTACAAATTAGATACCTAGCAACTAACAATCGGCTGCAAACTCAGCGTCGCTGAGCATTGGCAACAATGCCCAGCGCTGATTTTCAGTTTGCTCCGTACATTGATAGTTAATCAATTGGCGCGCGCCCGTTGCATTATATTAATTGTTTATGGTTATTATACATACATATACATATACATATATACATATATATATATACATATAGAAGTATACCGAAATAAACTAACACTTAATATAATCATAGTATCCTAATTTATATACAAGCTAAAGTAAGACTAGAGTAAAGTAAATCTAGTGTCTAGTATCTAATATCCGTTCCCAATTCAAAATACTGTAATACAATAATTAACGAGAAAAAAAAAACAATAATTAATTGACTAGCCAAACAGAAAATGTAAATAATGAGACGAGTGATTAATATCAACTCTGAGTAGATTGGGTTAAAAAATAAAGAATAACTATGTATGTGTTTACCTATTACAAAATTTTTACTTTTTTTTTACTATTTGGAGTACATGAATTTAGCTGCCTCTATCTGAGCGTCCATATATATATTTATATTTATATTTATATATATATATATATATCCATATATATATTTTTTATACAATGGGGTCCCAAGGGGCTGGAGTGATGAATTTGCACCGGCAAGCACAGTGCAAGTAGACCCCCACTAGGTGGACCGATCAGACGAGCCGCTGAATACAAGCGGCACAAGACCGCGTCATGTGGAACTCCCTACAAGAGGCTTACATCTAGCAGTGGACGTCTATAGGTTGATGATGGCGACAACAACGTTGTCTTTGTCTGTATGTTCGTCTGATTGTTTGTATGTATGTATGATTTGTCTGGGTTTTGAAATAATTCAGGCTTGACAAACAGTAGGCATCAATATACTAGTATTAAACCACCACTACAGCCTTTTTATGTCCCATTGCTGGACACAGGCCTCATAGGAGAGAGGGATTTAGAACTAAAACTCGCCACGCTGCTCTTATGCGGGTTGGCGGGCTTTAACAACTACTGTCACATGATAGTGATAATAACCGGGACCGACTGCTTAACGTGCTTTCCGAGGTACGAGGGTGAGACACCGCCAACTACCAACTCCTGGCTGGTACAGAGAATTTCTTGACAGAAAAACCCAATACCTAACAATTATTTGCCCGACTCGGGAATCGAACCCGGGAATCGAATCGAACTGCAGTCGAATACGCTAACCACGAGAGCAACGAGGCAATTATTACAACATAACTATTATATTATATGACAACGCAGAAATTATTATTAAATAGGTAAAACATTGACTCTCATAAAACTCATCCGAACGTGAAATTACAATACGTAATCTGTATCAAAACTAATAAACGTTGAATCGCTGTAATTCACATAATATTATGCATAATATACAGATTTTTATCAATAAAATTGTGCTTCAAAATATTTCTGTTACATTATATTATTATTCTACAAACATTTTATTGAAGCGGAAGTTTGAAATGTACCGACAGGTTGAATTTATTCTCTATTTGTTGTGCATTATTCAACCGATTGCATCCGAACTAGAACACGGTGAGTACAGGATGTCTCAAGAAGTGTTTACAAAAGTTATTATTTTGAATTGTTACTATATTTGAGCCATTACAAGTCACGGCAAATAAGTCTAGCGCTGACCTTCAATGCGCAGAAGTCGAAAATGAGGTATCTCGGGTGGTGAGGGGGTCGCGGGGAGGGCGTGGGGATCGTTCGTAAGCACTGATTAGTTCTCGCGGATCCCTCGTAAGCGCTGATTGGCTCTCCAATCGTATTGTGTCACGCTCACTCGTACGACGCTGCGCGCACTTGAAGGTCACCGCTCGACTTACGTGCCGGGGGTTATACAAACGTGCGTACTGAGTCATAAGATAATTATTAGGATTATAAGGTTGTGAGGGCTCTCCCTCGCTCTTTATAACCTGTTGTCAACTATCGACAATCGAAAAATCCCTTTTTACACACAACACCAGAGAATCAGGTTTCAGTTACATAAGGCCTGTAAATGCTAGCGAGAGATTTAAAAAATGATTTATGACTTAGTTCGCACGTTTGTAACGTCCCAATATGTCGATATAGATCGACAAAACTTTTTTTACTGCTACACACAACACCAGAGAATCAGGGTCCAGTTCCACGAGGCCAGTAAGTGCGAGCAAGAGATCCGATAAAAATGATTAATGACTCAGTTTGCACGTTTGTAATGGCTCAATTATAGTGTCAGGCGTCTGCTCACGCCCAACATTTTGTACAAGCGCAGCTACTATTGAGTAGACAAGAACAGTGCTATACGTAAATCGAGCGGGAAAAGGACAACAAATGTAATACGTACGAACGTAATACTACTAGGCGTAATTCTATGATGCGTGCGATGATCGGCGGTGAGAGTGAGTGTTATTTCTTTACGCAGTAATAGATTTTTGCCTACGTTATCTGAAATGAAATAAATAAAAATCACAATCAAACATAAGAAAGTCTTCAAAGAGTATGTCAGTTGAAACAAGTTCTTTATTCTGCACAACTGACACACTCCTCGAAGACAGTAGGTATAATATTTTCTTATGTTTGCAATGTTGTAAGATCATAGCAAAGTGCAAACTTATCACGTATTCACCGCCGCTCAACATAAATCCATAAATCACGAGCTCTTAACATAACTCACATCGCGGAAAATAGAGAAAGGGATGCTACATCAAAACTTCAGTGTTATTCTATAGAACACTCGATTCGCCGTTGATTTTGCAAGTTAAGAATATCGCCTTAAAGCGCCTTGCGGTGGTAATCTTGTCTAACCTTTAACCGCAGCTCGGCTAGGCGTTAGTCGCCATCATCATCCGAAGGAAATAAACGAATTCTAAAAGAACTATACATCTACTAATTGTGTGATTATATTTTATTACTAGCTGACCCCCGCAACTTCGTTCGCGTGAATATAGGTTTTTATATAGGATCGGATCGGATCCCATAATTCTTTTATGTACCTAAACTAAATGTAGCCTAAGTTACTCCTTATAACATTGAAAGTTCCATTAAAATCGATCCAGCCGTTTCGGAGATTAGATGGAACAAATAGACAGACCAACAAACATAAATTTAAACGCACACCAGTTTAAAATAAGCCGTACGTTCAAAGATCCGGGTCCCAAGTTATTTGAACCCAATACTCAGGGTTGTAATGTCTGTCATTTCTGAACTAAAAAACCTATGACCTTGAAATATTTACGGGACAATATATAAAGTATTACCTTTCTAACAAAAAAAGAATGAGTAAAATCGAACAACGCGTTGATGAATTACAGCTAAATACACGTTTTAACTTTCATCCCCTCTCCCAAGGGAACCGTGCTGAATTTCGGGATAAAAAGTATCCTATGTCCTACCTCGGAGTATAAACTCAAATCGTACCAAGTTTCATTCGAATCCGTTCAGTAGTTTCGGCGTGATGCGCGGCCAAGATACAGACAGACAGACAGACAGACAGACAGACAGACAGACAGACAGACAGACAAAAATGAAAAAAATTGCAGTTTTGGCTTCAGTATCGATTATATAGTGCCCTCCAATAAAAATTTTCAAAATATCTTCAATGTACAGAATTGGATCTGTTACAGTCTTATTATATTATAGATATTGTGTTTATAACTACGCAAAAAATCTATCTATGAAATAACTTTTGGTACCTAATAAAACAGTTACCGTTTTTATGCATCTTTTCCGAAAGTTGACATTAGATAGTAGGTACGTTAATTAGAGAGTAGGTACGGCATACACAAATAATATATTTTTTTAGTATTCACAAACATCATTTTAATTACTAAGTAATTAGGTACAGTTTGGCCAGGTATTGCTTATAATTTGCTACCCTGTGCATCCGGATGTACTGCAAGACGCAGTATTTCAGTGTAAGTTCATAGAGAATGTATGAAAGAATATGTTTCATTGTGCCGAAATTGCGCCGGCACTGATGCTTCACAGATATAATATGTGCGAATCGGCCTTTAGCTAACGTAGAAGTCAATCTCATCGTTGCGTCAGCGTTGAAAACAACAGACAGTTTAGAGAATAGAACTGCATGTTCTCAAAACTCGATCCGAATTCAGACGTCCGAAATGTACCTACCGTCGATTTGAATTTATTCTTTACTTGTTCTGAATTATTCAGCCGATTGCATCGCAACAAGCGAGCGCTGTACCACGCTGTACTAACACAGAAAAGTTTAAACAAGTTAGCATTTTGGCATTTCGTATACGTTTCGTTCTATTTCATTTTCATATAAGATACACATTTACGTTGAAATGTGAGATTTTCTCTTTGAAAATTTGCTCTTCAGAGAATTCACCGTCGAGTGCTCTCAAGCGCGCCCCATACTAACGAAGTTTCGTTCTAATTTGACTGCTAACCAATCTATCTGATTTACATACAAATCTTTGAGCTTGTGTAACTTTGGAACTACATAATTGTTATTTTCACGGGTTAATTCAGGTTTATTGAACATTAAAAAATCTTTCATTTAAATAAACTAACGGTAACCGATATAATTTCAGTTCGTTCAATCAATTAATCGGTAAATCGAAGAACAACATTTTTAATCGGTTACTAACCAAAAATTTTAACTTTAATAAAATCTTTAATTTAAATATAACGGTAACCGATATGATTTCAATTTGTTCTATCAATTAATCGGTAAATCGAAGAACAAAATTTTTAATCGGTTACTAACCAAAAATATTCCGATAAATTGAAACCGGTTTCAAGCCCAGATTGAATAAAGGTGTTAAATAATATGACGTCACAAATTTCGAATCACTCGTATATTTTCGACTTGAAATAGGCGAATATCGGTCCTGAACAGATTATGCTGAAAATTGAAACAGCAGTAACTATGGACCCGAGAAGGGACATAGTGCGTAATGTGGTCATAAATTCAATATGCCAGAACCTTCAAAATGGTGGAAATAATTTTGGATATCCCTCGAACCCTTGATGTAAAGATATAACGAATGAAGGGCATGATACAATACATAATATAATACCTACCTACGAATAAGTATAGAATGGGGAACTAATTAACAAGTGTGCGTCGGAGGTTTAAACATCTGTGAGATAAAAAGTAGTCTGTGTCTCTCTCCAGTATGTCTAGCATGGGCTGGTACCACATGCTTTAACGTTGAAGGAAAACATCGTGAGGAAACCTGCCTGAGAATTCTCCATAATATTTTCCAAGCCGTGTGAAGTCTACCAATCCGCACTTAGCCAGCGTGGTAGACTGGAATGGAGGATAGGAAAAGTATGAATTTTAGGTTCAGTCGAGAGGTTATAAATTAATTGTAGCTCTTGACAGGACTTGAGGTCATTAATTTTATAAGTCAAGTGAGTGAATTTAGGACTTTGGTTGCATTTGGCTATATTTTTTCAAACCCCTAGGGGGCAGCCCCCCCCCCCCCCCCCACCCTACACCCACTTGGCGACGCTCTTGCGGTGTGCGCTATTATAGCACAGAATAACCAGAAGGGAAGCTACCTAAGAACGTCCAAAATTTATACTATTCTGATAGGGTTGTCACCTGTTGCATGTGAAAAATTATGGGTAAAAATAAAAATATTATATACTAGTATATATGTATAGCAAGATATGTAGTAATGATTGGAATAAAATGTTTTTTATATTATACTAGCTTAGCTAGGTAGTACCACCTTGACTGCCTCGTTGGTCTAGCGGTTAGCACGTTCGACTGTGGATCACGAGGTCTTGAGCTCGATTCCCGGGTCGGGCCAAAAAAAAAATGCGGTATTGGGTTTTTCTGTCAAGAAATTCTCAGTGCCAGCCCGGAGCTGGAAGTTGGCGGTGTTAGATACACCCCCGTGCCTCGGAGAGCACGTAAATCCGTCGGTCCTGCGCCTAATCTCTCTCCGGTCGTGTCGCATTGGCGTCCCATCGGACTATGAGAGTGAGGGAATAGAGAGTGCACCTGTGTATGCGCACACACTTGTGCACTATAATATCTCCTGCGCAGACGGCTAGTCTCTGCCTCGGTTGAGATTGGCCGCCGTGGCTGAAATTCGGTGAGGACATTAGTAGGTACCTACTAAAAGTAAGTGTGCACATGCGTAGGTATCCCTAGTGACAGTACCTAGATACTTACTTACTTTAGTAAATTGAATGAATTAAGTACCTAGTTGCTTAGATAGGTACCTTAGATAGGCCCATCGAAATGGTCCATTGTGTACAGGAGCTATTTTAACTTACCTGGCAATGTTTTACCTAATTCTATTAAGTAGAATCTGATTTCCGTACCAGTGGTAGAGTCTTGACATAATATCGTAAGTGGCACATGCTATCCTACAATAAATAAATTCATTTCATTTCAATGAATTTCATTTCATTAATTTTTTGTGTAGATAATATAATATTATGTAAAGGTATACGTACTTGTATACTTACTTCACATGATCTCTAGGGTACAAAAAAAAAGAAATATCCTTATTTTTTATAGTGGAACTTAAACATACTGTACAATACTGAGGCATATTTGTCTAAACACAACACTTAATTTTTTATAAGTATAATTTACACTATTTTTAAGTACACAGTTGTCTAAACTCTCGCCAATAACTCTCGCTAATAATTTAATGCGCACGCGACACGACCACACGACAGCCTTGACGTTATTCGACAGATAACAGATATATTCGACAGATAACAGATATAGAAACTGCAAAAATTGTTTATTTTGCATATTTCCATAGTATTATGTCGTATGGACTCATACTATGGGGTAAAGCGGCTGATATTGAAAAAATTTTTGTTTTACAAAAAAGGGCAATTCGCGCAATTTATAATTTAAAACCGCGGGATTCCCTTCGAGAGAAATTTAAAGAAATAGGTATTCTTACGGTAGCTTCTCAATATATCTATAACAATATAATTTTTGTTAGGCAAAACATTCACAGTTACATTAAAAAGTGCGAATTACACGACAGGCAATTAAGAAATAGAAATAGGCTCGTGATTCCTCAGTTACGCCTCAAAAGGGTCCAAAGGTCATTTGTGGGAATGGGCGTAATGTTCTATAATAAAATTCCACAAGCAATCTTAGACTTGCCTTTACACAAGTTTAAGAACTCTATTAAAAATATGCTCATAAAAAAAGCATATTATACAATTGAAGATTATATAAATGATAAAAAAGCATGGAGCAATTTCTCAATGACAGGTTGCTTGGAAACAATCTAAGAAAATTTAACTCATGTCTTAAAACGAGTATTTGATTATTGGTGTTCAATTCGATGCTTTGATCATGGGTAGCCTAAGTATGTCACGCTCTCTTTAAACATTTCTGTAGTGGTGTCGTGTGGTGCGGGTTGTTACGTTCCCTCGAATATGGTTGAGCGAAGCAATGGCTGGATCATGCGTCATGCTCGTGAACGGGTGCCACCGTCGGAAATGGGGCTACTTTTGTCTGCCCTTCTTCACATGTGTAGAATTGTAAGCACCATTCCGAATCTGTGGTAGATTCATTTGTCGATTCGTAAAGGCTTCCGAAAGTTTATCTGAATAAAATTATGATTACTTATATAAATGATAAAAAGGCGTGGATTTGACTCGTTCCAGCAATGCGCGAGACGGCAATTCAATCATGTACTTAACATAAAATTGTTATATTGATATTGTAAATTTGGAAAAGAGCAACCGCCGAGTTTCTTGCTGGTTCTTCTCGGTTGGAACGGCATTCCGAACCAGTGGTAGATTCATCTGACTATTCAAAAGCACTTGTAAAAGTTTATTTGAATAAAAAACTTTTCTATTCTATTCTATTCTATTCTATTCTATTCAACTAATTGTTCACTAGCGGAGCGTCCGTGACAGCTCGTGTGTGCGTGAGCGGCGCTATGTGTGAGTGTACTTACTGCGGGACGCTTGTAGGTAGCTTCCTCTCTGTTCCTTTTCTACTCGTGTGATTATAGTGCGCCGGTAATGGGTTGATAACATAGAGATTAATAATAATAAGTAGAGTAGGCATACCTACCTTAAAAACGTGCCAAAAATACACTCACACACGCACAATCCCCCAACCTAAAATGGCGCGTGTTCATTGTGATGTCTCAAGTTGTGCGTGTGTGAGTGTTCATGTATACATTTTAGGGAGGCCATCTTAAGGGAAGTGCAATAAAATTTCTGCCACGATCTGTTTTATTGTTATGTTTAAAAATGTAGTGTTGTCTCTTACACACTTATGAAAATTTTGATAAGCTTAAGCTATTTTCCGATCCACTATTTTCTATAGGACATTATGCCAAGTCCTCTTCTATAGGTTCATGGTTGATAATGATGATATTTATCTTTAAGATAACCCGATAGTGTCTGTGGTCCACAAGACCCTCAAGGCCACCGCCCGCTCCTGCATGGCCCACGTCAACGCTACGGAGGCAGATCTGGAGTTCCTTCGCAAGGATCCACCTTTTCCTGAGAAGTCTGCCTGCATTGTCACCTGTTTGTTGGAAAAGGTGAAGTATCATAGAACATATTATTTAATCAAAAATTACACACTATTTACAAGAAAGCACGTTTCCGTCATTATGCTTTAATCTGTTTTTAACCCCCGACGCAAAAACGACGGGGTGTTATAAGTTTGACGTGTCTGTGTGTGTGTGTGTCTGTCTGTTCCCCTGTGGCGCTCAAACGGGTGGCCCGATTTGAATGCGGTTTTTTTGTTTGAAAGGTGAATTAGTCGAGAGTTTTGTTAGCTATGTTTGATGAAAATTGGTCCAAGATGGCCGCCGCTACAAAATGGCGGATTACATATTTTTTCACAACTCTCTTAATATGGATATCAAATGAAAGGGCTTGACTAGTAGAATAGCACTATTGTAAATACAAATTGTTCCTAAGTTGTCGCAAAAAAACTTCTAAATACTTAAGTACTTCGTGAGTAACGCTATTTTCCCGGAGCTTTAGACGTTCTTGTATTTGAATTTTTACTTAGGTACATCATAGCTTCATTGTTAGTTCGCGGTAAGAACATCCTATGCGCCGGGCGTCGCTTACGCGTGTTGAGATGAGGCACTTGATTATCTTTTAAGACAGCTAAGGAAAACCAGATTGTAAAACCTGATATTCTGAGGTAAAGGTAAATTTGGTAACGATGACCGAAATAGCTGATTAATCGCTAATATTATGCTTTCTATGGCGCTTGAAAAACGAGTTTTCAAAGAAATACATTATAAGTACAGAAAATGGTTGATTTTTTTTAAATTATATGATAGGTTTACGCCAAATCTGACCAAATATTTGTTTGGTTGCTTTATGGAGCAATGGCCGTTCAAATAGCTACAGGCGCCACAAATAGCTTAGATGAAACCAATATTAAAGCAAGTTCATCATCATCATCATCATCATGATCAACCCATTACCGGCTCACTACAGAGCTCGGGTCTCAGAGTGAGAAGGGTTTTGGCCATAGTCTACCACGCTGGCCAAGCGGATTGGCAGACTTCACACACCTTTGAGAACGTTATGGAGAACTCTCAGGCATGCAGGTTTCCTCACGATGTTTTCCTTCACCGTTAAAGCAAGTGATATTTAAATACTTAAAACGCACATAACTCCGAGAAGTTAGAGGTGCGTGCCCGGGATCGAACCCACGACCTCCGATTAGAAGTCGGTCGTCCTAACCACTAGGCTATCACAGCTTGTACTAGGCTATCACAGCTTGTACTATTATTAAAGCAAGTTACTTTTTCTCAATTTCTCAAATATACTTTTTCTCAATTTCTCAAATATACTTTTTTTCAATTTCTCAGTAAAGTTTATGTTCGATAGATTGGCATCGTGGAAGACGGCAAGTATTCCAAAATGGGCTTCATGACGATTGTGAGCCCTCTGGTGTTCCGAAACAGGAAGAAACTTGAGCACATGAAGACGCTCTCTGAGAATTGCGATAAGGAGGTAAATACTTATCACACTAATATTATAATAAAGGCGAAAGTTTGTGTGTGTGTGTGTGTATGTTTGTTACTTTTTAACGCCGCAACTATTGAGGCCTTATGCCGACTTTGTACATAGTAGCAACGATGATCGAAATTCGAGTAACGACTCACAATGACTTCAGAGCAAAATGAACCCAAAGACTCTTGTCGTAATTCAATAGTTCGAATATTTATTTTACAACATTTCTGCTAGGGGCACTGGCTGTTTTCGAATGCCGAATGTATTGGTGAACTCAAACCTTAATATAAGCCATTTTAGGTCCATTTTACTCTGAAGTCATTGTGATTCGATCAATAGTATTTAGTAAAGTTTTCGACCTCTGCAAAGTGAGACTAAGCATACTGAACCTATTTAGCTGAAATTTTGAATAGATTATGGCCTCACATACGCCATAAATTTCAGCTAAATTCAGTTCGTCAAACTTTGACAAAATCGTGTCAAAAAGAAACAAACACACACACACAGACTTTCGCCTTTATAATATTAGTTTGATAATTATATTACGGAAGTATATAAATATAAAGAATATCTATACATATAATAAAATCGTAGAATTGTCGTATCTGTACATCGAAGATTTTTGCAAAATAATAACTGGGGGATGTTAGAGATAAGTAACAGAACGTAAAAAAGCTATTTTTGAAATTTTTGTCTGTTTGTCTGTTTGTCGGTTTGTCTGTTTGTCTGTTTGTCTGTTTATCTGTTTGTCTGTTTGTCTGTATGTTTGTGCGCGCATCACGTAAAAACTACTGAATGGATTGAAATGAAACTCAGCACGATTTAAGTTCATACTATGGAGTAACATATAGGATACTTTTTATCCCGAAATCCAGCACGGTTCCCTTGGGAGAGGGGATGAAAGTCAAAATGTGTACTTAGCTGTAATTTGTTAACGGGTGGTCCGATTTCATTCATTCTTTTTTTGTTAGAAAGGAAATACTTTAAAGATTACTGGCTAATCTCTGAATGGCTGGACCGATTTTGATGGGACTTTCACTGGCGGATGTTTACATTTTGAGCTACCTAAACATCCGCCAGTGAACTTTTAACAGTTTTTAGCAAGGTATGAGCTCAAAGGAGCTTAGGAAAAGCAAAATGATTCTCACGGGATTTTTAAAAACCAATGTCCACGCGAACGAAGTCGCGGGTGTCCGCTCGTAAGTAGATATAATAAAACCTCAACGGGATATTCTATAATATAGAATCTAGATTATTGCACCCTGTTAATAGGTACCACGCTATTGAACCTGAAAGAGCGCTTTAAAGATCTTCGAGAACTTCTTAACCTCATTTGAATTAAAAAAGCTAAGCAATAAATCTTTAGGAAGTAGACTCGCTTGGGAATATTCATCTTTTTTTTTATCTTTTGAGGGTTCCGTACCCAAAGGGTGCCAAACGGGATCCCTAATACTGAGCTCCCGGTATATTTAAGGTCTACAGCTTCAGCCCTAATACTTAATTAGCCTTCAATTTTCACAGAATAAGTACGTGTTGACATAGCTTGTAAGTATAACAGGAAATTAAAAAATAAATAAAAGCCTGTACCAAACAAACTTTTTTAATTTTTAACGTTATTCGATTCCGTTTTAAGAACGGTAAGTATAGGAATAGAAACAACTTTCGGCCAGTTTGTAGTAGCTAGATAATATTAAAATAACAAATAATAAAAATAAGGGTTCTGTACTCAGAGGGTGCTGAATTCTTCGTCATGCACTAAGTACGAATTTGGCGCATTTTTGTAGCTTTAGGGCCTCTTTCACCACCTTCTGATAAGTGTCGGATAGTTTTAACGTAAGTTTTGTCACTTTCTTACTTTATGTCAAGTGACAAAGACAATATTAAATGTGAATAAGCTATCCGACACTAATCAGAAGGTGGTGAAACAGGTCTTGTTCTATCATCTATCATCTTCTTTACCAGAATAATGTATTAGTGTGGTACGGAACTCTTTGTGCGCGACTCCGTCTCACACTTGACCGGGTTTTCTGTTTTTTTTTTTAAGTTTTATTTTTATTTTTAATGTCTTTTCAGATAAACCGTGGAGGGTCACCTTGTCAGCTGGGGAACGAAATAACGATTTGCATTTTTAAATACGCCCCCGAACTGCATTTCAGGAGTTGAGGGAATTTAAAATGGCAATAAAAATTCCACCCGTGCAAATATTTGGTTTTATTTCAGTGAGATATTTCCAAACATAAACTCCATTTAAGGTCCACCGGGATCTTAGAGAGAATCTAGATAAAGTCAAATATTATTCCGAGCTTGAAAACACCGGTATGAAATGAATAATTTTTCATTTTAACGTAGGTACAGTACCCGGCGAGTTTTTTATTTTTAACATTTTTCACTTTAAATTATTGTTGATGAATGGATGTAGGTAGATGCAAGGGTATCTTTGAAAAGTGTACACTTGAAATCGGCATATGATACTTAGGGTACACCGCAGACACTTCATACAAGCGAAACTACCACTGACAAGAAACACGCATACGTAGGTATAGATCGACCAGTATCTCATGAAAAATAGGGAAATTAAATTTTGTAGTAAGCAACTCACTAGGTTAACTCGGCTGCCGTAGTGATAAACAAAGTAATTACATTCAGAACACCTTACCTGGGATCGTTTTACGAAACGAAAAATCAAGCAACTGCATTTTAAATACAAAAACAAAGTAATCAACATCCAATTAAGTACTTTTTTTTTGTGTTGTGCTTGTTGTTTACTTGGTTTTTGCATTTATATTCCGGGTTAGTGAGTGCAGTTACTTTGTTTGGGCAATTTAAATTTCAGCAAACGGTTCAAGTTATTTGAAATATTATATTAAACTGTGGTAAAAAACTACTCGACATAAAACTTTTGTTAATGCAAAAAGTAAATTTCACAAAAAATGTCAGTTACTTTGTATATCGCTAGGGCAGCCGTAGTGTTGCTAACCTTGGAATTTCATTTCCCTATTTTTCATGACATTCTGGTCGACCTATAATACTGCTAGGCGTACTTCTGCGGGCGACGGGGAGCGACGAGTGTCTCGCTTCTATACGCAGTGACGGTTAGTATTCTTCTTGGATTTTTGATATAAAAAATCATCGTATTGTAACAATCTGCAATTCATCATTTTCAACATTACTTGTAAGTAATTTCTAAATAATGCGGGTATTTCAAGACATTTTTTTAATTCTCATGGTATTTTCAGTTAAAATAGAACGTCAGTTTTTGTGGTAGGTAGGTAGGTAGGTAAGTACATATTATTATGAAAAATCAAGATTTTTAAATGTTTATTTTACTAAAAAACTATTTTAAGGAGAAATTATTGAAGCAGCGTGGCGGGTCTAAGCTCTAAATCCCTGTCTCCTATCAGAGAGGAGGCCTGTGCCCAGCAGTGGTACGTAAAGGTGGTGGTGGTGGATAGCATTTAGTGTGAACCCGCGATCATAAACTATCGTTCAAGTTTTTCTGTACATCATAGCACGAGAATTATAATAAGTTACAATTAAGTTAAGTAGTAAAATTAAGTTTAAGTTAAATTAAGTTATATCCTCGTTTATAAGAAAATCGTTAAGATATAATAATTAAGACAAGATGTACCTACCTACCTACATTCAAGATTTCTAAGCACTTTGAAAATGTCACACAAGCTGCGATAGGTACGTACCAAAAAAAAAAAAGAAATTGGATCCAATACGTTATGAAATATAGATTGATTGATGACTGAAGAAAAGTTTGCACCATTAATAATAATTTGATCGGAATTTTTTAACAGCGACTAACGCAAGGAACTTTTCACTCAAAGTTTTTATGAGTTCGCTCGAAAAGTATTAGGTTATTTCTTTTCCGTTAGCTGAGAGAGTGAGAGGCGGGAAAAATAATATCTACTAGGTATAACCCGCGGCACGTAGATTGAACACTGAACGAAACGTGGAGGGGACTCTTCCACGTCCACTTTCCTTCAGCGTTCGATGTACGTGCCGATGTTTGAACTAGCGACCCACCCCGGTTTCGCACGGGTAGTAATTAAGTACCCGATACTATCCCACCATACATTATTTTGTCATTTCTCAAAGGGTTAACGCAGCGTTTTCGTTGATAGTTCCCGGGCGGCTTGATTTTTTCCGACATTTTCAACATTTATCGTCATATTTCAACCAATTTACACAAAATCAAAAAAAATATACATTCATAATAAACCTTCCTCATGAATCACTCTGTCTATTGTGAAAACCGCATGAAAATCCGTTCAGTAGTTTTTGAGTTTATCGCGAACAGACAGACAGACAGACGCCGCGGGGGACTTTGTTTTATAATATGTAGTGATAGTGATGATGCATCAAGTAAAATACCTGTATATTATTTCATCTAGGTAGGTATTTATATCTATCTCACATGTGTAGTTCAGCCCGCCAACCTGCATTGGAACAGCGTAGTGGGTCTAAGCTCTAAATACCTCTCTCCTATGAGAGGAGGCCTGTGCCCAGCAGTAGGACGTAAAAAGGCTGTAGTGAAATCTATTCAAACTATACATCCATCAAGGATGTGTAGTATGAATATATTTTTTTAAATATTATGTAGATTAGCTCTTGACTGAGATCACCCCAGCAGGGTTATTCTGTAACTTAGTTACCAACTGAAAATAGTTGCCAACGAATTAGTTTGATAAGTATACATTGCTGCTTTACTGTGGGAAATATAAAGTGTTTTCATAATTTCACACAGTGAAGCAGCAATGTATATCGAACTAATTCGTTGGCAACTATTTTCAGTTGGTAACTATGTTAGAGAATAGGCAGATCAGTAAAGATGTAGCGGTACGCGCTTGCCTAGAAGGTGCCTATTCACTCTTGATTTATAGGTACCCACGATATAGTCGACTGGAAAACCGGGAACAGAAAGTAGAAAAACTAACTTTCTTTTGACAACACTTGCCGTAGCTCAAAAACCGACCAAGTGCGAGTCGGACTCGCGCACGAAGTGTTTCGTACCCATTACCTATCTCTAAAAACGGCAAAAAAAATCACGTTTGCTGTATGGGAGCCCCCGCAAATATTTATTTTATTATGTTTTTAGGGTTCCGTAGTAAACAAGGAACCCTTATAGTTTCGCCATGTCCGTCCGTCTGTCTGTCCGTCCGTCCGCAGAGACTATTAGTGCTAGAAATCTGTAATTTGGCATGGGTATAAATATTAATCACGCCGACAAAGTATTTTTTTATAGGGTAGCTCCCCTACATGTAAAGTGGGGATGAATATTTTTTTTCTCGTCTACCCCATAGCGTGGGGTATCGTTGAATAGGTCTTTTAAAAATACTGTGGTGTGGGAACATCATTTTTCGATTTTTAGATACCCCTCAGATCTAGATAGTGTCCCCCCCCCCCCTCTACCAGCCAAATGGCAGTATATAGGAACTTGAAAAAATTCACAGCAGTAGTACATATAATTAATTTTAAAGGAAAACAATCACGGCTAAGTAGGGTTTACAGGTTATGAGTTATATCTGTTTTTCGAGGATTGTGACTACGGAACCCTACACTGCGCGTGGCCCGCCACGCACTTGGCCGGTTTTTTTTTTTTTAGTATTTGTTATTAGCCCTCATACGCATTAGCGGTCAACCGCGTACGCGGCTGTCCGCGCGGCTAGCCTCTTCATAGAATTTCGTCGCGGTTTAGTGCGTACAAAATGAGCGGTTGCATATAAAAATATAAAAGCGGCTAGCCGCGCGGTCAGCCGCGTACGCGGTTGACCACTAATGCGTATGAGGGCTTATAGCGGCAACAGAAATAGGTACATCATCTATGAAAATTTCAACTGTCAAACTATCACGGTTCATGAGATACAGCCTAGTGACAAACGGACAGACGAACAGACAGACAGACGGACAGCGGAGTCTTAGTAATACCCGTACCGTTTTACCCTTTGGCTACGGAACCCTAAAATTGCCTTACAAGATTACATGCAAATTTCATTCACAAAGAATGTTATATTAATGCAAATTCCACACGTGACAGTTATAAGTCAGGTGTGACACGGGTCAGGGCTCGTTCGCATTGTTCGATCGAGAGACGATACGTCAATGAATGAATGAAAGAGAACACTTTTATTGAACACCACAGAAGAGAGAACAATATGTGCACTTTATTGGGCATAGCATTTGTATTAATTTATAAATCGGTTTAATTGTTTAATTAAGGACGAATTTACTTTTTCATTACAATTACGAACTTTTAATTTGGCAAACGTTTTCAAGGTGATAACGGGTGGGCGACATCACTACTCACTAGAAAATACATGGGGGACGAAGTTTTAGGTACGTAGCTACCTTCGTTGTATAGCGTTTTCGAAATCATTTTTAGGTTTCTCGAATATAACGAGTGTAAGGAGACCGCTCACGGAAACGAAGACAGTGTGCTTAGTCTAAGATCGGAGCACTCGAAAACTATTGATCGAATCACAAGTGAATTCAGAGCAAAATGAACTCAAATACTCGTATTTTAAAGTCGTAATTCCATAGTTCGAATATGTATTTTACAACATTTCTGCTTGGGGCGCTCGTTGTGTTCGAATGCTGAATGTATTGGCGAACTCAAACCTTAATACAAGCCATTTTAGGTCTAGTTTACTCTGAAATCGATCAATAGTTTTCGAGTTCGTTTTCGAGTGCTCCGATCTTAGACTAAGCACTCAGGTTAGTAATGATTACTAACAAGATGCCCGTACCACACGAGTAGATAAGTACCCGTACTCACAGAACAATAATTACCTACCCTTAGGCCCGTACTATAAAAAAAATTAAAATATTTCCTGTATTTTTTTAAAGTTCGCAATGTAAAGCCATCAGCTGGCGTTAGGCCGGGCCCGCAATGCAAAAATTCGTGCGATTTATATTCGCGCGGTTTATTTTCCGTATTTTAATATATTTTTTACGCGAATTTTAAATTCCAAGTACGTGCAGCTTCATACATTTCCATAATATGTCCACAGAATTTTGCGAACAAATTCGCGCGAATAAATTCTCGCGAATAAATTTCGCAGTGAGGGCCCGGCCCTAGAGGTCAACGAACGTTGAGTAAATACCTAAAGTTGTCACCGCCTTTTGCACGCTTTACATCGCCGGTTTGAAAAGTACTAAATACTAGGTAAACCAAATACTATAAAGGCGCCTCTACACGTTGGCCAACATGATGGCGGATATGATGGTAGGTATTGGGCGAGGAGTTTGTGTTCGCGTCCACACGTTGAAAGGTCGTTCAGTATACTTCGGTTAGGGCCAATGTGCGGACGAATTTACTAAAATGAATATTGAGACGTTAACTGCTGCTGCGGTTTAATTATTCACAGCATACCGCAACTACGTGAATATGTATACGAAAATTGTATTTTTTTATTTTTTTGTTTTTATTTCTTGGGTTCCACAAACAATTTTCGGCTTGGTAGGGCTCTATAAAGCAAAAAGTTTCTTCATTGGTCATTGTCACTGCCATTTTGCGGACATTATACTAGTTACGACACGTGAATATAAAATTTAAAAGACGTGCATGCGTGCGATCACTCTGAGAGCTCATCACTCTGAGAGCTCGTAGCAAACTGAAATCGCCGCCAACGTGTGGACGCAGCGGCCAAACTCTGTTCCCAACTCTTTGATGTACCGACACGAAATGGATCTCGCGCCAACTTGCGGGCCATCGTTCCAATACCTACCAAAATAGCACAAACTCCCGCAATACACGTTGGCCAACGTATCGGGCCACAAGATGCGCCAGCATGTTTGCCAACGTGTAGGCGAGCAGTAAGACAAATGGTTATTGGTACCTGTTGGATTGTTTTTAAGTACTTAGTATAATAATAGCGCTGTTTTCGATAGCGGTCCCCTTATACCTACCTACTCTTTAATAATAATAATAAATCATTGATCGCACGACTACAATGGAAACATACTCTAAGACTGGAGGTTTAATAAGGCATCACACATGTTTTAATATATTACACTAAAAACAAAGAAGAGCATCAAAGCTAGTAACTAACTATCACAGCGACAAGCCGCTTCTTCTCTCAAGTAGAATTAGAAATTACCTATCCCGTGGGAATTACGAAAAATCCGGCATTATTCCTTGTTTACAATAAAGAGGGTTCCCTCTGAGCAGCTTTCAGGTGCAAGGTTAGGGCTAGGCAGCGGCTAGGCATTGATGAGTCAGTCAGTGAGTAAAAGTGAACCGGGACTTTTTTATTTTATCATAATTATGTAAGTATAGATTATTAATCTATCATCATGATATTATGACATAATTTTTTTTTTTTTATAGGAATAGCGGGCAACCGAGCAAGCGGGTCACCTGATGTTAGTGATTACCGCCGCCCATGAACAGTAGTAGCACCCGAGGAACCACTATTGCCGGCTTTTAAAGGAAGGGGACTGGCTCTTTAGCTCGCTGCCGGAACACAGGGATGCTTTGCGGCAGATTACGGCTGAAGTGTGGTCGCTAGCCAGGCGGATTCGGGATAGAAACCTACCACAAAGCGGTGATACCATCCAGATTAAGTTGTGTGGTATCAGGCACAACGACCCGTAGAGGGGACTGAGAGCGTCAGGGCCTCGTTAGCATATTGGCAGGGTGCACCGCGCGCAGGTGAGGTTGACTTTGGCCACATAGGTGGAATTTGGGCCACTTACACCCCTATTAAGAAAAAGCTAGATAAGAACAGGTTTTTTTGGCATGTTAAAATAGTTTTATTATATTACCTACTAGCTGACCCTGCGACTTCGTCTGCGTTGATATAGGTTTCTATATAGGATCAAATTGGATCCCATAATCCTTTTTTGTACCTAAACTAAATGTAGCCTAAGTTACTCTTTATAACATCACCTATCTGCCATTGAAAGTTCCATCAAAATCGATTCAGTCGTTTCGGAGATTAGCTGGAACAAATAGACAGGTTGACAAACATAAAAAACGCACGCCAGTTTAAAATAAGCCGTACGTACAAAGATCCGGTGCCCAAGTTATTTGAACCTAATAAATGTCCGTCATTTCTGAACTAAAAAAACCTATGACCTTGAAATATTTACGGAACAATACTTGAAGTACTACCTTTCTAACAAAAAAAGAATGAGTTAAATCGAACTACGCGTTAATGAATTACAGCTAAATACACGTTTTAACTTTCTTCCGCTCTCCCAAAGGAACCATGCTGAATTTCGGGATAAAAAGTATCCTATGTCCTACCTCGGAGTATAAACTCAAATCGTACCAAGTTTCATTCGAATCCATTCAGTAGTTTCGGCGTGATGCGCGGCCAAGATACAGACAGACAGACAGACAGACAGACAAAAATGAAAAAATTGCAGTTTTGGCTTCAGTATCGATTATAGAGTGCCCTCCAATAAAAATTTTCAAAATATCTTCAATGTACAGAATTGGATCTGTTACAGTTTTATTATATTATAGATAGATAGATACTAATTGTAAGCCCGGCAGACGTTCTGCACTAAAACCTAGAAACCCTAAAAGAGCGAGGCCTGACTCGCACTTGGCTGTTTTTTTTTATTTGTCATTTAACTAAGTACCTACCTTAATTTAATTTTTAGTTAAAAACCATTTAACTAAGTAAGAAAGCTGTGATAGCCTAGTGGACGACCGACTTCTAATCGGAGGTCGTGGGTTCGATCCCGGGCACGCACCTCTAACTTTTCGGAGTTATGTGCGTTTTAAGTATTTAAATATCACTTGCTTTAACGGTGAAGGAAAACATCGTGAGGAAACCTGCATGCCTGAGAGTTCTCCATAACGTTCTCAAAGGTGTGTGAAGTCTGCCGATCCGCTTGGCCAGCGTGGTGGACTATGGCCAAAACCCTTCTCACTCTGAGAGGAGACCCGTGCTCTGTAGTGAGCCGGTAATGGGTTGATCATGATGATGATGATGATAAGTACCTTAGGTTAGCCGTAGACTTACCTTATTACCTTATAGTAAGTGACGATGCAGTCTAAGATTGAAGCGGGCTAACATGGAAGAGGTATGCATACCCCTGATGTCTATAGGTACTATCTTGTATCACATCTTCACAAGTGTAAATTAAAAATTTAAAAAACCCCCGATATTCCCTATATTTTGGTGGCGGCCATCTTGGATTTGCAATAGTGCTATTCTACTAGTTAATTTAATATTTGATACTCATATTAAGACAGTTGTGAAAAAATATGTAATCCGTCATTTTGTAGCGGCGGCCATCTTGGATCGATTTTCATCAAACATAGCTAACAACACTCTCGACTAATTCTTCTTTCAAATAAAAAAAAACCGCATTCAAATCGGTCCACCTGTTTGAGCGCTACAGGGGAACAGACAGACACAGACACGCACGCACGCACGCACTCACACACGCATGCACGCACTCACGCACTCACGCACGCACGCACGCACGCACGCAAACACGCACGCACTTACGCACGCACGCACGCATGCACGCACGCACTCACGCACGCACGCACGAAAACACGCACGCACGCACACACACACAGACACGTCAAACTTTTGCGTCGGGGGTTAAAAATATCATCCTCTATGCTGAAAGAATATCTTACATATTATTCTAAAGTATTAGCTATATCTATTATAACTTAATCATATTATACATATATATTATATATGTATATAATTTAATGTGTATGTATGTAGATATGAACATTGTGCACCAGTGGTAGATTCATTGAAGATTCTAAATTATTTGAATAAAAACTTTTCTATTCAATTCTATTCTATATCTAGTTTAATGTACGGAAATTGAGCAGTTAAGAGTTTTATTTCCAGTGTTCGGGGAACAATTAAGGTTCATTTTAATGTTTAGTTAAGCTACTCTGAATAAAACAAAGTCCTGATCTGTTTATAGTTTATTGGCAACTATGTGTACATTAAGACATTACAGTAAATACTTATAATAATTATGAAGTTAAAGATGCAAAAATAAGTAAGCATAGATGACTCTAGTGTTGTAGTGAATTTTTATTAGCTTCAAATATTATCATATGCCTTAATATATAATTTAAAGATTTTTTTGACCAAGTCTACAGAATTTAATTTAGCCCATCTCTCAGTTTCAATAATCTGTCTCGTTTGACCATGGGCGATGAATTCTACAGCTGATTGTATGAGGTTTTCAGCAGAATACAAATCTGCCAGTTCTAAAGTTTCTATAACATTTTCTGCTGTCAATTTTCTGCTCAAGACTTTCTCACACCAGTTTTTCAGTATATTCAATTGATAGAAATCTGCAGCAGCCAATAGCTTTTCAGGAATTTCATCAACTCTTTGAGCTTTGTTACTATAAATGTATGTCAATACTTCTTTAAGAACTTCATCTTCGAAGTGGGTCTCAATTATATTTGTCTGGCATTCTGTAGTGTTGTGCTCAAAGTGAGCTTTCAGAACAACACTACGACTAGCTAATATATTCTTATGAGCTTTATACTCATTTCCTTCAACAGATTTAATTGTGACATCAGAAAATAATCCACTAGTGAGTAAGTGTTCCAAATCATGGCTTAGCTGTGTCTCGGTAACATTTGATTTGTCAAAGTATTTACAGTAGAAATCATACTTTGCTTGAAATATAGTAAACTTTATTATTAGGCATAAACTACCATACTTAGAATGTCTAGTATCGTTTATAAGGAATGAGTCCTTATCTCCGACTATGTCCCGTTTGAGTAAAGCACTCAAATGTTGCCATTGGTATCCTTGATCAATGTAATTCACTCTTGTATCAAGCACACGCTCTTCAGAGGCAGAATGTCCGCTTCTTCTGTTACGTATTTTGAATTCTGATTTTAGGATCAAACGAGTTAGTGACAAATAGCATATCTCGATAGTGTCATTGTCTGAGCCCAAGAACTGCATCTTTAAATGAAACCTTGAACCGCTCCAATCAGCAGCAGCATCTTTAGGTTTTTCCACTCGAAGCTCCCTTATAGAGTCATTGTGTAGAATATTGAGGAATTTGGGCACGGTCCATGTGAATGTATCAGTCATCGTTTTGCCTTGAGTAGAGGTACAGTACTCCACGTAAGACATGATAGCTTTTTAGCACTTACCGAGTAAAATACTAATCTTGAACCACGAACAGTAATTTATATGAAATGAGAAATGAGTACCTACCTATTTTACTTTAAAAGTTTATATTCAATCACAATTCACAAAATTTACGTCGACACAAAGTAAGTAACTAATGCTTTATCTATGTTCCTATATACAAATTACAAACATATCTGAGCCGGTGGAAACTGGAGTCTGGAATTAACTTATTAAAGATAAAGAATATATACTACTATAGGTACATACTCGTATCCTAGAAATCCAAGAATTATTTATTATCATAGAGATAATATGCACAGATAATATGTTTATTATTGACGCCACCGAATGCCAGTTCATGCCAGTTGCAGTTGCCACTGTAAACTTGACAGTTGACAACCGTTGACAACATTTATTAATATCAAATATGCGGGCTGCGGCCATAGAGATTAATAATAATATGTAGAGTAGGCATACCTGCCTTAAAAACGTGCCAAAAATACACTCACACACGCACAATCCTGTAACATAAAATGGCACGTGTTCATTGTGATGTCTCAAGTTGTGCGTGTGTGAGTGTTCATGTATACATTTTAGGGAGGCCATCTTAAGGGAAGTTGCAATAAAATTTCTGCCACGATCTGTTTTATTGTTATGTTTAAAAATGTAGTGTTGTCTCTTACACACTTATGAAAATTTTGATAAGCTTAAGCTATTTTCCGATCCACTATTTTCTATAGGACATTATGCCAAGTCCTCTTCTATAGGTTCATGGCTGCGGCACAGATTAAGAGTAGGGGAAGGTGGGGCATGAGTCATGCTGCATGACGGAGTGGATAATTATGGTTTGTTGATGAATAAAACACAGTTTTTTAGGGTTCCGTAGTAAACAAGGAACCTTTATAGTTTCGCCATGTCCGTCCGTCTGTCTGTCTGTCCGTCCGTCCGTCCGTCCACAGTTAATCTCAGAGACTATTAGTGCTAGAAATCTGTAATTTGGCATAGGTATAAATATTAATCACGCCGACAAAGTGGTGAAATAAAATTTTGATAAATATTTTTTTTAGGGTAGCTCACCTACATGTAAAATGAGGATGGATATTTTTTTTCTCGTCTACCCCATAGTGTGGGGTATCGTTGAATAGGTCTTTTAAAAATACTGTGGGTGTAGGAACTTCATTTTTTGATTTATAGATCCGTTTGTAAAATATGATATTTTAAAGTGCTAATTTTTATTAGTCAAGTGTCCTCTCTATATCAGCCAAATGGCAGTTTATAGGAACTTGAAAATATCACAGCACCTGCCTACCTATATACCTACTGCTATATATAATCAGTATATATAATCAATTTTAAAGGAAAACTATCATGGCTAAAAAGGGTTCACAGGTTAAGGAGTTATATCTGTTTTTCGAGGAAAGTAATGTTATTGTTTAACTATTCTTTGGTATTCAGTCTTTCAGTTTAGGAAATAATTAAAGATTTTAAAGTTTTAACAAGTGTAAATTGAAAATTTAAAAAACCCCCGACATTCACCATTTAGTGGCGGCGGCCATCTTGAATTTGCAATAGTGCTATTCTACTAGTCAAGCCCTTTCATTTGATACCCATATAAAGGGAGTTGTGAAAAAATATATCATCCGCCATTTTGTAGCGGCGGCCATCTTGGACCGATTTTCATCAAACATAGCTAAGAACACTCTCGACTAATTCACCTTTCAAACAAAAAAAACCGCATTCAAATCGGTCCACCCGTTTGAGCGCCACAGGGGAACAGACAGACACACACACACACACACACACACACACACACACACACACACACACACACACACACACACAGACACGTCAAACTTATAACACCCCGTCGTTTTTGCGTCGGGGGTTAAAAATAATAAATCAACAAATACAAAAAAGTTCTTTCTCCCCATCTTACCCCACGGCTTGGGCAAGAGCAAGACCCCCGTGGACAAGATGGGGTACCTAACAACAAACTGAAACCAATATCTAATTATTTATTGGTTTCAGGCGTGCAGGCAGGCAGACAGACAGACAGACAGACATTACGGTATTGCACCTGGCCGCCATTTTAGTGACGTCAGCATATAGACAGACCGCTGCTTAAATCGAAAAGGGCCATAAATCAAAAATTCACTTTCTTACAGGCTAAGAGAAATTATACCCTCTTCTCTTACAGGAGAGTCATTCAAAGTTTTGGAATTTGTTTTTAATCTATAGTTATAGTGTTCTCTCATCAATTATATGCATGTTATATACAGATAAAAGCGTATTTTAAAGCTGCATTTAATGATACTAAATTCTAAGTGTTGTCTGGAAAGATATATTAGCAGATAAGTCCCTTTTGCATATAAAATAATTGAATGTTTTGTGGTAATTAATTGAAAAATAAGACACAAGTCAAAATAAAAAAGTTTAAAATCAATAATATAATTCTCAACTTACTTAGGTAATCTAAAACATTATAACATAAAAAAATTAAGATGGCCATGCCACTTTATAAAAAATAACTGAAATAATTATTACTTGAGTGAAAAGAAAAATATTTGCTTCAAACACAAAAAAAAAAATTAAATAATAAATAAAAATTGAAATATATAGAAAAAATTTGGCCAAAAGTGCCATATTTCAAAAAATGGCACTTTTGATTTATAGGGAATATAGGGAAATAGGGATATAATTACGTGATTTTTTCAGTGCAAAATGGACGTATTCCACAATATGGCACTTTAACTTATAGAAAACGTGCGTTTTCTTAATAAAAAGACGTGTTGAAACAAGGGCGCAACTAAAAAACGGTGGTTTTGCTCATAACTTTTGCTTAAAAACTCGAAAATGTAAAAGAGGCGTTTGTGTGTTTTTTCGTATCAAAAAATGCAAAATCAATAGGAGTCTTCTTTGAATATAAAAATAAATGACCTATTTACATCGCCTTTTTGAAATAAAAACGATTTCGCATTTTTTTGATTTGTGGCCCTTTTCGATTTAAGCTGACGTTGGTACCTCAAAAACTCCCTCAATATGACAAACTCCCTCAATATGGGTATCAAATGAAAGAGCTTGATTAGTAAAATAGCACTACGCAAATCTAAGATGGCCGCCTGGTGGCGGCCAAAATGGTAAATGTTGGGGATTTTTTTTTAAATTTTAATTTATAACTGTTTCTAGATTTTACCTAGTACAGGTAGAGTTAAAACGGAGTATCTATAAATTATGTAAAGATTTTTAAATGTGTGATATACTGATATTAATAAACTTAGGGTTCGTTCTAGTTGGTCCGTCTCCGTCCGACCAAGCGTAGGTGTACTGGTGTATAATTATTATTATTTACTAGCGACCCGCCCCGGCTTCGCACGGGTAGTAGAGCATATTATGCGTAGGTACTACCCGCTCAGGGATTAGGCAGCGTTTTCCATGAAAGCTCCCAGGCGGCTTGACTTTTTACGATATTTTCCACAATGAACTTACTATATCTCACCATATACCCGAATTACTAATTCCGTGGAATTCTGACGTTTCATAATGTTAGATAACCAGAGATAAAACAATTCCCATAAAAAAGATAAAAAATTCATAACTTATGCAAATACAAATCAACTGCTGCATGTAGATATGACAAATGCCTGACAGACACTTCATGGTGTTAATGTCATTCGACTTGCATTTTTGAATAAATTTTTTCAATGTGCTTCTTTTGTTTTCTATTGCTGTTAGTGTGCACTTTCTAATTTCCATTCTTAGCAATTTCTATTTTAGGGCGAAGTTTGAACCGTGCTGAATTTCGGGATAAAAAGTATCCTATGTATCAAAAAGTATCTAAAAGTATCTAAAAGTATCCTATACCTCGGAGTATAAACTCAAATCGTACCAAGTTTCATTAGTTTCCGTTCCGTTCAGTAGTTTCGGCGTGATGCGCGGCCAAGATACAGACAGACAGACAGACAGACAGACAGACAGACAGACAAAAATGAAACAAATTGCAGTTTTGGCTTCAGTATCGATTATAGAGTGCCCTCCAATAAAAATTTTCAAAATATCTTCAACTAGATTTTGCCCGCGGCTTCGCCCGCGTGAATTTCGGTTTTTCACAAATCGAATCGTGGATTTCCGGCTCCCGTTCCCGCTCCCTTTTCCAAACTTTATACCTACTTTCAAGGAAGTTTGCTATAGTAATCTACCTATAGCTGTAGATATATATTTCGTTTTTATCAAAATCCCGTGCGAACTGTAGATTTTTCCAGGATAAAAAGTGCATACGCATACAGATGCATGCAACTATTGTAATAATGTGCTATGTGAGCGTGATTTACCTAAGAACAGTCAACGCCATCTATCGCGTTTTTGGAAGTCTATATCTATTTAAGTCCCACAGGAATACTTTTCCGGGATAAAAAGTAGCCTATGTATTAAGTCAGGGCATAAGCTATCTCCATTCAAAATTTCAGCCAAATCGGTTCAGTAGTTGCGGCGTGATTGAGTAACAAACATCCAAACATCTAAACATCCAAACATTCACACTTTCACATTTATAATATTATATATAGTAGGATTAGTAGGATTGGTAACTGTGCATTTTTTCCAGGATAAAAAGTAGCCTATGTGTTGCCAATGCATGCTACACAGCAAAGTATTGCAATAATGTGTTATGTGAACGTGATTTACCTAAGAACAGTCAGCGCCCTCTATGGCGTTTTTGGAAGATTATATCTATTTTAGTCCCACAGGAATACTTTTCCGGGATAAAAAGTAGCCTATGTTTTAAGTCAGGGCATAAGTTATCTCCATTCAAAATTTCAGCCAAATCGGTTCAGTAGTTGCGGCGTGATTGAGTAACAAACATCCAAACATACAAACATCTAAACATCCAAACATCCACACTTTCACATTTATAATATTAGTAGGATGTACAGAATTGGATCTGTTACAGTTTTATTATATTACTAGCGACCCGCCCCGGCTTCGCACGGGTAGTAGAGCATATTAAGCGTAGGTACTACCCGCTCAGGGAAGGCAGCGTTTTCCATGAAAGCTCCCAGGCGGCTTGACTTTTTACAATATTTTCCACAATGAACTTACTATATCTCACCTTATACCCGAATCACTAATTCCGTGGAATTCTGACGTTTCATAATGTTACCAGAGATAAAACAATTCCCACAAAAAAGATAAAAAATTCATAACTTATGCAAATACAAATCAACTGCTGCATGTAGATATGACAAATGCCTGACAGACACTTCATGGTGATAATGTCATTCGACTTCCATTTTTGAATAAATTTTTTCAATGTGCTTCTTTTGTTTTCTATTGCTGTTAGTGTGCACTTTCTAATTTCCATTCTTAGCAATTTCTATTTTAGGGCGAAACAATTAATATTATTAAGCAGCTAAGAGCTTTATATGTTGACAGGGAATTAAAGTAGTTTGGGGTAAAATTGTACTTCGTAGATGTGGTTAACCCTGTTCTCCATATAAATAACTCCTCTGTAAATGACAATGACAGCTGTCAGAATTAAGTCGATATTAAGTCAAAAATAAGGAGAAAAACTAAATATTTCAAATCAAATAAATTACAGTGTATTTGGGACATCTTTTTATTATTTTATATTATTTATTATTTTATTGGGAGATCTTTTTATTACCTACAACTTTGCTATTTGATTTTTTTCCATAGGACTTCTAGTTTTGCCGGAAATCGAGATAAACCGTTTTTTACCCTTAAAACTCCCCCCCTTTTTTCCCGAGCTCATATCGCCCGTAAATTATTTTTCCTTGTATTTTTATAATATTCTCCTCCTTTAACTGGGCTATATAGGGAGAACCGCGGCCACCGACGCGCTTATAGGCACGCTCCCGCCGCCGCAATTTTTAAATCTGTAATATCTTCGAAAGTATTCATTTAAATCATATGCTGTAAAGGGCCATATGGATTTATATTAAATCAACAATGTATTTAAGGTATTTAATTAGATAAGGATTAATGCTGTATTGGTTGAAATCGCTTCGAAAATTAGCCATTATTTGTCGTAAAAAGTAAATGACAAAAAAATGTTATTGTGGGATATCCATAAGAGATAGACATATACCATCGCGGACTTTTCTGTAGACCTTTTCAATGTGTACAATACTTAGTACATTATTTTGATAAATCTCGTAGGGTTCAGCCTGCGTTTGCAATGTAAGCGGAAAAAATGTAATTATTAACGACATCACATTAGAAACCTCAAAAATAACAGTATTTCTCCACTATTTAATGGATATTATTATACATATAAACCTTCCTCTTGAACCACTCTATCTACTAAAAAAAACCGCATCAAAATCCGTTGCGTAGTTTTAAAGATTTAAGCATACAAAGGGACATAGGGACATAGGGATATAGGGACGGAGAAATCGACTTTGTTTTATACTATGTAGTGATTGATTAAAAATTAAAAATAATGAAGTGTAGAATACAGTTCTTTTATTTTTGTAGGTGAGTTTTCAATAAAAAAAAGGAAATAAAAATAAAATATATGACTCCAAGATTGATTATTTGCAAGGAATTAAGTCGAAATCTTGGAATTTAAGTTCATACCAAGAGTAAAGAATAATAACTGTTCATTCCATAGAATTATTGGTTCCCGCTGCGCTCCGACCTAGAAGAAGCAACGTGTACAAGTAAAGTGCGGCAACAAAATGTACGCCATATTACATATTATTATGTGGCGTACACGAATCAGTCTCGTTGCAACCAATGAGTGACGTTGACGTGCTGTGTGTTGTCTTAAATTTTGCTCATAGTCTAACTTAAAATGCCGGTTTGCGTAGTGAAACTATGTAAAAACAATACTGCAAGTAATATAAAAGATACTGGGATCACATACCATCAGTAATAATTACTTAAGTTATAATTATTGTTTAAGTTTTTAATTTCAACGTGAAATTACATAAATCACAAAGGAGTCACAAATATATAAGGTCTCTTGTTAGCACACGTTTTTTCCACGGTACGGCGAAACGTGGAACCTTGTTAACGACATGGCGCGTCCACGGTTCCATACAAGACTGCAACCGTAAAACGTAAAACGTGGCCTTGTGAATCAAGACCATGTGCTACGTTTTACTACATGAGTAGATATACGTACAGAGAGAAAGCTTCATACAAACGGCCCGCTGTAGGTACACTCACACATGAGCTTTAATCAACGGTTCACGGACGCCCGCGTCTGACCTCCTACCGACTCAGTTGGATGACAAACATGCGCTATGTGTGAGTGTAAGTACAACGGGCCGCTTGTATGAAGCTTCCTCTCTGTACGTATATCTACTCATGTGGTTACACGGTTGCAGTTTTGTATGGAAACATGGTCGCGCCATGTCGTTAACAAGGTTCAACGTTAATACGTTTATTTATTTCATATATATATAATTAAAAAAACTAATAAACGAATAATAATTAATATTTCAATGAAATATGCACAGGTGTAAATTAAAATTTTAAAAAATCCCCGACATTCGCCATTTTGAGGTGGCGGCCATCTTGGATTTGCATAGTACTATTTTACTAGTCCAGCCCTTTCATTTGATACCCATATTGAGGAAGTTGGGAAAAAATATGTAATCCGCCATTTTGTGGCGGAGGCCATCTTGGACCGATTTTCATCAAACATAATATCTGAGAACACTCCCGACTACACTAGCGGCACGCTATGATGGCCGGTTTGACACATTACAATAGTGATGTGGAATGTCAATTTATTCTCGAACAAAAAACAATTAAGTTTTGTTTTTGTACCTGATTAAATAGGTTTAATAAAACAAAAATGTATATGTTTATTTAATTTATTTGAACGAACTGAATATTTGAACGAAAATGAATATACATACTTTATATGCACACAAGAAACATATGAATACAAAAGATACCAAAAAAGGTGCCACAAAAGGCCATAATTAATCAGATTCGTCCATACTACTATTTTCACTGTCGTCACTGCTATCATCACATATATTAATAATTATATGTTCGTTTTCTATAATATTATCTATTTTCACATCTCTTTCATAATCTTCCCTTATTAATTTAACAGTTCTATTCACAACCTTTTCCCAGTCTCCTTTAGTCACATGTTCACAAGCTTCTTCTAATAATTTTAGCATTTTTTTTGTGGTAAATGGGGGTTCTGTATTGTGTCTTGCAGCATATCCCTTAATTTGAGCCCACACCAACTCAATCGCATTATACTCACAATGGTAAGGCGGTAACCGTATAACTCTGTGCCCATGTTCTAATGCTATTTCGTCAATGACGTATCGGATCTTGGTTGGTTTGTTTTCTTTTAAAAGACGTACTAATTCCGCTTTTAACATATTCATGTTTGCATCTACGCCATTTTTACGAAGCCATGCGACGATATCAGCTTTCTTTTGGGATTGGGCAGGTGGCTTGTCAATTTGCATCGAGTGGTATGGGGCGTTGTCCATAATTATAATAGATGGTTCAGGGAGGCTACACAACATTGAGGTAAACCATTCAGTAAACTTTTCTCCATTCATGTCTTCATGATAGTCTCCAGTGGTTTTTGACGCAAAAGCCATGAGAGAACCTTCGACAAACCCGTTGATGGTTCCGGCGTGACAAATTATAAGTCGCGATCCTTTTCCTACAGGAACTTTGGAAGTAGATGCTGCTGTGTCATCGTTCCAAGAACGGCCTACAGTATGGTTAGCATTAAGCCATGTTTCATCCAAGAACACAACATTTTGCCAATTTTTGATTTCTTTCACTTGCCGTAAAAAAGTATACCTTGCCATCGCTATATCAAATCTTTCCATCAATATTTTGCGTTTGTTACATTTTTTGTATCGAAATCCAATGGTCTTCAAAATCTTCGTTAAAGAACTTTCCCCACCGAAGAATAATCCAGCTTCCTTCAGTGAATGCACCAACTTTTTTCTTGTTGGATACTCCTTCTGTAAATAGTAGCCGTAAACATGTCTTCGGATAGCATCGGCATCAAAGCTATCGATGCCTACGACTGGTTTTGCTCGTTTTCTCTTTTTTGGTGTGTGAAGTTTATTTTCTTCTGTGCCAGTCTCGCCATATTTTTTTTTAGTTATCCGTCTAACAGTTCGTTGTCCAATATTAAGCGCATCAGCTACGCGTTCAACCACTGACGTTATAGGTAAAATTGGCCCTCCATTTTGAGCTTCACGATCGAAATAGTTACGAAGGCGTATTACGAACTCACGTGTCTGACTATTTAGAACAGTTCTCTGCGTACGTTCGGTCATATCGACGAAATCCACAACAAAGGGCTTGAACAGAGTCCAAATTAACGAGCAAGGGTCAACAGTAATGCAGTATCAATATTTGAAATCCAAAGCCAGGTCAAAACTATATCACAATCGCATTGCACTGACAGTTTATACTTTTCGAAGCAACGTCAATTCGAAACTGCTTTGTTTTGCATTGAGCATTGACGCGAGTTTGCCGGAGGTAGTAGTTGTGCTAGCCAGCGATCCTATGTGACGATCGTATTAGATTCCATTTTTAAAAATTTATTGATATTTTTTTGCGATTTCAGAGGTTTGTCCACATAGTGAAAATTGTTCATATTCACAAGTACATTCACCCCTTAAATGGTGCAAACTGATTTTTCTACACTTGTATACATTTAAGAAATCAATTTAATAAATAAATTTTGAGTCCTAAACCTAAAACTACATTCGATAAAATTTATGAATCTCTGCACATCACTATCGTCAATAAAGTAATACAATTATTTCCTTCAAAGTCGTTATCAATTAATACGGAACTTCATGAGCGGACAAACGTCAAACCGGCCATCATAGCGTGCCGCTAGAATAATTCACCTTTCAAACAAAAAAAATGCTTTCAAATCGGTTCACCCGTTTGAGCGCTACGGTGGAACAGACAGACACACACAGTCTTTTATCACCCCGTCAGTTTTGCGTCGGGGGTTAAAAATAAAAATATTTAATTAAATCGATTGAAAGATCTTTTTAAATAAAATCGATAATTATTTCAAATCGAATCGTTAACGTGTGAGAGCGTCACTAAACTCGTTTTTTTGACATCTGCCAAAAAGCAATTAAATATTTGGACAAAGTATAGTGCGGCTTTTTAATCTCGGAATTACATATTATTTAAGAAATTTATTTTACTCGTTTTGCACAAAATATTATTACTCGATGTTATAATCGGAATATATGTATAGGAATCACGAGGAAAACACTAGTTTTCTTAAGCTGGTATCATTATTATTTTTAAGTTTGACATTTCTATCTGTCATTTTTGTAGGTCTGTGGTTTACATACATAGACCAACAAGAACAACAACTTATTATTATTATCTCTATGTTTACGAGTTTTTAGCAACGAAAAAGCGCGGGAACTGTTGTAGTGAATAGGCGCGAATTTGTTAAATTATCCTGTTTTTCTGCTTTAATTATAATAAAAGAGCTTTATAAGTGTTATTAAAATAATTTTTGGAGTTCCCCAAGATGGGGAGTTCCAGAGAAAAAAGGAAGAGGAAAAAAGATTTATCTCCTAGCGGTGAAAGTATATCCAGCATCTCCAACGGATCCTTGAATGAAGAGAGTAAGTATATCCCATTTAAAATACCAGATTACAGTCGTAAATATCCCGAAAACAGCACATCCAATGAATTCGTTGTATTTTTGAACAAATCCGACAACAGTCCATTTTCAGATACAGACAAGATTTTGATATCAACTTCATTGCGGCAACATTGCGTGAGCGGTGTGAAACACCTGCAAACATTGAATAAATACAAGGTGGGGATTATATTTGATATCCCTAATAATGCTAATGTATTTCTACAAAACACTAAACTACAAAAACAAATTAATGTCAAAACTAGCATACCTGCTGCAGCTACTGAAATCACTGGAGTCCTGTCAGGAGTATCTATAGATTTAGGTAATAGCGAAATTTTCAATTTACTTGGCAGCTCTCGAAATATCGTCCAAGTGAGAAGATTAATGTCACGTCGTAACACTGAAGATGGATTTTCCCTTGTGCCTACACCAACGGTAGCTGTTACATTTGCAGCAACTCAACTGCCAGATTATGTTTATCTGGATTCATGGCGTCATGAGGTAAGGACATACATTCCACCAGTAAAGCAGTGCTTGCGATGTATGAGGTATAACCATATTGCAAAATTTTGCAAAAATAGCGCTAGATGTTCAAAATGCGGCCTTTCAGGCCATTCTTATAAAAATTGTAACATAGAGAAACAAGATGTCAAATGTTGCAATTGCAATGGCAATCATATTGCTGTATCTGCAGAATGCTCAATTAAAAAACAAAAAATTGAAGAGAACAAAATAAAAGCCAGAGCAGTGAAATATTCAGATTTATTAGGTGAAAAAGCTTTTCCCCCATTACCAACGAAGGACCCATACAAACAAATACAATTTATATTAAAGTCAGATTTATTCATGAATTTATTAATTGAATCTCTAGTAAAGATTATCTCAACTAAATCTGATGATACTCCTATTAGTTCGATTAACATTAAAAATATCCTTATAGACACATTCAGAAAAAACGACCCAAATTCAAATAAATAATGGAGCGTAAAAATTTAGATTTAAATATAGCACAATGGAATGCGCAAAGTATCTTATGTAATCGACATGTTTTAGTTCAATTTTTATATGAGTATAATATACATATTGCCTTAATTAGTGAAACTTGGTTAAGTTCAGAAAAAATTTTTAATATTAAGGGATATAAAATAGAACGTAAAGATTTAGGTAATAAACATAATGGTGTTGCAATTATTATTCATAACAGTATACCTTATAAATTAATTGATACTTATTGTGATAACACATTTCAAAATATCTGCATCAGAATTAATATTAATAATCAAGAAATAAGTATCATTAGCTTTTATAGTCCCCCAAATGCATCCTTTAATAAAGAACACTTAGATACATTACTTAAAAGTGTCCCAGAGCCTTTAATTCTAGCAGGAGATTTTAATGCTAACCACACTGCTTGGGGTAGCATTAATACAAACACACGTGGTAAATATATTTTTGATTTTATTAATAATAATAATCTGATTCTGTTAAATGATGGGCAACCTACGACGGTTGGTTCCCTCACTTGGCGTCCAAATGTTCTAGATTTATCAATAGTGTCTCCTTCTATTTCACTTTGTTGTGACTGGTGGGTTCATGATGACCCTCTTGGCAGCTACCATTTACCTGTAATAATGAAAATTTTAATTAGTAAAGATACTACCAATACTTATTCAATAACTGGTGACAACATTACTAAATATCCTAATATTAAGTGTTTAAATTGGGATATATATGATGAAGTAATAACCAAATTATTTTCAAATTTTGTATATGATTTAACATCTCCATTAAATTCATATTCAAAATTTATAACAACATTACATGAGGTTGTTCAAAAATGTTTACCAAATCTTAAGAGAAGTACTGTTATTCCTAATAATAATAAGAAAAAAATATGCCACCCCTGGTGGAATAGTAAGTGTACACTCGCAGTACAAAATAGTAAAAAGGCATATTTAGAATTTAAAAACAATCCAAACGAAACAAACTATTTAAACTTTAAAAAACTACAGGCATTAAAAAAACTAATACTAAAGAAAGAAAAACAGAATAGCTGGGTAGAGCTCTGTACTTCATTTAATCGCAGTACTCCTATCTCATTAATATGGAAATATATGAAAAAGTTTAATAACACTTATACAAAAGATGTTAAAATCAACAGCGATAACAACACATGGATTTTGGACTTTTTAGAAAAATATACACCAGACTATGTAAAAGTTGACAATATCTTACATTCTAAATTTAATATTAGTGATAGAAATCAATATCTATTAAAACCGTTTTCGAAATCAGAATTTAATTCAGCAATATATAGTAGAAAAGACTCAACAGCAGGTTTAGATGGTATATCTTACAAGTTATTTAAAAAAATGAACAGCAAGGTACTAGATATCTTTTATAACATTATTAATAGCTTATGGAAGGAAAACATAATCCCTGATGATTGGAAAACTGATTGTTTAGTACCAATAATAAAGCCTGATAAACCTAAGTTTCATGCAAACTCGTACCGCCCCATAACTTTAACATCTTGTGTTGGTAAAATTTTTGAACAACTCATAAAACAACGGCTTGAATACTTTATAGAACAAAATAATATCCTACCACAGAACCAATTTGGCTTCCGAAAAGGTAAATCTGCACAAGAGAGTATAAGTCTGTTACAAATTAATATTCAAAAAGCAATTCAGCAGAAAAATAATCTTATATGTGTTTTCTTTGATATAGAAGGTGCATACAATAATGTAAACTTAGAAATTTTATATAAAGAGTTAGTTCAAATTGGATTACCAGATAAATTAGTAAATTGGATTTTCAACTTCTTATATGAAAGGAAAATATATGTTAAATATGGGAAATTTATTGGTCCCAGATACTCTTATTTGGGAGTTTGCCAGGGGGGCATCCTGAGCCCTCTTATGTATTTACTTTATATACATAAACTAAACTTATACCTGGGATCACATGTTAGTAATCTACAATATGCAGATGATTTAGTTATTTATTTGTCAGGTAAATGCGTTTCTGAAACTGTAAATATAATTAATAAGTCTTTAGTAAGCTTAAGTGAGTATTTTAGTTATTTAAATTTAAATATTAATGTCAATAAATCCAAAGTTGTTATCTTTGGCAAAAAGTACATATCTCCTATACAAGTTCTATATAATGGCATGAGTTTGCCATTAGCCAATGAAATAAAATTTTTAGGAGTAACTTTTACTAGTAATTTATTGTGGGCAAAATATGTCGATGAATTAGTACTTAAGGGTTCAAGGGCATTAAATATTATGAAATCTTTATGTAAAACTTATTGGGGTGCAGACCCAAAGATTCTATTGTTGCTATATAAATCATTGATTCGCAGTCATTTTGAATATGGGTTCTTATGTTATGCTTCTAACAACCAACTTGTTAAAAAACTGGAATTAATACAAAATTCTTGTATGCGTACCATTACTGGTGCATTTAAAACCACTCCTATTATTTCAATGCAAGTAGAATGCAACATTCCGCCTCTAAAAATAAGATTTGATTTTCTTAAAAATAAATTTCTCCTTAAATTATATTCAGTTAAAAACAACTACCTTTTCAATATTCTTTTAACTAATCAGAATGAGTCTTGTACCAATCGTAAATCTCTATATTTATTGAACAATTTCACTCAATTTTCTGAATATTTGAAAGCACTAAACATTCATAGAACAGAAAGTTCTTGGCCATGCTTCAAAGGTACATACGAGAGTAAATATGTACACATAGAAATAGTTATAAATTCAAAATTAAAAACCAAAGAGGAAGTTTATGAAATGTTCTCTACTTGGGAAAATTGTAAATTTATATTTACCGATGGTTCCAAAAACGGTGACAGTACCTCTATCGCCATTTATGACAGCTCATCTAAATCTGGTGTAGGTGAAAAAATCAATGCAAATGCAAGTATTTTTACGGCTGAAGCATTGGCCATCATGTCCGCTCTGCATCATATTAGTACTAGAAATAAAAACAATGAAACTAAATGGGTGGTGGCAAGTGACAGTATGAGTGTTCTCACAGCATTGAGTAACTGCAAGATAGTTTCGAAAAATAATTATTTAATATATGAAATTAGACAGAAATGGCTGCAGCTTACTAATGAAGGTTTTATTATATATTTTGTTTGGACTCCTGCACATATTGGGGTGAATGGTAATGAAAATGCTGACTTTTTGGCTAGAACAATAGCAAATTATTCAAGTGTAAATAAAGAAACAGATAATATAAATAAAGTTGCCATTCCTTACACTGATGTAGTCAAAAAGTTAAGGGATGCCAGTTACAACGATTGGAAAAAATTCTGGAAGTCTTGCATTAGCATTGAAAAGAAGGGACTGTGGTATGCAGGCATACAAGATGATATCGTTACTAAACCTTGGTTTTCGAAACCAAAAGTGTTCAAAGACAGAAGATTTTACACCACTATTTTCCGCTTACGCTTTGGTCATTGTCGAATTAACACGCATCTATTTAGAATGAATATGCAAGAATCTGAAATATGTAATTTCTGTCAAACCGAACCGCAAACATTGGAACACATATTCTTCTCTTGTTCGTCCTTCGGCATTCAGCGCCTAGTGCTGATGGATGAATTACTGAAAACTTACAAAAAAATGGAAAATGTACCGCGCTCGATGAAACATTTATTGAAGAACCCTGAAAATTATAAATGTCTGTATAAATATGTGATAAATACTATAAATGAGATTTAAAATTGGATGTGACTACATAGTTAGTGAACTAGCTAAAGTTTGAAGACGTGGACTTGACCCTAAGGGATATATAAGAAAGAAAAATTTTAAGCTATAAAAATATAGATATATTTAATTCAGATGAATCATAACAATGATTAAAATAAAGAAAAACATTTAAAAAATGTTACGATAGAATAGGCTATGCCTTTAATTTACAACACAGGAAATATTAATTACGACTTACTAGGCTGTATGGTCAACGATCTTGGCCTGTCCCGAAAGGGACGAACTGAAAAAGAAGAAGTCTCTATGTTTACATACCAATAAATATTAGTATATTATCTATGGTGTTTGTTTATTGTGGTTTACTCGAGTAGGTACCTACCTACGGGTTAACTGTAAAGACACTAGTAGAGTCTAGAATAATTATGTGAAAGTTACCCTGAAACCGTTTATTATTATCATAATCTGAAAGTCGAAACAATATATGCCTACTTAGAATGTAGAAGCAAGTTGTCAATTTCACAGTGGCGTCATTCGTTCCATAAAACTGCCTCGTTCGTTTAGTGGTTAGCATATTCGACTGCTGATCACGAGGTCCCGGGTTCAATTGCCAGATTGGATTTTTCTGTCAAGAAATTGTCAGTGCCAGCCCGGAGTTAGTTGACGGTGTTTCACCCCCGTGCCTCGGAGAGCACGTTAAGCAATCGGTCAAATTTGTGACAATAGTCATAAAAGCCCGCTAACCCGCATTGGAGCAGCGTGGCGGGTCTTAGCTCTAAATCCCTCTCCTATGAGAGAGGAGGCCTGTGCCCAGCAGTGAGACGTAAAAACGGCTGTAGTGGTAGTGGTCATTCATTCCACTGGGTCAGTTAAGTTTGTAGTTATAGCGTTAGTTACATTGTGTCGAAAGTTTGTGTAAGTTTTGTGATTGATTATAAAGTAAAATAGTTACTTAGTACTTACTACTAACTTAGTACTCATTTAGTAATTTCATATTTTGTTCGTGGTTAAAGATTAGTATTTTACTCATTAAGTAAGTAAGTGCTAAAAAGCTATCATGTCTTACGTGGAGTACTGTACCTCTACTCAAGGCAAAACAATGACTGATACATTCTCATGGATCGTGCCCAAATTCCTCAATATTCTACACAATGACTCTATAAGGGAGCTTCGAGTGGAAAAACCTAAAGATGCTGCCGCTGATTGGAGCGGTTCAAGGTTTCATTTAAAGATGCAGTTCTTGGGCTCAGACAATGACACTATCGAGATATGCTATTTGTCGCTAACTCGTTTGATCCTAAAATCAGAATTAAAAATATGTAACAGAAGATGCGGACATTCTGCCTCTCAAGAGCGTGTGCTTGATACAAGAGTAAATTACATTGATCAAGGATACCAATGGCAACATTTGAGTGCGTTACTCAAACGGGACATAGTCGGAGATAAGGACTCATTCCTCATAAACGATAATAGAGATCCTAAGTATGGTAGTTTATGCCTAATAATAAAGTTTACTATATTTCAGACAAAGTATGATTTCTACTGTAAATACTTTCACAAATCAAATGTTACTGAGACACAGCTAAGCCATGATTTGGAACACTTACTCACTAGTGGATTATTTTCTGATGTCACAATGAAATCTGCTGCAGGAAATGAGTATAAAGCTCATAAGAATGTATTAGCTAGTCGTAGTGATGTTCTGAAAGCTCACTTCGAGCACAACACTACAGAATGTCAGACCAATATAATTGAGTCCCACTTTGAAGATGAAGTTCTTAAAGAGGTATTGACATTCATTTATAGTAACAAAGCTCGAAGAGTTGATGAAATTCCTGAAAAGCTATTGGCTGCTGCAGATTTCTATCAATTAGATACATTGAAAAGCTGGTGCGAGGAAGCCTTGAGCAAAAAATTGACAACAGAAAATATTGTAGAAACTCTGGAACTGGCGGAATTGTATTCTGCTAAAAACCTCCATCAATTTGCTCTAGAATTCATCAAAGGCTAAGACACATTTTTAAAATCTTTAAATTATATTATAGCAGATCATAACTGAAGCTGATAATAATTCGCTACAGCACTAGAGATAACTGATACTTATTCATCTTGTAGTTATTTTCTGTATCTTGAAACTGCCTATTAAAATATCTACCTACTGTAACATTTCAAGTCTTATGGCACGCATACTTAGTTGCCAATAAAATATAAACAGAACAGGACTTTTTTTACTCAGAGAAACCTAATCCAAAATAAATATTTTAAGTTCATCAATTTTGTAGTTCAGAAATTGCAGCCATCACAACCTTCAGTATTCCATATAACTTGGTACCCAGATTGTACAGGAACCTTTGAACATCCGGATTCCGGATTATTATCTGGGGTGTATTAAAATTTGTGTTTGTCTGTCTCCGAAATGCTGGACCGATTTTGATAGGACTTTCATTGGGAAAACTTTAGTGATGGGAAAGAGCTATTAAAAAATGTATACTAATTACTGTAGTTCATGATGCCCGCGGACGAAGTCGCGGGCATCATCTAGTATGAAATACTTAAATGAATGAAAACTAAAATTATCGTTTAATCAATCCCATTAGTAAAATAATAATCACACTGTAGTATAAAGGCAAAAGTGTGTGCGTGTATGTTTGTTACTCTATGACGCCGCAACTACAGAACCGATATGGCTGAAATTTTGAATGGAGATAGGTTATGCCCAGACTTAACACATACACTACTTTTTATCCTGGAAAATCCACAGCTCCCACGCGTTTTTGAAAAAACCGAAATCTATAGGTAGCACATGAGTAGATCCGTACAGAGAGGAAGCTTCATATAAGCGGCTCGCTGTAGGTACGCTCACACATGAGCTCTCACCAACCGTTCACGGACGCCCGCGTCTGACCTACCGGCTGTTGGATGGCAAACGTGCAATAGTAGGTATATATAGCGAGCCGCTTGTATGAAGCTTCCTCTCTATCTACTCAATTGGTATTAGCTACAGCTAATAAAGTAAGTAAGTATAATAAAGGTTGGAATAGGAAGTGGGAATGGGAACCGGAAATCCACGATTCGCTCGGGATTTGTTCAAAAACGAAATTCACGCGGGCGAAGCCGCGGGCAGAAGCTAGTCATCTACTTATAAAGGACATGACCATTGACCAGTGCCTGCCCACCGATTAGGATAAAAATGTGCAGGATTTCTGCTTTTACAGTAAGATTAAAAAATTAAGGCCTAATTTAATATGGATTTATTATTCCGAAAAAGGCCATGGTTTAAAATATCTAAAAAAAACAGTATGTTTATTGATTCCACTTTTTCCTGTTATTTACTACTCCATCAGAATTGCCAGAAAGGTATGAAATGTACGAAATTGGTACTTTTTGGCTGATATTCGTACCTTCGATCTTATTTTCAGTCGAACATTTATTCATAAATTTTTTGACGTTTCCATTGCTACCAGATTTTTATAAAAATAAATATTGCCTGGGACAGAAAGAGATTGGTATGAATCACTAACTTGGTTGCTACAGTAGCTACGAGTAACTTTAGAAACGTATCAAACATTATGAGTCTTTTCTATACTAATAAATAAAATTGAAGTGTCTGTCTGTAATATCGAAATAAATACCTCATATTAAGCTCATATGGTTATTTGAACGGTACCATAACCGAATCACACGTTTTTAAAATTTTTGTCTGTCTGTCTGTCTGTCTGTCTGTTTGAACGGGCTAATCTTCGGAACGGCTGAACCGATTTTGACGGGACTTTCACATACAAATAGAGAATTTCTTATATATAATATAATAATAATTAATAAATTTCTGAACCGATTTGCGTAATTTTTTTTTTAATCGATAGAGAAACATTGCGACACTGTCCTACAAAAAAATTTGGATTCCAACTCCTCAATCCTGATGCTGTAGGGGACCTGATCCCCAAAACTCAGGGGATTTAGGAACTGTCGGTTATTTAAATTGATTTGGGGGTATCAATTAAATACTTTATCGTTGAATGAACTCAAGTAGGTACATATTCAACTCCTCAACCCTGATGCTGTAAGGAATTGCCTTCCGAAATCGTAGGGATCCCACGGGATTTTTCCGTTTTGGTGACGGGTTACTACAGATAGGCTATACTTTTTATTCTGGAAAATCAAAAGTTCCCACGGGATTTTTAAAAACCTAAATCCACACGGGCGAAGCCGTGGGCATCATCTAGTTTTAAATAAAAATAGCAAGCAAAAATTATTCAGCTTAATTAATTAGCTTCTGAGAGACCAATAAAAATACCTTTGTGAGCACAACTGTTATTTTAATATTTAATTTAAGTTACATCAAAAAATTACAAGACGCCATTACTTATAAGTAGGTTTCACAGAACAGAGAGAGCACCAAGAGTCATAGACACAGATCCAATCAAACATAGATAAAATAACACTTACATAGATTGCTAAAATTGCCATATCAACACCCCCTTCCAATTTTACAAGAGGTTCAACTCATTACAAAAGTAACTAAACTTATTTGCACTTAACGACTTAGTCATTATATCAGCCAACTGCTTATCAGACTCAATATAAGAAATATCTACTAACCCTTTAGCCGTTAAATCTTTCACAAAATGAAATTTAATATCTACATGCTTGGATCTCTTAGTCTCAAATGTCTTAGCCATTTTAATCGTAGACATGTTGTCTTCAAATACATATATCATATCTTTATACTCAAAAACTTCACTTAATATACTCTTTATGAAAAGACTTTCCACTAAACAACTAGAAAGTGCATAATATTCAGACTCACAGCTGCTAAGAGCAACAACAGATTGTTTCTTAGATTGCCAACTTAAGACATTATTATTTAATTTTATAACATAGCCTGAAATACTCTTCCTATCATTGATATCAAATGCAAAATCAGAATCCACATAAGCCTTAATTTTAAGGGACTCAGATTCAGACTTAACAAAATTCAAAGTCATATCAACAGTATACTTTAAGTATTTTAAAACATTTTTCAAATGAGACCAATGTACATTGTTATAACAGTTTTGAAAACGACCAAAATATGACACCGCAAAACACAAATCTGGCCTTGATCCTATCATCAAATACATTAAACTGCCAACCAATTCTTTATAAGGTAATTTACAATTTACAGTTTCATTACTCTTAGTCAAATTAAGCTTAGGCTGCATAGGTACTTTACTTGTCTTACAGTCAGACATATTAAATTTTATCAAAATTTTCTTTATCAAGTTACTCTGACTTACAGTAATATTACCATTTTTACATTTATTAATCTCCAAACCTAAAAATTGAAATTTTGAATCAGTACCTAACACATGAATCTCCATGTTAGACATTAAATGTAATTTAATTTTCTTTAACTCCTCTACACTGTTAGACATCATAAAGAAATCATCTACCCATATTAAAATATAAGTATTTCCCCTGAAATACAAGCACGGGTCTACTTTTGACCTAACAAACTTTATTTTAAGTAATTCTAGATTTATATGATCGTTCCAGCTTTTTGGGCTCTGTTTCAGTCCATACAAAGATTTTAATACCTTACAAACTTTACCATTTAAACTTTTATTACTCTGTAAGCCTTTTGGAACTTCCATATAAACAGGTTCTTTCAATCTACTCTTTAAGAAAGCTGAGCGTACATCTAATTGCTGAATATGCAATTGCTTCTCTACTGCAATTGTAAGCATGATCCGGAGAGTTGTCATGCGTGCAACGGGGGCAAAAATATCTTCATCAACAACACTTGACTGCTGATACCCTCGTGCAACTAATCTGGCCTTTTTGCGAGACCTACCATCGACTAACTTCTCCGTGAAAACCCACCTTGAATCTATAATCTCCTCATTACTAGGCACATCAACAATTTCCCATGTACCATTTGACTCTAAGGACTTTAACTCTTCATTTATTGCTATTTGCCACTCAGGTTCCTTAACTGCATCATCATATGTCTCAGGTACACCCAAACAAGTAGCTAGAGCCAGCACATCCACTTCAAAATCCTCTAAATATTTAGGCAATTTTCGCACTCTAGATCTTTTAGACACATCATGCTCACTACTAGCCCCTGGTGTAGGTTCACAATCATTATTTATTATGACATCTGATGATACTGAAGGCAAATTACTTCTAACATCCTCTGAATTATTTAAATCACAATTATTTGGCTTATCACCAGACTGACATTCATTTACAGGTTTTTCGATTATGTTATACTGATCATCACTACTGTACTGTTTATCAACTTTATAACCTTTATTCCAAAACTCATCAAATATAACATTTCTCGCTGTCTCTACCTTTCTTGTCTCTGGATTCCATAATCTATAGCCATTATCACAATATCCTATCATATACAATTTCTTAGTTCTTTCATCTAACTTTCCAGTCCTATCCTCTTTATGAATATATACAAAAGCTGGACATCCAAATACTTTAATTTTACCTAAATCTGGTTTATAACCGTACCACAGAGTGGCAGGAGTTGTGTTTTTAGGCAATACTGATGACTGCAATCTATTTATCAAATATACAGAAGACAATACTGCCTCGCCCCACATCTCCTTAGACATACCACTCTCAAAAATAAGACATCTGGCCATCTCTACTATGGTTCTATTAAAACGTTCCGCCTTACCTGATTGAGGTGGATTACGAGCCATAGAATAACTGATCCGTATCCCCTTTTCTTTACAAAAATCAATAAATTCTTTTGACCTATATTCACCGCCCTGATCACATCTTACATTTTCTATTGAACAATTAAACTTTGCTTCTACCAATGACACATACATCTTAAATTTTTCAAAAACCTCGCTTTTGTTTCTCATTAAATATACAGCACAAAAGTTAGTGAAGTGATCAATAAAACTCACATAATAGTTGTATCCATCATGTGTAGGAGGACTAATTTTACCACACACATCAGTTGAAATACACTGCAAAATTATCTTTGCCTTTCTATCCTCCGGCAACTTTTTAAGATATGGTAACTTAGTTTGTTTACCCTGTAAGCATATTTCGCACAAACTCTTAGACGGATATCTACAAGAATGACCCATTCTCCTATGCCACAGATCTGTAATACTGTTACTCATATTGACATTTGCACATTCAGAAATAGCTGACAACTTAATTACATACAAATTGCCAAATGTGTGACCAGAAACAACTACTACACCATTTTTTATTATTTTTACAACAGACTTTTCAAAAGTTATTTGAAAACCTTTTTCTTCTAACTTTTTAACTGATAACAAATTGAACAAAATATTGTCACAGATTAATACATCTTTAATAGTTATTGTGTTACCGAGATCTGTCATACCTTTAAGAGTACCCTTCTCATTTGCCGTCACAAACTGACCCGCTTTTGCTACATTAATGTCAACATTTACATTAGAAATGTCATAAACAAAGCTTCTATAATCACTCTTTAAAATATGAGAACTTGCGCCACTGTCTATAACGAACACTATTTCATGACACAACTGACCGGCACTCAATGCACTGTTTTCACTCGTAATAAAGGTACAGTCCGTAGAAGAAAGTGACTCTTTGGCAACAGCACCCGTCTCATTACTTGACCGAGCCTTATATTTGTAACAGTCCTTCTTTATGTGACCAAAAGATTTACAGAAAAAGCATCTAATATTCTTCTTCGACCTGTGGTTGTTATCCCTGGCAGGAACTGACCGCCTTGTCGCAAAAGCACCTGGCGATTGTGTTTCTGAAACCACATCTCTTTTGGTCCGCCGCTCTTCTTCAGCAAGTAAAGTGTTCTTTACATACTCCAGTGTAACCGCAGATTTATCCTTACTACAAAGAATGTCCATCGCAGAAACCACACTGTCAAATTCAGAAGGCATTGCTACCAAGAGTTGGCTGACTATTTCATCCTCTTCTAACCGCCCACCAGCAACCCTGACATCCGATGCCAATGTTTCAAAAGTCTGGATAAAATCCTTAAGAGGTTTATCTTTAGAGAATTCTAACTTCCGCCAAGCTTTTTGAGATGTTACTAAGGATTTCATGCCCTTTTTCTCATACGTGGCACTTAACGTGTCTATTATTTCCCTGGCTGTCTTTTTGTCTTTAATCATAGTCAAAATGCTATCTGCCAAGCACTGCACAATGAGATTCCTGGCTTTAATATCTTTCTTATTAAATTCCGCCAATCCCACGGCATCCGCCGGCACCGCGTCGTTTAACACAGATAGAACCTCGTGTTGTTCGAGCACCAACCTGACTCTAAATAACCAGTTGCTGTAACTGTTTGTCCCATCGAATGGCTTAATTCCCATGAGAATTCCTCTCGTAACCAAATTCTCCATGATTCGATGTGCAAATACAGTTTCCACTCAAATTTTGTAACAAGACAAAATGTCTTCCGGTCTTCCTCCAGTGACAACGTGAGCAAACATTAATTAAGCAATTAACTCACCGCTGAACCGTGACTGGGTGACTGGGCCCATAACCAATTATTCAGCTTAATTAATTAGCTTCTGAGAGACCAATAAAAATACCTTTGTGAGCACAACTGTTATTTTAATATTTAATTTAAGTTACATCAAAAAATTACAAGACGCCATTACTTATAAGTAGGTTTCACAGAACAGAGAGAGCACCAAGAGTCATAGACACAGATCCAATCAAACATAGATAAAATAACACTTACATAGATTGCTAAAATTGCCATATCAACAGCAAACAACAACAAACCATATTATTATTAACAGAATAAGAACTTGGTAGGTATTTGGATTTTGTACCCAGAAGTCCCTTAATGAATGACGACCTCTGACTCCTGACGTTCTCTTTCGTTCAGAGAATATTGACTTTTTGTTACGAAAGTCAGTGGCGCTACAGCTTCGTACTTTATTTAGCTTTCGAACTTTTTCAGGGTCTCGTTCGTAGGATTCACGACATATCATCTGGCAACACTACACCATTTACACAAATAAGGCTGCCGGCACACTTATGTGTCGTGGCGTGTCGTGATGCGCCGGTTTCATACATTTAGTAAAAACGACACGCCCTACAAGTGTGTCTCTAACCATACTAAATGTATGAAACCGATAGGCTTCTGGCGCGTCACGACACGCCACGACACGTAAGTGTGGTTCCGGCCTAATAATCATTCATGAAAGTTTTACGAAATAACTCTGCCATTCGATACTAGATGGCGCTAGGCATTGTCTAAAAATGTAAAAAAATGGTTTTCTACTATTCAACGTCATCTATATAGGTGGAACTTTGCTATAAAAAGTCAAGCTTTCTATTATTCAATTAATAATAGAAAGCTTTACTTCAGAATAATTTAAATCATTTAGATTTAAAGTTTTACGAAATAACTCTGCCTCTCGATACTAGATGGCGCTAGACGTTTCAGGAAAATCTGAATAATTTAAATTATTCTGAACAAATAATAGAAAGCTTTACTTTTTATAGCAACGTTCCACCTATTATATAGATGACGTTGAATAGTAGAAAACCATTTTTTTTACATTTTAGACTTGATAACCACAGCAATGCTTAGCGCCATCTAGTATCGAAAAGCAGAGTTCTTCGTAAAACTTTTCTTTATTTTTCTCAGTTTTCTGAGCCTTTAGATCCCTGAAAGTTTTTTATCTGAAAACTAGAGAATATAAGAATTCCAAAAATAAAACAATCTTTGCTGCACATTGATTTTTGAGACCTAGGCAAGTGCCCATAGTGCCACTGGTTATGTCCTTTAGTTTAGAGGGAGCAGGGTGGGACAGCTACCCCCCCCCCCTTCCCCTAGAGGTTTGGTTAGGCTCCTCTGAATAAAAAAAAGTCCTGTTCTGTCTATACTTTATTGGCAACTAGGTATGTGTGCATTAAGACGTTACAGTAGATATTATAATATGCAGTTTAAATCAAGAAATACTAAATTTAAAAATAATAATAATAACAAAATGTTCAGAAATGTATAGATGAATAATTATCAGCTGACTCTAGTGATGTAGTGAAATAGTATCAGCTTCAGTTATCACCTGCTTTAATGTAATTAAAAGATTTTTCTATGAATTCAATGAAATTTAATTTAAGCTCGTCCCTCCGTTTTAAAAAATCTGTCTTACTAGCCTTCTTTGATGAATTCTCGAGCTAATTTATTGAGGTTTTCAGCAGAATACAAGTTTGCAAGTTCCTGAGTTTCTTGAGCATTTTCCGCAGTCAATCTTTTGGCCAAGGGTTCCACGCACAAGTATTTCAGTCTCCTCAATTGATAGAAATCTGCAGCAGCCAATAGCTTTTCAGGAATTTCATCAACTCTTGGAGCTTTGTTACTATAAATGAATGTCAATACTTCTTTAACAACTTCATCTTCAAAGTGGGACTCAATTATATTTGTCTGGCATTCTTTAGTGTTGTGCTCAAAGAAAGATTTCAGAACAACACTACGACTAGCTAATACAGCCTTATGAGCTTTATACTCACTTCCTTCAACAGATTTTATTGTGACATCAGAAAATACTTCATTAGTGAGCAAGTATTCTAAATCATGGCTTAGTTGTGTCTGAGGAACATTTGATTCCTCAACATATTTACAGTAGCAATCGTTCTGTCTTTGAAATGTAGTAAACTTTATTGTTAGACTTAAACTACAAAATTTCCAGTATACACCATCATTTACAAGGAATGATCCACTATCGCCGACTATGTCGCGCTTGAGTAACGCACCTAAATGTTGCCATTGGTTTCCTTGATCAATGTAATTCACTCTTGTATCAAGCACACGCTCTTGTACTGGATTTTTATTGTGACGTATTATGAATTCTGATTTTAGGACCAAACGAATTGGCGACAAATAGCAAATCTCGATAATGTCATTGTGTCGGCCCGAGAACCGCATCTTTAAATGAAACCTTGAACCGCTCCAGTTGGCGGCAGCATCCTCAGGTTTTTCCATCCGAAGCTCCCTCATAGATTTGTTGTTTAGAACATCGAGGAATTTGGGCACGGTCCATATGAATGTATCTGTCATTGTATCGCCATTAGTAGAGGTCGAGTATTCCACTTTGGACATCATATCTTAAAATAGTACTTACTTAGTAAAATAGGTACTTTAACTTGAACCACGAACAGTTTTTAAGAAATGAGTAAGTAATAAGTATCTATTTTACTTTAAAAGCAATCACAAAACTTACACAAACTTTCGACACAAAGTAACTATAAGGCTGCCGGCAAAGGCTGCCGGCACACTTATGTGTCGTGGCGTGTCGTGATGCGCCGGTTTCATACATTTAGTAAAAACGACACGCCCTACAAGTGTGTCTCTAACCATACTAAATGTATGAAACCGATAGGCTTCTGGCGCGTCACGACACGCCACGACACGTAAGTGTGGTTCCGGCCAAACTTATGTGTCGTGGCGTGTCGTGACTCGTGATGCGCCGGTTTCATACATTTAGTAAAAACGACACGCCCTACAAGTGTGTCTCTAACCATACTACATGAAACCGATAGGCTTCTGGCGCGTCACGACACGCCACGACACGTAAGTGTGGTTCCGGCCTTACTTACTTGCTATACTCGTATTACGAATTCCCCGGAATTCTGACGTTTCGTAATGTTACCAGAGACAAAACAATTCCCACAAAAAAGATAAAATATTCAAAACTTATGCAAATACAAATCAACTGCCGCATGTAGAAATGACAAATGCCTGACAGACACTTCATGGTGATAATGTCATTCGACATCCATTTTTGATTATATTTTTTCAATGTGCATCTTTTGTTTTCTATTGCTATTAGTGTGCACTTTCTAGTTTCCACTCTTGGTGTTATCTATTTTAAGGCGAAACGAGTAATATTATTATGCGGCATATGGCTTTTTATGATGACAGGGAATGAAAGTAGTTTGGGGTAAAATCGTACTTCGTAGATGTTAACCCTGTTCTCCATACAAATAACTCATCTGTAAATGACAATGACAGCTGTCAGAATTCTGGGGAATTAGTAATACGGGTATAGTTGCTTGTTTATTAGGTAAATTCACACGACTGTCACCTAAATACTCTAGGATTTCCAATCTTCTCTATGATCTAGGAAACACCCGCGCCATCACTGGCACCAAATGATACCAGTTTATTAAGAATTCCTTATTTGAATTCCTTATTTGAATTCCTTATTTGAATTCCTTATTCCATATTAGGCTATTTTTAACCCCCGACCCAAAAACGACGGGGTATTATAAGCTTGACGTGACTGTGTGTGTCTGTCTGTTCCGCTGTAGCGCTCAAACGGGTGAACCAATTTGAATGCGTTTTTTTTGTTTGAAAGGTGAATTAGTCGAGAGTGTTGTTAGCTATGTTTGATGAAAATCGATCCAAGATGGCCGCCGCTACAAAATGGCGGTTTAAATATTTTTTCACAACTCCTTTAGTATGGGTATCAAATGAAAGGGCTTGACTAGTAAAATAGCACTATGCAAATCCAAGATGGCCACCGCCACTAAATGGCGAATGTCGGGGGTTTTTTAAATTTTCAATTTATACTTGTTTCCCATTAGTACCTCATTCACTAATAAGGAATAAATGAATGAAAACTAAAATTATCTTTTAGCCATCATATAAGTACTTAGTGAAATAATATTATTTCTTGATTATTTCATAAAATCATATATTTTGCTTTCCAATTGAATATAATGCAAACTATTAAGAAACTAGCTGACGCCCGCGACTTTGTTCGGGTGGATTCTTACAAATCTCATACAAACTTTCATCCTCTACTATTACATAGGTACTACATACAAACAATATAGGTAACAATATTCATATTAATGTTGCATGCCGTAATGTTGCATTCCTAGCTATTTTACGTTCTATTACTTATCCCTAACATCCCTCAGTTATTATTTTGCAAAAATCTTTAATGTACAGACACAGCAAGTCTACGATTTTATTATAATATGTATAGAAGACCAACCTGTGACCCGAATTAGTACTTAATAACTAAATTGATTTCGTTGATTAAATGTCTTTTCTCGTAGTATGAACTCAAATCATGCCAAGTTTCATTTGAATCCATTCAGTAGTTTCGGCGTAGTGCGCGACTAAAATACAGACGGACAGATAGGCAAAAATGAAAAAAATTACAGCTTGGTTTCAATATCGTTTAAGTAAGTATAGAGTGCCCTCCAAAAATATTGCAAAATATCTTCAATGTACAGAATTGGACCTGTTACAGTTTTATTATAAGTAGAGCTATGTAGTATTCTTTATTTATTATAAGTATAAATAAATAAAAATACAGGGTACATATTTTTGTTTTACTGGCAACATTAATCATAATGTTGACATTGACTTTTTAAACCTCTATGCCTATAAAGAACCATAGAGATAATAATAATAACTTTCTCAGTGTAAAGAACACACCATAGAGACAATAATTATTATTATTATCTCTATGGAACACACCTAATCGACACAGACCAGCAGGGAATTTCCCAGATGTAAACCTAAAGCTACCTACGTTTACTCTGGTTTTCGTAAAACGAACAAATGAAATATTGTGATCTCTCTCTGTTACGAGTGTTTTCCAGTGTAGGTTACCTACTAGGTATTTGAGTGTAGGTCCGTGACAGGTATAGACAATAGTCTATGCGCAGAGCTCGCTAGTCGTTAGGTAGGTATAGATCGTCCAGAATCTCATGAAACTTCAACTCATCACTAGGTTAACTCGGCTGCCCTAGTGATAAACAAAGTAATTACATTCAGAACACCTTACCTGGGATCGTTTCACGAAACGAAAAATCAAGCAACTGCATTTTAAATACAAAAACAAAGTAATCAACATCCAATTACCTACTTTGTTTTTGTGTTGTGCTTGTTGTTTACTTGGTTTTTGCATTTATATTCCGAGTTAGTGAGTGCAGTTACTTTGTTTGAGCAATTTAAATTTCAGTAAACGGTTCAAGTTATTTGAAATATTAAACTGTGGACACTGTGGTAAAAAACTACTCGACATTAAACTTTTGTTACTGCAAAAAAGTCAATTTCACAAAAAATGACAGTTACTTTGTTTATCGCTAGGGCAGCCGTAGTGTTGCTAACCTTGGAATTTCATTTCCCTATTTTTCATGAGATTCTGGTCGATCTATAGGTACCTACCTATTCTACACTGTACCTACCTACAGTGCTACAGTGCACTGAAGGCACAGAGTACCTTTTACTACTCGTGTGCTGTAGGTAGGTACAGTGTAGAATAGAGTTTATGACGGTGGCGTTTCAGGAATGAAATCGGCCATATTGAAAAGTCACTTTGAAACTTCGAAGTCATTGTTTACATCGTTGCGAATAGGTAGTTGCGAATATTTTATGAAATACTTAACAGTAATCATCTCTAACGCAACAAAAAGTAGTAGGTAAGTAATAGAACAAAGTTTATATTAAAAATTTAAAAACCCCCGACAGTCGCCATTTTGTGACGGCGGCCATCTTGAATTTGCGTAGTGCAATTCTACTAGTCAAGCCCTTTCATTTGATAGGTACCCATATTATGGGAGTTATGAAAAAATAATAATATGTACTTAATCCACCATTTTGTAGCGGCGGCCATCTACGATCGATTTTCATCAAACATAGCTAACTGGCTGGCGGGCTGAATCTAGATGGCGCTGAACTGTTCTCATTTTTTTACTATAAAGCTTAGATTAGGTATATAGGAGAGGATATGAAACATCAAATTTAAATTGAAGCTTCCGGAACCTTAAAAATGGCGTATGGGCGGAGCCTAAATGACTTTTAGGGCTGGTGCTATCGATACTTAAATACTCGATATAAAATTATCAGCCACATTATTTACATATTTTATTTTGAAAATCAGTATGACAATAATCTATACTAATCTATTAAAGCGGAAGAGTTTGTTTGTTTGAACGCGCTACTTATAATGGAATTGATGGATATAATGGATGCTATGGAAATACCTGTCGGATTTGAAAAATCCTTTTTGCGTTTGGTAGCCCAATTTCTGAGGAAGGTTAAGGGCTATTTAACATTTTTTGGAAGCCCTAATTAATAATATACTATCATATGTTAATTTACGCCAATGGTACGGGAAAAGTACCCGATCTCTGTTCCGTGCAGCAGCATCCAAAGTACAAATAGCCCTAATGGTTGCCAACCTCCGATAGGAGACGGCACTACAAGAAGAAGATGTGAATATATTGCAGTTCCAATATTACATACATAACCTCTTTTTTTTTAAGTCGGCAAAAAATTAGATTGGCAATATCACTAAGAAGAAACTTACTGTTTCAATTTCATCTCTCTCTACCACTGAGAGACAAACAGTAGGTGGCAGGTGCGGTAAGTTTTATTTTTATCGACATTCAGTTTTATTGTAAACAATACAATCCCAACACTATACATACAATCAAACTTATTCTCGTGAAATAATCGAAGTTTTTGACGATACCGCATAAATTTACGCGTTTTGAATTAAATAAAGAAGAAGCTGAGCTTTACTTATTCGAAAAAACTCAAAATACTCGCTACAAAAAGAGAAAATAGAAGAATTTATTAGTTACCTATGAAATGAAATTCCTGGGCGTTTTACATTGCTTTTACGATCACAACTCACAATTGAACACTTCACCATTGTTTATTGCTTAAAACAACTGCTGAAACGCATGAAAACAGTGCAAAATAAGTAAAAACTTAGAACTGACACACCGGAACAACAACAAACGCCATTTTTAAGGGACAAAAAAGTGGCTTCAGTAGGTAAATTTTATGACGTCATTCGACATTTGCGTGACGCGTTTACGCAATAACATAAACGACCTGTCTCTTTCTAATAATGTAGCTTTCCATAAATAAGAAAGGCTTAGAAATAGTTTAATTTGTTTTATTCGAAAAATACATCATATAACTATAATTGAGTAAAATGCAACATATCCTCTCCTATATACCTAATCTAAGCTATAAAGTTTTCATTCTTCTCTCGTTAGAGAGTATTTTTGTTCTGTGGGAACGGCATTCCGAACCAGTGGTAGATTCAATTGACGATTCAAAAGTACTCGTAAAAGTTTATTTGAATAAAAAACTTTTCTATTCTATTAGTTCGTTTCTCTCAACACAACTATAATTAATTAAAAATTTAAAAAACCCCCGACATTCGCCATTTTGTGGCGGCGGCCATCTTGGATTTGCAATCGTGATATTCTACTAGTCAAGCCTTTTCATTTGATACCCATATTAAGACAGTTGTTAAAAAATATGTAATCCGCCATTTTGTAGCGGCGGCCATCTTAAACTGATTTTCTTCAAACATAGCTAACAACACTCTCGACTAATTCACCTTTCAAACAAAAAAAAAACGCCTTCAAATCGGGCCACCCGTTTGAGCGCTGCAGGGGAACTGCAGACAGACACACACACTCATACACACACACTCATACACACACACTCATACACACACACACACACACACACAGACATGTCAAACTTATAACACTCCGTCGTTTTTGCGTCGGGGGTTAAAAACTAATGTAGGTACTTTTAAAACTAACGTGCGTGCGTGCGTGCGTGCGTGCGTGTGTGTGTGTGTGTCTGTGCCCCTGTAGTGCTCAAACGGGTGAACCGTTTTGAATGCGGTTTTTTTTGTTTGAAAGGTGAATTAGTCGAGAATGTTGTTAGCTATGTTTGATGAAAATCGATCGTAGATGGCCGCCGCTACAAAATGGTGGATTAAGTACATAATTATTATTATTTTTTCATAACTCCCATAACATGGGTACCTATCAAATGAAAGGGCTTGACTAGTAGAATTGCACTACGCAAATTCAAGATGGCCGCCGCCACAAAATGGCGACTGTCGGGGGTTTTTAAATTTTTAATATAAACTTTGTTCTATTACTTACTACTTTTTGTTGCGTTAGGATTACTGTTAAGTATTTCATAAAATATTCGCAACTACCTATTCGCAACGATGTAAACAATGACTTCGAAGTTTCAAAGTGACTTTTCAATATGGCCGATTTCATTCCTGAAACGCCACCGTCATAAACTTGTACACTATTCTACACTGTACCTACCTACAGCACACGAGTAGTAAAAGGTACTCTGTGCCTTCAGTGCACTGTAGCACTGTAGGTAGGTACAGTGTAGAATAGGTAGGTACCTATAGATCGACCAGAATCTCATGAAAAATAGGGAAATGAAATTCCAAGGTTAGCAACACTACGGCTGCCCTAGCGATAAACAAAGTAACTGACATTTTTTGTGAAATTGACTTTTTTGCAGTAACAAAAGTTTAATGTCGAGTAGTTTTTTACCACAGTGTCCACAGTTTAATATTTCAAATAACTTGAACCGTTTACTGAAATTTAAATTGCTCAAACAAAGTAACTGCACTCACTAACTCGGAATATAAATGCAAAAACCAAGTAAACAACAAGCACAACACAAAAACAAAGTAGGTAATTGGATGTTGATTACTTTGTTTTTGTATTTAAAATGCAGTTGCTTGATTTTTCGTTTCGTAAAACGATCCCAGGTAAGGTGTTCTGAATGTAATTACTTTGTTTATCACTAGGGCAGCCGAGTTAACCTAGTGATGAGTTGAAGTTTCATGAGATTCTGGATGATCTATACCTACCTAACGACTAGCGAGCTCTGCGCATAGACTATTGTCTATACCTGTCACGGACCTACACTCAAATACCTAGTAGGTAACCTACACTGGAAAACACTCGTAACAGAGAGAGATCACAATATTTCATTCAAGTTCGTTTTACGAAAACCAGAGTAAACGTAGGTAGCTTTAGGTTTACATCTGGGAAATTCCCTGCTGGTCTGTGTCGATTAGGTGTGTTCCATAGACATAATAATAATAATTATTGTCTCTATGGTGTGTTCTTTACTCTGAGAAAGTTATTATTATTAACCCCCGACGCAAAACGACGGGGTGTTATAAGTTTGACGTGTCTGTGTGTGTGTGTGTGTGTGTGTGTGTGTGTGTGTGTGTGTGTGTGTGTGTGTGTGTGTGTGTGTGTGTGTGTGTGTGTGTGTGTCTGTCTGTTCCCCTGTGGCGCTCAAACGGGTGGACCGATTTGAATGCGGTTTTTTTTGTTTGAAAGGTGAATTAGTCGAGAGTGTTCTTAGCTATGTTTGATGAAAATCGGTCCAAGATGGCCGCCGCTACAAAATGGCGGATGATATATTTTTTCACAACTCCCTTGATATGGGTATCAAATGAAAGGGCTTGACTAGTAGAATAGCACTATTGCAAATTCAAGATGGCCGCCGCCACTAAATGGCGAATGTCGGGGGTTTTTTAAATTTTCAATTTACACTTGTTATCAGGGACTGAAAGCGGTAGAGCATACCGGTACATACCACCGTTATCATACCGGTACAAAATAGGTACCGAAATCTCAACCTTTATAAAAGATACCTTTATTTAACCGCTTTGCGATTTCGGTACCGAAAAAATACGAAAAGGTGCGCGCGCGGGGGTGAAGAATTTGACCACGTGCCGCGCGCCGCGCGTCCCCCGCTTCCCGTCGGTTCCTGTGTTTGTTAAAACGTAAGGATTTTAAGAAATTCCAAATGCTAATTTTAATCTAAAAATAAGAATATTAAAGAATATAGAATGCCGAAGTGGTGGGATTCATTCAACGGCACATCAAAGTAAAGCCTTATTAGATAAAAATATCGATATAAATAGCGGTACCGAAATTTTATTTCGGTACCGAAATTTTATTTCGGTACTGGTAAACTGAAATATAAAGGTACAGAAATAAAGAGGTACCGAAATGAAGCGGTACCGAAATTATAGGTATTTAAACAATTCGGTACTTTTATTAAAAGGGTAGGCCCATTACCGCTAAATAAAACTACCATTAAATTCCGGTTATTCAGTCCCTGCTTGTTATCTCTATGGTTCTTTATAGGCGTAGAGCACACGAGTAGATATTATACAGAGAGAAAGCTACCTAGAAGCGGCCCGCTGTAGGTATACGCACACATAGCGCCGCTCACGCACACACGAGCCACACGAGTAGATATTATACAGAGGAAAAGCTACCTAAGAACGTCCATTTATACCTATTCTGATAGGGTTGTCACCTGTTGCATGTGAAAAATTATGGGTAAAAATAAAAATATTATATACTAGTATACATAATATAGCAAGATATGTAATAATGATTGGAAAAATATGTTTTTTATATTACATTACTATACTATATATAAGTTACATAGTTACTTAGGTAGGTAGTAGGTACCTACTAAAAGTATATGTAATAGCACATGCGTAGATATCCCTAGCGATAGTACCTACATACTTACTTACTTTTGTAAATTAAGTACCTAGTTACTTAGGTATGTAGTAGGTACTTACTAAAACTAAGTGTGATAGCACATGCATAGATATCCCTAGTGACAGAACTAGATACTTACTTTAGTAAAATGAATGAATTGAGTACCTAGTTACTTAGGTAGGTAGTAGATAGATAGATAGATAGAAACACTTTATTGCATACCAAAATACAAATAACACAAAGAAGAAAAAAAAAATACAATTATTGTAAGTACAGTAGCATGCAAAGGCGGCCTTATTGCTAAAGCAATCTCTTCCAGGCAACCCTTGTTTAACAAGGAAAAGAACATAATATGGTAACAGGGTAGTGCAGTACTATCACAAACACATCATAATATTATGTAGTTATGTCTATCTAAACTGATAAATATATTACCTACTCAATAGTAATAAACAATAATGGCAAAAAAATAAATAAATATAAATATATATATATATATATATAATAATAAAATATATAACAATATATATAAGATAAATAAATACAGAATAAATAAAAATATGCTACTAATAAATAATGCTAAAATATATATGAATAACATAAATGATTAATATTATATAATAATATAAAAAATAAAACAAACATTATAAAATATGACTAAGATTGCAACGAAAGCAGATGACTTTTCAGGCGATTTTTGAAAATAGAAAGGGATTTAGAGCGCCGAATCTCAGAGGGGAGGGAGGAGTTCCACAGTTCAATAGCCCTAAAGGTGAAGGATTTGCCATAGGAACGAATATAACCGGAATTGAAGGTGAGACGATTATCAATACTTGACCTGAGAAAGCGGTCTGGTGCAATGACACTGCTGTGAAAAGTAAAACGCTCTTTGAGATAAGAAGGGGTAGCGGGGTTAAAAATAATAGAAAATAGAAGGGTAAGGATATGCATGTCACGTCGCTGTCTTATCGGAAGCCACTTAAGCTGAGCACGGTACATGGATACATGGTCAAACTTGCGCAGGCCAAAGATGAACCTGATGCAAAGATTTTGTAACCGTTCTAGCTTATTAAGCAATTCTTGCGTTAAGTCAGGGTAACAGCAATCAGCATAGTCTAGTAATGGTAAAAGGAGGGAATGGGCTAAGGCAATTTTGGTTTTTATAGGTAAGAGATTTTTCCAACGCCTTAACGACCCAATTGTTGCGAATATTTTTCGACTCACCTCAGCTACTTGTGGCCTCCAGGAAAGTGAGCTATCAATAAGGATCCCAAGGTTTTTAACAGTACCACTAACCTCCAAGTGAGCCGCATCTACTTGAATGGGAGGTAAAGCATTTATATCCACTTTAGCCAATTGCTGAGGACTACCTATGACCGCTACCTGGGATTTACCAGCATTAATGCTTAGTCCATAAGATTTACTCCATTCACAGATCTTGTGTAGTTCACTATTTAGTGTGTGAATGGCCAAATTGATGTCATGGGCAGGAGCAGCAACGTAAACTTGTAAATCATCAGCGTATAAGTGAAAAGAAGAAGAAAGGAGTTTTGTGACGGTATTAATAAAGATCGCAAAAAGGAGGGGAGAAAGAACACCGCCTTGTGGAACACCAGCTGTAAGTGAGATGTAAGAGGAAAATTTATTATTTAGAGTCACACACTGCTGACGTCCACAGAGATAGCTAGAAAACCAAGAAATGCTATTAGAGGAAATATTGAGAGTTTCTAGGACAGCTAGAAGTAGGTCAAAGTCCACAGTGTTAAAGGCATTGCTAAAGTCAAGTAGCGCTATGATGGACACAAGTTGTCGGCCCATATTAGCACGCAGATCTTCACATACTTTGACGAGAGCTGTGGTAGTGCTATGTCCTGCGCGAAAACCAGATTGATAAGGACTGAGGATGTTATGCTTAGATAAGTAGTTATTGAGTTGCTGGCAGGCAATTCGCTCAAGAACTTTGGATAGGAAGGGTAGAATGGAAATAGGACGGTAGTTGGAATAAGAAGTGGGATTTTTGATTTTTGGGATAGGGATAACGTGAGCATTACGCCACGCATTGGGAAATTTATTGGAAGAAAAAGAAAAATTGAAGATGTGAGAGAGTATAGGTAAGACATTGTCGAGAAGAAGGAGAATCATCTTTCGATTTAAACCGTCGCCCCCAACTGCGTCCGAATTAATAGCGAGGATGTGTTTTTTTATATCATCTGTTGAGACCTGCTCAAATCGGAACTCTGAGCAACACAAGGTAGGCAGTGATCTGAGGTCATTTAAGGTCGACGCTTTTAGTTGACTATCAATGGGTGCTATTGAAGTAAAGTGTTTGTTGAGTGCATCAAGATCAAGGTCGTCCGGAGTAGTCCGCTGTTGACGCCCAATCCCAAGCGATTCAAGGAACTTCCATGTCCTCGCGGGGTTGCTTTCAATGGATGTGTGAATAAAGTTTCTTTGGGCTTCTCTGCAGTCCTTGTTACAGCGATTTCTTAATAACTTGTACTTAGTAAAATTGTCCTCAGTTGGTCGTAGCTTATATTTAGTTTTAGCAGTATTTCGCTTGACCATCAGGGCTCTGATATCTTGCGTCAGCCATGGGGCTGGAAGGTGTTTGAGTTTGATAGGTCGAAGCGGAGCATGTTTGTCGAACAGATCTGTAAGGAATGAGTTGAATAGTTCGACTTTTTGATCAATTGTTTCGGCTTTGTATATAGTGTCCCAGTCAATATTGTTGAGATCATACATGAAATTAGTATTATTGAAATTCTTAAAACTACGTCGCATTACAATAGTGGGCTACATTACAGTAGTAGGTACCTACTAAAAGTCAGTGTAATAGCACATGCGTAGATGTCCCTAGTGATAGTATTTAGATACTTACTTTAGTAAAATAAATGAATTAAATACCTAATTACTTAGGTAGGTAGTAGATTATAAAACCGTAGACATTTTTATGAACAGATACCTACTAAAAGTCAGTGTAATAGCACATGCGTAGATGTCCCTAGTGATAGTATTTAGATACTTACTTTAGTAAAATAAATGAATTAAATACCTAATTACTTAGGTAGGTAGTAGATTATAAAACCGTAGACATTTTTATGAACAGATACCTACTAAAAATAAGTGTGATAGCACATGCGTAGATATCCCTAGTGACAGTACCTAGAATCTAGATACTTACTTACTTTAGTAAATTGAATGAATTAAGTACCTAGTTACTTAGAATGACCCGTTAGCGCGGTTGGCAGTGACCCTGCCTTCCGCTCCAGGGTCGCGGGTTCGATTCCCGCCCCGAGTCTGGGTGTATTTATAATATGTATGTATAATGTATATATACCTTTATATAAAATATATATATGTATTTATATGTAAATATGTCTATCAGTCGGCTATTACCTATAACACAGGCATGAAGTTGACTACTTTAGGAATTGACGGCCGTGTGCGTATGTGTGAGTATTTATTTATTTAATTATTTATTTAGATAGGTACCTTAGATAGGCCCATCGCGATGGCCCATTGCATAGAGGATCTATAACACATTTTAACTTACAACCCGTTTACTAAAAGATAGGACCTCGCTGACAAGTTGCTTTGACTCGCTCGCTCGCAAGACAATACTAACACAGCATACCCAGAGTTTTTCACAAACATTTAAGTTTCATACAATACCTAAATATTCTTAATGATGCTTTTTTGCACACCCTACCCATGCGTCGCAGTGGCGTCATCGACGCCAGGTCCAATCTTTTAGTAAACGGGTTGTACCTGGCAATGTTATTACTCAATTCTATTCAGTAGAATCTGCTTTTTGAACCAGTAGTAGAGTCTTGACATAGTATCATAAGTGGCACATACTATCCTACAATAAATAAATTCATGTCATTTCAATTAATTTCATTTCATTAATTTTATTGTAAAGATATGTAAAGGTAGGTATACTTACTTCACTTGATCTCTAGGGTACACAAAAAAAGAGATTGGAAAAGTGCGCACGACCCACAGCCCTGTCGTTTGTCTACCAACTGTCCTACCAGCGGAGCGTACGTGAACCGTTGGTGAGAGCTCGTGTGTGCGTGAGCGGCGCTATGTGTGCGTGTATCTACAGCGGGCCGCTTCTAGGTAGCTTTCTCTCTGTATAATATCTACTCGTGTGCACGAGCTCTCACCAACGGTTCACGTACGCTCCGCTGGTAGGACAGTTGGTAGACAAACGACAGGGCTGTGGGTCGTGCGCACTTTTCCAATCTCTTTTTTTGTGTACCCTAGAGATCAAGTGAAGTAAGTATACCTACCTTTACATATCTATACAATAAAATTAATGAAATGAAATTAATTGAAATGACATGAATTTATTTACTGTAGGATAGTATGTGCCACTTATGATACTATGTCAAGACTCTACTACTGGTTCAAAAAGCAGATTCTACTGAATAGAATTGAGTAATAACATTGCCAGATACAACCCGTTTACTAAAAGATTGGACCTGGCGTCGATGACGCCACTGCGACGCATGGGTAGGGTGTGCAAAAAAGCATCATTAAGAATATTTAGGTATTGTATGAAATTTAAATGTTTGTGAAAAACTCTGGGTATGCTGTGTTAGTATTGTCTTGCGAGCGAGCGAGTCAAAGCAACTTGTCAGCGAGGTCATATCTTTTAGTAAACGGGTTGTAAGTTAAAATGTGTTATAGATCCTCTATGCTGTAACGTTACATTAGCGTTACATTAAATATATATAACATTAATAAATAAAATTCGTCAAAACCAACGAGCGGTAAATTTTAAATTGAAAAAGTAGTTCGACACCACGCCGCAGCTGCGCGCGCCGATGCGCTGGCGCCACTGCCGCGCACCGCCGCGTCATTGGCGATGTTCATACTCCGAATGCATTTTTACCTACGTTACGAGTCGCAAGAAGCGCGAGTGCTTTCGCTGTGACTAATTATTTCATTATTATTTTTGATTGTAATAATTACTACTTATTAGCGTAATAAATAACGTGAAGTAAGGAATTGTGCCTGCAAAAACAACAATCAAATTAATCCAACCCCGGTGTAACGGGTAAGTTTTGAATAAGTACACATTTTCTAGGTCACGTAGTTACATAACCTCATGGTTCAAACTTCATATCGCCGCTATATATATTGCATATTTGTCATAGTAATCACTAGTACTTAGTTCTCATTATCATCTCACTGTTCTTCCAACTATATACTTTTTTTTTTTTTTTTTTCTGCCTGTGGCAGGGCGTGTCCGACTTGCACGGACTAAAACAACCCCCTCGCAGCGCCAAGATCAACACGGAACCGCTTTGCATTTCCTCGTGCCGACCCTCTAGGTGTCATCTCTCTTATTCTTCTCTTCTTTTTCTCTTGCCTCTCGCCTCACCATTATACTTCTCAGCATCTGCCCATATTTTCTCCACTCCGTCTCACTGGATAGCATGCGTGCTATTAGGTTTTGAGGGTTTACCTCGCTGTTTTCTGCCTGTGCCATTGATCTCAGGTCCACGCAAGCGGGACACTCAAAAATGGCATGTCTCGGGGTATCCTCTTCTCCACATAGGTAGCATTTTTCACTTGGAGCTTTCCCAATTGCGAAGAGGTACGTGTTGAACACCCCGTGACCGCTGAGCGCCTGCGTGATCCACCGGTCTACCTCTCCGTGCTTTCTGTTATGCCACTTTTTTAAATCCTTAATTAGTTCTCTCGTCCAGGTTCCTTTTTCTACTCCCGACCACTCTTTTTCCCATTCTGTAAGGCTATTCTCCCGCACCTCTAGAGCCGTCTTTTCTTTGCTTTTGAACAACTGGGCGCGCTCTTTGACCATTTTGTCTATGGGAACAAGTCCTGCTATCACCAGCACGGCCTCAGTAGAGATTGTTCGGTATGCTCCACAGATACCAATCGCCATTCGCCTCTGTACCGCTTCAAGCTTTTTCCGGTAAAGTTCTACCATCATTGCACCCTCGAAAATTGGCGCTCCGTAGAGGATGATAGAGTGGGCCACCGATGCTAGCACCCTTCTCTTGCTTGCTCTGGGACCTCCTTTTGTCGGCATTAGCCTATATAACGCCTCCGTCAAATTTTGCGCTCTTTTAGCTACCTCCTCGATATGTTTTTTGTAATTGAGGCTTTTGTCTAGCCATACCCCGAGATACTTAATGTGCTCCTTTGGAGTGACTATCGCATCTTTTAGTACGAATTTTATTGTGTCTAGCTTCCGTCGCCCACTAAAAACTATAGCTTCCGTCTTTTCTGGTGCTAGGGACAGCTGCTTTCTTTGCATCCACTTATCAATCCGATCCAGCGCTGTGTTTGCCTTGGTCATGAGAGCTTTCTCCGTTCTGGCTACAATTAGCAATGCCAAGTCATCGGCGAAGCCCACTAGCTGAACCCCTTCCTCCTGTTTTAGCCGGAAGACCCCATCGTACAAGATATTCCAAAGAGTTGGACCAAGGATTGATCCCTGAGGTACTCCACTGCTGACTTTTATCATGTTTTCCCTTCCTTTATAGTCTTTCACTTTTATGGTCCTACCTTCGAGATAGCTACTAACCAAGTTTAGTATGTACCCAGGAAATCGTCTCTTTCGTAGTTCTAGAACTATCTCTCTCCAGGAAGCAGAATTAAAGGCGTTTCTAACGTCTAGGCATATCAAGGCGCATAATCTCCTCGTTTTGTATGTACCCTGCTTAGCGTCCGTGGCAGTTTCTACTATTTTTTCTATAGCCATTAACGTGGAACGACCCTTTCTGAAACCATATTGATGGTTAGAGAGGTCACCGTGTTCAGGAAGAAGCTCCTCAATTCTATTTAAAAGGACTCTTTCCATCAACTTACCATAGCAGTCTAGCAAGCAAATAGGTCTATACCCTGTTGGATCATCAGCTGGCTTGTTTGCTTTTTTTAAGTAAAACTAGACTAGCTATCTTCCAGGCTGGAGGGAATGTACCTGATGTAAAGGCCGCTTCTAGTACGTTCCTGATTTTTTCGGGAATAACTTCTGCTGCAATTTTGACCACCTCTGGATGTACGAGGTCGGGTCCTGGCGCCTTTTTTATTTTGAGGCTTTCTGCCGCCAACTTTATTTCCTCCACACTCACCTCAACCTTTTGGGAAGCGTCTGCTTACTGCTGCTACTTAGTTCTCATTATCATCTCACTGTTCTTCCAACTATATACTTGTAAACTCCGTCTGAACGTGACACACGCATCACCATTTTGTGCAAGTACCTTCCGCTTGTCGCGCCGTGAGTCACATTCAGACGAGGAAAGGAGAACAGCCTTTCACATGCTGGAATGTGCGTTCCAGGGTTCTTCATACGGGTTTCTCCTATACGGGAGTCTCGTACGTTACACCACGCCCTACTGCGTGGCAACTTCGCCCCGAGCCGCCACTTCTGCGGGTCGGTCATCGCTGCGTCCGCCACTTCTGCGGGTCGAATCTGTACTCTCCGTGCACACCACCACCTGCACGCTACCCGAGGAGACCCTCGTCACGTTCCACGCGTGCCGTCTGGATCCTCGCGGCGCTACCCAGGGGAGTACTGGCCCACTGCAGAGGTAGAAGCAAATATCGTTGACGGCCCTTACGCCCACGACCCGGTACTTTTACCTGCTCATTAAATTCTCTTCATTGTGATGACGGGTTTTATTTTGGTAACCTCTTAGGTTTACTACCCACTCTAAAAAATAAATACCGTCACAATGCAATGGGCCATCGCGATGGGCCTATCTAAGGTAGGGGAGACCGGGGATAGTTGACTAGTTTTTTACTTAATAGTACATATTTTTCGTGTTTTAATATATATAGATAAAAAAACCATATCAATTGATAGAAAAACTATTAACCTAATAAAATATGTAATTTGTAGTTCTTAGTGTAGTATAATGATGATGATATAATGGATTTTACAGAACCGGAAATCTTAGTCAATCTACCCCGGGTCCGGGGTAGGTAGATCATGTGCCAGGGGTAAGTTGACTTATGAACCAATAGGAGTCAAATCACGAGAAGGGCTAAATAATTAAACATTTTTAAAATAATTGAGCTCTTTATTAAAAAAAAAACGACCAACAAGTTTTCCTTTTTCATCCAGCCTGATGGATTAGCAACAGATTCAAATCCTATGAAGCCACCTTTAATAAAATGAAATTTAAAATTTACCCATGGAAAAATGGTGGTACCATCTGAACTGGCTACGGCAACTGTCACCACTGTATCCCTCTGAGCAAATGTCACTAACCGAATCTCAAAAAAGAGGAGGTTCTCAATTCGGCGCGTATTTTTTTTAATTTTTTACCCAGCTTTTCCATACCATGATGAATGATGAATGTTACATGTACAAATATCTCCAGGGCTTAGATTCAAACGATATTAAACAGCGATCAAGTTAGCGAAGAATAAACTAAAGTTGGTTATGTTAAATGATGTAGGTCTTGAAAGACTTGTTGCTTGAGATGATCGGATTGATAGAGAAGAATGACATTTGAGGAAAAAATCCAACCAATCTTTACCAGCTAACAATTTTTTTTTCCAAGAATAAGGCATAGCTTTATTTTTTGCGAACTCATAATTTTCGAGTCTCATATTACGGCGTCAATCTATAACAAAAAACAGCTAAAGCTTCTTCTAGACTAATAAAAACTTGCCCATTTTGTATATTATATTCCACTGTGTCCAGGGTTAATTCTGCTCTGTCAAGTTCGAATTAAACAATAGTATACTGGTTAGGATAGGATAGGTAGGTTTTATAAGGAATTGATGTCGGTTAGATAAAAATGACTGCATGACAAGCTCTCCTAAGATATCTTTTGGTGTATTAGCTCGTTCAGTAGTTCTATTTTAGTTCCTCATTGTTCTGTAACAATATAACAGCTTGATTAAAAGGACATTAAAAGCTTTAGTTTTCACCTCCATATTTTATTGAGGTTGATTAGGTTGGCTGAATAATTATTTAACCAGCCCCGAAAAAAATTGGTCTACCAGCCCCAGACGCCATTTTTTATTTTGATCGCATGGCTAGCCTAAACACTGCCGCCAAGATGAAAAATAAGATGTGAAATATGATAAATACGTATTCATCAAACACTGGGACTAATAGAAAAATGGTTCACATAAAACGTGTAGGCATCAGGTCAAAAAATGTAGTATATCAAAATATTACTTACGTGATTAACAAATGAAAAACGTGTCACTACTCAAAAACGACGAATGACCGCGATGCGGCGCTTCGGACAGCTGTGCGGGGTGCGGGGGGTAGTACTTGGTTGTGATCGGATGACGAAACACATGTACTGCTGACAAGTTTTTGGCAGTTATTCTACCTACCCCTATAGCCAACTATCCCCGGTCTCCCCTACCTATCTAAATAAATAATTAAATAAATAAATAAATAAATACTCACACATACGCACACGGCCGTCTATTCCTAAAGTAGGCAACTTCATGCCTGTGTTATAGGTAATAGCCGACTGATAGACATATTTACATATAAATACATATATATATTTTATATAAAGGTATATATACATTATACATACATATTATAAATACACCCAGACTCGGGGCGGGAATCGAACCCGCGACCCTGGAGCGGAGGGCAGGGTCACTGCCAACCGCGCTAACGGGTCATTCTAAGTAACTAGGTACTTAATTCATTCAATTTACTAAAGTAAGTAAGTATCTAGATTCTAGGTACTGTCACTAGGGATATCTACGCATGTGCTATCACACTTATTTTTAGTAGGTATTTGTTCATAAAAATGTCTACGGTTTTATAATCTACTACCTACCTAAGTAATTAGGTATTTAATTCATTTATTTTACTAAAGTAAGTATCTAAATACTATCACTAGGGACATCTACGCATGTGCTATTACACTGACTTTTAGTAGGTACCTACAGCTATCTACCTAAGTAACTAGGTACCTACTCAATTCATTCATTTTACTAAAGTAAGTAAGTATCTAGTTCTGTGATCTGTCACTAGGGATATCTATGCATGTGCTATCACACTTAGTTTTAGTAAGTACCTACTACATACCTAAGTAACTAGGTACTTAATTTACAAAAGTAAGTAAGTATGTAGGTACTATCGCTAGGGATATCTACGCATGAGCTATTACATATACTTTTAGTAGGTACCTACTACCTACCTAAGTAACTATATAACTTATATATAGTATAGTAATGTAATATAAAAAACATATTTTTCCAATAATTATTACATATCTTGCTATATTATGTATACTAGTATATAATATTTTTATTTTTACCCATAATTTTTCACATGCAACAGGTGACAACCCTATCAGAATAGGTATAAATTTTGGACGTTCTTAGGTAGCTTTTCCTCTGTATAATATCTACTCGTGTGGTGTAGGCATGTGTAGGTCCGTGCCACAGAGTACCTACTTAGATTTGTTTTGACCTTCAGTAATTTTTTTAAATAATATTTATTCTAAATAATTAAGATTAAAAATAGAAAGTGTGGCTGATTCTGTTGTACACAATTCTCTAAACTAAACTAAAGTGACAGGTCTAAATCTATTGCTATCCTTTTCTGTAGTGAGCACTGTGAAAGAGATAGGAATAAATATAGACCTGTCATTTTAGTTTAGGTTTAGAGATTGTGTACAACAGAATTGGCCACATTAAAGAGCCCTTTACATTTGGCTGGATTCAGTGCACTAAATGAAAAAGACTCTAGAGAAAGACAAGTGTAAAGGCATTCAGACAGTAAGACACACTAATTAGACAGTCAGAGTCGACACTGCAGTTAGCATGCTGAATCCAGCCAAGTGTAAAGCGATTTAGCCAAAAAAATACGTTCAGTTCATCAGTTGTCCGCTGACCGCCACTCGAGGTGGAGTGCCCATACATCCAGTACATATAATATCGCTTCATTAGTCGCCGAACGCAGCGCTTTTGAGGAGCGTTATCTATAATAATATACAGAGGCTTGTCTTGACTGACTGACTGACTTATTATGAACGCACTGCCTAAACCACTGAAGCTAGAAACTTGAAATTTTCACAGTAGCTTCCTTTTATGACGGAGGCGCACACTAAGAAAGGATTATTGCGAATTATACCCCTAAGGTGGTTAAATAGGGGATGAAAGTTTAAATGAAAGTCCGCCATTTATCAAGTTATGTCCATGAAAATCGGTTTTTGTACCTATTGTCAGTTAAAAATAAAGAATTACGTGTTTCTGGAATTTTGGAAATTCTACCCCCAAGTGGGTAGGGGGTGGTAAGGGTAGAGGATGAAATTTATAAGAATCCAAGCGGACAAAGTCGCTGGCATCAGCTAGTGTTTACTACATTTACTTTTTGAGCAGCGATGTCGAAAGAAAAAATTTAATCTATATACTTATAATAAAGCGGAAGAGTTTGTTTGTTTGAACGCGCTAATCTCAGGAACTACTGGACCGATTTCAAAAATTCTTTCACCGTTGGATATGTACGTGATCCCTGAGTGCTATAGGCTATATATTATGTACCACGGGCGAAGCCGGGGCGGACCGCTAGTAAAATATATAATTCGTTGTAGATAGTTTTTGTCTTAAAAGCAAATATTTTTTTCATCCAACACTTCCTGCGTCTTTTTTTATTAATTAAAATCGAGATCGACGCAACCATAGCCAAGGCGAGCCCTATTCTTTGATATTTTGATGGTCCCATGAGAGCTCTATAAATACGTGCGACAGTTTCGGAATCCTTGGTTATACTGAGTTAGCTAGCTAATTAGATCAAGTGTAAAGAGCAAGCTCTAATTAGCCACGCTTAGTGTCTGAATTCAGTCACACTGAATCCAGCCAAATGTAAAGGGGGTGTAACTATTAACTAAAATTAATAAAGATTAAAAATTTAGGTTATAATTATTATATGATTATTATTAATACTTAATGTAGATGCCACCTACCAGATTCAATTAGGTATTAAGAATCTAAACTCCCCAGGGACAAGAATAGAATAGAATAGAAAAGTTTTTTATTCAAATAAACTTTTACAAGTAAGTACTTTTGAATAGTCAAGAAAACTTACAAAATAAATAAATCCTAGAATCTGACTGCAGTACCACCTACCGGGTCCATTTGTAGATACAAACTATCTTCTTACCCACACAAACACACACCAAAAATTCCATTAGAATCGGTCAAGCCGATATTTAGATAATGAGGTAGATAAGTACCTAATGAATATTCTGTAATCAAGTAATTACTTTAATGCTGTTTCCCTGGCAAACTATTGATTTACATTAAACAAACAGTTTTACACACACGTGGATTAAAGATAAATAATTTTATCGTAGACCATAATTTGATTTGATTTATCTATAAAAATTGTGCAAAATATATTATAATTATATTTAAGTACTGAATTAAGTACTTAAATCTTAATAAAACTAAATTCTTGTGCTTCTATTATAAATTTATTCTATTAAAATCTTCTATTTAAATTCCAGGTTTGACCCAATGAAGGAATTTATGCTTCTGTTAATTAAGAGCATAAATTCCTTCATTGGATTGGAGATTTTTAAAGTGAAATTAAAAATATAGGAAAGCAAAAAGGTCTCATTTGATATGGACTTAAATGCCTCTCTGATGATGTGCCTTACAGTGATAGTATTTTTTTTATTCAACTACAAGTTAGCCCTTGACTGCAATCTCACCTGATGGTAAGTGATGACATGTCTAAGATGGAAGCGGGCTAACTTGGAAGATAAATGCATTCCCCTGATGGCTATGTGGACTATCTTATACTTACACATCTTCAAAACACAATGTTTACTCCTTGACTAGAATGAAATCACATTATATCCAGGTAATTGAAGGTTTTTGAGGGACCTGACTTGGAAAATGGAAATACACTATTCCCATACATATACAATTGAAGATTATATAAATGATAAAAAAGCATGGATTTAACTTGTTCCAGCAATGCACGAGACATCATTTCAATCATGTACTTACATAAGTTGTTGTATTGTTATTTTTAAAAAGAGCATCCGCCGAGTTTCTTACTGGTTCTTCTCGGTTGGAACGGCTTTCCGAACCAGTGGTAAATTCAATTGACGATTCAAAAGTACTTGTAAAAGTTTATTTGAATAAAAAACTTTTCTAGTCTATTCAATTTATTCATAGGTTAGCAGTTTTCATAGAACCCATAGGTACTGTTAGCTTTAGTACAAAAATTGAGCAGTTAGAGTTTTATTAATAAGTGTTGGGGAAATAAGGTTCACTTTAATTTATGGTTATTGGTTAGGCTCCTTTGAATAAAAAAAAGTCCTGTTCTGTTTATACTTTAATGGTTACTAAGTATGTGTGCGGTAACATATTACAGTAGATATTAATATGAAATTTAAGATACAAAAATAAGTATAGATGACATTAGTGTCAGTTAGCTCTTGTGCTGTAGTGAATTGGTATCACCTTTAATTATCATCAGCCATAATATATAATTTAAACATATTTTTGACAAATTTTTCAACATTTAATTTAGCCCATTCCTCCGATTCAATAATCTGTCTTGCTTGGCGTTGCTTGATAAATTCTAGAGCAAATTTTATGAGGTTTTCAGCAGAATACAAGTTCGCTAGCTCCAGAGTTTCTATAACATTTTCCATTGTCAATTTTTGCCTTAAGGCTTCCCCGCACAAGCTTTTCAGTGTATTCAATTGATAGAAATCTGCAGCAGCCAATAGCTTGTCAGGAATTTCATCAACTCTTGGAGCTTTATTACTATAAATGAATGTCAATACTTCTTTAAGAACTTCATCTTCGAAGTGTGACTCAATTATATTTGTCTGACATTCCGTAGTGTTGTGCTCAAAGTGAGCTTTCAGAACATCACTATGACTAGCTAATAAAACCTTATGAACTTTAAACTCAGTTCCTTCAACAGATTTTATTGTCACATCAGAAAATAATCCACTAGTGAGTAATTGTCCAAAGTCATGGCTTAGCTGTGTCTCAGGAACATTTGATTTGTCAACGTATATATTATGGTACAAATCATACTTTGTTTGAAATATAGTAAACTTTATTATTAGGCATAAACTACCATACATCTTAGTATCTTCACTATCGTTCATAAGAAATGAGTCCTTATTGCTGACTATGTCCCGTTTGAGTAACGCACCTAAATGTTGCCATTGGTTTCCTAGATTAATGCAATTCACTTTTGTATCAAGCACACGCTCTCTAGTACTATTGTATACTCGGTGACGTATTATGAATTCTGATTTTAAGATCAAATGAGTTAGCGACAAATAGCAAATCTCGATAGTGTCATTGTCTGAGCCCAAGAACTGCATCTTTAAATGAAACCTTGAGCCGCTCCAATCAGCTGCAGCATTTTTAGGTTTTTTCAAACGAAGCTCCCTTAAAGATTCATTGTTTAGAATATCGAGGAATTTGGGTACGGTCCATGTGAATGTATCAGTCATCGTTTTCCCTTCAGTAGAGGTCGAGTACTCCACGTTAGACATGATATAGTTTTAGTACTTACTTACTTATTGAGTAAAATAAGAGGTATCTTGGACCACGAAAATTTAAGAAATGAGTAGGTAGGTATATACCTATTAGATAAACTTATTATTTTACTTTTTAATCAATCACAAAACTTACACAAACTTTAGACACAATAATGCTTGCTCAAAGACAGAGTACATCTAATGCAATGCTTGCTTCTATTGTTTCGACCACGTTTCGACTGTACCTATTTAAAACTTTATAATAATATCGTTTCAGACATGAACTTATTATTATTATCTCTATGGTTTCAGAAGTCAGAACTGTCACATGGTATTCTAGGAAACAGTAGGTAAATACCCGCGGCACTGGCCCACCGAATGATACCAGTTTATTAAAATTAAGAATTCCTTTATATTTGGGAAAAATAGACAATAACAAAAAGTAAATTGAAAACTAAAACATAATAAAATCATGTCTTTTGCTTTCCAGTTGAAAATCATGCAAAATATTAAGAAACTAGCTAATGCCCGCGACTTTGTTCGGGTGGATTCTTACAAACTTTCATCCTCTATGACACTCCTAGTACGCATTAAATCACATATTAGGTAGGTATTAGTTATTACGTATTAAATAAAAACAATTACCTCGTAGTGTGAAACCTTTTAAAGAACGCACCTACAGTATATACCTAAACCACACCCTAAACTAAGGAACGCAACCTTATAAATACAGACCAGCAGGGAATTTCCCGGATGTAAAACTTGGTAACACTACTTCACTCTTGTATTGGTGAAACGAACAAATGAAAATAATATGATCTCTCTCTGAAAGTATTTTCTAGTAAGTATACCTACTCTGTTTTAAAATGATGTGTTCCTAGTACTTACACAATATGATTCGTACACAGAGTTTATGCTATAGACTCGCTAATCACACTTCACACTAATATTATAAAGGCGAAATTTTGTATATGTGTGTGTATGTTTGTTACACTTTAACGCCGCAACTACTGAACCGATTTGGGTGAAATTTTGGATGGAGATAGATTATGCCCTGACTTAATACATAGGCTATTACTTTTTATCCTGGAAAAATCCACAGTTCCCACGGGATTTTGAAAAACATGAAATCTATCTATAGCTACCAGCTATAGGTAGATTACTATAGCAAACTTCCTTGAAAGTATCCACGATTCCCTTGGGATTTGCGAAAAACCGAAATTCAGGCGGCTGAAGCCGCGGAAAGAAGCTACCTAGTAAGTAATTACTAAAATCAGAAGATTTTAGATAAAAAAACGCAAGGCAGTCTTTGGGACTGCCAACAAAAGTTTAAAGGCGACAGAAGTGATCAAGGATTAAAGTTTAAAACAAAGACTTCCATTTCAAAACGATGACGCGAGTACCATAATTTTTGTTCACCCAAAAAGTGCTCAACGCGTCAATGAAGTTTTCTATAATATGTACACTATCATAGAAAACGTTCGGTGAATATGATGCGAGTTCCATGATTTTTGTTCACACAAAAAGTGCTCAACGCGCAGAGAAGTTTTTACTTTCTGTCAAGGAATTCTTAGTGCTAGCCCGAAGTTGGTAGTTGGCGGTGTTTCACCCCCGTACCTCACAGAGCACGTTGAGTCGGTTCCGGTTATTATCACTGTCGTGTGACAAATAGTCGTTAAATCCCGCCAACTCGCATTGGAGAAGCGTGGCGAATCTAAGCTTTTAAATCTTAATCCCTATCTCCCATGAGAGAGGAGGCCTGTGCCCAGCAGTGGGCCCGATAAAAGGCTGTAGTGGTGGATGTATGTTGAAGAACCGATTGACATTGGGGTCAGAAGTTACTCTCGAATAGCGACCCCGCACCAGCAAATGCAGCGTTGGAAGACCCCTCCACCACGTAGACGGACGATCTCAAGAAAGTCGTTGGCAGACGTTGGACACAAGCGGCACAAGATCGTGGCGATATCGACTGATAAAAACGCACCTGCATTACCCCGGTGCCACATAACACATTATAGAACACACATTTGAACATTTGTTTGAACACATGTGAGGCTGGGGTCTTTGGTATTTGTTCAAAGTTTGGACACATATTTGTATTTCGACATGAAAACATGGAATTATAAATCAGAGTAATAAAAGATTATGTAAGCGAATTGTTTTGGCAGGCACCCCGCAATATATGTGCTTACATTAATTTGACGTAACGCCGCACTTTTGCGTGGTGAAGTGGCCGTTTACCCTTAATTTGGTTGTGCAACATTATTATTTTCAAAAACGCAGCTCAGTTTTATATTACTTTTAAAATCGGTCCTGAGATTTGTGTAACTGTAAAAATAAATTATATCACAATATTTTGTACCTAAGTACCTGTTTTATCAATATTTTTTGGAATTCTTTGGTTATTGTACTTAGGTACCAACACTTCGAAAAAATATAAAAGTTCAGTTTGTTTGCTGATCATTTAGGTTTTAAATTAATGTACTTAAACTCTGATTTTTAATTCCGTGGAATTCTGATGTTTCGTAATGTTACCAGAGATAAAACAATTCCCATAAAAAAAAAAGCTCATGTAAATAAAAATCAACTGCCTTGGCAGTTGATTTTTATTGTGGCAGGCATGTAGATATAACAAATGCCTGACAGACTCTTCATGGTGATAATGTAATTCGACTTCCATTTTTGAATAATTTTTTTCAATGTGCTTCTTTTGTTTTCTATTGCTGTTAGTGTGCACTTTCTAGTTTCCACTCTTGGTGTTTTCTATTTTAGGGCGAAACGATTAATATTATTACGCGGCATATGGTTTTTTATGATGACAGGGAATTAAAGTAGTTTGGGGTAAAATCGTACTTCGTAGATGTTAACCCTGTTCTCCATACAAATAACTCATCTGTAAATAATAATGACAGCTGTCAGAATTCCACGGAATTAGAAATCAGAGTATGCCTATAATAATCAATGAGGCTAATTCTGTTGTACACAATCTCTAAACTAAACTAAATTGACAGGTTTAAAAATAGTGCTATCCCCTTCAGCAGGTAGAATTTCACAGAGACAGGAATATATTTAGACCAGTCATTTTACTTTAGTTTAGAAACTGTGTACTACAACCATGAAAAGAAGTTCATGACTACAACAGAATCGGCCACATTGATTAGGTACCTATTATTATCATTAGAGTTTAAAGTATTACTAGCATACCTACCTACTGTAAAATAACAAACCATTTTTTTGTAATTATTATAATATTACAGAATTTTCTTTTTTCATCATTCATCTTAGACTGTATCAACATTCGCCGGTATCCAAGGTTATAATAAAACAACAAACATCTTTATAATGTGATCGGTTTATTTTTACATTATTTTGCTTTCAAATGAAATTTTCGAAGCTATAGTTTTGTCTATGTGAAGGATATAGCTTTATACAGTCGAAGTTGTACTGGCGAGTCGTAAAGAGAGACGAAAATAAGACAAAGAGGTCAGTCTTATATTTGGGAAGTTTGTATAAACACGATTAAACAATATTTACAAAAGTTGGGAAGACACATACGCGAAGTCATAAAAGGAACGTCTATTAAACAAATAGGGTAGACACTATGCTTTCACGAGTATTAAACATTCCATACGAACAAACGATGCACATAAAATGTTATACATACAATAATTCTTCATTCAATATTGATAACAATCTTACGTATTTAAATCTCACAGGATGTCTCACATCATTCGCACGCACACGCACTATTTACAAAACTCTCGTTTAAATTAAATCACTTTAAAATTATTATCGTATTGTAAATACAATAAAATTGGGAAAATAGTCTAATTGACTTCAAAAGTTTTGGGTACCAGGTCACCTCAGACTCGAGGCGTCCAGCACCAACGGCCTTGGCTAAAGCGAAACGAATTCTGGAGGAGGCGGGGGCAGCGATAGTACCGGGGTCTCAGAAGCTTCTACGTTCTCCGTGCTCGCGCCTGGCAAAGACCAGGTGGAACTCCCCGTAGCGGTTACTCTGGGACCCATATTGTCGTATGCTGGGGCGTTACAGCACGTTCTACTCCGCCGAGGCAGCGTCGCACCTCCGCTGAGCAGATCTGGATATTTCCCAGGCTCAACCCTACCGGCCACTTGGACAGATATAAAGATATTACCATAGGGAACTGGTACGGCGAATTCTGCCGGCGGCGGTGGAAACGCACCGGGTGTACCCTCTATGGTTATGTGAACGGGATCGAAGCCGCATCCTCTCGGCTGGTCGTCCACTGATATGGACCGTTCGGTTAGTTCGAAGTTACACGGCGACGCCATGTCGGCGATGGAACGGTCGCAACTTACGACTACGGAAGCATCTATCAATCGTTTCTCTTGGTCGGTGAAACTTCTACTGGGCGGCACTGTTCTTCTCCTCAGATTCCAACAGGCTACGGCAGCCAAGAAGCCGACAGCTGCTAAGACTCCTAGAGCTCCGAAGACTACTCCCAACAACTGCGGTATCCCCGGAGCTGTACGCGCTGTAGCTGTCTGAGATCTTGGTAAAACCAGACTTATGACTGCTCTCGCTTCTCCTGCCAAACTCTTAGCTACGCAAGTCCATTCACCAGCAGCACTCGACGTGACATTTGACAAGGTGATGTTAACCCATCTAACGCTACCTGGTACTCTGTCATCCGTATAATCATCCTCGATAGTCGTATCCGTCTCTTCCATGTCACAATCGATTGTACTATTTCCTATCTCTATTCCATCTAGTAGCCATGTTACAGTAGGTTTTGGTACTCCGTGGACCCAGCAACCGAACGTTGCAGCTAATCCGACTTCTGCTCTCACAACCAGCGTGCTTGATTTAACTTCAGGTGGGCACGCCATAGTCTCACTGGGTACGCTACGCCACGTGTTTCCCGATAGAAAAGAAGGCTCCACACAATTCAACTCTTCAGTTCCCAGTTTGCTTTCTAAGAACCAATCTTTAAATTCACGCAAACGACAGTCGCACCTCCATGGATTACCGGATAGAGACAACGTTTTCAAGGCGGGCAAGGAAAATGTGATCAATCGTAGGAATGTCAGTTGATTTCTTCGTAAGTCTATAGTCTCTAGCGATTTCAAATTTCGCAAGGCGTTCGTGTGTATCGTCCTTAACCTGCAACCGTCCAGTAGAAGTATCCTTAAATGAGGCAGTGGCGGAAACTGGTCTGCAACCAACGTCGTCAAGGGATTGTTGCTCAACATCACTAGTCGCAATCTCTCGTTGCCTCTGAATATGTCTCTCGGGATGAGAGCCAGATCGTTGTCGGCCAAATCCACCTCGATTAAAATTCTCAGTTCTAGAAAAGCGTCCGCGTGAATGGACCTAAGTTTGGTCGCTCGTAAATTGAGCCGTTGTAAATTCAGTAGGCCGATATTCGAGAAGACTTCCTGGGGGAGGCTTCTCAGGGGGTTGTCGTGAAGGTCTAACACCTGGATGTCTGATGAGAGGGCGGGCGGGCGGCGGAGGTCGCTGGAAGCGCACGTGGCGGTCTTCTTGCCGGAGGACCACTTGCAGCGGCAGGTGGCGATGTGGGCGCAGTCGAGCCAGTCGCTGGCCGTCCTCGCGGTGCACGTCGTGAAGATAACAATCCAATACCACCGGGCCCACGACACCCGCATGCTCATCTCATTTCGGCTTTGTGTTTACATCGGCGGTGTGCCTGGAACAACAGAAAGATCGTGTAAATATCATAGAAAATCTTCGTTAGCTATCTTGAGCATGACTAGTATTCCACTTTCGCTTCCAATTAAGCCTGGAAAGTTTTTGCTGGGAGTAGCCACGACAATAGTCAAACGAACCCGACCTTTCAGATTTCAGGCCACACCTTAACCGACAACTCAATCAGTTGATAGTAAATAGGTACTGTAGATTAAAAAAACTTAGTTATTAATTTGAAGTGCAACCACGAGTGCCGTGTGGATTGGTCCAGCCCAATAACTCACCCCTTAAAGGTGGTAAGGTAACTCCGCAGACACAAGCGTTGTAATAATCGAAGCAGTTACCAAACGTTTAACAATCTTAACCCTACAGAGTTATCTGACGAAAAGCAAATAGCATCGTTTTGGAAATCGATAATCGATCGACATTCATGATAATACCAATATAAAATTTATTGGTGTTAGGTACTACTAATCTTGTAAGTCAATCAAAAACCTATTGGGAGTCCATACCTATATTTGCATACGAAAAAACGCATCCTGTTTGGTTTTATTCGCTCCCAAGTATTGTTTATCATGAAAACTATGATCATAATTTAGTAATCCGGCGATCAAATCCGATTCCCTATTGTGATAAAGGTGCTTTCCTTTCCCCCATGGCCGGAGGTTTTCTGTCAAGATTACGAGGATTAATGGTGGAGTGGGGATATTTGTCTTGTCCAGTTGGTTCCTGGCCGGTCGGGTATTGCTCAATTTGTGAGATATTACCACATTTCATCAGATGCTCTTTCATTTGGGCAGAAAACTTATTGTGTAGATATTTATTGTCGGTTATCTTTGAATATTCGTTTTGCTCAATAGTTTTCTTGATCAATGTTCAAGAATATTGGTGTTCATTTTGTTGTAGTTAGGTATTTTTTTTTTCTTGAAAATGTTACAATAGAACTTGTACCTAAATGATGTACAATTATACCCGAATTACTAATTCCATGGAATTCTGACAGCTGTCATTGTCATTTACAGATGAGTTATTTGTATGGAGAACAGGGTTAACATCTATGAAGTACGATTTTACCCCAAACTACTTTAATTCCCTGTCATCATAAAAAGCCATATGCCGCGTTATATTAGTCGTTTCGCCTTAAAATAGAAAACACCAAGAGTGGAAACTAGAAAGTGCACACTAACAGCAATAGAAAACAAAAGAAGCACATTGAAAAAATTTATTCAAAAATGGATGTCGAATGACATTATCAGCATGAAGTGTCTGTCAGGCATTTGTCATATCTACATGCGGCAGTTGATTTGTACCTATTTGCATAAGTTTTGAATTTTTTATCTTTTTTGTGGGAATTGTTTTATCTCTGGTAAGTAACATTACGAAACGTCAGAATTCCACGGAATTAGTAATTCGGGTATAGTAAGATATGTAAGATATTACCACCAGCTTTAATCAGATGCTCTTTTTTCAGATTTGGGCAGACAACTTATTGTGTACTTATTGTCGCTTGTCTTTGTATAATATTATTAACGTTTTGCTCAATATTTTTCTTCACCAGTATTTCGTTAGATTTTTCCACATAATATAAGGCATCGCTTCGCTACGCATATTTTCGCCGCCAATGTGAGCCGTTACCTTTACTTGGGAAGTATTTTAAAATGCTCATAATATATATTTCCTTTATACCGTTGATACTAAAGTTTTTCAGGAAATAGTATTATCACTTAAACGCAAATCCTACTTTGCACTAAGCGTGAAATAGTGCAGGAAAAGCTTTTCGAGAATTTTAATGAAATACATTTTACTAAATAATTAATGTAAAGAAATAAATGATAAAACTGAAGTGCCTATCTCTGCCTATCTCTTATTAGGCTCATAAAGTTATTATTTGAACATTAAAAAAAAATTCTGTCCGTGTTCGTCTGGGCTAACAGTTGCCGAGTTTTCGCCGAATAATGTTCAATAAACTAACGATAAATTTAACGGTTTGACAGTTTTTGTATTGGAAATCTGTCTACATGTCAAAATATATTCGTCAGTTACTAAACTTTATTTGGCGATTCAGAAAAAACACCCCAAATTCTGTGAAAATTGTGATGATTCATACGTAGATATACCTACCTACTGGTTTTTTAACCCCCGACGCAAAAACGACGGGGTGTTATAAGTTTCACGTGTGTGTGTGTGTGTGTGTGTGTGTGTGTGCGTGCGTGCGTGCGTGCGTGTGTGTGTGTGTCTGTTCCCCTGTAGCGCTCAAACGGGTGGACCGATTTGAATGCGGTTTTTTTTGTTTGAAAGGTGAATTAGTCGAGTGTTGTTAGCTATGTTTGATGAAAATCGATCCAAGATGGCCGCCGCTACAAAATGGCGGATTACATATTTTTTCACAACTCCCTTAATATGGGTATCAAATGAAAGGGCTGGACTAGTAGAATTAGCACTATGCAAATCCAAGATGGCTGCCGCCACAAAATGGCGGATGTCGGGGGTTTTTTAAATTTTTAATTTATAGTTGTTATATCTGTTTCATCACCATCTCACAATATTAAGTAACTTATATACGAAGTACAAGCAACTTATGTACATGGTTATTTACTTTGATAGTAAATAATCAAAGGTTCTTTATCATTAAAATAGTCTTTAACACTACATAATTAAGATCTTTCAATAAGTTTGCATTAAGGTCAAGGGGGCTAACTCCGTCTATCGGGGCATTTTCCCGTCTTTTTGTTACTACGTTCGCTACAATCGAGCTGCGCCTTTAATTTTTATTTAAGCAATCAAAGAAGACCCGCACTATTGCTAATATAAAAATCAAAGGCGCAGCTGGATTGTAGCGAGCTTAGTAATAATAAAACCGGCCAAGTGCGAGTCGGACGTGCACACGAAGGGTTTCGTACCATTATCTATAAAAACGGCAAAAAAATCACGTTTTTGTATGCCCCCGTAAATATTTATTTTATTGTGTTTTTAGTATTTGTTGTTATAGCGGAAACAGAAATCTGTGAAAATTTCAACTCTATCACGATTCATGAGATACAGCCTGGTGAGTGGTGACAGACGGACGGACGGACAGCGGAGTCTTAGTAATAGGGTCCCGTTTTACCCTTTAGGTACGGAACCCTAAAAAGACGGAATAGAAATACCCCGATAGACGAAATTAGCCCCTCTGACCAGCCCCTCTGACCTTATCTATACTTACTAATAAATAAAATTGAAGTGTCTGTCTGTAATATCGAAATAACTACCTCATATTAAGCTCATATGGTTATTTGAACGCTACCATAACCGAATCACACGTTTTTAAAATTTTTGTCTGTCTGTCTGTCTGTCTGTCTGTCTGTCTGTCTGTCTGTCTGTCTGTCTGTCTGTCTGTCTGTCTGTTTGAACGGGCTAATCTTCGGAACGGCTGAACCGATTTTGACGGGACCTTCACATACAAGTAGAGAATTAACCAGGGAGTAACATAGGCTACTTTTTAACCGACTTTCAAAAAATGAGGAGTTGTGTTTTTCTACCTATGTACACCGATATCTCCGAGATTTCTGAACCGATTTGCGTAATTTTTTTTTTAATCGATAGAGAAACATTGCGACCCTGTTCTATAAAAAATTTGGATTCCAACTCCTCAATCCTGATGCTGTAGGGGACCTAATCCCCAAAACTAATGGGTTTTAGAAACTTTCGGTTATTTAAATTGATATTGGGGGTACCAATTAAAGACTTTATCGTTGAATGAACTCGAGTAGGTACATATCCAACTCCTCAACCCTGATGCTGTAAGGAATTGTATTCCGAAATCGTGGGGATCCCACGAGATTTTTCCGTTTTGGGGACGGGTTTCTACAGATTAGCTACTTTTTGTTCTGGAAAATCAAACGTTCCCACGGGATTTTTAAAAACCTAAATCCACACGGGCGAAGCCGTGGGCATCATCTAGTATAAAATAAAACAGGTCAAGTGCGAGTCAGACTCGCGCACCGAGGGTTCCGTACTCCAGAAGTATAAGTACAATCTGTTTTTCATTAGTTTGTCTTAAAAGTGCTAATTAAGTTAGGCCTCTAAATTGTATGAGCACTCATAGAACTCAGAGGTCTATCTTAGTTGGCTCAACTATGTATGTATGGGGACACCCTTTAATTTCCAACTTTTTTTTAATTTTTGGAATTTTTCCTTTATTTGTGCTGTAAGACCTGGCTTTTTGCCAAATTTCGTAATTCTAGGTCAACTGGAACTACCATTTAGGTTTTCGACCCAAAACCTATAGGGTACTTCCGGTTGACCTAGATTTGTCAATTTTGGTCAAAAGCAAGGTCTTACAGATCAAGTAAAGGAAAATTTCCGAAAAATAAAAAAGTTGAAAATTAAGGTAAATTTTGGTAAGTACTTAGGTACAAGTTCGTAAAAATCCAAATTTGCCCATATCTTTTTATTGTATGGACTCAGGACCTTAATTTTTATACACCTAATAGGGACCTTAGTATCTGGTATAAATTTTAACTTGCTAGGTCTACCCGTTCCTGAGAAAATCGGTGGTGACACACGGATAGATAGACGGACAAGAAAGTGATATTATAAAGGTTCCTTTTTATTACCTTTTGAGGTACGGAACGCTAATTAAACAGTTAATAATAAATTAAACTGTACTATACTGTAAATACGACAGTTTTTACAATAAAGCGCACTCACTCCTGTACCTATTTTGAATCCAGTGGGGAGGTACGGCCCACGCGATATTATGTCAAGGTTCCGCCTCTAATGAAACACATAAATCTCTACGTGAGCGACTCTCGCTTACGTTGAGACAATATTGACTCTACGAGATCACAAATACACCTAAATGTTTAATCTACCAATGGAAAGATTTAATGTAATGGTACGTAAACATATAATTATAATTCAGTGGGTTAATTTAATCGTCGTTGGCTGCCTCGTTGGTCCAGTGGTTAGCATATTCAACTGCAGATTACGAGGTCCCGGGTTCGATTCCCGAGTCGGGAAAATAATTGTTAAGTACTTATTGGGTTTTTCTGTCAAGAAATTCTCAGTGCCAGCCCTAAGTTGGTAGTTGGCGGTGTTTTCACCCCCGTGCCTCGGAGAGCACGTTAAGCAGTCGGTCCCGGTTGTTATCACTATCATGTGAAAATAATCGTTAAAGCCCGCCAACCCGCATTGGAGCAGCGTGGTGGGTCTCAGCTCTAAATCACTCTCTCCTATGGGAGAGGAGGCCTGTGCCCAGCAGTGGGACGTTAAAAAGGCTGTAGTGGTGGTGGGTTAATTTCCGGGCTTCGGTTCTGGTCGGGTCGAAATTTGTTAGGTATTGGTAGGGTTCTAAAGTTCTCGGAGAGCTTGGAGAGCACGTTAAGCCATCGGCCCCGGTTATTTGGACAATGACCTCCCTGGCGCAGTGATGAGCGCTGTCTTATAAGTGGGAAGTCCCGGGTTCGCTTCCCGGCAATGGCAATTTGGGATTTTATAATTTCTAAATTGTCTCTGGTCTGGTCTGGTGGAAGACTACAACCGTGATTAGTTACCACCAAATGATTTAGCGTTCCGATACAATGTCGTGTAGAAACCTATCAGGGGTGTGGTTAAAAAATACTACCAAACCTCTTCCATGTTAGCCCGCTTCCATCTTAGACAGCATCGTCCCTTACCATCAGGTGAGATCGCAGTCAAGGGCTAACTTATAGATGAATAAAAAAAAACAATCAACCAATATAAATCGCTATATCCGCCGGGAAACTAGACATTCGAAAAACACATAAATTCCCAAGATATTTCCACCTATCACTTATTTTCCGAATTCTCCGGAACACACGACAAATAAATTCCGAACTCACTGCAGTCAGGTGAGGGCGGTGCGAATTTGCAGTAACTTGTAAGTTTTTAGAGTTTAAAGCGAACCGGCACGAGGAAAAATAGTTGGAAAAACAACCTTTAGATTTTCTCTTTTCTATTCAAAAGATTGGATTGTTTTGTTTCACACCTTGGGTTTTCTGATTTGATTTTATCTGTATCGCCGTTCGATTAAAGATTTTGTTTTGCTTATTTGCGATTGTGTATGAAAAAAAAGCGGTTATAGCCTAGTGGTTAAGACTTCGGCCTCCCATTCGGCGGGACCGAGTTCAATTCCTGGCATGCACCTGTAACTTTTCGGAGTTATGTGCGTCTTAAGCAATTAAATATATCTTGAACGGTGAAGAAAAACTTTGTGTGGAAACCTGCATGCCTGAGAGTTCTCCATAATGTTCTCAGAGGCGTGTGAAGTCTACCAATCCGCACTTGGCCAGCGTGGTGGACTGCGTCCTAAGTCCTTCTCATTTTGAGAGGAGACCCGTAATCTATCTATCTATAATATAATACTATATTATAATATAATAATATATAGGATACTTTTTATCCCGAAATTCAGTACGGTTCCCTTGGGAGAGGGGATGAAAGTTAAAACGTGTATTTAGCTGTAATTCATTAACGCGTTGTTCGATTTCACTCATTCTTTTTTTGTTAGAAAGGTAGTACTTTATATATTGTACTTTATATAGGTATATCCCGTAAATATTTCAAGGTCATTGGTTTTTTAGTTCAGGAATGACAGACATTTATTGGGTTCAAATAACTTGGGACTCGGATATTTGAACGTACGGCTTATTTTAAACTGGTGTGCGTTTAAATTTATGTTTGTTGATCTGTCTATTTGTTCCAGCTAATTACCGAAACGGCTGGATCAATTTTGATGGAACTTTCAATGGCAGATAGGTGATGTTATAAGGACTAACTTAGGCTACATTTAGTTTAGGTACAAAAAAGGATTCAAAAAAGGGATCCAATCCGATCCTATATAAGAACCTATATCCACGCGGACGAAGTCGCGGGGGTCGGCTAGTGGGTTAATAAAGATGATTATAACGTATGATGAAACAAAAAAATAAGTACCTACGTATTCGTTTTAAGAGCTCCGTATCCAAAGTGTGCCAAACGGAACCCTACTAATAAGCCTCTGCTGTTTGTCCATCCGTCCGTCTGTCACGGGGGTCTACATAGGTTTTCGGTTGGAACGGCATTCCAAACCAGTGGTAGATTCACTTGACTTCAACTCACTTCACTTAATTTCACTTGACTTGTTTGAAACGCAATTTGTTTTAAAAACTATTTGTATAAAAAATTTCAATTTTATTCAATTAAGATTCTTTTTGTATGCACTTTAAATCTTTCACAGTGTAAAAGGAACGTCTATCAAACTGTAGTTAAAAGCAATAAAGAAATAAGGAGCTTAAAGAATCGCTTACGCTCCCGCGAATTTAACGCTTCGGTTTTTCTTTTAGAAAAAAATTCCCGAGAAGTGCTAAGTTTAAAAAGGAAGATAGGATAAGATGATGAGGATAAAGTTTTTATTTGCTCGAATAAGTATATGGATAGAAAAATAGTTACTTTTGGAAAAGAAGAGATCCGTGGCCAAAGTTATAGATTTACTTCAATGGGTCACAAAGCTGAAGTGGAAATGGGCAGTGCACATCTACTTATTTTGATCTTACGACGAAATCGCATCGCTTGATCGTACGATAACATATTAGGCCTAACGGATCACTTGTATAAAATAGGGCTCCCGCAGGGTTCCATTTTGGGACCTTTTATGTTACTTATTTATATTAATGACCTTCTTCCTTAGCTCACTAAGCGTAATCGCTTATAGTGAACGCTTATATACAGTCTGCTCATTTTATCACCAACTTCAAGGAGCCGCGGCCGCTTTGGACATGTCACCGTCGCGCCGCGCTGCAGTCGCACGTTCTGTATGTACAGGTGTGGGGACTATGACGAAGAATAAGAATATACGGGATGTACGGGAGATAGAATAGAATATATGGGAACGGAAAATAGCGCAGCATCTAAACAAGTACCAGGGCACTATAAAAACTTAGAGCAGATTTATTGAAGCGAATTTTCTACTCGAGAGATATTAAAGTTGCCGCATAATGCAGCGGCGGAAGCATTAGCTTAAGATTAACTTTATTATGATGCTGGCAGTTTATGTTCGACGTTCTTAGGCTGAGCGCACATTCAGCGGCGTGCAGAGGATTTCAAGTCAGGGTATGCAATAGCGGTGGTCTGTATTGGGTTCGACACCCGATAGATACCTACTGTGTAGGTATTTATAGGTGGACCAAGTCGCGGTCATTCGTTAAATATATGTAAATCTGATAAGTAGGTATAAGTCGCGCAACGTAAGTCGACTGGTGACCTTCAAATAATTCTATGATAAATATTTTTGGTTTATTAATAAGTATTTTAATTTATAATTAAGAAGGTACGTAGGTACTTCGTTGTGGTCATTTTAAAATGTCATTTAATACTTACAATCGGAATAAATAGATAAGTATGTTAGTTACCCCGCCAACCCACATTGGAGCAGCGTGGCGGGTTTAAGCTCTAATCCCTCTCTCCTATGAGAGAGAAGGCCTGTGCCCAGCAGTGGGATGTTAAAAAGCTGTAATGGTGGTGGTGGTGGTGGTGATGGTAGTTAGTACTTACTATACATTACCATTTTACTACTAATAAAAAAAATAAAGTAAGTACCTTCGTCACTTTCCCCCGTAAACATCAGTTTTCAACAAAATAACAATTCCAATTTCTTATCTTGGGATAACTAATCACTATAATATTATTATACACTCTACATACACTTCCGTACATTACATCGCAAATATTAGGGCACTTTTTGCACGGAAATTTTCACAAGCTTTGAAGCACAGTAATGAAAGAAACAAAAAGATACCTACCTATAAAATAGCGTTCGTAATAATCAGTGCTTATTTTAGACGCACACAGCAACAATTTCACTTTTAAAACATGTATACAACAAACGCTTCTTCATGTGTGAGTTGCCTTTAATAACAGCACACATACAGCAATTATTAATGTGTGAGTGCGAAAATGAAGCTGAATATCTCGGAGCTTACGCCAATTCCAACCGCCAAATCATTTATTAAACAACGCCATCTACTAGATTATCATAAAACTTTTACACCAAATACTAATATGGATGCGAACCATCAACTAGATGGCGCTTTGATGAGTTTTTGACTATAAATATTTATTTTTTATTTCGAATATTTTTTAATTACTAGACCGATAATAGATTACTAAAGGACTAAAATAGGAGTTGTCTAGAGATTCCTAGGGTATGCAGGGCTTATCAGCATGTTAGGACTGCACGCCACTGCGCACATTGGTTACTAACACCCAGTGGCGCGGGCGTGCAGTCCATATATGCAAATAATCACTGCATACCCTACGAAGCTTTTCTAGAAATTTCCACCATTATTATTACAGTATGCTTTGTCCCAGTTTGCAGCGCTCCAAAACTTTATAGTACTATTGATCGAATCACAATGACTCCAGAGTAAAATGGACTTAAATGGCTTATATTAAGGTTTGATTTCGCCAATACATTCAGCATTCGAAAACAGCCAGCGCCCCAAGCAGAAATGTTATAAAATAAATATTCGAACTATTGAATTACGACTTTATTTAAGAGCCTTTGGGTTCATTTTGCTCTGAAGTCATTGTGTGTCGATACTCGAATTTCGATCATCGTTGCCACTATGTAAAGAGTGGGACTAAGTATACAGCCCTTTCACTTCCCACGGCTGGGCCTACTCTATGCTCTAATATAATTTGGCTAGCATCATCTGGCGTGGAACTCAGTGCGGGCCACTGCATTAGTATACCCTGGTTTCGAACTTTGTGCACGCCACTGCTAACACCTGAGCTTCCAGCCATTCTAGATGCTATAACGACTGAAGCAGAAGCTCAAACTACTCTATAGATCTCAATAATAATAAAGAGTAAACAAAGACTCAACTAGTTAGTGGTACGGCTTTTTCCTGGTTTTTTTTAATTCATCTACGAGTAATTCTTTCACTGCGATCTCCTGAGAGTATGTGACGGATGCAGTCTAAGATCGGGGCTAACATGGAAGAGGTTCAGCAGTTTTATTTTTAATTAAAACCATAAATCTTTGTTCTACGCGGCATCGTACTGAAACGGTACGCTTACAGAGACACGGCTTTGCCGGTAAGGCTGGAGATATATTTCTATACAAAGCAGTTTGCAGACTGCTGTTCCCCGCTTGTTGCTGTATAGCTGTTGCCCGCGAGTCCGTCCGCTTGTCTACGGGAACTCTTTGATTTTCCGGAATAAAAAGTAGCCTATGTCCTTTTCAAAGGTCTATTGTATCTCTGTACCAAATTTCATCAAAATCGGTGCAGCGGTTTAAGCGTGAAAGCGTAACATTTTCGCATTTATAACTACTATTAGTTGTGTTGCGTGTCTACTAAAGTCGCGCGACCCGACATCGCCAGTTGAACAGAGGCCTTATGCCGATTTTGTACATAGTGGCAACGATGATCGAGATTCGAGTATGGACACACAATGACTTCAGAGCAAAATGAACCCAAATACTCTTATTTTCAAGTCGTAATTCAATAGTTTGAATATTTATTTTACAACATTTCTGCTTGGGGCGCTGGTTGTTTTCGAATGCTGAATGTATTGGCGAACTCCAACCTTAATATAAGCCATTTTAGGTCCATTTTACTCTGAAGTCATTGTGATTCGATCAATAGTCAATAGTATATTATAAAGATTTCGAGCTCTGCAAAGTGAGACTAAGCATACAGGTCGATCTATCAATTTCCCTATAATCAAACGATAATATTTACTCGAATTCGAATTTATTTACGTACGAGGCGCCATTTTGTTGCCTCGCCTCGGCGTCCAATTCAAATATAATATGTTTTTAGTTGTTTGTCGATGGGTTCGTTTATATTTTATTCGTTTCGTTTCTGGGTCTATTTACACATGTTAGCTTTGAACACTTCAGTGTTTATTCTATAATATATTTTTCAACACACTTGCTCATAAAGTAGCTCTACGTTCACCGCAATTAGGCAGATAATTACACCTATTACTCAAACTGTGACTTTTGTTTTACTATAATTCACAAGTGAATTATAGAGTTTTATTTTTAATTTATTGGTTGAGTTGGTTCCTTTGTTCTTAAAAAAGTTTCGATACAAAAAGGTTGTATTCAATAGTACAAATAAATTAATATACTTTTTGCTTGCTCATTTCATGCAACTTCGTATTTAAATAGATAATTTCAACTTGTACGTGTTTAATAAATAAAACTTTCACTCAAATATAACTTTTGTTTTTTCTGTAATAAAGAAAACTTGAAATTCCCCATTTTGTACGTGGCTAAAACGCTATCCGCGAAAAGCCAAATAAAACAAACCTCATTCTATAGTCTATGGCCGATTGCCATTTTATGAAGCGCGCGCATAGGAAAACTGATTAATTTTTCCCGCCATTGCAAAATGCCATAGAAAACAAACCTCATTCTATATAGTCTATGGCCGATCGCACTTATATGTGTGCGCGCATAGGAAAACTGATTAATTTTTCCCGCCATTGTGAGAAAATTTTCATAACTCGTTTTCACTGTTGAAATTACAGTTATTTATTAATTAAAATTAAAATATCTACAAGTACTAATTATGAAGAAAATGATTTATGTTGTACACCGCCCGATATATGTGAAGCCCTTAAAGTTATGGAAAGTTTACTACCTGAAATATCCAAGGAAAATATCTATTTTAGTGTTATTTTCTTCGCAAGTGTGTTGAAAAACGTCGTATGATACACGTGTGTATTGATGATTACCGTCCTCGGCTATCTTAAGACCCTCACCTAACGGCTCGGGTCTCAATATCGCCTCAGCGGTAATCACCAACATTACACACTTATACCATAATGTACTATTTTTGAGATTCCAGTAGGTAATTGTCTCCGAATGTCCATAAAAGACATTTGTATTCTATATTTTTTGTAGGTACATTTTGTTAAGTATTGAAATCGTACAAAGTTAATTTACTTTTATAGCTTTGGCATAATTCTTTTGTTTCTTGGCCCTAGCAATGCCATCACATCGAATGCTATAATATACAGCTAGGCACCATAGTTCACTGGAATGTTTGATTCCATTTGCAAATAATTATGATAATTGGGATAATTCCATCAGACTTTCCATAGACATGTGCCACATATCTCAAACTTTGAGAGGTAGATCCAAATACTTGCGTATTTTCTGCATCTCAACTAACACGAGTTCTCTTCATACAGAATAGGTAGTAATGTCCAATTAAAACACCCTCGACTGCGCTGTGTATGGGTTTGTATATAATTTTATAAATTTAATTATAATTAGACACAAGCAAGGCACGTCTATTCCAAATCTATACTAATATAATAAAGCAGAAGAGTTTGTTTGTTTGAACGCGCTAATCTCACGAACTACTGGACCGATTTCAAAAATTCTTTCACCGTTGGATATGTGATCCTTGAGCTATATATGTACGATGGGCGAAGCCGGGGCGGACCGCTAGTATGATAATAAATTTATGTCGTACGTTTTTCAAATCAAAATATAATGGAGTTTCGTTACAATTACATCTATTGATAAATTTTGTATCTTGATTGTTGATTTACATTAGTAGGTACCTACCAATATTACTAATAAGTTACTGAAAAAGCGGAAAAATGTGTTTGGACCCTTATATAACACTTCCACATGTGATCGCAGATATAATATGTGTGTCTCGTCACTCTCGACATAATATCTCTATCTCATAGCATTTCCCTCGGAGTAAACATCAAAATAATATAATAAAAATATTCCTATTTTATTAGAGAAACCCTTTCCCGGCTAACATTCGGAGATCAAAGTATAATTTATTGAAACGAGGATAGAAATAGGTAATTTCATTCCTATCTTTGTGAGTGAAAAGGGTGATTTCGTTCCTTCGATTGAAGCATTCATTTACAAGTGCCCATTCTGGAATGTTCTTTGAACCCTACGATTTTGAACGCCTCCGATGTGCCCACGAACTTTCCGCTATAAGCGGTACCTAAGCGAAGTGATGATCAGTAGAAAGTATAAACCCAAGATAAACATTGTGTTTAATTTTTTCGTATTTTTTCGAAAAAAAAAATCCTATACTTTAGGAAAAAATGAAACCTATTTTCAATATACCATAAAATTTGAAGAATTCCATCGATTTCTCGAGGATCCCCTCATCATACCTTGATGGATGGATGGAACCACCTGGAAAGTACATCCTTTCAAACAAAAGAAGTATTTTCCAAATCGATCCAGACGTCTTTGAGTAATCGGGGAACATACATAAAAAAAAAGATTCCAACGAATTGAGAACCTCCTCCTTTATTTGAAATCGGTTAAAATATATTTGAAAGCACGCCACCAATTGTACCGCTTTATAGAATAGAATAGAATAGAATAGAAAGTTTTTTATTCAAATAAACTTTTACAAGTACTTTTGAATCGTCGATTGAGTCTACCACAGGTTCGGAATGCAGTTCCAGCCGAGAAGAACCTGTAAGAAACTGCTCTTTTTTAAAAATAACATTATAACAATTATTATTATTAATGTACATGATTGAAATGCCGTCTCGCGCATTGCTGGAACGAGTTAAATCCAAGCTTTTTTATCATTTATATAATCTTCAATTGTATAATAAGCTTTTTTTATGAGCATACTTTTAATAAAGTTCTTAAACTTGTGTAAAGGCAAGTCTAAGACATATTTTTTATTCAGATAAACTTTTACAAGTGCTTTTGAATCGACAAATGAATCTACCACGGGTTCGGAATGGTGCTTACAATTCTACACGTCAAGAAGGGCAGACAAAAGTAGGCCCCATTTCCGACGGCGGCACCCGTTCACGAGCATGACGCATGATCCAGCCATTGCTTCGCTCAACCATATTTGAGGGAACGTAACAACCCGCACCACACGACACCACCACAGATATGTTTAAAGAGAGCGTGACATACCTAGGCTATACCCATGATTAAAGCATCGAATTGAACACCAATAATCGAATACTCCTCAAGTTATAATAGCGTATAAAGCGAATAAATTAAATCCATACTTTTTATCATTTATATAATCTTCAATTGTATAATATGTTTTTTTCATGAGCACACTTTTAATAGAATTCTTAAACTTGTGTAAAGGCAAATCTAAGATTTGTTGTGGAATTTTGTTATAGAACATTACGCGCCCATTCCCACAAACGACTTTTGGACCTTTTTGAGGCGTAATCGAGGAATCACGAGTCTATTTCTATTTCTTAATTGCCTATCGTGTAATTCACACTTTTTATTGTAACTGTGAATGTTTTGCTTAACAAAAATTATGTTGTTATAAATATATTGAGAAGCTACTGTAAGAATACCTATTTCTTTCTCTCGAAGGGAATCCCGCGGTTTTAAATTATAAATTGCACGAATTGCCCTTTTTTGTAAAACGAAAATTTTTTCAATATCAGCTGCTTTACCGCATAGTAAGATTCCATACGACATAATACTATGGAAATATGCAAAGTAAACAATTTTTGCAGTTTCAACATCTGTTAACTGTCGAATCTTTCTAACAGCGTAAGCAGCAGAGCTAAGCTTGCCAGCAAGCAAGCTTATATATTTCCCGCTTGTCGCTCCGCTCGCCGCCCCGCTCGCCGCCTCGCTAAAATTCATTTTCCAAGTGGGTCAATACTTGACGCATATTCAGCTCAATTACAAAAAAAAACTAAAATAGCAAGCCTTAGCTTCGCTTAAAATAAACTGACATTTGACATTAAAAAAAATAAACAAAAAAAGCTCGCGTAAATTAAAAAAAAACTACATAGGGTAAACGAGGTCTACGCTTCAAACCCTTCAAGCTTAAGCTCACAACAATAAAAAAAAATTAAGTGTAAAATTATACTCGTGGCGAAATTTTGCGCGTTTCACGCATTGTTTTCGGGGAAGACGCAGAAAGGGGTCAACGGCCGGAATAGCAATGGCCGCCTGCCAACAGAGCTGAAACTAAATATACTAATTCCATGCACGTCAGTTATGCGAGTAGACGACGGTATGCGGAAATCATTGCATTGTAACACAGTTAATTTATTCAGTAGGCAGGGATTAGTTTCGTAGATAACGTTTCTCAGTAACGGTAATTATTTGTGGTTAACGTTACTGCTGTTACATAGGTAATTTATTCAGTAGACAGGAATTTGTTCGGTAAATAACGTTTCTCAGTGACGGTAAGTAATTAACGTTAACGTTACTGTCCAAGGGTTGGTATCGAAATATTTTATAGAAAAATCAACTTATGTATCGAACAAATTGATATCAATATATCTTCTTTTTTTTGAGTCGCGTTTTAGTCTTCTTTGTTTGTGGTCGGCAGGTCGTCAAATCATAATCTGTGACAGCCGCGACTAAAAATTGTCTTTGACGTGTTGACGTGGAGTTGTGACTGTCAAACAAATCAGGTTGAAAGAAAACAAGTTGCCGATTTTCTAAAATCCCCAATATCGTGGGAGATTAAATCCCGTTTCAGGAATTAGTTCGTTGGATGTGTTGTGGTAATATGAACAATAGTGATTGTAGGCTCGGAGAGTAATGACGAGCGATGTCTTGGATCAACTTACGAAGTTACAGGAGTGTCATAAAGTTTTTTCCTATAGTGATATTAAGTTTGGTGGGGTAATTGTACGAACATATTTCGAGGGAAAATGGGATCCGTTACGTGATAACCCGAAAGAGGTGGCGTGACAGTCTTTTTCGATGGTTGTCGGCCATTTCTCCCCGGTACGAGCTGCGAAGAGGCAGGATGTGATCACGAGCGGGACGATCGTGACACCGTGCCACCTCACTATATCCTTCCAAGGATGCCGTATTGACCGCCTGTCAGATTTCGGCGACCACGCGCCGCGTGGCAGAGATCGGCTCACGCCATGCCATTTTGTCGGAGCCCGGCCTTCCCATGCCGCCTTTAACCGGCCTGGAATCGTGCTGGCTATTTCGCTACGTGCCCGCCATCAAATGCGCCGTGTCGGTGCGAAGCTGTTCCGTGGAGCCCGTCGCATCCGTGCCGTGCGAACCCCGTGCACGTGCTCGGGACCATGCTGCTGCTTTGAGGTGACCCCGTTCTTATTGCGGCCCCTAATTTAAATATTCCCCTTAAGATATTGTGGTGAAAGAAGCAATTAACTTGGAAATGTGGACTTAGTGATGAATCAATAAAGTAGATTTTGTGGTAGGAACAATCTAGTGTTTTCCAAATTTAGAACTCAACAATCAAGCTATTTATAATCGTGAACTTCCTCCATTTGGCATAAACAATGAGAACAATTATTGGTGCATGTAACCTGGAACTTTAATGAGCTCGCATCTGCTCTGTATGTTGACTTAACCTGTAGATTATATAGCCATAAGACTTAATTAAGCTATGTAGTTCTTAGTCCTCTGCAATCAATCTGTATGCGACAAAAATTTACTTGCATGCGCTAAACTCAGAAATTCTAAATTACCTACTTATTATTGTCAATCATTCCATTGCTGTGTTATTTGTTAAAAGAATATATACCCTATGACTTAACATACACTCAGTTTGTTATTTGGCCCCCTTCCGCCTGTGTAATGAGTAGAACTTCAGACGATGTTAACGAGTTGGTTTTCCTGATTTAGTTACTTGAGATAATTATTCGAACCCATGGCCCACAGGAAGAAAACCACCACGTTACACTGGCGCCCGAACGTATAGAATTAGCTGGTTAATTATATAATTTTGTCCTTATTTTCAGGATTTAAATTAATAAAACATATTTTTCTTTTAAATTTTCAGCATCGGTATGCTAAAGCACTGACGCCTGAAATATTATAACTAGCTAATTCGCAGAACATTCTTTTGCATTATTTGATTTTCAGATGAATTATGTAATTTTACCTAAATTTTTTTTTGTATAAAAGTCTGGTTCGGAAACGCTCATGACAGGTGGTTGAGGTGGTTGAAGGTACTATTTGTATAAGTATGGTAATATTATACTATAGTCTTAATGATTAGATTCTATCACAAATTGATATCACAATAGTCACATTTTATAATTTGCATGTATTTAATTTTTTTTATAAATTCATTTAATTCTGTCACATCGTACATCATAATAATTATTTTGTACTCGGCCTTGTAAACACTAGTAGTATTCCATATTGTCTCATAAATTCCTGAACTTGCTGTGTAATTTTGTATAATTAGGAAAATTTAATTTTGTAAAAATGGAGAAAGTTAGAAAAATTCAATATTATTCGCTCCATAAGGACGAACTAACATATGAGGTTCAGATCCGTTCAGAAACCCCGGGTGATACAGTAACCAAACTTAGGCATCAAATGAGGGAATTGTCTATCGAAGCCCCCTCTGAGGCAATTATTGAGACTGAACTTAGTTCAGAAGCTGAATTACTTGTTATTGCAGAAAAACTAAAAGAGCTCTCACAGATATTGGATAGTTGGAAGAGTTCAACAGATAGGTCATCCTATCCTCGGGCACAAGCCTTAGCCTACCACCTATATCATAGGGTAAATAGGATTTCATCAAAAGAACCTAAAGCTACCCTAGACAAAGTTGCAGGACTCAAACAAAAGTTAAACAAGTTTTTGTCTGTTATTGAATCGACTTCCACTGACGTTACAGAAGCAGTTCTGCCTGTTGAAAATCCAGAAGCGACGCTCGAGTGTTCCAGGGATAAGAACGTTGCCAAGTGGCGAGTAAAGTTCAGCGGAACCTCAGACCCTCGCTCGTTCATCGAAAGGATTGAAGAGTTGCAGGTCTGTCACGGCGTTTCGGAGGTACGTCTCTTTAATTCTGCAGCTGAGTTGTTTTGTGATCAAGCATTGATCTGGTTTAGAGGAATAAAAGGTCAGGTCCGTTCATGGTCAGAACTAAAAACCCTGTTATTAGCGGAGTTCGATCCGGTCGACTATAACTATCGACTCCTAGGGGAAATTCGTTCTAGGACTCAAGGCATCGATGAGCCGGTCCACATCTATTTTTCCATAATGGCCTGTCTGTTCTCTCGGCTAAAACCAGGTTTGCCCGAGGAAGCAAAATTAGAAATTTTGATGCATAACATTCGGCCTTAGTTTACACAACAGTTGGCTCTTGTAGAGATAGCGAGCATTTCACAATTGAAGGACTGCTGTAAAAAACTAGAAGCAGCAACACAAAGGTCCACTATCTTTATAGAACCAGGGAAGTCTAGTTCAATAATAACCCCTGAGTTCTCTTACAAAAATAAAGGTAGACAAATTGCATCGTTAGGGTCCAACAACAATAAAACGTGTACTCAGCCAAGTTCATCAAAACCGGTTGGTAATAACAAATCCTATAATAATAAACATACTTTTCACAGCAATAGGAATCAGAACAACCACTTGCAACGTACTCCTAAGTTGGAGAGCAAAGGTAGTAATAATACCGGGAATGGTTGTCATTGCAGAGGGAACAGTACGACAACACAAAATAGAAATTTCAAAGTGCGCTGTTTCACGTGCAATAACCCAGGTTTCACGAGAAAAACCTGTCCAAAGTGCAATAAGTCTTCCGATCCAAAAAACTGATTTCGTCGAACTTTGGTAAAAATAATATTAACGCCAAAAAATTTTATAGTTTCGATTCGATCGCCACTGTTCGATTCAAACCAAATTTAAATGATATTCGGCCTTATTTGAAATTTAATGTAAACGACATCGAAGCTTATGCTCTTTTGGATTCAGGTGCTTGTATCTCTATTCTAGGTAACAATTCTCATAAAAATTTCATCCAACTTGGTTACACATTTAATGAATTGAATGATAATTCATGTTCAGTTGCAAATGGAGTACAACTAGAATCTCTTGGATATATATACTTACCAGTAACCTTTAATAATAATACCTGCGCGATTAAATTTTATGTTATGCCTGCAGTGGTATCAGATATAATATTAGGGTGCGATTTCTGGAAAGCATTTAACCTGGCTCCAGAAATATTTGAAAAGATTGATTATAGAAGCTCACCCGTAAACTTTTGTGAAACAGTTGCTGCGAGAAACATTCACAGCATTCAACCGTTTGAAAATCTGACACTAGATCAGAGAGAATTGGCAAAGGCTATTATAGAGAAATATCATGATATCTCTTTTGATAATAAGGGTTTAGGTAGGACTTCTCTAGTCGAACACGTGATTGACACAGGTAAGTCACCTCCATTCCGTGTAAAACAGTATCCATTGTCGCCTGAAAAGAAAGTTGCGTTACAAAAAGAGCTGGATAGAATGCTCGAACTAGATGTAGTCACTCTGAGTGAAAGCCCATGGAATAACCCAGCCATTCTAGTAAAGAAGTCGAACGGAGACTGGAGGTTTTGTCTCGATTGCAGAAAATTAAACTCCATCACAAAGGGAGACTCTTATTCAATCCCATATATTCCCCAAATATTAGACAGTCTGAAGGAAGCAAAATTTTTGTCAACTATTGATTTGTCCTCTTCCTTTTGGCAGATACCATTGTCGAAGGACTCACAAGAAAAGACAAGCTTCACAGTTCCAGGTCGTGGGCTCTTCAAATTCAAAGTTATGCCGTTCGGTTTGTGCAATGCACCTGCTCGCCAGCAAAGATTGATGGATAGTCTAATTAATCAAAACTTTTCTAGTGATGTTGAAAATGGGTTTGTGTTCTGTTATATAGACGACATAGTGATATGTTCGTCAGATTTTTCAACTCACTTATTATTATTAAATAGAGTTTTAGAAAAGCTAAAAATGGCTAATCTCACAGTATCGTTTGACAAATGTAATTTTTTCCGTCAATCTATTAAGTATCTAGGGTATGTCGTTGACGAATACGGTCTAAGGACAGATCCTGAGAAAATCTCTGCTGTTCTAAATTTTCCAACACCTACCACACCGCGTGAGGTAAAGGTATTCTTAGGAACTTGCTCATGGTACAGGAGGTTTATAAGAAATTTTTCTACTATTGCAGCGCCGTTGAATAAGCTCACCAGTCGTGGGAAAAACGCCCCGAAATTCCAGTGGAGCGACGAAGCCGACGCAGCATTCACAGCGCTGAAAAATGCTCTTGTCTCCGCTCCCGTATTAGCAGTTCCAGACTTCAGTTTGCCTTTCACTGTTCATTGCGATGCGTCAGGATACGGTATTGGAGGTATGCTTTCTCAGGAGATCGATGGTCATGATCACCCTATTGCTTATGTGAGCAGATCTTTGGATAAGAATGAGCGAAATTATAGTGCGACTGAGAGAGAGATGTTGAGTGTCATCTTTTCGGTGGAGAAATTTCAAGCATATTTAGGTTCTCGTAAGTTCAAAATTGTCACAGACCATTCGTCCTTAAAATGGTTTTTAAATCTAGAAAATCCATCAGGCAGATTGGCCCGTTGGGCTGTTCGACTCTCGCAGTATAATTTCGAGATTGAACATCGGAAAGGGACCGACAATGTGGTACCTGATGCCTTGTCACGACTAATGAAAGTTGGGGCAATCCACACGAATGCAACGTTGCCGCCTTCAAGCGTGAAAGACGAATGGTATGAACGAATTTACAGTGGTTGTCAGTCTAATCCCGCAAACTTTCCAAATTTTATAGTAAAGAATAACGTTTTATATCGATTTAGTAAAAGTAAATATAACTTAACTAGAGAATTCGATTGGAAAGAGGTAATACCCGAAGGAATGAGACGGGAGATCATTAACGAAAACCATAGTGAACCTACCGCAGGACATTTAGGCGTGTTTAAAACACATAGACGCCTATGTTTACGATATTACTGGCCTAGTATGTATAATGATGTGAAAGATTTTGTGAAAGGTTGTGATGTGTGCAAAGCTTATAAGCAGTCAACGCAAGCGACACCCGGGTTAATGGGAAAGCCTAAGGTTTGTAACCGTCCGTTTCAGGTAGTGTCAGTGGATTTAGTTGGACCACTGCCACGATCCCGATCCGGCTTTACTTTCCTCCTGGTTGTCACTTGCTGTTTCTCTAAATATACGCTTTTGTTTCCATCACGTCGCGCAACTTCAGCTCTTGTAGCTTCACATTTCGAGAATGGTGTAGTTTTGACCCACGGCGTTCCTGAGACGGTCATTCTGGACAATGGAACCCAAATGACAGGCTCGGAATTCCGATCTGTCATTTCAAAATATAATATACCGAAACTACACTATTGTCCGAAGTATACGCCACAAGTGAATCTTGTAGAACGATATAATAAGACCATCATGACAGCTGTTGCTTCTTACGTTGAGGATAACCACCGCTCGTGGGACCTCAACTTAAGTAAAATTCAATTCGCGATCAATAGTGCCGTAAACGAATCCACGGGATTTTCACCGTTTTTCTTAGTACACGCCCGCGAACCTATCATAAATGGAAATTTCTACAAAAATTCATCTGAGGATTATAATGTCAGTGTGCCGCGCGACGAATATGCAGGAGAATTTGGATGTCTGAGTAAGATCTTTGACGAAGTGAGAGAGAAATTATTGCAAGCACACGCGAAAAATGCGAAGCATTACAACCTTAGGCGCAGAAATGCGAAATTTTCGGTAGGAGACATAGTGTGGAAAGCTACATATACTCAGAGTGACGCGCAAAAATTTAAAATGGCAAAATTAGCGCCAAAATTTGAAAAATGTAGGATCACACGTGTACTCTCACCTCTAGTGTATGAACTGGAACGTCTCGACGGTCAAAAAATCGGTTCATGGCACATAAAAGACTTAAAAGCTTAGTATGTTACTCAGTTCATTATCAATTCCAAATCAGTGTCTGAACACCAGGTGTGTCCACACTAGGGTTTACGGAACCGGTCCTGTTTTTGAGAACCGGGAATTTCGGTTCTTTTACCTAAAGGAACCGGGAATTCCCGGTTCTTTCGGGATTTTCGGTTCTTTATAGTTTTTTTTTATAAAACAAGTTTTACACTTTAAAAGTAAACCACAATGAAATATTAATGTAATTTTTATTGACATTTAAACTTTCATCCGCTATTTAACCCACTTGGTGATAGAATTTCCAAAAATCCTGATTTTTTTTATCGAAATTTTAAATACCAATTTTCGTGGATATCACTTGAAAAATGACCGACTTTCATGCAAACTTTCATCCCCTATTTAACCCCCTTAGGGGTGGAATTTCCAATAATCCTTTCTTAGTGTGCGCCTGCGTTGAAAAAGCTTACGAATTCAATCTACCATTCATTATGTGTTTCGTCAACTACAGTGAGGCTTTTCACTGTGTGAACTGGAAGCTCCTATGGATAGTTCTCCAGGAAATAGGAGTCCCAAAAGGTCGGAGTGCTTCAAAGCCTATACTCAGATAGTCAGGGGGTAGTAAGAATTGACAAAACGACATCGACACCTTTCTCGTTTGGCAAAGGAGTTCGTCAAAGATGCATCGTATCCCTTATCTTGTTTAACATCTACGGAGAGAGTATTATACGCCGGACCTGCGAAGACTGGGATGGTGGAATTACCATCAACGACATTAAAATTCAAAACCTTCACTACGCCGATGACACCATCCTTTTCGCAGCTGAAATATTCCAACTCCTGAACAAAATGGAGCGACACAGGCCATAAATTGGTCTAAAACTAAGATCATGGTGGTGGATCGTGCTTCTAAGCTAGAACTCAATGGAACACTCAATTTAAAACCCGTTGATCACTTCATTTACTTGGGTTCTAGCATCAGCAATAACGGTTCTTGTGAAGCTGAAGTTCGCAGGAGAATCGGAATGGCCAAGGCTGCAATGTCTCAGCTCGATAGAATATGGAATGATCGTAACATCAGTAATAAGACAAAAATTACACTCGTCAACACGTCTTTAGTCTTTTCCATTTTCCTATACGGGGCGGAGACATGGACTTAAAAGCTGGAGACCGCCAGCGCATAGACGTCTTTGAGATGTGCTGGAGGAAAATGCTCAGAATCTCTTGGACTGCATTCAGGACCAACCAATCGATCCGCGAAGAACTCAAAATTGACAAAAAGCCGAGGCTCTCCAACATACACATGCCTGAGGAGGATCTGAGTTCTTCGGCCATATCGCCCGTAAACCCGGCGATAACCTACAAAAACTTATAGTTACCGGGAAAATGAACGGCAAGAGATCGAGGGGTAGGAGTCCAATTCACTGGACTGACCAGATCCGCACCACTCTCAACATGAATGTTACCGAAGCGGTTCACAACGCTGAAAGCCGGAACAGATGGCGCAACATCGTCAGAAACTTGAAATTTTCACATTGTTTTCCTTTATGGTGTAGGCGCACACTAAGAAAGGATTATTGGAAATTCTACCCGTAGGGGATGAAAGTTTGTACGAAAGTCTGTCATTTTTAACCGACTTCAAAAAAAGGAGGTTCTGTATTCGACCCGTATGTATGTATGCATGTATGTATGTATGTATGTATGTATGTAAGTATGTTCGCGATTATCTCCGCAACTAATGAACCGATTTTGATGATTGTTTCACTATCGTTATCTACATACTTTCAAGAAGGTTTTAGTATACAATACATCGAGTTATCATTCTTAAGTACGAAGTTATAAGCATAAATGTACACATATGTCACTAATATGTTCTCTGAGATTGCCAGACCTATTGCTGAAGTCTGATATAGCTATTCTATCCAAAGACTTCACTCTGCTACGCCTACGTAACATTGACCTTTTGCAAAAAGTTTTGGGCCGAAGTCAGTACAGTTGCATATAGAGTGATTCCTTGGAGTTTGTGCATGGTTACGTGTATTTCCATTCTATAAAAGCCAAAGCCAAATTTTAAAGCCAAACCACAAGGGTGTGAAACTAGTCGCGTATAGATTGTAAATTACGGTCTATCCAAATTATATAAGAGTTGTACGCATACAAACTAATGTTGTATAGATCAGAAGTTAGGTTAGGTTGGGTTAGAATATAATAAAACCACTCACCTATAGTATGACACATAAAATGTATATGTCACATGATATTTAATATTAATTAATAATATATAGGTCATAATCTATTTTACATAGTTCTCATTTATATTATTATTATTATTACCTAATATAAAGAAAACAAATCACTAAAAAGCATAAAATAATTTTTTTCAAAGAAAAATGAACCGACTTCAAACGAATCGAACTAAAAAGTTTAAAATAACTTTTTATTCATTTAGATTGACGATTAAACTACCTAACTCAAATGACATATAATTTTTTGAAGTCGGCGCCAAACCACATTCAATTCGTGTAAGTAAAATCAGAATATCCACTTTTGAATGCGAGCGCGGTGAACCTAGTCGCGGAGGGTGAGTCTGGGACCCGGGGGGCACATTTTCGACTTAAAGTGAACTTGAAGTCATTTGGCGCCGACTTCAAAAAATTATATATCATTTGAGTTAGGTAGTTTAATCGTCAATCTAAATGAATAAAAAGTTATTTTAAACTTTTTAGTTCGATTCGTTTGAAGTCGGTTCATTTTTCTTTGAAAAAAATTATTCAAGTTATATCCATGAAAATTGGTATTTGAGTTTTGAGAGTTATAAAAAAAATAAAAAATATAAACAGCATTTTTGAAAATTCTATCCCAAGGTGGATTAAATATTGCATTCCGAAAACTGAGTAAGCGAGCGATCGTACACAACAGCGAGAGAGGTAGACTTGTAAGTTACCGTGCGCCATTTATTTTAGCGCTGAATTCACGTTAGTTTTGAACTTTTGAACAGTAGGAAGTATAAAAAAGTAAAGTTAGTATTGTAAAGATTATGTAGTAAGTAGTAGCGTGAATCATGTAATTAAAATAGAATTCCCGAAAGTACCGAAAGAACCGGGAATCAAATTTTATTTCCCGGTTCTTTTTACTGACAAAAGAACCGGGAATTCCCGGTACTTTCGAGACCGGGATTTCCCGGTTCTGAACCCTAGTCCACACACATAAGTGATAGAGAAGTGGTATACATAAAATAATAGGTATGTTACTACTGGTTTATATGCGCGAAGTATGAAAGTTGAACATAAGATGAGGTAGGGGTGTATTCGTGTGAATTGATCAATTAATTAGTTTACTGAGACATTCAGCTTCCCAACTTATTTTTTTATGTTTATTACTATATACTATAGGTAATTTATTTACTCGGTATATAATTTCACTCGCTGCGTTTAACGCAGAGACGGTATGAATTTTCTTATGAAATCATACGCATTTTCTTTACCAATGTTCGTTTGCTTTTGCAAGAGGTTAACCCAACATTAGGTATTCTCAGTTAATTATTTAACTGATTTATTATATAAACTTTCCTTACTGCGGTTCACGCAGAGACAGTATGTTTTCAATGTTGAAACATACACACTTGCTCCCTCGTGTTTGCTCGCTTCTGTGAGTTAGGAATATCTCCCAGACACTTGGAAGTTTTATTTTGGTTTGCATTAACCAATTAGGTGAGAAGCTCTCGCATGTTGTATATAACAGATTTGTAGTTAGTATAACAGATCACGCTGTGAGGTTCTATTTAGAGTTCTGAGCGACGTTGAATCTATATTTTTTCTTTAAGGGAAATAAGTTATAAGGCATGAAAGTGAAATTTCTTTTTATATATAGGGTGTTCTTATTTTTTTTTATATACAGGGGAACTTAAAAAATTTTTTTTTTTAATTTTTTATATACAATCTGACAGGTGGTTAAAAACAATTATCGGTAGTTTAACAGTGGTTAAACTGGTGGGGTGGCCGAACTACTCCGTATAAATAAAATTATAAATTTTCTTCTCTATTTTAAATTTTATTCTTTTTAGAGATAGGAAATTTTTTTTTCTTCTCTTTTCTCTTATCTTATACCTACTCAATTTTTTAGTAGGGTAGTCAGTTGTTAATGTATAGGGTATGTATTTTAAAGAATTTTTTTGTTAGTGCGTGTCTTTGTCTACAGTTGCAGGTCGCTGAGGGCAGCGAACGGTTCAACCTTGTTGAACCTTTCCGTCGGAAGGGGGGAATTGTAACACAGTTAATTTATTCAGTAGGCAGGGATTAGTTTCGTAGATAACGTTTCTCAGTAACGGTAATTATTTGTGGTTAACGTTACTGCTGTTACATAGGTAATTTATTCAGTAGACAGGAATTTGTTCGGTAAATAACGTTTCTCAGTGACGGTAAGTAATTAACGTTAACGTTACTGTCCAAGGGTTGGTATCGAAATATTTTATAGAAAAATCAACTTATGTATCGAACAAATTGATATCAATATATCTTCTTTTTTTTTGAGTCGCGTTTTAGTCTTCTTTGTTTGTGGTCGGCAGGTCGTCAAATCATAATCTGTGACAGCCGCGACTAAAAATTGTCTTTGACGTGTTGACGTGGAGTTGTGACTGTCAAACAAATCAGGTTGAAAGAAAACAAGTTGCCGATTTTCTAAAATCCCCAATATCGTGGGAGATTAAATCCCGTTTCAGGAATTAGTTCGTTGGATGTGTTGTGGTAATATGAACAATAGTGATTGTAGGCTCGGAGAGTAATGACGAGCGATGTCTTGGATCAACTTACGAAGTTACAGGAGTGTCATAAAGTTTTTTCCTATAGTGATATTAAGTTTGGTGGGGTAATTGTACGAACATATTTCGAGGGAAAATGGGATCCGTTACGTGATAACCCGAAAGAGGTGGCGTGACAGTCTTTTTCGATGGTTGTCGGCCATTTCTCCCCGGTACGAGCTGCGAAGAGGCAGGATGTGATCACGAGCGGGACGATCGTGACACCGTGCCACCTCACTATATCCTTCCAAGGATGCCGTATTGACCGCCTGTCAGATTTCGGCGACCACGCGCCGCGTGGCAGAGATCGGCTCACGCCATGCCATTTTGTCGGAGCCCGGCCTTCCCATGCCGCCTTTAACCGGCCTGGAATCGTGCTGGCTATTTCGCTACGTGCCCGCCATCAAATGCGCCGTGTCGGTGCGAAGCTGTTCCGTGGAGCCCGTCGCATCCGTGCCGTGCGAACCCCGTGCACGTGCTCGGGACCATGCTGCTGCTTTGAGGTGACCCCGTTCTTATTGCGGCCCCTAATTTAAATATTCCCCTTAAGATATTGTGGTGAAAGAAGCAATTAACTTGGAAATGTGGACTTAGTGATGAATCAATAAAGTAGATTTTGTGGTAGGAACAATCTAGTGTTTTCCAAATTTAGAACTCAACAATCAAGCTATTTATAATCGTGAACTTCCTCCATTTGGCATAAACAATGAGAACAATTATTGGTGCATGTAACCTGGAACTTTAATGAGCTCGCATCTGCTCTGTATGTTGACTTAACCTGTAGATTATATAGCCATAAGACTTAATTAAGCTATGTAGTTCTTAGTCCTCTGCAATCAATCTGTATGCGACAAAAATTTACTTGCATGCGCTAAACTCAGAAATTCTAAATTACCTACTTATTATTGTCAATCATTCCATTGCTGTGTTATTTGTTAAAAGAATATATACCCTATGACTTAACATACACTCAGTTTGTTATTTGGCCCCCTTCCGCCTGTGTAATGAGTAGAACTTCAGACGATGTTAACGAGTTGGTTTTCCTGATTTAGTTACTTGAGATAATTATTCGAACCCATGGCCCACAGGAAGAAAACCACCACGTTACAGCATTGATGCATGCAGCTGAAATGGTATAAAATGTCATGTCAATGCTCGGACAGCATTAAAAATGGTTTGGGAGAAGTATTTATAATTTTTTATCTACTCTCATATCTTAAAATCCCGAATATGAAATCAAAATGTGTCATATATTGGACTACTTTATTCACATACATCTATAATATTTAAAAAAAAAATTAAAAAAATTCATTATAACACTACTTTGTTAGGAAATTATTGCAAAGTAATGTTATAAAATAATTTTTTCTACATTATAGTACAGGCGAACTGGGTTCTGGTATTTTTGAGCCATGGCGGGAAATTCGTGCGACCTCCTTACAGTAGATGTGTGTAACTGTACAAACGCGTTAAACATTGTGAATTGTGTTAAATTGCAGAAGAGTAACTACTAAAAATTAAGTTTACTTAAAATTAAGTAACTACTAAAAATAACTACTAAAAATTAATAACTATTAAAAATTAAATTTTTGATAAGCTTGAGCTATTTTCCGATCCACTAATTTCTATAGGACATTAGGACTCCTCTACTACTATTAATTTCTCTATGGTAACCCAGGCTGTATGGTCAACGATCTTGGCCTGTCCCGAAAGGGACAAACCGAAAAAGAAGAAGAATCTCTATGGTAACAACTGAATTTTGGCGCCATACGCTAGTTATAATATTTAAATTTTTTATTTGTTACTCAAAACTTTACAAGACATGGTTTTTATTGTGCGGAAAAATGTCTAGCAGTGATACTGAAGAGAATTTAACTCCACCTGACCACCGACCAACAATCTTTTGCCAGCAAAATCAAAGAAAACTCACAACAAATATTACCAAGATTTTATGGTTTGGATTTTAAGATATGAGTTTAGATAAAGTAGTGTATGAAACTCTACATAATTAGTTATTAAAACACTCGTGTAATACTATTAAAAAACTCGCCTGCGGCTCGTTTTTTAAACTAACACTCGTGTTTTAATAACCTCTATTATGCAACCGTTTCATAAACTACTATTATTGAACTTAAATAAGTAATACATATTATTTACCTACCCATAAAACAATACAGTGACTGACTGACTGACAGAAAACACATAGCCTAAAGTAAACTATCCCTAAGGTCCACAAGTTTGGGCTATGTGTTTTCTGAAAGAATTGAAAGGAATTCGGAAGGGAATTCCGAAGGATTTGAAGTAAGGAAACATTAAATGAATTTACTTAATTCAAGCGAAACTAGTTACTTAACTTAACTGCCTCGTTGGTCTAGTGGTTAGCATATTCGCATGCAGATCACGGATTCGATTCCCGGGTGAGGCAAATCATAATTGTTAGGTATTGGGTTTTTCAGTCAAAAAAATCTCAACTTAAAGGAAACTGGAACTCGACTTAAAGCTATCCACCACGACTGCTGAATCGCTTTTAACGGAATTTAAAACAGAAATAGCTTGCACCCTGGAGATGAATATAGGATACTTCTTAACCCGAGAAATCAAAGAGTTCCCGCGAGACTTTTATATCGACGGAAACGCAGTCGCTTTCCTTAGCTAGTATTCAAATAACAATCAAACTTCACTTCATTTGTATGGAGACGTCGGCGGACGTTCAAACAAACAACGTAACCATAAAGCCTTTTCACTTTGTAATTCCGCTCCGCTTTCGTCGCGAAGAGATCTCGGAGCGAGTTGTTAAGAAATCTTCACAAGATCGCGCTAAACAAAACACGAGCACAAAATTGGAATTTATCTCTCTCAGCACAATAAATTATAAAAGCACTTAACACGGAATACAGTGGAGGGTCCTCAAGACGGTTGTAGTTCCAGTTGTAACAATATTAAATAAGCAATAACACAACCCTTCCCTTGAGAGCCGTGAAATAGTGCTGTCAGAATTACATGACGTGTGTGTAAAATATACGCTGAGATACACAAAAAAAATATCTTCACACTCCTCTTGATCTTATAGTCAGGCAGCCGAGGAACACATTTTTTAGTGATGTAGCGTTCTGCTGTAGAATATTAATATAATATTAAATTAATATACTTAATAACTAGCTTAGTAATTAATACTTGTATAATGAAATGGCTACATAGTCGAAATGTTTAACACTGCACACTCGAGTAGCTACCTCCATCGAGAATTTTCATAGATAAAAAACTTGGTCGTCTCGTCGAAACGAAACCTACTCACGAAAATCTACCATTTCAACACAGTAGGTAGCACTACAAGAGCGCCCTTTTAGCTTAGGTAATTCAGTGCGTAAAAAGAAATTTTAGTCACTCAGTAAAAAAATATTTTGAAATTAGAACGCTACAAATAGGCAAACTCCGTGTATTGTGACATGTAGAAAGAGACATAACATTATTGTGAAAGATTTTTTTGTAGCGTGACTTATATTATAGAAGTCATTGGAAGTGAGTATTACTTCCTTCTGCCAGAAAAACCTATAACTGTTCATCCACACGTTCGCCAACATGCTGGCCCATCTTATGGCCCAATATGTTGGCCCAACGTGTAGAGCGGGAGTTGGAAGGTGTTGGAACGATGGCCCGCAAGTTGGCGCGAGATCCATTTCGTGTCGGTACATCAAAGGGTTTGGGACAGAGTTTGGCCGCACCATCCACACGTTGGAAGCAAGTTCAGTTTGCTACGAGCTCTCAGAGTGATCGCACGCATGCACGTCTTTTAAATTTTATATTCACGCGTCGTAACTAGTATAATGTCCACAAAATGGCAGTGACAATGACCAATGAAGAAACTTTTTGCTTTATAGAGCCCTAATAAGCCGAAAATTGTTTGTGGAACCCAAGAAATAAAATCACAAAAATAAAAAAATACAATTTTCGTATACACATTCACGTAGTTGCGGTATGCAGTGAATAATTAAACCGCAGCAGCTGTTAACGTCTCAATATTCAATTTAGTAAATTCGCTTAAGTGAAAGTGTACACGTCCGCACATTGGCCCTAACCGGAGCATACTGAACGACCTTCCAACGTGTGGACGCTAACACCAACTCCTCGTCCAACACCTTCCAACATATCCGCCATCATGTTGGCCAACGTGTAGAGGCGCCTTTACAAGTTAGAACGCTTCCATCTTAGACTGCATCATCACTTACCATAACTTGAGATTGTAGTCAAGGGCTAACTTGTAATTGAATAAAATGTATGTACATCTACATAGTTCTACCACAAAATAATCTGTTTAATAAGCATTTCGCCTGGGGCATTAAATTTCATCGTTCCCACAGAAATAGTTTGGCGTCCGCACGGACAAAAGCGCTTCTGCAAAAGTTTCAGCATAAAGCACTCGTAAGCTGGGAGTGCTCCATAAAGCATAAAGCGCTTTCTGCAACGCTTTACGCTGCAGTTGCAACGATTCTGTGTACATAAAGGTAGGTAATCTACCTTGGATATATAGTTATATACATAGTGACTACTCTAGATTTTCACGTTGATAGAGATATGTATAACGTTTAAATAGCAGAAATACGAGTCTTGATTTTTTTAATGGATATATTATAGGATTTTTATGTCCCAGTAAAACAAAGGGTAGGTACTTACACCCGCGGAATTTTTAAAAACATAAATCCACATGGACGAAATCGCGGAAAAAGCTGGTAAACAATTTTTTTTTGACATGAAGTGGGTCTTATGAATCGATGAACGCCGGCCACACGCACGATAAAGCATGACTCATTGTCACGTACCGCGTGCAAGCGAGAGCGCGGAACAAGCGATAGAGAGGCAATGTTTTCTTATGACGTTATCACGTAAAATTATCGTCCGTAAACCGACTTTACAGACAACCAATTTTTTTTAGTAAATGCTAAATTCTTCCCGGTATAAAAAGTATGCGATGTAGATGTCCGGGATGCGAGCTATCTCTGTGTTCAAATTACGTCAAGTTCGGTACAGCGGTTAGGGCCACCAAACCAGACCAGAGACAATTTACAAATAATTATTAATTCTCAAATCGCCCCAGCCGTGAATCGAACCCGGGACCTCCCACTTACAAGAACCACTTCACTCAACACTACGCCAGAGAGGTCGTTATTTTAGTTAGTAAACATTTAATTACATATTATCTAAAATGCAATAAACTAGTGAGTCCAGGATACTTAATTGAAAACGGTTCAAAGCCGGAGGTAGAACTTATGAGAAGTAATTACTAAATGTTAAATTATTACGTCTCTCAAAATTATACAGCACATTAAAAAGCTTATTACAGTCTACAAACTTTGCTCCGGACGTAATTACGGGCCTCATAAATACGATATACCTACCTATTTTAAAACCCCAACAGCCCAACGGTCAGACCGTAGACTGTGAATCGAAAGGTCGTCTGTTCGAATCCCACTCGTTGCGTTATTGTCGTAGCTACTCCTAGAACAGGCTTCACACTTAGTTGAAGTGGAAAAGGTTAGTCATGTGGAGTACGGAAAATATTATTTTTAATTATTAAAAAAAAATAAGTAGGTACTTACCTAAATAAAAAGTATATCCATTATACATTATGTTGGTAAGTACTTACCTATACCTAAAATGTATATACCTACAAAACGGAACCGTGACTGACGCAGAGCATACTATTGGTGGACCTAGAGATTTGAAATAATTCGAAGGAAACATACTTTTTAGAACTCTAAAGTTGCACTAAAGAGGGATTTTGCTTGCATTTTTGCAAATTGCATCCCTAAAGGAATGAAAACGTGTGGTAAAATTTGTAATGAAGAATAGTGGGTTTAAAACCTAAAGCTTCTCTGATGAAGTCAGTCATAATCTAGTTAGGTAAAGAATACTACATATTACTTAATTAATATCACCATTGCCTGTACCTAAATTGACGTTCAAAAAGTGTACAGTGTACCAATTTTGAATAAAGTTTATTTGATTTTGATTTTTGATTTTTACCTACTGATTACACAAGAGATAAAGTTCGTAAACTAAAACCCGCTTAGTAATTTAATTTAATATAAAAATATAATAATTTACTGTGCAGAAAGCGCGGGGCAAGCAGCTAGTGGTGCCATCTATTATCAATAATTATGTATATCCAAAATTAAATAATATTTTACTTTGGCTGCTCGGACGTCGCTTCTCGATATTTTTCGTATATAAAATGTAGCCTATGTCACCCGGACTATAACACCTCATGCATCAAAATCGGCCCATTAGTTTAGGTGTTACGGTGTAACACACAGAATCTCAGACAAAAATCGGCCACAAACATATAGACTGCTAAAGTCATAACCCTTCCTTTTGGCTTTGCCTTAGTTGGGTAAAAAGTGACACTCAACCCCCTAATGAACACCGCCCTTAATCGTCACCCTCCGTCACCCGCAACTTAGAAATACGCCTATTATAGTATTTCGTATAGCGCTGTCTTTGTCTCACTCGATTCAGGTATAACGTCGTCCTTATCGCTAGTATCTTCGCTCTTACGAAGTGTCGGCGGTGTGAGTGTAACGTAATAATAATAATAATAATAAATACTCACACATACACACACGGTCGTCTGTTCCTAAAGTAGGCAACTTAATGCCTGTGTTATAGGTAACAGCCGACTGATAGACATATTTACATATAATTACATATATATATTTTTTTTTTAATAAAGGTATACATACATATTATAAATACACCCAGACTCGGGGTGGGAATCGAACCCGCGACCCCGAAGCGGAAGGCAGCGTCACTGCCAACCGCGCCAACGGGCGGTACCACGTAGGTAGGTACCACAAAACACCCTGTATTGAGAAAGGGTTTTTTCCACTTTGTAAGTGTTAGTTATTTGTCCCGGGGCGCGGGTCATCGGTATTTATCGAAAGAACGACCCATAAAAACCCGGCTCGGGACCAAACCCAAGTCCTATCGACGAGCCAGGGTCAAGAATTCGAGATAAGGTATCACCAATAAAACGCTTTTGAAGTTAGAGACGGGAGCGTGAAAAACATTAGTGAAAACGTTTTAGGTATTCCGATATCGCCATATATTATTTGGGGGGAAATATTTGCGCCTTTTCTTATCTTTTTCTCGTTTAGTTTGCGTAACGAGAAATATAGCTCCTAGCTTTCTCTGGAAAAATAATTCTCGTCGTCCACTGCTAAGCATAGGTCTCTTGTACGGATTTCCACACGCCGCGGTCTTGTGCCGCTTATATTAAGCGGCTCCCTGCGACTCTTCTGATGTCGTCGGTCCACCTAGTGGTTTTTATTAGATTGAGGTTTTTAAAAATCCCGTGGGAGCTCTTTAATTTGCCGGGATAAAAAGTAACCATCTTCGTTTCCGGGATGCAAGAAAAAACATTCCGACAGTTACATACTTTTGTCTATAAAAGCAGCAGTTTTTATTTTTAACCGACTTCCAAAGAGGAGGTTCTCAATTCGGCGTGTATTTTTTTTCACGAAGGTACCTATCCATACTAATATTATAAATGCGAATGTGTCTGTCTGTCTGTCTGCTAGCTCTTTACGGTCCAACAGTTTAACCGATTTTGATGTTTGGTACAGAGTTAGCTTACATCACGGGGACGTACATAGGCTACTTTTTATCCCGGAAAAGTAAATAGTTCCCACAGGATGTTAAAAAACCTAAATCCACCCGGACGAAGTCGTGGGCATCGTCTAGTCCTCAATAATTTTAAAAACGTGCTTCAAATCAAATCAAATAAACTTTATTCAAAATTGTTACACTGTACACTTTTTGAACGTCAATTTAGGAACAGGCAATGGTGATAATTACTTACGGAAACTTAAAACTTAAGCTACGAGGGTTCCAAACGCGCCCTGGTCTGAGAAGAGCCCACAACAAACTGAGCCCGGGTTTTAGCTTTATTGTGTTACCCTTCAAATATCTACAAGTAGCAGTTATTGCGAAATCACAGACATGAAGTTTTATGCGAGAGGGCAATTATGAATTGAGAATCTCCTCCTTTTTGAAAGTCGTTAAAAAAAAAAGAATAACATCAAAATAATAAAACACTAAAGTAACCTCTTTTAAAAGGTTAAACATGCAATTTATATTTGCCTTATAAAGGTTAGGTACACCTGCAATGCCTCATTAATTCCACTCCAAGTATTAAATGCGTATTCACCCGCTAACCCCAACAACCTTTTTAAGCTCGTTCAAATGAATACATTCGGTAACTACTTATTTAAAATGGCTCCTTTGTCCGCAATTTGCACTCGGAATTTCCATTGCGATGTGGAAAAAAGCCACCAAGGTTCCCCTCTACACAAAAGTGCCGACGACCAATTCTCCTTTATATAACTTTTTGCACGACTTTCAAGAGTTTTGAACGATCTTTTAAATTCTCAACAAATGTTTTGGGGCTCGTAAGAAATCGATGGGATAACAATGAGATCATCTAATAATGTGATAATCTAATGATGAGATAATCTAATAAAAGATTGAAAGTAAAACCGACTTCACTCAAAAACTACAGAACCGATTTTGATGAAACTTACACTGTTCCCTAAGTTAATGTATATGTATGCCAATAAAAAAGAATGGTCACAATCCGATCAATAGTTTCGGAGAAATCCGCGGACAAAGATACATACATTATACCTATCTAATTATTATTATAAATGCGAAGGTCAGTTTATTGACCATGACTTGATGACCATGGGACCACCTGGGAAGTATATTCTTTCAAACAAAAGAAGAATTTTCCAAATCGGTCCAGGCGTCTTTGAGTAATCGGGGAACATACATAAAAAAAAGATTCTGACGAATCGACAAATTTCCTCCTTTTTTGAAGTCAGTTAAAAATCACTTAGATTTTGAAAAGTACCTATGTTTAGGTCTGAAATTCAGTTACCTATTTTTCCAGAAAACGTTATAATGAAGGCTTAAACATTATCAATATTAAGTAAGCACTTAGATAATATTTTCCAAGATACGGATTTACGCGAACTTTTTCTTATTGTAAGCACATTTACGGCGACTTATCTCGACAGTTCGCGTGACTGATTGATTTTCATGCGGTTTTCACCAATAGGCAGAGTGATTCATGAGGAAGGTTTAAGTGTATAATTTGTTAAGGTTTTGTGTAAACTGGTTGAGATATGACGATAATTGTTGAAAATGACGGAAAAAATCAAGCCGCCTGGGATCTTTCATCGAATTTAACTTAATCCTTTTGAGATATAACAAAACAATGTATGGTGGGATAGTAGCGGGTAAGTACTTATACCCTGATTTCTAATTCCGTGGAATTCTGACGTTTCATAATGTTACCAGAGATAAAACAATTCCCACAAAAAGGATAAAAAATTCAAAACTTATGTAAATAAAAATCAACTGCCGCATGTAGATATGACAAATGCTTAACAGACACTTCATGGTGAGAATGTCTTTTGACTTCCATTTTTGAATGAATTTTTTCAATGTGTTTCTTTTGTTTTCTATTGCTGTTAGTGTGCACTTTCTAGTTTCCACTCTTGGTGTTTTCTATTTTAGGGTGAAATGACTAATATTATTATTCGGCATATGGCTTTTTATGATGACAGGGAATTAAAGTAGTCTGGGGTAAAATCGTACTTTGTAGATGTTCTCCATACAAACAGCTCATCTGTAAATGACAATGACAGCTGTCGAATTCCACGGAATTAGAAATCAGGGTATAGATAATATTTTCCAAGATACGGATTTACGCGAACTTTTTCTTATTGTAAGCACATTTACGGCGACTTATCTCGACAGTTCGTGACCCCGCGCGGTTCGATAGTATCAGTTGGTGCCGAGCCAGACTTTCATTGCCGGGTTTTTCGATAGAAATGTTCGCCGAAACGTGTCTCCGGAGAATGACCTACATCGGTACTTTTGAAATTTATTATTTTGCAGTTGGTTGGAAATTAAAAAGAAATACTTCATAGTGCTAAAGAAAATAGCGAATAGAGACTGAAATATCCCTGCGGAACTAAAAATGAGAGATGTTCAAATTCAAAGCGTATTTTTCTTTGGATATAAAAGATGGAAATCTTCAAAGGACTACAGACTTACAGTAAATCACTTGTGAATTGTGATCTAATAATAGTCTTAGCAAATAAAACTTTTCAGGCACCCATAATTTGTAGCAAAATAAATATTATTAAACAGTAATTTTTGTTAAGGTTATTTAACAAAATGGTACAAATAAGACTTTGTACCACCACCACCATAGCGGCCACCACCATTACAGACTTTTAACGTCCCACAGCTGGGCACAGGCCTCCTCTCACATAGGAGAGAGGGACTTTAGAGCTTTGAGGCGCTACGCTGTTCCAATGCGGGTTGGCGGGCTTTAACCACTATTGTCACATGATAGTGATAACAACCGTGACCGACTAATTAACGTGCTCTCCGAGGCACGGGGGTGAAACACCGCCAACTACCAACTCCTGGCTGGCACTGAGAATTTCTTGACAGAAAAACCCAATACCTAACCCCCCAGGGGTAGGGACTAGTGGAACAGGCCCAATTATTTTGATAGTGGCATAGTTCCACTGCTGGGCACTAGTCTCCTCTCTGATAGGAATTTAGAATTTAGACCCGCCACGCTGCTCCATTGCTGGATGGCGGGTTTTAACGGCTTTTAAAACTTTTTCACGGCTTACCGCTGAAGCGATCTTGACGGAAATCCGGATACAGACATAGATTATAATTCATCCCTAGAAATCAAAAAGTTCACACGATTTTTCACGTTCACGTTCAGACGGATTTTTAAAAAGCTTAAATCAATACAGATGATGTCGCTAGAAATAAAGACATTCCCGTTCAAACAATGTACAAAATACACGAGATGAGATGATCGCAAGCAAAATTAATCCGAAGATAAAAATTCAAATAAAAATTCAAATTCAAATATAACCACGAAGCTTCCAATATCAGATACTACCCTAATTGAGTGAGGCGTGGGTGAAACTCGTAACAGGCCAACCGCAGGAGATGTTGTAAAGGTCTGGACAGATAGAACGCTCAGCGGCAGTGACGTCTGACTGTAGCTGCATAGCGTCATTTTTTAGGGTTCCGTACCCGAAGGGTAAAAAACGGAGCCCTATTAATGTCACTCGGCTGTCTGTCTGTCTGTCTGTCTGTCTGTCTGTCCGTCTGTCCGCCGGTCACAGGTCTCTAGCTCGCAGACGAAATGAGTTACAAACCTGAAATTTTAGTATTTAGTGTAAAACGTTAACCCAAAATCAAATATTGAATTAGAAATTGAATTAAATTATTTTTCAGGGGGGCTCCCATACATGAAAAAGGAGCCGGAAAAAAAAATTTTTCTTTACCCTAGCTTGTAGGGTATCATTGTTTAGAGCTCATTAAGTAGAGTACAAATATATATTTTTTTAATTTTTATCTCAAAAAATAAGGGAATGGGAGGCCATCAAAGTTGTCAGTTTTAGACCATTTTTGTGACGGGGGCTATCTCAAAAAATAAACTAGTTGGGAATATGATATTTCAGTATATTATGTACTATATGCTCTATTTAAACAACAAATACTGAAAACAACGATTTATTAAATAGTTTATAAGCTGTGACCAAAATAAACGACCATTTTTTGGGTTTTTCTTTCACGGTTTGTTGCGATGTCTAGCTCGGAAATTAAATATTTCTTAGACCCAAAATATTATATTGTTCATAATTATGTACGGAACCCTGAAAGAGCGAGGCCCGACTCGCACTTGGCTGATTTTTATGTTTTGCACTCAAATTATCCTCCGATAATATATCTGAGACTTTTTTGTAACAATTTTTTTTCTAAAAGAACTAACCAATCACGATGGTCGTGAAGTTGTTGTGTAGTGCGTATGTGTGTAAGTAGTCCTGCTTCCAGCCATTGAGTGCTCTGTCAATTCACATAGGATTACACTGATAGTGGAAACGACTGATTCAAGGAAATGTACGAAACATGTAGCGCGATGGCAGCGAAGCATCTCCTATGCACGCACTGTAGTGTAAGGAACCAGTTTTTTAACGGCAACTTCTAGCCGCGTTAGACACGTTAGTATTGCGCATTATTTGTGTAATAACTTTATGACAGGAAAAACAAAAACACTGGTGACATCAGCATCGAAACTACAAATAGTCCTAATAGTTGCCAACCTCCGATAGGAGACGGTACTAAAAGAAGAGGTATCAGTTCTTGGTGGCCGCGTTGGACATTTTGCTGTCTTGCGTTGTGTATGGCCAAGTCCTTATTGATTGAGACGTGGGTGAACCTCGTAACAAGCCGACCGCAGTGGATGGTATAAGTTAGAGGATGAGGACAGTATATATTGTTGCGAAGCTATTTAGTGTCATATTCTTTTCCCCCGCCGGGAATCCGACGATATTGAAAGTTAAAGTGGACGGAAAATCTATTTAACACAGAAAAAATGGTGATTTTTATTAAAAGCTCATCCTTCAGCTTCGCAATTTTTAAAAACGACGGCGTGTTATAAGTTTGACGTGTCTCTCTCTCTCTCTCTCTCTCTCTCTCTCTCTCTCTGTGTGTGTGTGTGTGTGTGTGTGTGTGTGTGTGTGTGTGTGTGTGTGTGTGTGTGTGTGGTGTGTGGGTGTGTGTGCATGTGCGTGTGCGTGTGCGTGTATGTGTGTGTGAGTGAGTGAGTGAGTGAGTGAGTGTGTGAGTGAGTGAGTGTGTGAGTGAGTGTGTGAGTGTGTGTGTGAGTGAGTGAGTGAGTGAGTGAGTGAGTGTGTGTGTGTGTGTGTGTGTGTGTGTGTGTGTATGTGTGTGTGTGTGTGTGTGTGTGTGTGTGTGTGTGTGTGTGTGTGTGTGTGTGTGTGTGTGTGTGTGTGTGTGTGTGTGTGTGGCCTAGACCGCATTTCTATCACTATAGGCCACATTTTTTTCGCATTTTTTTCGCAAAATTCTGTGACATATGGAAATGTATGAAGGTGCACGCACATGCGATTTAAAATTCGCGAAAAAATTATTTTAAAACGCGGAAAATAAACCGCATGAATAAAAATCGCGCGAATAAATTTCGCAGTGCGGCCCCGCTCTAATAGTAATAAGCAAAGGAAATAATAAAAAGCTAATAAATATAAAATAGTTTAATATCTTTGACAATAGATTTTTATGTCCGTCTTTTATATTCTTCAGTTTACCCTCATTCACAAGATTGCTTTATTTATTGCATTAAGAAATAAATTGGATTGAAGTTGCGGTTCTGTGCTAAATCGTCGGACTGATTCTCTACAGTCTACACGAAACATTAGCCAAGCAGTTAGCAAAACAACTACAAGTTTTGGTGTAAAAATAAATGTTCTAGATATTTCAATAGCCGCTCTATACAAGTAGGTATATTTTATTAAATTATCCTAAACAAAATACAAATTACTTACCTATTTAAATGAAAATATTAACAAGACGCATATTTATAAAAAACAACTAGTTAAGTAATGCCTGCAACTTCGTCCGCGTGGATTAATATAAATCTCACAAAAACTTCCAACCCTTATTTAACCCCCTCAGGGCTTGAATTTTCTTAGCGGACGTAGGTAACGTCGTTATAACAGCTAGCCAAATTCCAGCCCGATCTGTCCAGTGATCTAAGCTGTGTGTTGATAGATCAGTCAGTCGGTCACCTTTTCCGTTTATAAATATAATCACAAGCGGAAACCCGCGACTTCGTTCGCGTGGATATTGGTTTTTAAACATCCCGTGGGAATCATTTCTTCCTTCCTAAGCTCCTTTGAGCTCATACCTTGCTAAAAACTATCAAAAGTTCACTGGCGGATGTTTAGGTAGATCAAAATGTAAACATCCGCCAGTGAAAGTCCCATCAAAATCGATCCAGCCTTTGAGAGATTAGCCAGTAATCTCTAAAGTATTTCCTTTCTAACAAAAAAATAATGAATGAAATCGGACCACGCGTTAATGAATTACAGCTAAGTACACATTTTGATTTTCATCCCCTCTCCCAAGGGAACCGTGCTGAATTTCGGGATAAAAAGTATCCTATATGTTACTCCGTAGTATGAACTTAAATCATACCAAGTATCATTTCAATCCATTCAGTAGTTTTTGTGTGATGCGCGCACAAACATACAGACAAACAGACAAACAGATAAACAGACAAAGAGACAAAAATTTCAAAAATAGCTTTTTTACGTTCTATTACTTATCCCTAACATCCCCCAGTTATTATTTTGCAAAAATCTTCAATGTACAGATACGGCAAGTCTACGATTTTATTTTAAGTATAGAATAGATTTAGATATAGGTAGGGTAGACTGGGTACGGTTGAAACGGGGTACGGTTGAAACAAAGCGAATATCTCGACACCGTGTGTGATGAGGTTGATGGTTACAAGGGAAGAACGAAGCGGACGACAAGTCCAAACACGAATTTTGGTGTTGCGTAGCCTTTCGCGCGCTGTACTTGTAGATAGGAGGCCCCATTGTGTTTTTTGATGTAAAAGTAAGTATTTCTTGTCCTTACATTTTTGCAATTATAATGGTTTTATTAAAGTTAGAGTACTGAGAGTTTTGTATCGTTTTTATTGAAGTTTGTAGAATATGGTTGTATGATTAGTGTTTATTCAAATTTATTATTATTCTTACTGTGAACCATTTTATACCTAGAAGGGGGGTTGGGGACAGTTGAAACATTTTTTGTGGGTACGGTTGAAACATTTTATTTATTTAATTTTCTTGTTTTTAAGATGCCAAGGGTACGCCAAAGGGAGACTACGAGACGTCAAGGTGACTTATTGACGGCTTGTGACTTAAAAGCCGGATCTTGGTTAAGAACAGCGGCAAAAAAGAATGGACTGAACCACTGTTCCCTGTTGAGGTATACAATGTACGTAAACGAGATGTAACGGTGGCAATGAAAATCAAGAAATGGGATATAAGGCTCACAATCGAGTGTTTAACCAGGAACAAGAGCGTGAACAATCTAAATATTTAATTAAATGTGCTGACATATATTTTTGCCTACCTAAAAAGTATGTCTAACAAAACTATGCGAAACTAAAGGATATACAACTAGAAAGTCGTAAAATGTTATTAGACGATGAATAGAACATGTTCATTTATTATATTTTGTATTATTTGCATGTGTTTCAATTGACCCCAGGCACTGTTTCAACCGACCCTGGCATGGGGACGGTTGAAACAGTTTCCATTTTTTTTTAGATTTGATTTCACACATAAAATACAATACAGTGATCTCAAATAACATTGCCCATTCGTAGACAGATATGTGCTCTTTTATTTGATATATTTCCTTCAACGCTCGCTTAAGTATTTCCGATGAAATGGAAAATTAACGCTAAAATGTTTCAACCGTACCCAGTCTCCCCTACACCGTCCAAATGATCGTTTATAGGTCCAAGATACTGGCGTTATTGCCTCTTTGTATTGCCAGGCTTAGCCTTTGGGCAAAGTAAAGAGTCAGCTGACGTGAGTTCGATCACCATGGGCTGAAACGCAAGCGCCGCAAAATTTTACCTTAATTAAATGTTTCAAAGCTTTTAAATTGGTCACACTCTATGAGTAGGCTCACCTAACTGATAAAATAATAATGTCCTCTCGACCGAATTTCGGCCACGGCGGCCACTCTCAACCGAGGCGGAGACTAGCCATCTACGCAGGAGATATTATAGTGCACAAGTGTGTGCGTAAACACAGTGCACTCTGTATTCCCTCACTCTCATAGTTCAACGGAACGCCAATGCGACACGACCGGAGAGTGGGCGCAGGACCGACGGCTATACGTACTCTCCGAGGCACGGGGGTGTATCTAACACCGCCAACTCTCAACTCCGGGCTGGCACTGAGAATTTCTTGATAGAAAAACTCAATACTTCCTTCATAATTTTTTGGCCCGACCCGGGAATCGAACCCGGGACCTCGTGATCCACAGTCGAACATGCTAACCACTAGATCAACGAGGCGGTTAAACTGAAATACTTAGGCATCCACAGTGTGACACACACACACACACACATCCAGAGTGCTCTTAATGGTACCTAATTCAACAAGTTAAATTACCGCCACCTTGAATTTGCAATAGTGCTATTCTACTAGTCAAGCCCTTTCATTTGATACCCATATTAAGGGAGTTATGAGAAAATATGTAATTCGCCATTTTGTAGTGGCGGCCATCTTGGACCGATTTTCATCAAACATAGCTGATAACATTCTCGACTAATTCACCTTTTAAACAAAAAAAAACCACATTCAAATCGGTCCACCCGTTTGAGCGCCACAGGGGAACAGACACACACACACACACACAGACACGTCAAACTTCTAACACCCGTCGTTTTTGCGTCGGGGGTTAAAAATCTTCTATATATATATAAAATTCAAAGTCCTGACTGACTGACTGACTGACTGACTGAGATATCAACGCACAGCCTAAACTACTGAAGCTACAAACTTGAAATTTTAACTGTAGGTTCCTTTTATGACGGAAGTGCACACTAAGAAAGGATTTTTGGAAATTCCACCCATAAGGGGTTCAAATAGGGAATGGAAGTTTGTATGAAACTCCGTCATTTTTGAAGCTATTTCCATGAAAATTGGTATTTAGGCTTCCAATTAAAAATGAAGAATTACGTATTTCTGGATTTTTTAAATTCTACCCTCAAGTGGATAAAATATGGGATGAAAGTTTGTATGAAAGTCCGTCATTTTTAAAGTTATATCAATGAAAATCGGTATTTGTACTGTAGGTTAAAAATAAAGAATTATGTATTACAGGAGTTTTGGAAATTCCACTCCCAAGTGGGTAAAATAGTGGATGAGATTTGTATGAATCCACGCGGGCAAAGTCGCGAGCATCAGCTAGTAGATACATAAAATACATGGGCACTCACAGAGGAATGTTCTTAATGGTACCTAATTCGAAACTCGAGCGCCTCAATGTAGCATAACACGCGTGTAATGTACTAAATGGGCCGCCATTCCTTTTGAATCTATCCAATTTTTTATGTAAATTGTTTGTTAGTTGACTTGGAAAATTAGCAATTTTCCACTGTAATTTTTTTTAAAGCGCGATTCAAGCACAATACCTATATAATAGCAAAGAAATCTAAACAGAGTGATTATTTTCGTAGAAAATAATGGAAACAAGAGGGGATTTTTGGATTCACTCGAGCGCGTCAGATTAACATAAGGGAATTAAGGGAGGCATCTTGCATCCTGCTGAGTACCCTCTATCATCTATACATATAATAAAATCGTAGAATTGCCGTATCTGTACATTGAATATTTTTGCAAAATAATAACTGGGGGATGTTAGGGACTAATCCCTAACATCCCCCCATTATTATTTTGCAAAAATATTTAATGTACAGATACGGCAAGTCTACGATTTTATTATACTAGCGGTCCTTTTTTTTTTTTTTTTTTTTTTTTTTTTTGACGCTGGGAAATGCATTTACGCACACCCTCCGGAAGCCTTACAGCGAACTGAAATGCTTCCGGAAGGTAGTGTGGGACTCAGGCAGGCCAAGAAGTGGCCAGAATACCCACTAAAACCCAGCGATGTTCCTCCGTGTCGCCTGGTGGCTGGGTTACGGGTACACTTGCGCAATCATCCGCGACCCAGCCGGCGCCGTCCGCCGAAGGCAGACCCTCCACCGGGGGACCTAAAGGCCCCCTAACACCGTCTGAGGCGCACCAGGAACATAGTGGTGCGCCTCCCGACCCGAGGCGTCTCAACGGGCGACGGATACGCCATTCCATCACCCGGAGTTCCTCGCCAGAGGCAACCCTCAAGAGGGCCACACCCGCAGGCGACCCTCAAGAGGTTCACCCCTCGTGTAATTTTTTATAGAGGTTTTCTTCCTCGCGGCCCCTCGCTCAGTGCGTGGGACCCCCGGTTCCGCTCAGTGCGGATTACGGGTTGCCCGACGGTGGCCGAAGCCAGCGCCCACCGGCCACAAAGACCAGCGGACCCGCCGCGCAGGGCGTTTCCACCCCCTCCGGTAATTTTTTAACGAGGTTTTCTTCCTCACGGCCCGAAAGCCTCCCCCCCAATTGTCGCCGCCCGGAGTCTCCACAGTCCACTCTGATGAACAGAGAAGTACCAGGAGCCTCCAAGCGGCAACCCCCTGCTGGTTTTGGTCCGCGCCGGGTTTCCCCGGTACCTCCCATATCTGGGAGGCGTTCCCCCATCCGCCACCGGGGGGACGCGCCCGATGGGGGACCAGCAACCCCACACGGGATACTAGCGGTCCGCCCCGGCTTCGCCCGTGGTACATATATAGCCTATAGCACTCAAGGATCACGTACCTATATTTTCAACGGTGAAAGAATTTTTGAAATCGGTCCAGTAGTTCCTGAGATTAGCGCGTTCAAACAAACAAACTCTTCCGCTTTATTATATTAGTATAGATGTATAGAATAGATAGAAGATAGAAGACTAGTGGCCTGTAGTGGGTCGGTAATGGGTTAACATGATGAAACTAGCTATACTAAGGGAGTTAAGTGCATGGTCTTAATTAGGTCTATTTCAATACAAAGCACCTGTCTGGAATGATTCTCGGAAGCTGAGCTCTTTTACGTCATCGCCAGCCGTGACCCATATCGTGAGGTTATTTTAGGCGCATTAAGTATTGTTCGGTTTGAATCAGCGGTTGGATCCGATTTCCTAGCGTTTTATATGAGGTAACTCAAGGTTTCTAGTGCAAGGGGAATTGAGTAAGGGTTTACTATTAGATTTTTTTTTGTTATTTTACTAAAGAAATGTTTTAAACAATGGAAATTTCCGGTGGATATTTACAACAATGTTCGATGGATATATGTATAGTATTTATGATGATGAATTTATTTAAGTGTGCGTGTAAATGTTTATCAAAGATATATTTATAATTCCGTCGTAGTGACGTAAAATTTTTCTGTCAGTGTGAATATCAACTCTGCATGTGGGCGGCGGGAGGACCTCAAAATTTAGTGGAAAACATTTTTCGCGCATCCGTATATGTAGCGCCGAATGGCCACTCCAATTACTCTACGACTAAACACGAAAATCCACACTAATAAAACATACCTATATCGTGTCGCGCGTTATGATAAGAATTTGCCGACGCCACGGCTGTAGGATAGACTGCGCATATCTTCTTTAAGGTCGTATTTCTTACTGAACGCAAACAAACATACAATTTACATTTGCATTGGATTCCCAGATCCACGCCTCGAAAGAGTAGGATTTTAGAATCTACGGCTCACCATGCTTTCCGAGGTACGGAGGAGACGAAAGGACCAATCTAAGACTTCCACAACCGGTCACCCATCATTTACCGACTCAGGTCAACGTTGCTCACCCAGCGCAATCCACTAACATTAGCCGTAGCAACTAGACCAGACGTCCCTCGTTTCATTAACCCAGTTACACAAACATACGTGTGTGTTAAACGTGCGCAATATGTTTGTATGTCCGCGCGCTCGTAGCTCCGCAACGGCGAACAATAAATCTCTCTTTATAGAGCCAATAAATCATACCGCGTTGCCGAATGTATTGCTTTTGCTTATAACTTTATTACCGCCATATTTCTGCGCCGCAAACGATAATACTGTAAAACTGATTCAGAAAAGTTTTTTTTTTAGGGACCGGCAGTCAAACGAGAGACTTTCATCTTATATATATTTCATACTACATGATGCCCGCGTCTTCATCCGCGTGGATTTAAATTTTTTTAAATTCTGTGAGAACTGTTTGCTTTAGGTTTTCCATTTCAGTGGTTGGGAAAGCTTCTAGCTGCACGCTCTCATCTTCAATAGACAAATTTTATAACTTCGGTTTGTGGAAATCGGCTGATTATATTTTTTGGTTATTTTTGCATCATTTCCTTCAAAATAGACAAAAATTCAACCACGCTCGAGATTCGAGAAGGTCAAGATAACGTTTTTTATTTTTCAACTTTGTAAACCTCCCACTCCCGTATGTACGTACGTTACGTTCAAATACCTAATCTGATTTTCTAAATATACTTTTCTTAGCTCGTAATTACCCACCATATCTTAATCTAACGTTTCTGAGTATTTCTGTCTATAATTTTTTTTATATTGCGCGCGGCTCTATATAAAGGGCTTACATATGGTAGAGGGTACTCAGCAGGATGCAAGATGCCTCCCTCATCTTAATCTGACGCACTCGAGTAAATCCAAAAATCCCCTCTTGGGCTCCCCTACTACTAGTAAGTACCTCAATAAATAAATCTTCATAATAAATATTGTGGCCGTAGTAGTATAAAGAAATTAAACACAAGTATAAATTAAAATTTAAAAAACCCCCGACATTCGCCACTTTGTGGCGGCGGCCATCTTGGATTTGCAATAGTGCTATTCTACTAGTAAAGCCCTTTCATTTGATACCCATATTAGGGAAGTTGTGAAAAATATGTAATCCGCCATTTTGTAGCGGCGGCCATCCTGGATCGATTTTCATCAAACATAGCTAACAACACTCTCGACTAATTCACCTTTCAAAAAAAACCGCATTCACATCGGTCCACCCGTTTGAGCGCTACGAGGGAACAGACACACACACACACACATACACACACACAAACAGACACGTCAAACTTATAACACCCCGTCGTTTCTGCGTCGGGGGTTAAAAATGAAAGCGAACAATTTTTATTTCGTTTATAACCAACGGGTCGTAAGTTATACACGCGACGTTTTCGCATTAAATGAAAATTAAGCTGTAACCCTTCTGAAATATGAAATATAACCTGGCTTTTAACTCTGCGAGCTACATTAACTTTGGAATTTTGAAACAGAAATTTTCACGCTACCAAGGTGGAAATACTGGCAAGGTGTGGTTAATTTTTAGATATATAATTTCAAATGTTGAGCTCGTGTAATATTTTGGTTCATGTGGAGCCCGCCAACCCGCATTGGACAGCGTGGCGGGTCTAAGGTCTAAATCCCTCTCTCCTATGAGAGAAGAGGCCTGTAGAATGGAATAGTCGCAGAGTCGCAATCGTATTTTACTTTTAGAGTCATATGTGGAAGGATCAGGGGGGCTATTCTGTAACTTAGTTAGCAACTGAAAATAGTTGCCAACAAATTAGTTCGATATACATTGCTGCTTTACTGTGTAAAATTATGAAAACACTTTATATTTCCCACAGTAAAGCAGCAATGTATATCAAACTAATTCGTTGGCAACTATTTTCAGTTGCTAACTAAGTTACAGAATAACCCAGCTGGATGCCCGAGAAAACTCCGTCCCCTTTCCTTCAATGTCATGGAAGGGATCACGACCCCCCAACAAATAAAATTATGACGCAGATACAGATTGAGCTGCATATCTGCGGAATAGAATAGATTTGTTTTATTCAAATAAACTTTTACAAGTACTTTTGAATCGTCAATTGAATCTACCACTGGTTCGGAATGCCGTTCCAACCAAGAAACCAGCAAGAAACTCGGCGGTTGCTCTTTTTTAAAAATAACAATATCAACATAACAATTTTATGTTACGTACATGATTGAATTGCCGTCTCGCGCATTGCTGGAACGAGTCAAATCCACGCTTTTGATGTATCAGTATGTTTGTATGGCCCAACGTCACAATTTGAAATTACCCTCGAGGCTTCGAAAAAGTTAAACATATACCCTCGTTAAAATTAATGACATTGTTCGTATGTACTTAAAAATAAATTTCACGTTCAGTAAAGACGGCAACAGTTATTAACCATTTAATGAAATTTAAAAATTCAAAAACTCACGACATATTACAGCACGCTCAGATGACTTATAATCTTAAAACATATCTATTAAGCTGTTCAGAGGTAATAATAAAATTTGTAATGCAAAAAATCGCCTAGTAGTTATTCAGGAAAATGGTAACTTAGTAAATTAAAAATGTGATTGCAGCGCCCCCTTGTGGCCTGTAGCCTTAAAACATGTGTAAGAACATGCTTCGAATTAAAACGTACCTAAATAATGCAAATAACCCATTAAAATAGGTCCAATAATTTTTCAGAAAAATGTGTAAAATAACAAGTATAAATTAGAAATTTAAAAAACCCCCGACATACGCCATTTTGTGGCAGCGGCCATCTTGGATTTGCAATAGTGCTATTCTACTAGTCAAGCCCTTTCATTTGATACCTATATTAAGGTAGTAGTGAAAAAATGTGTAATCCGCCATTTTGTAGCGGCGGCCATCTTGGACTGATTTTCTTCAAACATAGCTAACAACACTCTCGACTAAATCACCTTTCAAACAAAAAAACCGCATTCAAATCGGTCCACCCGTTTGAGCGCCACAGGGGAACAGACACACACACACACACACACACACACACACACACACACACACACACAGACACGTCAAACTTATAACACTCCGTCGTTCTTGCGTTGGGGGTTAAAAACGCACAAACGAACATTTAACGCATAAACAGTATCCGACAAGACGTGTAGTGAGTAGAAAAATATGTAGTTACTTACTTACAACGTTTAAAAAAATCTCTCTCAGTAGGTATCGTCATGTAGGAATTTAATCATGCCCTCGGGGAAAGCGAAAAAACGTAAAAGTATTCCATATATAATATGGAAATTCCCTTTATGTACGAGAAAAGTTTGTTGCCTTTTTTGTGGCGCGTAAAAATGCTTTCCATACAATTTCTTCACTTGTTCCTACATTATAATAGGTTGGTACACTACAGCCAAGCAACTAGGAAATTATACAACGACAACGGACGGACGGACAACGAGCTGTTGCCCGCGACTTGGTCCACGTGGATTCATATAATCTCATACAAATTTCAACCCCCATTTAACTGCTTAGGGGTTGAATTTTCAGTAATCCTTTCGTAGCGGTTGTCTACGTCGTAGCTATCTGCGTGTCAAGTTTCAGCTTAATCCGTCCAGTGGTTCGACCTGTGATCAGGCAGTCAGTCAGTCACTCACTCACTCAGTCAGTCACCTTTCCCTTTTATATATTTAAATTATATATAGCCCGTACATAACTTAATGAAGTTAAGTTAGGGATAGTTAATTTCATTTAATGTTAAACAACTTGGTCTCATAAATCTTGCAAAAAAATACTATTTCCAAATTTTACTAACTAAGGGACCGTTCAGACAGACCGGCGCGGAGAGCGTCGGAGAGCATTTTTTTTTCACACAGACCGGCCGTTCAAATTTGCTCTGCTCTCCGCGCCGGTCTATGTGAACGGACACGCGGATGCGTTCGGAGCCGAGCGTACGCTCTTGGGCCGGACGGCAGAGCAATTCGGCCTACGGTCGGCTGTGCGAGCATGAAAGAGCACGCGAACGGAGCCGGTCGGATGCTCGAGCGCGAAAGAGCACGAGCATGGAGCAGCCGACCGGCTCGACGAGCAGCCGAGCGGCTGCTCTTAATGTTTCACACAGAGCGTATTGGGAGCATCCTCGAGCATCCTCTTATTATAAAAGAGATAAAATGTAAAAATAAATCTTATTTCAATGTCTTAAGATTCTATTTTAAATGCGATTAAAATTTGCTCTGCTCTCCGCGCCGGTCTATCTGAAAGGTCCCTAAAAACTACTGGGTTCATGCTAAAAGTTTGTCAATAGCGTACAAGCTTCAAATTTGACTTATCACAAAATAATAAAAAAGAAAAGTGAAAAATTTCCTAAATAACTATGATTTATTATACTAATATAATTTACTAAAACGTAAATAAAAAATTTTATAAAAAATATAATTTACTAAAAAGTAAATTATAAATGGCATTTGCTACTATAAAAAACTACTCTCGATTCACACAATAGGATTATGTTCATACTTACTTACCGGAATGAAAATCCTCTAGCCTATGAAGCTATCCAAGTGCGAGTTGAATTCGCGCACCAAGGATTCCGCATAATATTAATAATTTTAATAAATAACAAGTTAGCCAATGTCATACAGCAACATCAAGCCGTCAAAAATAATGTGCTGCAATGGTAGCGCCTTACCAACAATTCGGCACTCTTTAAGTACAGAACCCTAATTTTTATTATTAGTTGTTTTAATATACAGTATGTACTACATTAATACTAGGTACACTGGTACACTAATGTGTGAAAATTTTAAACTTTTATATATTACCGTTCTTAGAATAAAGCTGAAACGTTTAACGTTGAAAAAATACAATTTTTTAAAAGTTTTAATTTAGGGTTTAAATTTTGTTTAAAATTTTATTATTTGCCTTGGTCGAAGCAATAGTGAACGGCATATTAGCTGGAAACCTCTATGACAGACAGACTGGCGGACATGCAGCGTAGGCTTAGTAGATAATAGGGTACCTACCGTTTGGCACCCTTTGGATAGGGAACCCTAAAAACTGGTAATTAATTAAAAAATTGAGAATTAACATTATTATTAAATAGATATGATAAAAGAGCAAATATTTACCAAACAAAGTAGCGGCAAAGACAAGACGTCTGATCAGATGAAGGCTGATTTCCCCGGGGCGATGTGAGCTATCGCCTGTGATAAATTATTTGTCGGCGTCTTATTATGTGAGTCCAATCGAATCAGGACCCGATCTCCTTTGATAAGCTTTGATTGGACCCGGAGTGTCTTTTGACTGTATATTATATTTTCTGGGCGATGTGGCAATGTCGACGAGTCCGTGATTACTACGAAAACATATCTGAACGGACGTACTTATTTATTTTTGAGATGCATCCTTCACCAACAGTATAACTTGGAAGGGTTTTAATAGTATAAAGGTGTGTGATAGTAATTTTTTTTTCAATTTTGACGTGATAACGTTTTATAAATCGAAGCGTTCGGCTTGTGAAGTTGTGACTCATCTTAACTCTCTTTGTTTTCATAAGACATTGTGGCCAATTCTGTTGTACACAATCTCTAAACCTAAATTAAAATGACAGGGCTAAATATATTCCTATCCCTTTCACAATGCTCCCTGTGGAAAAGGATAGCACTATTTTAAAACTTGTCAACTTAGTTTAGGTTTAGAGATTATGTACAACAGAATTGGCCACATTGTCAGTTATCACGTAAAATTATCGTCCGTAAATCGACTTTACAGAAGCCATTTTTTTTAAAGAATAGGTATTAGCCATTGTGAACATGACTAATCCCTTTCCCCTCCAAATAAGCAAAAGCTTTTGTTAGGAGTGGGCACGAGAATAGTGTAATGGGAGGTGTCTGAACCCTCGACCTTTCGGTTCTCAGTCCACGCCCGACGACCTATGTGCTATTGCGGCTCTTCGAGGATTCACTAGGAATAGTATGAAGTCGCACAACGTGATGTTTCGACATTCATCAGTGTTGCCAGTGTAAGAGTATCGTTTCACATGGCTTCAATGTTGCAATTACAAAACTCAAAAATTTTCATGGCGCTCACACACAAAATACTGCCAAAAACTATTTCTCCCGCAACCCAAAACTATCACATGGTGCTACAAGTATAAATTTAAAATTTAAAAAACCCCCGACATTCGCCATTTTGTGGTGGCGGCCATCTTGGATTTGCATAGTGCTATTCTACTAGTCAAGCCCTTTCATTTGATACCCATACTAAGGGAGTTGTGAAAAAATATGTAATCCGCCATTTTGTAGCGGCGGCCATCTTGGATCGATTTTCATCAGACATAGCTAACAACACTCTCGACTAATTCACCTTTCAATAAAAAAAAACCGCATTCAAATCGGTCCACTCGTTTGAGCGCCACAGGGGAACAGACACACGCACACACACACACACACAGACACGTCAACTTATAACACCCAGTCGTTTTTGCGTTGGGGGTTAAAAAATAAAACTTGGCAGCTAAAAATGAAGGTTATTGATAAACGCTTAAGCTGAATACAGGTTAATATCCCCCGTGGAATCGGGGCACTGCCTTTTTGCCCACCTTGCTCCATTAGCGGGGAAGTTTTGGTCCCATGTCACATCCACACTAATGGCTTAAACATATTGCGGGTAGTTCGATATCGATTAAAATAGTGTCACAGTAGAATCGGATTCGGTTGTCGTCGCAGCTCGGACTGGTGGAAATTGGTTTTTAACTAAATCGATTTTTAACCCTCGACGCAAAAACGACGGGGTGTTATAAGTTTGACGTGTCTGTGTGTGTGTGTGTGTCTGTTCCCCTGTGGCGCTCAAACGGGTGGACCGATTTGAATGCGGTTTTGTTTGTTTGAAAGGTGAATTAGTCGAGAGTATTATTAGCTATGTTTGATGAAAATCGGTTTAAGATGGCCGCCACTACAAAATGGCGGATTACATATTTTTTCACAACTCCCTTAATATGGGTATCAAATGAAAGGGCTGGACTAGTAGAATAGCACTATGCAAATCCAAGATGGCTGCCGCCACAAAATGGCGGATGTCGGGGGTTTTTTAAATTTTTAATTTATAGTTGTTATGTCTGTTTCATCACCATCTCACAATATTAAGTAACGTAGTAAAGTAAAGTAGGGTGGTAACTAGCCACGGCTGAAGCCTCCCACCAGACCAGACCAAAGACAATTTAGAAATTACAAAACTGCAAATCGTCACTGCCGGGAAGCGAACCCGAAACCTCCCCAAATAAGACCACAGCACTCACCACGACGCCATGAAGGTCGTCAATTATTCAGTGACTACGGTGTTTCGATTTACCACCGTTGTTTTACAAAATAGCATTGCCCGTGCAAAAAAACAGTGTTAAAACATACAAATGCGTTCAAGGGTTGTTTAATGTTTTCCCTTTGTGTCCCTCAATTGCAATTCGCGGCATTTAATCCAAAGTGCACGATAGCCGGGTGTAAAATTGGTTTCTCTTCCCACAATCGGTTCGTTCGCAGGCTTCGGAATCCTTACACCGTAAATCGCAATGATTACCGTGTAGCCGACATTGATTACTGGTTTTTTTAATCGACTTTAAACAAAAGAGGAGCTCTGTATGCTTAGTCTCACTTTTTACAGCTCACTAAATACTATTTTAACATTTAAAACTATCGTGAGTGATATTCATTTTAAGGAATTGAAACACCGGCTTTAACTCACGTGTATTTTTGTCGGAGTGTGCCCGACTAGTTTCGAGCCCATCCGGGGCCCTTAGTCATGAGCATATTCGCGCGGCGCGGCGCAAATCAAACTGCGAGCGGCTCGCGCGGCCGCGCGGAGGGCGCGCTGTGAGGGGGCCTGAGGTTGGGGGGAAGCTGGCTCCGTCACAGCTTGAACATGCTCATGACTAAGGGCCCCGGATGGGTTCGAAACTAGTCGGGCACACTCCGACAAAAATACACGTGAGTTAAAGCCGGCGTTTCAATTCCTTAACACTAAATACTACTAGATCGAAATACAATGACTTCAGAGTAAAATAGACCTAAACTGTTATTTTAAGGTTTGAGTTCGCCAATACATTCAGCATTCGAAAACAACCAGCGGCGCCTCAAACAGAAATGTTGTAAAATAAATATTCGAAGTATTGAATTACGACTTTAAAATTTCTTTGAAGTCTTTGGGTTCATTTTGCATTACATATTACAGTATCTCGGTATTTGGTAAAGTTTTGGAGGTGCGCAAACTCAGAATACCTATACTGCTTTTTATTTGCTAGTTAATGCCATGGTAGATAGAAAATGCTCAACTCATGTTTGCGTATTCAGTCAGTCACCTTTTCCTTTTATATACCTATTTAGATTTCTAAGGGTTTTCAGTGACTATTGAAAAGTGTATTTAATACATGGTATAATTATCTTTATTGAAATATATATAGAATATAATTTTTTTTACTGAAATAAACTTTTACAAGTATACTTTAATTTTACCTTCGGACCTTCTTGAGGTGTAATTGAGGAATCACGAGCCTATTTCTATTTCTTAATTGCCTGTCGTGTAATACACACTTTTTTATGTAGGTAACTATAAATGTTTTGCCCTATGTTATACTGCTACAACTGCAGTAAAGATATTTAATAATAATATAATAATAAATAAACTTTATTGCATCACAAAAATGATAAATTAAGGTCAAAGAATGCTTTGACACCCGCACTAAGACCAGCTTGTACTGCGGGTGTCGTCACCTTCCCCGAACCTTTACAATAATATTTTTACAGTTTATAAACTATAATTATTTATATTCTTTAAATATGAGATACATTCGGATTATCAGAATTAATTATAACAATTTTTATAATTAATTTTAGTATTTCAATGTTAATATTACTATTTTTCTTTTGTATTAAAAAGAAAACTATACTTATAGCATGCATGTAGATTCTAGGATTTTTTTATGAATGAGTGTGTGTGTGTATGTGATTGTGTGTGTGCGTGTGTATGTGTGTGTGTGTGTGTGTGTGTGAGTGTATTGTGTGATTATTGTAGAATTGTATGTTAGTGTACGTGCGTAATTGATTTTATCTACTCTCATATCATAAAATTCCGAATATGAAATCAAAATGTGTCATATATTGGACTACTTTATTCACATACATCTATAATATTTTAAAAAAAAATTAAAAAAGTTCATTATAACACTACTTTGTTAGGAAATTATTGCAAAACAATGTTAAAAAATAATTTTTTCTACATTATAGTACAGGCACTGGGTTCTGGTATTTTTGATGCCGGGTGTTTATTATTATTACTAGCTGTTGCCCGCGACTTCGTCCGCGTTAAACAATTTTAAACGGGAACCCTTTGTTTCCCCGGGATAAAATAGTAGTCTGTCACTTTCCAGGTCCTCAACTAAAAAAATGCGACTGCAAAAAATCACGTCAATCTGTAGTTAAATGTCCGATGATAATAATATGTTGAAAGGAAACCCCCCTTGAGGTGGATTTTCGTCAAATTTTTCTTAGCTTATGCCTACCTACCCCCTAGAAAGAACCTAACTTCCAAATTTCAAGTTAATAATAACAATAACTTAAATTTCACGTAAAAAGTTTCATCCCCTTTTTTACCACCCTTAAGGGGAGATTTTCCTGAACAACTTACACAGGTTTTTATTATTTAAAATTTATAATCTAAATGCCTATTTTCATATCTGTAACTTCAAAAACATAGAACTTTCATATAACCTTCCTACCCCCATTTTACCCCCTTAGGGGAGGATTTTCGTGAAATCTTTTCTAGGCTGATATCTAAGCCCTAGAATGAACCTATCTTCTAAATTTCAAGTTGATAATAACAATAATTAAAACTTAACATAAAAACTTTCAACCCCTATTTTACCACCCTTAAGTGAAGATTTTTCAGAATAAAATACACAGGTTTATATTATTTAAAACCAATAATCTAAATGCCGATTTTCAGGTCTGTAACTTTAAAAACATAGGACTTTCATACAAACTTTCTACCCCCATTTTACCCCCTTAGGGGAGGATTTTAGGGATACTAAATAGCCTATAACCTTCCCAGAAAATTGTACTACCAAATGCAAAAAGAATTTTTCAAATCCGACTGGTACTTCCAGAGATTAGCGCGTTCAAACAAACAAACTCTTCCGCTTTATTATATTAGTATAGATTATTATTTAATACTTTATTGTACACCAAAAAACATAAATTAAACAAAAGAAACATTTTAAAAGAAATAGGTACAATAGTTAGTTTACAATAGTTAGTTAGTTTAATTTTGTTACTTACAATGATTATCCCGCTATCAAAGTTACCCTATTACTACTACTGCGAAAGTGTGGAGGTAGCAAGATGCGGCCAGAGGACAGAGTGTAGTGCTACCATAATTGACCATAGACGCACTGCACGCACATGAACCTATAGAAGAGGACTTGGCATAATGTCCTATAGAAAATAGTGGATCGGAAAATAGCTTAAGCTTATCAAAATTTTCATAAGTGTATAAGAGACAACACTACATTTTTAACCCCCGACGCAAAAACGACGGGGTGTTATAAGTTTGACGTGTCTGTGTGTGTGTGTGTGTGTGTGTGTCTGTCTGTTCCCCTGTGGCGCTCAAACGGGTGGACCGATTTGAATGCGGTTTTTTTTGTTTGAAAGGTTAATTTGTCGAGAGTGTTGTTAGCTATGTTTGATGAAAATCGGTCCAAGATGGCCGCCGCTACAAAATGGCGGATTACATATTTTATCACAACGCCCTCAATATGGGTATCTAATGAAAGGGCTTGACTAGTAGAATAGCCCTATGCGAATCCAAGATGGCCGCCGCCACAAAATGGCGAATGTCGGGGGTTTTTTAAATTTTCAATTTATACTTGTTAAACATAACAATAAAACAGATCGTGGCAGAAATTTTATTGCAACTTCCCTTAAGATGGCCTCCCTAAAATGTATACATGAACACTCACACACGCACAACTTGAGACATCACAATGAACACGCGCCATTTTATGTTACAGGATTGTGCGTGTGTGAGTGTATTTTTGGCACGTTTTTAAGGTAGGTATGCCTACTCTACTTATTATTATTATCTGTATGTGCACGCACCGCACATTCGAAATTGACAATTGAATTTTGGCGCCTATTATTTAAATTTTTAATTTATTATTTATTTACTATTCAGTTTTTGTAACTCAAAATTTTGCAAGTGATTTTTGTTGCGCGGAAAAATGTCTAGCAGTGATACTGAAGAGAATTTAACTCCACCAGACATTCTGGAAATAGCATCGGGAATGACAAATAATCTTTTGCCAGCAAAATCAAAGAAAATTTACGATAAATGTTACCAAGATTTTATGAGTTGGAAAATTTTGAAAAAAACCACTTCATTTTCAGAAAATGTAATCCAAGAATTATCAAATAAATTTAAGTCTTTGTCCTTATGGGCTAAATACTCAATGCTCAAAAGTATATTGAGTATCTACAACCAAATCGATATTATTAAATACACAAGACTGATTGCTGTTTTAAAAAGAAAATCGCAGGGCTTTAAGGGAAAAAATGCAAAAACGTTCTCCCCTGAAGAATTGAGTACATTTATAAATTGCAATATCCAAAACATGAATACTTATTATAATAAATAATTTTGTTAATTTCTTAGTCTTTTCTTTTATACGTAAGATACCTATTGATGAGCTTAGATAAAGTAGTGTATGAAACTCTACATAATTAGTTATTAAAACACTCGTGTAATACTATTAAAAAACTCGCCTGCGGCTCGTTTTTTAAACTAACACTCGTGTTTTAATAACCTCTATTATGCAACCGTTTCATAAACTACTATTATGCAAGTCATACAGCTTATTTAATGATTTTAAGAAGTTCCTCTGTCTCAGTGTAATTAAGAGTTTTTAACCACGAAACAAGTTTGAGCTTGCATTTTTTACACGAATCAGTACTTATATTAAGTATTTTATTAATTTTATTATATAAACGAGCACCAAGAACACTGTAGTGGCGCCCGGCAAAAGCAGTACGATACGAATTTCCGTCACAAACGTGCCGTATAAGTACCTAGTACGTTTTTTCGGTTTCCGATTTATAGTGGGGGTGTGTGGGGGTGAGACTTTTAAGCGAAGATGAAGATTTGTAATACCATTTAAGTACCTACTACCTGCGTCCTGCATGCTGCTGGATTGAATAGCAACTGATGGCGACTACTGAAGAACTCTTTGAGCCACAAAAGCTGTACTCGGGTAAAGGATATTTAGAATTAATTCATTGAGACCAACCCGCGCGTATTAAACGTATAGGTATTTTTGGAATATCCTACAAAGGGACGAAGGTTCTTTTATTCGGGCGTAATCGTCTAAGTGTTCCCTAAGATCCCTCAATACAAAGATAAAGATTGGATGAAAAGATACATAGAAAAAGTTCAAGATTTGACCCTTCGGTGTTTTTCTTTCGAAACTCTTCCGATGATATTAATGAAGCTTGCATAATAAGTAAATATGAATGAATAAACAAGCTATCATTTAAGAAAAAACTGAATTGGGAAAAGTGTCTATATCTTGAAAGCTAGTGTTCAGTAAACTAGTAGTTTTCTAGGATTTACAGTGGGTAATACTGAATCACACTCCGGCGCCGCTGGTCCGCCTCCCATTGGCTAACACCGGCGGAAGAGGGAACGCAAGCGCCATCGTCGTTCGTCAAATTAACATCATTCCGAAAAGAGACACCGTTCGTGAACGTATGCGTCCCTATCGCCTACGACAGCCGCGCCGTGCGTGTACCTAACTGATATACAGAAAATTACGAACTAAGTACCGTGTACTTGACCGTAACAGTGGACCCACCGGTGGACATTGTGCCGTGCTATATTCATTGTGCCTTGGGGGTGACTGCTGCAACGGTAAGTGGTTTCTGTATTGTCTGCTGTCGATTTTGGGAACTTCTGGATAACTGGACGCACCTCTTAAGGAATCAGGTCCTTCGATTAAGACAAATCTGGCCCAGCAGCTGGAGGCGTCAACATTTCTGGCCTTCGAGCCGTATGTTAATATTTTTTATAAAAACCAGTGATAACCTTAAAAGGGTCATATAGTTACTTAAATATATTTATCGTATTTATATATATAATCCACCTATATAGACTTATTTAAGTACATCTTTAATATTATTATAAGAGTATTTTATCTATATTTCATTAAGTGAAACAATATTAATTGGTTCTTTGTTTGCGTAGTGTTCCTACCGGTTGGTACGACAAAATGGCGGAACCCACGCACACTGAAAAACTAGATTTAAAATTAAAAACATTAATTTTTAAAAGAGATTATCTGTTCTCTAAAGTACAAAAACTGTTTGATTCCTCGAAAAATATTAAAGATGATTCGAAGATTCAAGGTTTTTTAGCCCAGTTTGCCGAGTTAAGCAGTATTCGAACTAAATTCGAAAATACTATTATGGAAATTTTAGAAATAGAAATGGAATTAAAACCCGGGCTGAAACTATCTACCTCGCAATTGGACGCTTTCGATACATTATACGATAATTGTAGTTTCCTTGCGCGTAAATATCAAGCGCAAGAACTGCGCGGTAGTTCAGAAAAACGTACTGCAAGCGAACAAACGAAACCGTCGCTTCCGAAATTAACTTTGTTCGAATTCGACGGTGAGTTGGAGAACTGGACTACGTTTTACGATACATTCTATTCACTCGTACATAGCCGAGACTTTACAGATATCGATAAATTTCATTATTTGCTTTCGTGTGTTAAAGGCAGTGCACTCAATCTGGTTAAAAAGCTACCTATCACTGCTGCGAATTATCCGTTAGTGTGGCAAAGTTTGTTAGAAAAATATCAGGACAATAGGGCACTTGCGGGTCGGTATCTCGACAAAATGTTAAATTTCACTCCTTTGAATAAAGATACCAGTGCAAATCTTAATTTATTTATTGAAACGTTCGATCACTCGCTTAAAGCGATACAAGCGCTTCGTATCGAAAACTTAGATGACTATTTAATGTGTCATTTAGCGTTGCGTGGTCTTGATCCTCATACAAAAAAATTATTTGAAGAAAGTCGGGATCAAAAAACAATTCCGAAGTTCGACGAACTAATTAATTTTGTTCAGAAACAAATTAAAGTGCTAGAACACGTTTTTCCTAGTACGTCGGAGGGAAAAAATTCGCAACCTAAAACTAAACAAGTTCATAATCACAAGGGAGGTCAAAATACCTATACGTCAAAGTCAAGATCGGTTTTAGCATCCTCGCGAGTGAATAAATCGGAAGAAAGTAAAAATAAACTAATATGCCCTCATTGTAATCAGGGGCATATGATATATCGATGTGAGGCATTTCGACAATTGCCGGTCGACCAGCGGCTTGACCGTGTCAAGGCGCTGGGACACTGTGTAAATTGTTTAAAGTTTCACGAAACGAAAGTTTGTAGCAGTATTCTAAAATGTGGGGTGGCAGGGTGCGCCTCCCCCCACCACTATTTATTACATAGAGATCAGGGTCGCGCGAACTCCGTGAGTTCGGCCGTGCCTACACGCTCACCCGCGCAACCCGCAACCAGCTCATCGTATGAGCAGCAAGCGCTCGTGTCGTCGTCTCACTCCGTGAGTGACGCGGTGTCGACGCAAGAAGCACTGTATTCTTCTAGTGACTACGGTGTTGTTTTAGGAACTACGCGGACACACATTCTCGATTTTAGCGGACATTTTCAGGACTGCAGGGGAGTCATTGACTCGGGAGCTCAAACGTCCTTCATTACCGCAGAATGTGCTCAACGTTTGGGATTTCCGCGTAAGAAGTGTCCTTTTTCGATCTCCGGCCTTGGCGGGGAATATATTAAAAACCAGGGTATGGTAACGTGTACCATAAAACCGCGATACCAAGACGGTCCTAGGTTTACGTTAAACATGGTCGTCGTAACTAAGGTAGCCGGTGAAATGCCTAATGTCAACTTCCCGCGCGAAGTAATTCGTCAGTACGATAATTTTAAGTTAGCGGATCCTGAGTTTTATAAAAAGGCGCGAGTTGATGTACTTTTAGGAAATGACATTGTGTCACAAATTATAACAAATAAACCGTTGTTTATTAATTCAGACATTCCTAGCGTAATCGAAACTGTATTTGGGTCTGTGATTAGCGGCAAACTAATTACCGATAAAAAAGATAAAACGGCTCAAAATTATTTTCTGTCGGTTTCGGAGGGCGAGTCTTTAGACCAAGCTTTACGTGCGTTCTGGACGATCGAGGAAGTGCCGTGCACGCCCTCTATTAACCCTCTCGATAAACTGGCCGAAGAGATTTTTGTTAAGGAACACACGCGGGAATCGAATGGGCGATACGTAGTGCCGTTACTCCGCGCGCCTGATCACCCGGCGCTCGGTGAGTCACGCACTGCGGCCGCGCGTAGGTTGTTGTACACGGAACGTAAACTCGCGCGCACACCTACCCTACAACAAGCATATTGCAACTTTATGCGCGATTACGAGACATTAGACCATATGGAGCTGTATGTAGGAGCGTCTCCTAGCAAATATATAATTCCACACCACAGCATATTAAGACCGAGCTCCACCTCGACGCCTATCCGAGTGGTGTTCGACGGATCTTGTCGAACCAGCAATAATTTGTCGATAAACGACATATTATTAACCGGGCCGAATCTGTATCGTGATATTTCCGCTATCATTTTAAATTTTAGATTATTTAACTATTGCCTCGTGTGCGATGTGTGCAAAATGTATCGAGCTATCAGAATAAAAGAAAGCGATCGTTGCTATCAACACATCTTATACAGATCATCACCTACTGAGCCGATAAAATTATACGAACTAAAAACTGTCACTTACGGACTTAGTAGTTCCCCTTTTCTTGCTATCCGCACTTTAATGCAATTAGCTAGCGACGAAGAGGAACGTTTTCCTTTAGCCGCGCAGGTGATTAGAGAAGGAGTTTACATGGACGACGTTTTGTATTCTTGCGATACCTACGAGGAGGCCTGCAAGATTCAGGACCAACTCATCAGCATTTTTGAAAGCGGTCAGTTTTTATTAAAAAAGTGGACGAGCAACAATTCAGAATTACTGAATCGAGTTCCTTCGGATCATAGGGAATGCCCTTTGACCTTTATGAAAGACGGAAACGAATGCACTATTAAGGTGCTCGGCTTAACCTGGACACCGCTGTCCGACAACTTCGTTTTCGCCATAAATAAAACGGACCCGGTTTTAACGAAACGTTCTGTCCTAAAATTATTAGCGTCTATTTATGACCCCGTAGGATTCATCGCACCATGTACCTTCATCGCTAAATTAATTATGCAGGATTTATGGAAGTTAGGTATCGGGTGGGATGAACGACTACCGTGCGAAATAGGCAACCAATGGTCGTCGTTTATATCGGAGCTGCCGCTGTTGGCGGACATACCTATCGAGCGACACATGCTGCTGCCCGGACAGACTGCATGCGAGCTAGTCGGTTTCTGCGATGCGTCATCGCGCGGGTACGCCGCTTGCGTTTATGTCGTTTCTAAAGACGAGCGAGGGAACGTTAAGGTTCGTTTAGTGATCGCGAAATCTAAAGTTGCGCCGGTCAAACCAATGACCATTCCACGTTTGGAGCTCATGGGAGCTGTATTGCTCAGTAAATTGCTAACATTCGTTCGTGATAATCTTACACGAGTTAAAATTAATAAAATTACGTGCCTAACAGATTCGACAATCGTATTGTCGTGGCTTCATACGGATGCCTATAAATTAAAAACGTTTGTTTGTAACCGTGTTACACAAATAACGGAGGTCGTACCTTCTCATCTGTGGCGTCACGTTAACAGCGAGAATAACTTAGCGGATTCGTGTTCGCGCGGTATCTCACCGTCTCAGCTAGTCGTCGAACGTTCTCGGTGGCTACAGGGCGCTGAGTGGCTATACCAGCCGCCTACGGAGTGGCCCGTATCAGTTTTCATTCAGGAGAACGAATCTGAACCACCCGAATTGAAACCTTCACAGAACTTATTCTCTGAAAAAATAATTAAACCCGCAGAAACGAAACAAGAGTTCTGTGAGCGTCTTCTGAATCGATTCTCCTCGTATTCAAAATTACAACGATCCGTAGCGTGGATTCTTAGGTGGCGGAATAAACGACGCGCATCTATCCAATCAAAATGTTTAACTACTGAAGAATTAAATACAGCTCAAGAATCGTTGATCCGATTGGTACAAGAAGTTCACTTCCAAGAAGAAATTGGTCGTTTAGCAAACGGAATTAAAGTGATACCCTCTCTTAAAAAGTTGTCGCCTTTCCTTGATTCCCAGGGCTTTCTCAGGGTAGGGGGTCGTATCGCCTATTCTGAATTGCCTTTTAACGCTAAACATTCTCGTCTGTTACCAAAAGATAGTTTGCTTACCAAACTACTTATCGAATATTATCACAAAAAATATTTGCATGTCGGGCCGCGTGCTCTTCAAAGCATAATATCTGAAAATTTTTGGATACTTTCGGCTCGTAGTCGAATTAGGTCTGTCCTATCTAAATGCAAGGAGTGTTTCAAAAATAGACCGTCTCTATTACAACCCGAGATGGCTCCATTGCCTCAGACTAGACTCATCCCCCATAAGGTATTTGAAAATGTAGGAGTAGATATCGGGGGTCCCTTTTATATAAAGGAGAGTTTACGTAGAAATGCGAAAGTAACTAAATCGTATTTAGCATTATTTATTTGCTATTCTACAAAGGCGGTTCATTTAGAACTTTTATCTTCATTATCCGCGGACTGTTTTTTGGCTAGCCTGGACAGAATGACGTCACGCCGAGGCGCCTGCTTGGTTTTAAACTCTGACCAGGGGACGAATTTTTGTGCTGCCAGTAAATATTTAACGGAAGTACAGAGGTTTTTGCGAGATAACGAAGATATCACTACTGGGTGTGCACAGAGACAAATCTCATGGAAATTTAACGTACCCAGTGCACCTCATATGGGTGGTCTATGGGAAGCAGGGATTAAATCTGCTAAGTACCATCTCACACGTAGTGTAGGGGACAAGACCCTAACGTTTGAAGAGCTCACGACGGTATTCTGTAAAGTCGAAGCTGTACTCAATTCGCGACCTTTGTGCCCCTTGCCATCTAGCGACAACCCTGACGAATTTAATGTGTTGACACCGGGACACTTTCTGATCGGTAAAAGTTTGACGGCCATGCCGGAATATCCACTAGAACAGGAACCTATCAGTAGATTGTCTCGTTGGCAATATCTTCAGAAAAGTTCGCAATTATTTTGGAAGCGATGGAGTCGCGAGTACCTTAATACGCTCCAACAGCGAGCAAAATGGTTTACATCTACGGATAATATCAAAGTAGGAGATTTAGTTCTTATTAAAACTGATAACGCGGCTCCATGTATCTGGCCGATGGGCAAAATCGAAGCCCTTCATCCCGGTCCCGACGGCATAGTTCGTTGTGTAACTTTGCGCACACAAAAGAGTCAGTTGCAAAGACCGGTTAATAAGTTAAGCCCCTTACCCTATGTTAATTAATCCTTATTATAATATTATTTTATTTAAGTAAGATATTATTATTTATTTATGTATATTTGGTAGGGCTTAGCATATTTATATTATTTTTAAATTTTTTGTTAAGTATTTTAATTTTCCTCACTGGTAGGAAACCATCCAGATGGTTTCGGTAGGGGGTGTGTTCAGTAAACTAGTAGTTTTCTAGGATTTACAGTGGGTAATACTGAATCACACTCCGGCGCCGCTGGTCCGCCTCCCATTGGCTAACACCGGCGGAAGAGGGAACGCAAGCGCCATCGTCGTTCGTCAAATTAACATCATTCCGAAAAGAGACACCGTTCGTGAACGTATGCGTCCCTATCGCCTACGACAGCCGCGCCGTGCGTGTACCTAACTGATATACAGAAAATTACGAACTAAGTACCGTGTACTTGACCGTAACAGTGGACCCACCGGTGGACATTGTGCCGTGCTATATTCATTGTGCCTTGGGGGTGACTGCTGCAACGGTAAGTGGTTTCTGTATTGTCTGCTGTCGATTTTGGGAACTTCTGGATAACTGGACGCACCTCTTAAGGAATCAGGTCCTTCGATTAAGACAAATCTGGCCCAGCAGCTGGAGGCGTCAACAGCTAGTGAACCGATTTTGATGAAACTTGCACTCCTCCCTAAGGTAAAGTAAATGTAAGCGCGTAAGAATTAACGGTTAATCGTTTCCGCGAAATGCGTGGACAAACAAACATAACATACGTAGGTATACGTGTCGAATTGATAACCTCCTTTTTTGAAGTCAAAACCCACATTTCTAATAGGTTAGGTGGAATCGTGCCGGTACGCTAAATCGCTTGAAAGCATTAGTTAGGTGTGGCAATAGAGTGGTAAATAATTAGCAACGGTTGAAGATTCCCAACAGGACCTAAACTCTCTGAATCACAAACCCAGCCGGGAATCGAAGCCGGGACCACCCACTTAATAAACCAAAGGTATGATGCCTGTGCCAGGGGTACTGTGAAAACATCACAGTATTAAAACGCTAACCTGATATCGAATAAAAAATCTACTTAATAGATAACTTAATTATAACTCTTCGCTATTAAATGGATATTCTGAGGACTTGGCCCCTTGCGTATCGATAGTGGAATATGCAAAAAATCTATCTCAGAAGCGTTGAATCGATTACATAATCCACTTAGGTACTAAAAAAGCCGATATTCAGCTTAAAAATCAAGCTCTAAAATACGACTATTCAGTTAAAAACTGCAAACCTTTTAGTCATTGATGCGCTCTTGAAAATTGGCTGAATGTATTTTAAATCTTATAGATAACTAGCGGTCCGCCCCGGCTTCGCCCGTGGTACATATTATATAGCCTATAGCACTCATGGATCACGTATATATATATATACCCAACGGTGAAAGAATTTTTGAAATCGGTCCAGTAGTTCCTGAGATTAGCGCGTTCAAACAAACAAACTCTTCAGCTTTTTAATATTATAGTATAAATAACATGCATGGATTTTCTTAAACGAGTGCACGTAGGTAATTTATTAGCAATAGATGCCTCTCAGCAAATTCAACGTTTTTATAAACGCAAACTTCTTTAAAAATGTCTTTTTTACGATGTAAAATATTAATAACAAAAAAATTGGTTGTCTGTAAAGTCGGTTTACGAACGATAAATAATCTTACGCTCTCGCTTGCACGCTCGGCTAGGCGGAACGTAAAAATGAGTTATGCTTTTTAGTGCGTGCGGCGGCGTTCATCGGTTTATATGACGTTATCACGTCAAAAACGTTATTGAATTGCTATAATAGTTGCTCTAATACTTAGTTGCACAAAGTTAGATTGTGATAATCCAAAAAATTCCCGGCTGAGTTTGTTGTGGATTCTTCCCAGACCAGGGCGCGTTTGGAACCTTCCTCACTTTAGTTTAAGTTGACGTGAGTAATTATCGAATTTTTTAAGAAAACAACATATTTCATAATATTTTGAATATTTTACTCTGCTCGCATCATCGGTTGGGTTTAAAAATGGTTTTAAGTGGATCCATTTATGGCATGCTCGGACGCTTCGGAAAATTGTCTTTTTTTTAATATTTACTGAAAAATGTTTTTCAGTTCACCGTTTCGGTTGATTCGTTGGCCCGAATGAAAGGATGAAAGTCCATATAGTTGAAATCTGAAACGGCCATTTAAAAAATAACGTATGATATACATTCATGCAGGGAATTTGAACGCAGAACTCTGATTTCATGCTCGATCGAGACTCTCGCGAGGCGCCTCTTAGAGGCTCTCGGCACGAGTCTTGGCGAGTGGAGGCTCCAGGAGTGGATGGCTAGCATCCAGACTCTCGATCCTCGCGTCCTTTGACTCGCTCCCGAAAATTCGCTCGCCTCGCCTTTTTAGGGTTCCGTAGTAAACAAGGAACCCTTATAGTTTCGCCATGTCCGTCCGTCTGTCTGTCTGTCTGTCCGTCCGTCCGTCCGTCCGTCCTCGGTTAATCTCGGAGACTATTAGTGCTAGAAATCTGTAATTTGGCATGGGTATAAATATTAATCACGCCGACAAAGTGGTGAAATAAAATTTTGATAAATATTTTTTTTAGGATAGCTCCCCTACATGTAAAGTGGGGATGAATATTTTTTTTCTCGTCTACCCCATAATGTGAGGTATCGTTGAATAGGTCTTTTAAAAATACTGTGAGTGTGGGAACATCATTTCGATTTCTAGATCCGTTTGTAAAATATGATGTTTTAAAGTGCTAATTTTTATTAGAGTCAAGTGTCCCCCCCCTCTATCAGCCAAATGGCAGTATATAGAAACTTGAAAAAATTCACAGCAGTAGTATATATAATCAATTTTAAAGGAAAACTATCATGGCTAAGTAGGGTTCACAGGTTAAGGAGTTATATCTGTTTTTCGAGGATTGTGACTACGGAACCCTACACTGCGCGTGGCCCGCCACGCACATGGCCGGTTTTTTTTATTTTATAGAGCGACAGTGAGGCGAGGCGAGGGTAGACGAGGGGACGCGAGCGCACCGTCCTCACTCTCGCATTCGCGTTGCCTCGTGTAGCCTCGTGAAGAGCCTGGACCGGGCATCAAGTCAACGAACATGGCATGACATGGTGTGAAGGTACCTCATCATCATCATCATCATCATCATCATCATGATCAACCCATTACCGGCTCACTACAGAGCACGGGTCTCCTCTCAGAGTGAGAAGGGTTTTGGCCATAGTCTACCACGCTGGCCAAGCGGATTGGCAGACTTCACACACCTTTGAGAACGTTATGGAGAACTCTCAGGCATGCAGGTTTCCTCACGATGTTTTCCTTCACCGTTAAAGCAAGTGATATTAAATTTAAATACTTAAAACGCACATAACTCCGAAAAGTTAGAGGTGCGTGCCTGGGATCGAACCCACGATCTCCGATTAGAAGTCGGTCGTCCTAATCACTAGGCTATCACAGCTGAAGCTAACTCAATTTTGTAATATCATTTTATCTATTACTACTTAGCTGATGCCCGGGACTTCGTTCGCGTCGATTCATATAAATCTCATACAAACTTTCAACCCCTATTTTACCCCTGTTGAATTTTCAAAAATTTCTTCTTTCCTTTCTTAACGGATGCCTACGACATAATAGCTATTTGCACCCTTTTCAGCCCGATCCGTCCAGTGGTTTGAGCTGTGCGTTGATAGATCAGTTAGTAAGTCACCTTTTCCTTTTATAGGTATATTTAGACTACTGACAAAGATAACGCTATACATACATCGAGTCGGACAAGGACAAAACTAATGTAATACTGCTAGGCATACTTCTATATTTACGACGGATTAATTTAACGGTGTCACGTTTTTCCTTTTCTAAAGGGCTTTTCAAGGGCTCTAAACTCTAGACCTTTGTCTAGAAATAGCTCAACAAAAGTGAGCTGAAAATCTGCATTTATATTGCTTCAGATATTATATACTTTTTCTCAAATATTTATGCATTTTTTAAATCCCCTGTGAATCAAAGAGCTCGAACAATGAGCTCGATCGATCAAAGAGCTGTGAGTGAATCGATCAATTATATAATTGCCAAAACAAACCGTTAGTCATCTCTATTTCTCTATCAATACTCGATAAAAGTAAGTACTGTTCAATAAACATTTTTTTGAAAAAGATTCGTCGATCTTTTAACCAATCAAAAGACCCGTCGAGAGGCAAAAATTTAGTTGAAAAATCATATTCCGACCTCGATTTTCAGCAAAACGTCGGATTGATTCAGCGAATGGATTCGATATGTGTTTGCTCTAACGCTTTCCCAATTGGTTCTCCATTGGAAAATGTTTTTCATTCTCTCTTTGAACGGTTCTGTGCTCTAATTAAGCAATGGTCAGTTCTTCCCTCTTTCGGTGTCATTGAGGAATTTTTGCGACTTGTTGGTTCAGTCGTCATAATTGATGGACGGTTTTATTCAGTTTCTTCTTTTTATTCAAATTCTACGACAGATTTTTGAATAATTTCTGCTAAGTATACCGGTTCTTACGGAATTTTACTCACGAATTTGGTTCCAAAATGAACTTGACGATGGGTGCCCACCAAAACTGCAGGGTATACGCTAGTAGTAACCTATTGTAATTGCGGATACCTATCCAGATATATTATTTTTGCTAATGGAATGATGGAAATGATTATAAAATCATCTCCATCACCGAAATCTTTTTTTTTTTCAAAAGAAACCTAGCTAATAAACGTAGTAACGAGTACGTATATACTCGTAATATTAAATGGATTACTCAAGGGAATAAATCTCTCATTCGCTCAGTTAAAAGATAAAATATTAAACTTTGAAAAATAATTTATTATTACTGACTCGCTATGGAAGTCTTTTATGTATGGAAAAATTTACAAACGCGACTCGGCAAGCTGGTAAACTAGGACAAATTCAGTAAGTATTGAATGCAGAAGTAGGTATAACTGTTCCAAGTAACTTTAACATCTCTCCTTCACTGAAATATAAGTTTATTTCTCTTTCGACCTCATTATTGTGGAATTAATACTTGCAGCACATCTTTTTCAATGCTTTGCCGATTTAAAAGTGTTTTTTCAAATAAAAATCTTGGACAAAAGGGAGACGTAATTTCAAAAATGTTTGAAGCTAATTTTCAGAATTAATGGGATTGAATTCAAAACTAATATAAATATACCTACATGTACAAAATGTTCATAGTAATAATAGACCCTTACGTTCGTTAAGCACACAAAAATCAGCCAAGTGCGAGTCGGGCCTCGCTCTTTCAGGGTTCCGTACATAATTATGAACAATATAATATTTTGGGTCTAAGAAATATTTAATTTCCGAGCTAGACATCGCAACAAACCGTGAAAGAAAAACCCAAAAAAATGTTCGTTTATTTTGGTCACAGCTTATAAACTATTTAATAAATCGTTGTTTTCAGTATTTGTTGTTTAAATAGAGCATATAGTACATAATATACTGAAATATCATATTCCCAACTAGTTTAGTTTTTGAGATAGCCCCCGTCACAAAAATGGTCTAAAACTGACAACTTTGATGGCCTCCCATTCCCTTATCTTTTGAGATAAAAATTAAAAAAATATATATTTGTACTCTACTTAATGAGTTCTAAACAATGATACCCCACAAGCTAGGGTAAAGAAAAATTTTTTTTTTCCGGCTCCTTTTTCATGTATGGGAGCCCCCCTGAAAAATAATTTAATTCAATTTCTAATTCAATATTTGATTTTGGGTTAACGTTTTACACTAAATACCAAAATTTCAGGTTTGTAACTCATTTCGTCTGCGAGCTAGAGACCTGTGACCGGCGGACAGACGGACAGACAGCCGAGTGACATTAATAGGGCTCCGTTTTTTACCCTTCGGGTACGGAACCCTAAAAAGCATGACATAATTTTTGTATTTTAATTTAATTTTTTTTCTTAAAATTAAACTTTTTAGTCTAATTATTACTTTTAATTTTTTTTCTCTTATTGGAGAGAGGGAATAGAGCTTACAATTAGACCCGCCACGCTGCTCCAATGCGGGTTGGCGGGCTTTAACGACTATTGCCACATGATAGTGATAGCTGGGACAGACTGCTTAACGTGCTCTCCAAGGCACGGAGGTGAATCACCGCCAACTACCAACTCCGGGCTGGCACTGAGAATATCTTGACAGAAAAACCCAATAGATTAACCTTTCAATAATTTGCCCGACCCGGGAATCAAACCCGAGACCTCGTGATCTGCAGTCGAATATGCTAACCACTAGACCATGGAGGCGGTATTTTAGTTCGATGAAGCCTTTTCCATAAGAGTTTAATCACTTTCTCCTATAGGTAAGAGGCCTATGCCCAGCAGTGGGACGTCAAAAAGCTGTAGCGGTGATGGTAGTGTATGTAAGATGTGTCACATTAGTCATTTAGAATACCAACAGATATACATGTGTAAGCCCGCCCGCCCGCCAACCCGCATTGGAGCAGCGTGGCGGGTCTATGCTCTAATCCCTCTCTCCTATGAGAGAGGAGGCCTGTGCCCAGCAGTGGGACGTTAAAGGGCTGTAGTGGTGGTGGTGGTGGATACATGTGTAACCAGAGTGCTTAGTCTAAGTTTGGAGCACTCCAAAACTTTGTAGTATACTATTGATTAATTTCAGAGTAAAATGGACCTAAAATGGCTTGTATTAAGGTTTGAGTTCTCCAATACATTCAGCATTCGAACACAGCGAGCGCTTCAAGCAGAAATGTTGTAAAATACATATTCGAACTATGGAATTACGACTTTAAAATAAGAGTGTTTGGGTTCAGTTTCTTAAAACGAGTGAGCAAACGAGTCGCAAAACTATTTATATGTGTAAAATCTTAGACTAACCGTACTGTTGTTTGGCAAATCATGAGTTTCTGTTTAGCCAACAGGAATTCTTCAATAGGTATGATACTTTCTCCAGATTTAAACTTGTTTCGTCAAAAACTTTTTGTCACCCCCGAGCCTTATAAATTTTCCTTCATAAACTTGTATCGAAAAAGTTTTAAGTCTTGTATTTAACTCTACAGATGAGTTTGCTTTATGCGCAAAATTCTCAAACTCCCTTTTTATGCGAAAATTTATGCTCAATCTCCCTTTTTACACGCTTTATATTAGCTTCACCGGTATGTATGTTTGTAACCGACTCCTTTGACCGCGATTTTGACCCACTTTGAACGGTCAGATTTCATTCAAACTTTGTAGATTTATCGAGGACCGATGACAATACACTAATTTGATAAGATTATTCCATTATTCAATTTGCAAAATAAGATTTTTGTTAAATTATTATTTCGTTGAGTAAGTAACGGAACGAGTTGTTTTGGGCGTATTCGGCGGAGTTTGGTTGGGATTTTCGAATAAATGTGTCAACTGTCGGGGGATTGACACACGGAGGTGAATTGACATGGACTTTTGAAAAAAAAAAGCTTGTCAAAAGATATCGCTCAGGCGTTGAATCAACCTAAATCCGACACGTTTCGAAAGAAATCCGCTCATATCTGAACTACGTGTGTTTATTTAAGTGTGATTATGCGGTGATTCGTTGTAATCTATGAAATCTACCAAGCGTAACTCGAGTCTTATTTCCGTAATTTACAATGGACGAAGAGCTGATACAACCATCAATGATCGCCCACGGTAACGAGATAACACCTTCGGCCCTCCGTTACAGAAGTGGGACGCAACCGATATGAAAATCGGTGTGAATCAATTAATCGGCTATGACAATATAAAATGGCGCTTACTCATGGAACAGCAAAACCGTAACTGCGGCATTGGTCGAGGCAATGAAAGCGCCGTCTACTAGCAAAGATATCCAGCTACCTGAGTTTAATCCGAATAAGAACAAAGTGGACGCTCGCGCATGGGTTAAGACCGCGGATATATGCATCACAGATCCAGATTTGCAAGGAGCTTCTCATAATGGCTTTGAGTCAGGGACTGAAAGCGGTAGAGCATACCGGTACATACCACCGTTATCATACCGGTACAAAATAGGTACCGAAATCTCAACCTTTATAAAAGATACCTTTATTTAACCGCTTTGCGATTTCGGTACCGAAAAAATACGAAAAGGTGCGCGCGCGGGGGTGAAGAATTTGACCACGTGCCGCGCGCCGCGCGTCCCCCGCTTCCCGTCGGTTCCTGTGTTTGTTAAAACGTAAGGATTTTAAGAAATTCCAAATGCTAATTTTAATCTAAAAATAAGAATATTAAAGAATATAGAATGCCGAAGTGGTGGGATTCATTCAACGGCACATCAAAGTAAAGCCTTATTAGATAAAAATATCGATATAAATAGCGGTACCGAAATAAAATTTCGGTACCGAAATTTTATTTCGGTACCGGTAAACTGAAATATAAAGGTACAGAAATAAAGAGGTACCGAAATGAAGCGGTACCGAAATTATAGGTATTTAAACAATTCGGTACTTTTATTAAAAGGGTAGGCCCATTACCGCTAAATAAAACTACCATTATATTCCGGTTATTCAGTCCCTGCTTTGAGTCGTGCGCTTATAGAACAGGCTTTGCAGGCAGGCAGACCAACTTGAAGCAGTTTCTGGTTAGGAAATATCAAGACTTCTCAATAAAGCAAATCGGTTGTGTGTTTCCGATGTGGTGAGCGGGCACACATATCGACCCAGTTTTCGTCGTTGATCGACGGCGTTGGCAACAGCAGAGTCGGCGGTGGTGTGATCCAACAGCCGGTGTTAGTTGCGCTCTCATTAAAGAAAGTATTGCGCATAGCTTACCGGCTGTGCGTTATAATAAAGTGGTTAATATTTCCTACCGCTATTGGAAATTCGAGTGGTAATAGTAATATTTGCTAATTTTACGTGAGGTTACGATAGATGTACCTACAGTCGACTCTCGATAATTTGACACTCGTTAATTTGAATCTTTTGATAATTTGAACTTTTTTCCCAGTCCCTTGAAAAACACTCGATAAATTGAATAAAATCAATACTAATTGGTCCACTAGGTAATTTGAAGTTAAATCTTGCCCGCCAACATTCAATAATTTGAAGTCCGGGCTTCCGTACCCTCTATAATTTGAAGTGTTTATCATGCACAGACCTATCGATTGTTTACATAAATGAGATAATGAGACAAGAGTCATTTGCAGTTCATATTTCAGTCTTTCTTCAAATGTTAAAGTGAGTGAGAAGTGACGGCTAGGTACCTACTTCTCATCTCTCACCACTATCGAAAATTAATTGGACAATGATAGACTGAAGGCTTAACTCTTATTTTGAACTCTTGGTAATGTGATATTTTTCTTTGTCCCTTGAGTTTCAAATTATTGAAAGTCGACTGTAGTTTACAAATTTTGTTTCACGTTATATGTAGGTATTAGAAGAGTTTTTGCGTTTTGAAAATATTACTCGTGATATTTTGATATAATACTCCTTTGTCATCGTTGCCAACTTTGAATAAGTTAACTATTATATTGAACTAGTGGACCCGGCAGACTTCGTCCTGCCCGGTGACATACCGACATCAGCGCCGCCTACCGAGACCCGGTAGGTTACCTTTACCTACCCGGTAATTGTGTTTTCAATCCATCCAGGAACCCATTGAAATATACACACAAAATTTCATCCAAATTGATTCAGCCGTTTATGAGGAGTTAGGTGACAAACACACGTTCAGAAGAATAATAATATATGTAGGTACGGGTGAGAGAGTTTACCGTATCCACGCGACGGGATGTTTGACAGTTACGAAACCCGTGAAAATTTTATATGGGAAAATGTTTTTACACGCTTTATAATATTAGCTTCACCTGTATGTATGTTTGTAACCGACTTCTTTGAACGCGATTTTGACCCACTTTAAACGGTCAGATTTCATTCAAACTTTGTAGATTTATCGAGGACCGATGACAATACACTAATTTGATAAGATTATTTCATTATTCAATTTGGAAAATAAGATTTTGTGTTCATTTATCAAAAGTCGTCGGTAAGGAAAAACAATAAACATTCAAAATCGCACGGTAACTAACTGTAACTAAGGTAAACAGAATAGATGTCACACACAACTAAAATCTAAGCACAAAACGCACGAATGCGAAGATAAAACAATATTAAAACAAAATAATAATATTATTAATTAGTACTTATTTACTTTAATCCTAATGTACGATTTACAATAAAAAACAAATAAAATAATTTATTAATAATTAATATCTGTTGTATTTTAAGTGACATGATTTTTTTAGTGTTTTATAAATCAACCAAACTAAAAAGTAGAAAATAAATAATAGTTTAAAAAAACTAAAAAACACGCTTTTTATAGAAAACCAAACTAAAAAATAGAAAATAAATTTTAATAAATATAAATTAATAATAGTGTGCATATGAAAAAATGTTTTTTATTTAAAAAAAGCGTGGGGTGATTTTAAGATATTATCGAAATGATAATCCTCTATACACCCATGCACCCCACGTTTTTTTTTTAATAAAATAAATTTTTTTCATATGCACACTATTATTAATTTATATTTATTAAAATTTATTTTCTATTTTTTAGTTTGGTTTTCTATAAAAAGCGTGTTTTTTAGTTTTTTTAAACTATCTATAATATAATAAAACTGTAACAGATCCAATTCTGTACATTGAAGATATTTTGAAATTTTTTATTGGAGGGCACTCTATAATCGATACTGAAGCCAAAACTGCAATTTTTTTCATTTTTGTCTGTCTGTCTGTCTGTCTGTCTGTCTGTCTGTATCTTGGCCGCGCATCACGCCGAAACTACTGAATGGATTCGAATGAAACTTGGTACGATTTGAGTTTATATATAAATATATAGTATAATGTTCCTTTAGTTGTGCCCGGGGAAAGTCAATGCACAAATCCGCAAAAAATCCATGAAAATAACAATTCTTCATTACAACCACCACAACGTAGAACATTTGTTGTGTCAGATGAGTTGGGAAAAGACTTTGGTTATCTATTTAACAACAAATTGCACCAACCGGTATTCAACTTATGTAACCCTAGGGCCCCATATGAGTATATAATTAGAAATATTAAGGAGGACTGCCTAGATAAGCACAGTACGGTTGTTTTGTTGTTAGGTAATAGTTTGCAACTACCTAAAAAGGAAATCTTGAAAAGTTTTGATTACTTAATAAACATACAAAGAAAGTCAGGTTGCAAATTTATACTCTGTGCTTTTCCCTACTCGGACAACTTGACCCCGGCACAAAATAAATATATTTACAAGCTCAACGGGCTTTTGTATAACTTAACTTATGGACATGGAGATTCTTTCCATTTATTCGATACAAATAAGTTTATTAAAAACTTTAAATTGACAAAAGATACTATGTATCTGCCTCTTAGATATAAGAAACAAATAGCTACATTAGTAGCTTACAATATACAAGATACAGCTATTTTTAGCTTGACTGACAGTACATGTTGTACAAATAATAATATTAATATACTTAGTCATAGTACTAATTTAAATATTTTGACATCAAATTCTTTGACTGACATTGGTACATGTTGTACAAATAATATTGATATAATTAGTAGTACTACTAATTCAGGTTTTTTGACATTAGATACAAATAGCTATCATTGTATTGATAGTAGTAATAAAAATTTAAACTGAACAGTAAGACAACAGATAAGCAATGTAAGATCCATCTTGTGCATCAAAATATACAAGGCTTGTCTGGCAAAGAACATGAGGTTGAACTTTTTATTAAAGAATTTAATATTGATATCTTATGCCTCACTGAGCATTGGCTCAATAAATATCAATTAATTTTACACTTACAAAATTATTCATTGTCAAGTGTGTTCTCTAGAAAGACGGCTATACGCGGGGGTTCTTTAATAATTACGCGAAACGATATTAATTACAAAGAACGTAAAGATATTGTTAGTCTTTCTCTTGAACGCATTATTGAGCTGTCTTGTGTTGAGCTGGAGCGATATATTATAGTGTGCGTGTACCGACCTCCCTCAGGTGACTTTGTTCTTTTTGAGGATGTCATGGAGGAAGTTTTAAGGCGAATATGTAGGGCATCAAAAAAAATATTAATTTGTGGAGATTTTAATATTGATATTTTGCTTCCCACTCCTGTTACCGATAGATTACTTAATCTTTTTAAAAGCTTTAATCTAGAGAATATTTTTGTCGAACCTACGCGGATAACTGCAAACTCAGCTACTTGCATTGACAACATTTTCTGTGATTGTAAAATCATTGAAAAATCAATTATCAGCAAACTAAGATCTGATCATTGCGGTCAAATGATATCCATTCCTAACAGCGAACAGAATATAACAAAAGTAATAAATTATAGGCCAATTACCACTAAAAAAGTAAGGCAATTCAAACATACTATTTCGACCACACTATCGACAATTGACCTTACGCAGGGTGGTCCGGATGAACTTTATAGCAAGTTTTTTGATGTAATAAACACTCAGTTTACTTCCATCTTTAAAATTATAGAAAAAACATTGTTTAAAAATCTCAAATTTAGTGACTGGGCAACTGTTGGCATTTATAAAAGTAGAAACAAGTTATTTGACTTGTATGCAGAAAAACAATATAACTATACCCCTGCGTTTATTGAATATGTTAGAAATTATTCCAAATTATTTCGAAATGTTTGCATACAAGCAAAATCTCTTTACATAAAACAGAAAATCATTCACTCTGATAATAAAATAAAAGCAACGTGGGATATCATCAGTAATGAAATGGGGAAACATAAAGTGCATAATAATAAACTGGAATTAAAAATTAATAATCATATTATTGATTCTGATACAGATATTGCAAATACTTTTGAGAAGTTTTTCCAAAATGTTCCAGTTACCACGACTAGTTCCCTAAATTCCTCGCCAACAGAAGCCTATAGTATTTTAAAGGGCAATGTTTCTGAGTGCAATGTATTATTTCGATTTAAATACGTAACCCCATATGATGTTATTAAAACATTTAAGTCTTTACAACACAAAAAAACAGGAGACTTATGGGGAATATCAGTAAAAATAATCCATAATATTATTGACGTTATTGCACCATATCTTGCTGTTATTTTTAACAAATCCATAGACTCGGGATCATTTCCTGACCTAATGAAATGTAGTAAATTAATACCTCTATTTAAATCGGGAAGCAAAAGTGACCCAAATAACTACAGGCCGATCTCGATTCTACCAACTCTCAGCAAGATATTTGAGAAAATGATGCTCAACCAACTGCTTTTGCACTTTAATTTAAATAAATTACTTCACTCTGAGCAGTATGGTTTCACTAAGGGTCGTTCTACAACCGATGCGGCCGCAAGGCTGTTACGGCATATTTTCGATGCATGGGAGAAATCACAGAATGCCATTGGTATTTTCTGTGATTTGTCAAAAGCATTCGATTGCGTTGATCATGAGACTCTCTTACGAAAATTAAGCCACTATGGTATTAAAGAAACTGCACTCAGTCTTATTGCCTCTTATCTCAGTGATCGCATACAGAGAGTATGTATCAATGATGTTAAGTCGTCCGGATCAGCCTCAGTAATGGGTGTTCCCCAAGGCTCTATTCTGGGTCCATTCATGTTTCTGGTTTATATTAATGATTTACCACATTTTGTCAAAAATGCTTGCGATATTGTACTATTTGCTGACGACACGTCTTTGATTTTTAAAGTTGATAGGACTAAGGACAATTTTGACGATGTAAATAATACATTATCTCAAGTTTCACACTGGTTTACTACAAACAATCTACTTTTGAATGCAAAAAAAACCAAGTGTGTCGAGTTTCTATTGCCCAATACAAGGGTTACTAGCAAAAATTTAAAGATAAGTGGTGAGCCATTGAAAACTGAGGACACAACTGTGTTCTTGGGAATAACCCTAGATGCAAAGCTTCAATGGGGCACCCATATAGCAACACTTGCTGGCAAGCTCAGCTCTGCTGCTTACGCTGTTAGGAAGATTCGACAGATAACAGATATAGAAACTGCAAAAATTGTTTATTTTGCATATTTTCATAGTATTATGTCGTATGGACTCATACTATGGGGTAAAGCGGCTGATATTGAAAAAATTTTCGTTTTACAAAAAAGGGCAATTCGCGCAATTTATAATTTAAAACCGCGGGATTCCCTTCGAGAGAAATTTAAAGAAATAGGTATTCTTACGGTAGCTTCTCAATATATCTATAACAATATAATTTTTGTTAGGCAAAACATTCACAGTTACATTAAAAAGTGCGAATTACACGACAGGCAATTAAGAAATAGAAATAGGCTCGTGATTCCTCAGTTACGCCTCAAAAGGGTCCAAAGGTCATTTGTGGGAATGGGCGTAATGTTCTATAATAAAATTCCACAAGCAATCTTAGACTTGCCTTTACACAAGTTTAAGAACTCTATTAAAAATATGCTCATAAAAAAAGCATATTATACAATTGAAGATTATATAAATGATAAAAAAGCATGGAGCAATTTCTCAATGTCTTAAACCGAGTATTTGATTATTGGTGTTCAATTCGATGCTTTGATCATGGGTAGCCTAAGTATGTCACGCTCTCTTTAAACATTTCTGTGGTGGTGTCGTGTGGTGCGGGTTGTTACGTTCCCTCGAATATGGTTGAGCGAAGCAATGGCTGGATCATGCGTCATGCTCGTGAACGGGTGCCACCGTCGGAAATGGGGCTACTTTTGTCTGCCCTTCTTCACATGTGTAGAATTGTAAGCACCATTCCGAACCTGTGGTAGATTCATTTGTCGATTCGTAAACGCTTCCGAAAGTTTATCTGAATAAAATTATGATTACTTATATAAATGATAATAAGGCGTGGATTTGACTCGTTCCAGCAATGCGCGAGACGGCAATTCAATCATGTACTTACCATAAAATTGTTATATTGATATTGTAAATTTGGAAAAGAGCAACCGCCGAGTTTCTTGCTGGTTCTTCTCGGTTGGAACGGCATTCCGAACCAGTGGTAGATTCATCTGACTATTCAAAAGCACTTGTAAAAGTTTATTTGAATAAAAAACTTTTCTATTCTATTCTATTCTATACTCCGAGGTAGGACATAGGATACTTTTTATCCCGAAATTCAGCACGGTTCCCTTGGGAGAGAGGATGAAAGTTAAAACGTGTATTTAGCTGTAATTCATTAACGCGTTGTTCGATTTCACTCATTCTTTTTTTGTTAGAAAGGTAGTACTTTAAGTATTATCCCGTAAATATTTCAAGGTCATAGGTTTTTTATTTTAGAAATGACAGACATTTATTGGGTTCCAATAACTTGGGAACCGGATCTTTGAACATACGGCTTATTTTAAACTGGTGTGCATTTAAATTTATGTTTGTCGGTCTGTCTATTTGTCCCAACTAATCTTCAAAACGGCTGGATCGATTTTAATGGAACTTTCACAGATAGGTGATGTTTTAAGTTAGTTTAGGTACATAAAAGAATTATGGGATCCGATCCGATCCTATATAAAACCTATAAACACGCGAGCGAAGTCGCGGGGGTCAGCTAGTTATTTATTATGTGTACAGATCATGAGGTGTCCTACGGTAACAAACTATAATTAAAAAATTAAAAAAACCCGACTGCCATGCTATAAAACGAACTAAAAAATTAATAAACTACCACCGTACCACTTAGTGTAGTTGTTATTTATTTTGTTTTTCATGATTTGTCACTCCAAACTGTGTGCTTAGTCTAAAGCGGAGCACTCGAAAACGAACTCGAAAACTATTGATCGATTTCAGAGTAAAATAGACCTAAAATGGCTTGTATTAAGGTTTGAGTTCGCCAATACATTCAGCATTCGAACAATGCTGAATGTATTGGTCGTCGTACGAGTAGTAACTACCCACTACTATCCCACTGTATATTGTTTTGTTATCTTGTTTTGTTTGTTATCTTGTTTTGTTGTTTGTCGCCAAGTCGAGCAAAAACAAAAACAAAGGCACTGCCGTACTATCTTTTCTCGAAGCGTTTCAGGCCATTTTCGACCCCCTGTAACTGCGTCGTGGATAAAGCTAGAAGTCTAAATTTTTCAATGCCCAAGGGAACTGAACATAACTAGGTACATACCCAAATTACATTTAATTCGAAACTGTAGTTTAGGAACTATTGCAAGTCAAAGTTCTTTAGTTTGTTTAAAAATATTGCTTTAAAATATTGTTAACTAATTAGATAACAATTTATGATCAAGTTGTTGGGTAGGTTAGGCTCCCATGGACAGGTACTGAATAAATTAAACGGCTTGGTTTAAAACTAAATCTCACAACTTTTTGCGGCAGGACAACTGCGTTGCGAGACTTGCATTTTTTTACGTTATGTTTTTATTGGATATAATATTAAATCTCAAAGGGATTTGGCAGCGTTTTCGAAGATAGCTCCCAGGCGGCTTTACTTTTTCTGACATTTTCAACCGTTAACGTCATATTTCAACCAATTTACACAAAACCTTATCAAATTACACACCTAAACCTTCATCGTGAATACCATTGACTATTGGTAAAAACGGTATGAAAATCTGTTTCGTAGTTTTTGGGTTTACCGCGAACAGATAGACAGCGGCAGCGGATTTTGTTTTATAATAATATTACTTATGTAGTGATTAAATTAATAACTAGAAACTTAGTCATATAATATTTTTACTAAATGAAGAACCAGTTGCTAGATAACCCTTCGACCGTTGAGCTATTGAGATTCTTAAAAACATACAGACAGGAAAACACAGAGCTCTCTTCCACACTTTGATCCCAACGGGCTCAACAATACATGGTGCGGGGAAGAAAGTATTTCTCCCCAGTGGATAGATATCGCGACGATCAAAGACGTTGTCGGAACGCCTGCTATGTTAGTGATCTTCTATCTATCTATCTTCTTCTTCTATACATATAATAAAATCGTAGAATTGCCGTATCTGTACATTGAAGATTTTTGCAAATTAATAACTGTGGGATGTTAGGGATAAGTAATATAGAACGTAAAAAAGCTATTTTTGAAATTTTTGTCTGTTTGTCTGTTTATCTGTTTGTCTGTATGTTTGTGCGCGCATCACGTAAAAACTACTGAATGGATTGGAATGAAACTCGGCATGATTTAAGTTCATACTATGGAGTAACATATAGGATACTTTTTATCCCAAAATTCAGCACGGTTCCCTTGGGAGAGGGGATGAAAGTCAAAATGTGTACTTAGCTGTAATTCGTTAACGGGTGGTCCGATTTCATTCATTCTTTTTTTGTTAGAAAGGAAATACTTTAAAGATTACTGGCTTATCTCTGAAAGGGTGGACCGATTTTGATGGGACTTTCACTGGCGGATGTTTACATTTTGATCTACCTAAACATACGCCACTGAACTTTTAACAGTTTTTAGCAAGGTGTGAGCTCAAAAGAGCTTAGGAAAAACAAAATGATTCTCACGGGATTTTTAATAACCAATATCCACGCGAACGAAGTCGCGGGTGTCCGCTTGTCTGAAAATAAGAGAAGTAGCTCTCCGTAGCTACATACAAAGTTTGATTCATTTGAATAATATATTAACCAATCGACGAAAATTTGTAGACACACCAGAAACTATTAATATCCGTGTATGCGGTTTCTCAGAATATATTAGTTTCTAGAGCACTGAATATAAGCAGGCGTTACTTTGCGGAAATCCATAATATATGATAAAAAGTCAAAATTATTTTGCTATAATCCGCAAAACAATCTACCATACAATCCGTCTTTGTATGGTAGACTCTACAATGCACAACTGCAAAGTCTTTGCAGTTGTCGAGTTTATTTTGGTGGTGGATTTGTGTGGTGTTACATGGTGGTGGTGCTTGGGGTTCGCTTGGTTGCTTGTTTTTCCTGCATATTTAACAGCAGGAGGGCTGACAGGGCATATCACATGCTGCTTGTTTTACCATACAAATCTGATTGTTTTGCGGATTATAGCAAAATTATTTTGACTTTTTATCATAGTTTCTAGAGCATTTCTACGATATTATTTCATTGAGTTTGATTGATTAATTTTCAAATAAGATAATTTAACTTCGTCTGTTCGGATCACCTTTTTTTGACGACCTCCCTGGCGCAGTGGTAAGCGCCGTGGTCTTATTATTCATCTACAAGTTAGCCCTTGACTGCAATCTCACCTGATGGTAAGTGACGATGCAGTCTAAGGTGGAAGCGGGTTAACTTGGAAGAGGTATGGTAGTTTTTATTAAACCCATATAACCCCCGGCACGTAAGTCAAGCGGTGACCTTCGTAGCGTCGTACGAGTGAGCGGGACACAATACGACTGGAGAGCCAATCAGCGCTTACGAGGGATCCGCGAGAGCTAATCAGTGCTTACGAACGATCCCCACGCCCTCCCCGCGACCCCCTCACACCCCGAGATACCGCATTTTCGACTTCTGCGCATTGAAGGTTTACTTATTTGCCGTGACTTGTACCTACCCTTGATCGGTTTCTACGCGGCATCGTACCGGAACGCTAAACTGCTTGGTGGCACAGCGTTTCCGGCAGGCTAAACCAGAGACAATTTAGAAATTATAAAATCCCAAATAGTGCTGCCGGGAATCGAACCCGGGACCTCCCGAAAGGTAGGCCGAAGTTTTAACCACGCTATGTATCCGATATATTATATTTTCCTTGTGATTGTATAATATTGTGTGCGACGAGTGGACTTAAAAATTTGGCCGATAATATTTTTCTATCATCCATACGTTTATTGCAGAAAGGTGACTTCACTTACCTATTCTATAATAAAAATTGATCAATTATAGATCAAGAGTACGATTGTAATAATATTTTTTTTGTATTTACGTCATTTATCATATTTTCTACAGTACCTTGGGAACTAGTACAAATACGCGGTTCTATTGAAAGGACCCATACGCACTACAAGAAATACATTAATAATGTTCGCTTCACGTAGCATTTGCTCTGACAGTTGTTATAAATGGTAATAAATCATGGTAAGTAATAAATCATGTTGATTTCTGAACTTCTTTCAAAGTCAAAGAAATTGTTAGGTACAAGTTACAAAACAACTTGGTAGTTTTGTTTTATTATAACCCAACCTTCGTGTACAGCTGAGCATTGTAGGATAACAAGTATAAATTGAAAATTTAAAAAACCCCCGACATTCGCCATTTTGTGGTGGCGGCCATCTTGGATTTGCATAGTGCTATTCCACTAGTCAAGCCCTTTCATTTGATACCCATATTGAGAGAGTTGTGAAAAAATATGTAATGCGCCATTTTGTAGCGGCGGCCATATTGGATCGATTTTCATCAAACATAGCTAACAACACTCTCGACTAATTCACCTTTCACACAAAAAAACCGCTTTCAAATCGGTTCATCCGTTTGAGCGCTGCAGGGGAACAGACAGCAGACACACACACACACACACACACACACACACACACACACACACACACACACACACACACACACACACACACACACACACACACACACACACACACACACACACACACACACACACACACACACACACACACACACACACACACACACACACACACACACACACACACACACACACACACACACACACACACACACACAGACACAGACACAGACACGTCAAACTTATAACACCCCGTCGTTTTTGCGTCGGGGGTTAAAAACGGTAACTAGCGAATAATATCGATGATGGGTATTGGATGGAAGTTTGTTGAAAATGATAATTATTCTAAAGTGTATTTCGCTTTTTAAAGGGTTAGCAAAGAATTGACATATTATCTATACTAATAAATAAAATTGAAGTGTCTGTCTGTAATATCGAAATAACTACCTCATATTAAGCTCATATGGTTATTTGAACGATACTATAACCGAATCACACGTTTTTAAAATTTTTGTCTGTCTGTCTGTCTGTCTGTCTGTCTGTCTGTCTGTCTGTCTGTCTGTCTGTCTGTCTGTTTGAACGGGCTAATCTTTGGAACGGCTGAACCGATTTTGACGGGACTTTCACATACGAGTAGAGAATTAACCAGGGAGTAACATAGGCTACTTTTTTAACCGACTTTCAAAAAAGGAGGAGTTGTGTTTTTCTACCTATGTACACCGATATCTCCGAGATTTCTGAACCGATTTGCGTAATTATTTTTTTAATCGATAGAAAAACATTGCGACACTGTTCTCCAAAAAATTTGGATTCCAACTCTTCAATCCTGATGCTGTAGGGGATCTGATCCCCAAAACTAATGGGATTTAGGCACTGTCGGTTATTTAAATTGATATTGGGGATACCAATTAAATACTTTATTGTTGAATGACCTCGAGTAGGTACATGTCCAACTCCTCAACCCTGATGCTGTAAGGAATTGCATTCCGAAATCGTAAGGATCCCACGGAATTTTTCCGTTTTGTGGACGGGTTACTACTTACTACAGATAGGCTACTTTTTGTTCTGGAAAATCAAAGTTCCCACGAGATTTTTACAAACCTAAATACACACGGGTGAAGCCGTGGGCATCATCTAGTACAGAATATTTTATTTACTCTTCGGCTTTTAAAAATGTCTTATTTTTGTAAATTAATAAAAAAGTCATTCTAATTCTTGAATTCAACTCATAGGTTTACTCAATTACTCTCTTTATTAATAATTTATATTATAATATTATTTATCAATAAATACTAATAACTAGCAGAGATTATTAAAATTTCTTTGAATACAGTAAACATTTAAACTGAAACACGAATAAATTAGCTAAGCTAAGCCTTTGAACTGAATCTACGAGTGTAGATATTTGTTCAAATTAAACATGAATAAAACTATCCCGAACATAACCTTTGAACTCGGACATATAATTATTATTTTCAAATAGAAATTTCAATGAACGTAATAAACCGCATATAAATAGCGAGTGTAAATATTTATTTCAATTATCAAAGCTTAATATTATAATTATTTAAAGCTCAAAAATATCAAAGGAAAAATTATAGAGCCTATATTTAAATGCTTTCTTACGTTTGATTTAAATTAAAACATATTATATACGATACAGTCGTGTTATCTTTTCATATTAATAGATATTATGTTAAACTCGTATCACTATGATTTTTAGGGTTCTATTAATGTTATTCTGCTGCCTGTCAGTCTGTCTGTCAGTCCGTCTGTATCAGGTTCTCTAGCTCGTATTAGCTAAGCTCGGATTTATCTGACACTAAACTAGTTAGGTATTTGGTTTAGTAAGTACTTATATTATGTCCTCATTAACCGATAGAATGGCAGACATAGGTTTCTTGTCAAAGATCCACATCATCATCACGCCGCGGTCTTGTGCCACTTCTATCCAGCGGCTCCTTGCAACTCTTTTGATGTCGTCAAACTTAACCAAATAAATAAGTAATTTATGTATGCTTTCAACGTACGGAACCATCGATGTTCGAGTTTGATTCGAACTTGGCGGATTTTTTATGTTATTTTAATTTTAAAAATCTAAAATTTTGGCATAATCCAACAGAACCAGAATAGTTTAAGTTTAAAAACTAAAAACCGGCTAAACCCTATACAACTACTATTAAACTGAAAAACTACTAAACGTATTTTTATGTGGTTATAACCAATAGATAGTGTGATTCATGAGGAAGGTTTAGGTGTATAATTCGTTAAGGTTTTGTGTAAATTGGTTGAAATATGATGATAATTGTTAAAAATGTCGGAAAAAATCAAGCTGCCTAGAGCTTTCATCAGCATTGCTGCATAATCCCTTTCAGATTTACAACAAATGCATCTATGGTGCGATAGTAGCGAGTAATTACTGCCCTTATCTATACTAATAAATAAAATTGAAGTGTCTGTCTGTAATATCGAAATAACTACCTCATATTAAGCTCATATGGTTATTTGAACGATACTATAACCGAATCACACGTTTTTAAAATTTTTGTCTGTCTGTCTGTCTGTCTGTCTGTCTGTTTGAACGGGCTAATCTTTGGAACGGCTGAACCGATTTTGACGGGACTTTCACATACAAGTAGAAAATTAACCAGGGAGTAACATAGGCTACTTTTTTAACCGACTTTCAAAAAAGGAGGAGTTGTGTTTTTCTACCTATATACATACACCGATATCTCCGAGATTTCTGAACCGATTTGCGTATTTTTTTTTTAATCGATAGAGAAACATTGCGACACTGTCCTACAAAAAATTTGGATTCCAACTCCTCAATCCTGATGCTGTAGGGGAAATGATCCCCAAAACTAATGGGATTTAGGCACTGTCGGTTATTTAAATTGATATTGGGGATACCAATTAAAGACTTTATTGTTGAATGACCTTGAGTAGGTACATGTCCAACTCCTCAACCCTGATGCTGTAAGGAATTGCATTCCGAAATCGTAAGGATCCCACGGAATTTTTCCGTTTTGTGGACGGGTTACTACTTACTACAGATAGGCTACTTTTTGTTCTGGAAAATGAAAGTTCCCACGAGATTTTTACAAACCTAAATACACACGGGCGAAGCCGTGGGCATCATCTAATTATAAAATAAGTTAGTTAAAAAATGCATAATTATATTTTCAGAATCTGGGTACGTACCTAATGAAACCTTTCATTTAGTACCAAAGTCGAGATTTTTTCTCAATATAACGTTTTGTGATTGTTTTCTGTATTTTTTGTGTATCATATCCGCCATATTGGATTTCGTATGACGTTATATTTTGATAGCCTACACGTAATACATCATTGGCCTACACTATAACCTACACTTGGAAAATCTTAAGCTAAAACCAACCACATCTCATTCTTCATTTAATGAGTAATATTAGCAATTATGAGAAAACAGATGAACAGATGAACAGATGAATTGTTAAGTACCTACCTGCTATTTTATTAATGCTATTAAAAATAATGGATAGATAAAAATAGTGGTAACTATAGGTGATATTAAAAAATAATGGATTTACTTTTTTTTTAAATTGCCGTGGGAACTTTATGCTTTTCCGGGATAAAAAGTAATCTGTGTTCATCTCCAGGATGCGAACAGTCTCTCTGCCGAATTTCCTCGAGATCTTTCAGGTAGGTTTTTAAACGTCCTTGATTTTCCGGGACAAAAAGATTTGTATACGTCACCGGGATGCAAAATTCGTCTAGTGTTCGAAACGTGAAAAGGTAACAGACAGACAGATAGATTACTTTCGCATAGTTCGCATTAGTTGTACGGTTGTAGATTATGAAAACAATCTCCTTTATATTCTTTGGTAGATACCTACCTACGGTCAAGAAGCAACTTTTCGTAAGAATTTTCCAACTTTTCAATTAGTATAAAGTATGAACTTAAAAAGTTATCCTCTGCTCGCTGAGAAATCAAACTTTTCCGTGATTAATCACTCCCATGAACATCTCGGTAAGTTACAGAAAACTTTTCGAACTTAATATCTATCCATTTTTCTATCTATTATAAAAATGAATGTTGGTCTGTATGTCCTTTAAGCACTCCTAAACTATTCGTCCGATTGTGATGAAACTTTGGTGAGTTGTTCTGCATACGCCCGCGAAGGTTCCTGGCCAAAAAAAATCTATATAAAAATGAATGTTTATTCGTTTGCTCCCCATGCGTTCCTAAACCATACTTATGCCGGGTACAGCTAATATAATAAATATTCAAACTCACCATGTAAGGAACCGGCAGCGATTCCCGGGAACAATCACGTCATGCACATCACTATTTAATTGTATTTTTTTTTTTTACTTTTTTAATTCTCGTACACAGCACATCACTATCACGTCCCGGAGCGGGACACGGGACCGGGCGCCGCGACGGCCGCTAAGCTTATGGGCGCCGGGACGCACCCCCCTTCCCCCCCCCTCCAGCGTTGCCCCGCGTCCCGCCATGGCAGGGCACCCATGATAAAATATCCCGATTTTCTCGCAATGCGCAATGCACACTATTAATTTTCTCAATGCCCCATGGTGGAGGATTTTTGAGGTGAGAAATTAATTTAATTAATCTTGAAAGAAGAACTCTGGAGAGCTCTTATAGTACTAGAGTACCTTAGCTTAGGTATTTTGCTATTTTATGCCAGCAAATATTTTTCGCTAATTAAGTACCTTTGTTTTGGTATTTGTATTTGTATGAATAAACTTTGCCAAGAATTTTTTTTGTAGATAGTGAGTTATACATGATGTAATAATTTTTTGTTGGAAAATCATCCTTGTCGGATTGTTGGAATCTTGGATTATGTTACTTTACGGTGATTTTTAACTGCCTCGTTGGTCTAGTGGTTAGCATATTCAACTGCAGATCACGAGGTCCGGGGTTCGATTCCCGGGTCGGGCAAAATAAATTGTTGGATTTTTTTGTTAAGGTATTGTCAGTGCCAGCCCGGAGTTGGTACTTGGCGGTGTTTCACCCCCGTATCTCGTAGAGCACGTTAACACTAGAAAGACGGGCCTTTTGGCCCTTTTTGGAACTCAGGGTTAGATAATTCGAGTAGTGAAGACAGATCATAGAAAAATGATGAAAAATGCACCACTGCTCCTCTTCTGTTTGCAAAATCAAATCAAACAAGGTTTGCGATAATAAGTAGAAAATCATTGCGTGGACAATGCAATCAGTCAAAAATTTTTATTTGTCATATTAGTAAGTAAATGTATAAGTTGGTATTAATAAAAACCTAATTAATGTAAGCAAAATTGAAGCTGAATGTTTTTTTCACTTATTTGTTATAAGTTTTTGGGACATTTACTATATAAAAATATTTATAAAGCAAGGAGTCAAATGACCCCACGCCGTTTTTCTTATTGGTAAGTCGATTTTTCCGTCTTTCTAGTGTTTAAGCAGTCGGTCCCGGTTATTATCACTATCATGTGACAATAGTTGGTAAAGCCTGCCAACCCTCATTGGGTTAGCGTGGCGGGTCTAAGTTCTAAACCCCTCTCTCCTATGAGAGAGGAGGCCTGTGCCCAGCAGTGGGAAGTTACAAGGCTGTAGTAGTAAAAGGTACCTACGGGGTGAGATTTTTACTTTTCAAATTTGAGAAAAAGAAAAAAGAAGCGCGTTAACAAAACGCGCTACTGAAAATTGAATCGCTGTAACAAGTAATTAAAAATAAAAAAAAACCCGACATTCGCCATTTTGTGGTGGCGGCCATCTTGGACCGATTTTCATCGAACTAAGAACACTCCCGACTAAATCACCTTTCAAATAATAAAAAAAAACAAACAAAATCAAACTAACTAAGATGGAGATACGATGCCAGAGACAGACACACACACTCGCACAGACACGTCAAACTTGTACCGTTTTGGCGTCGGGGTTCAAAAAGTCACCGCGGGCGATTACAAATTTTTATTAGATGTACTAATAGATGTACTAATTACAATTTTTCAGGAAAACGGCGTAGAAAAACGCATCAACAAATAAATTCTTACATATTAAACGCATATAAGTATATACTATACCGTCACCGTTTTAACTCACGAGTCTGAATACAAATTAGCTGATATCACACGCTTTGACACACGACCCAGCTATTCTTAGCGAACCGTATCGCGTCCCACTACCCACTTTCATTCACGACATCCCAATTTCATTTTAGACTCCGTGACCTAAAAATACTTACTACTATAGATCGACCAGAATCTCATGAAAAATGGGGAAGTTAAATTTTGTAGTAAGCAACACTAGGTTAACTCGGCTGTCCTAGTGATAAACAAAGTAATTACATTCAGAACACCTTACCTGGGATCGTTTCACGAAACGAAAAATCAAAAACAAAGTAATCAACATCCAATTACTTTGTTTTTGTGTTGTGCTTGTTGTTTACTTGGTTTTTGCATTTATATTCCGGGTTAGTGAGTGCAGTTACTTTGTTTGGGCAATTTAAATTTCAGTAAATGGTTCAAGTTATTTGAATTTCAGGAACACTGTACACTTTTTGAACGTCAATATAATATACCTAAAGTACATGAAAGTGAGGTATTATGGTGATAATTACTACGAAAACTTAAAACTAAAACTACGAGGGTTCCAAACGCGCCCTGGTCTGAGAAGAGCCCATAACAAATTCTGCCGGTTTTTTTTTAAATGTTTAATTACTATATCGTACCGTAGGTATCTATGTCGTTCTAAGCTCGAACATACGACATGTCGCGTACGGTATGTCTTTCATTACATGTCGCGATAGCGAATCGTGTCGTACGGTCATTGAAGACAAGTTCTTTACGTCCCAATTTCGGGCATATTTACGCTGACACGGCGCGAATTAGAATGATTCTCACGTTTTAATTTTGCCCGTTTTTTTTCCCCACGCTTTCCTTTTTAATTAATACTCATTATTTTTTCAGAGTACGCAGACACCTAGGTTAATTGAGGTGCCTGCTGAATAAAATTACTCTAACAACGTCCAGGTGCAGACAAAAGACGTCCGTTGAAGATGAAAAAAAAAAAGAGAAAGTTTTTCAAAAATCCTACAGCACTTTTTCTTTCCTCGTTCCGAAAGCGCGAAAGTTTTTGCATCTGTCCGGTAATGAATCTGATATTAGATATGTAACGTTATTTTGACCATGAAGAACCAGTAAGTATTCGGTAATTTCTCTTTTTAACCCCCGACGCAAAAACGACGGGGTGTTATAAGTTTGAAAGTTGAATAAGTCGAGAGTGTTGTTAGCTATGTTTGATGAAAATCTATCCAAGATGGTCGCCGATACAAAATGGCGGATTATATATTTTTTCACAACTCCTTTAATATGGGTATCAAATAAAAGGGCTTGACTAGTAGAGTAGCACAATTGCAAATCCAAGATGGCTGCCGCCAAAAAATAGCAAATGTCGGGGGTTTTAAAATTTTTAATTTACACTTGTTAAACCAGTAGCTAAGTATCTACTGACACAAAACAGAAAGTGTCTAATTCTGTTGCATACAATCTCTAAACTAAATTAAAGTGACAGTATGACGGTAAACTGCCTCGTTGGTCTAATGGTTAGCATATTCGACTGCAAATCACGAGGTCCCGGGATCGATTCCCTGGTCGGGCAAATAATTGTTAGGGCGTTTGTGCACTTATTCGTTTTCGATTCGTTTTCGATTGGTGTTCGTTTTTTTAATGAACATCATAAAAACGTATACGAAATTCACGAATGACATTTGTGCACTTAATCGTGATTTCACTATACGTTTTAAGCATTTCGTAGATAAAACCGTGTTCATAATGTGTGCTGCATTTAATCGTCGTCAGCTTTTCGCACTTCTCTTATACATTCGTAGGCGATCATCACTTAATGACATGACATGACATCATGAAAAAACTTTTTTTAATTACTATCGAAAGAATGTTGCTACTTTCGATTTCATATTGTGTCATATAAAAAAAGATTCCTCGGCAAGACACACGTTTTAGAGAATGCATAACTCCAGAAAAAATGCTGGCAGTAACACTAAGGTAAGTGATTATGAATATTTCACACGGTACGGTTAGTATCAAAATTATCTAAGCATACGTCATATATTTTGTGAACATCCCAAGTGGATATTACGCTCTTGTAAGAAAACAGTAACAACTAAGTATCAGAAATGATATTTTTTATGAAATGTTCATATTTTGCTGATAGTTTTTGACTACCAACCACAGGTATGGAAATTTTGATTATACTACAATATTTAGGTATTATTTAGGTACTAGTCCAAGATATGTACAAAGACGTCCGTACTAGAGTTAAAAGTGCCGCAGGACTAACGGAGGAATTCACGGTTGAAGTAGGAGTTCATCAGGGCTCTGCCCTCAGCCCGCTTCTTTTCAATCTAGTGATGGATTTCGCTACGAAGCATATTCATGCGCCGCTACCCTGGAACCTATTGTACGTAGATGACATAGTCTTAATCGACAAATCAACGGTCAAATTACAGGCCACACTGACCACATGGATTACAGCCCTTGAGTCTGCGGGTCTTAAAGTTAGTAGAGCAAAGACTGAACATCTGCAATGCCGGTTTGGCGACAACAGCAGCCCAGCAACAATTTATTATCAAGATGGTACCCCTGTGCCAAAAACAGACAGATTTAAATATCTTGGCTCAGTTATCACAGACCAGGGAGACGTCGACGCAGATGTTGCTCACAGAGTGAACGTAGCATGGATGAAGTGGCGTTCACTAACTGGTGTTTTATGCGATGTAAGTATGCCTATCAGAACCAAAGGCAAGGTTTACAGAATGGCGGTGAGACCGGCTATGATGTATGGAGCGGAATGTTGGCCAGTGAAAAAGACACATGTACAAAGGCTTCACACAGCGGAGATGAAGATGTTGAGATGGTCAGGAGGCGTGACGAGACTAGACAAAGTACGAAATGAACATATCCGTGGTAGTTTCAAAGTCGCCCCTATACCAGAAAAGTTAACAGAGTGCCGTCTTAGATGGTATGGGCATGTGATGAGAAGAGATGAGGAACACGTAGTGAAAAAAGCTTTACAATTGCCAGAACGCAGGAGAGGCAGAGGACGACCTCCGACCACGTGGTGGACCAGTATGACAAAACTCTTGTTAGAGAATAAATTGCCTGACCCGACAACCCAGGACAGATCGTCCTGGCGCCGCCTAATTAGGAGAGCCGACCCCACCTAAAGTGGGAATGTGCACAGACGAAGAAGAAGACTACAATATTTAGGTATTTTACTCGAAGTAAAACTAATTTGAATGAAACAAACGATTTATTTTAATGCCAAACTAAGTAGGTATTAATTTTTAATAATAATCAACTGCGTTGAATCATGTTTTGTTGGAATTCAAGAAATGCAAATATGTACCTATGTTTTCCAAATACCTCACAACATCAGGACTCATCTCTGCCCTCTTTCCACACACCATTCCACTCGCGTCCTTATTTTAAAACGATTCGATGTGAAGAATTCACGAATATATAAACACGAAAACGAATCGAAAACGAGTAAGTGCACAAACGCCCATACAGTTATAAGGAAGGCTATGTCGAATCGTGTTTTCACGAAACACGAAAACGAATCGAAAACGAATAAGTGCACAAACGCCCTTAGGTATTGGGTTTTTCTGTCAAGAAATTCTCAGTGCCAGCCTGGAGCTGGTAGCTGGTGGTGTTTCACCCCCGTGCCTCGGAGAGCACGTTAAGCAGTCGGTTGCGGTTATTATGACTATCATGTGACAATAGACGTTAAAGCCCACCATCCCGCATTGGAGCAGTGTTGCGGGTCTGAGCTCTAAAACCCTCTCTCCTATGAGTGAGGAGGCCTGTGCCCAGTTAAAAGGCTGTAGTGGTGGTTGACAGTAATATAATGCTTTCCTTTTTCGTACCAGTATCTATAATAATATAAAGTAGCTTGTCCTGACTGACGCACAGCCAAAACCACTGAAGCTAGAAACTTGAAATTTTCACAGTAGCTTCCTTTTATAACGTAAGCGCACACTAAGATAGGATTATTGCGAATTCCATCCCTAAGGGGGTTAAATAGGGGATAAAAGTTTGTATGAAAGTCCGTCATTTTTCAAGTTATATCCATGAAAATTGGTGTTTAGGTTTTCGGTTAAAACTAAAGAGTTACGAGTTTAAAAAAAATTTGAATAACTACTCCCAAGTGGGTTAAATGGGAGTTGAAAGTTTGTATGAAAGTCCGTCCTTTTTAAAGTTACATCAATGAAAATCGGTTTTTGTATTGTCGGTTAAAAATAAAGAATTACGTGTTTCAGGAATTTTGGAAATTCCATCCCCAAGTGAGATTTGTAAGAATCCAAGCGGACGAAGTCGCTGGCATCTGCTAGTCAGCTTATATAAAAAAACGGAACTAATTCGTTTTCTAACTCAATTCCTGTGTCAGTGATAAAAATCTGCCGGATCCTCCTTTATATTATTTTGATTCAGCGGTGACATCAGAGATCTGCGAGAGAACTGCCTCGATCCGGTTATAGCCAGTAAAACGGGTACGTGGCCTGTGTTTGCTTTGATATTAATAAAACGCCTAGGTGATTCCTAATAAATGGACGAATGCGTAGGTTACATCTTTGTTTTTATGCCAGCTACGCCATATTGTCTGGACTTCGTCTGAGAAGAAATTAAAAAAATTTGGCAAAATAATCGCAATCTAAATATAATGAAATAGGAATAGCAAACAAGCCCTAACTATTTAACGTTGATTTATTTGTATGATCACTTATATACTCTTCGGATTAACGAAAGTATACAAATATTTTTCATATTTGTTATTATTTATTCTTCAATGCTGTTCATATTAACATGCTTTATTTATACAATTTTAATCTTATTTCGATTCATTATTAAGTACACAATAACGCAAATCACAATAACAACCCAAAACTAATAATACTAAATACGAGCAAAAATCTATACCAATAGTGTTACACGCGTTTGCTGACGCTACGGCTGTCGGGGCAGACAGCGAGTGCCTCACTTCTACAAAATTGTAAAACATTTTGAGCGCATGCGGATGTTATAATATATCAAAAAACCTACTAATTAGTCTTTTTAACTCAAGTCATGCGTTAGTGATAAAACCGACGGATCTTCCTTTATATTTGAATTCAGCGGCGACATCAAAGGTCTGCGAGAGAACCGGTTCAATCCAGTAATAGCCAGTAAAACTGGAACGTGTTCTATGTATACCGTGATATTGATACAACCCCTAGGTCAGGGGTTTCATAACCTTTTTCTAGTCATGGACCCCTCTCAAAATTTCAAAGAGCCCTTTCCGAAAAGATGGAAATTCGAGCTTTAGCTTTTATTAGCTTTTATTGATTGGTGCTGCTTATGCTGGATTAGAAGGTCGTATTGTACCCACACAGTATTTATTCATAACATATACCAAATTTTTATATTAGGTAATGCATTTTTTTCTTTTTTTTTCATCTACAAATCTACAAGTTAGTTCTTGACTGCGATCTCGGCTGATATTAATTGACGATGTACTATGTAGTCAAGATGGAAGCGGGCTAACTTGGAAGAAGTAGGTATGGCAGTTTTTATACCCATAGATACCCCTGATTGGTTTCTACGCGATATTGTACCGGAACGCTAAATCGCTTAGTAGCACGACTTTGCCGGTAGGGTGGTAACCACGACTGAAGTCTCCCATAGACCAGACGAGAGACAATTTAGATACCATAAAATCCCAAATTGCCACTGCCGGGAATCGAACCTGGGACCTCCCACTTTAAGACCACAGTGTTCACCACTGCGCCACGGAGGTTGTCGCCATTGACCCCCAATGTTAATTACACGGACCCTTCAGGGGTCCATGGTCCACAGGTTAAGAAACCCTGCCCTAGGTGATATTTGATTGGTGCCTGGTGGGAGAACGCGTGCCGTATGCCTGTGTATTGCTTGTCTACATCTTGGTTTTTGTTACAAAATAAATGTTGGATGAGTCGTCAAATTTTGGCGTATTAAATACGAATATAATATGCAACTACCCTATTTATACGCCATGATTTTATCAGCAGTAATTTTTTTATTAGAACTATTCAAAGTTGTAATGTTTCACATTTTCTTTGAAGTATGGAATATAATGTTTGTTATAAACGTATGGAATGGAATGGAAAGTAATGGAATAAAACAAACAAATAATATTACATGTATTATTTAGTAAACTCGTTCCAGCTATGTAAACGTTAAATATAGGTACTTATTTATCTAAGCGCTCCTTCTTTTATTGTTAGATATTTTTCGACTCTGTATGGAGCGTTCGCAGGCTGACTATAAAAGAAATATCGTTTGACTGAATCTAAATTTCTAGTCATATTTACGGCTGGAAAAACGCCAATTCCCGTTTCGATTCCGACGGCTCGCGTTGGAGGCTTTCTATTGAATAAATCTGTAATATTTTTCGGCATAAGCCTTTTAACATTCACTGGATAGATGTAGGTGAATATTAACTGTGTCCAGTTAATAAAAGAACTATATTTTGTTCATTTACTTGCCCAATTTCTTGTCGGTTTTTCTCGGTAGATTCACTTGATGATCAAAAGCACTTGAAAATAGTTTATTTGAATTAAAAAATCTATTCTTTTTTCTATTTCTATTTCTTTTTCTTTTTCTTTTTCTTTTTCTTTTTCTTTTTCTTTTTCTTTTTCTTTTTCTTTTTCTTTTTCTTTTTCTTTTTCTTTTTCTTTTTCTTTTTCTTTTTCTTTTTCTTTTTCTTTTTCTTTTTCTTTTTCTTTTTCTTTTTCTTTTTCTTTTTTTTCTTTTCTTTTACTATTCTGATGCCTGTGACATCGTCTGCGTATATTTATGGTTTCGGAAATCCCGTGGGAACTATTTGATTTTCCGGGATAAAAAATAGCGTGTGTCCGTTTCCAGAATGCAAGGTATATCTGTGCCAAATTTCGCCAAAATCCGTTTAAACATAATTATGCACAGTCAGAGTGACTTTTGCATTTATTACATTAACATGGAAATCAAGAGTAGGTAGAGATTGTCCGTCGTATGAGAAGGATCTGGGAGCCTATCGTTAATGGAAAGGTTCATGACCCTGAGCAATGAGAAATACGTCGCAAAGAGATAACGTGTTATGAACGTCATGATGAAAATTATGAGCATTTTCCTTACATGTGCGTATCGTGATTACGTCGAAGGAAAACTCTTAAAGCAAAAAAGATATGATGTCACCTTGATTGTGCGTTGGCTGCAAAGTCCGTAACGGACATCAGTTGAAACGAAGAGGTAGGTATGTAGAAAGAGTGAAAAAACTAAATTTTCAGATTAAATCAGTCTTCATATAAACTAAGAATGACCTACAAGGTAAAGGGAATATGGCGGCTTAAACTCGTTTTCAGACAGACATAAATGTTATTAATGTAGGGAAGATGATTTACAAGTTAAACTTTATCTGCGTTCTTAAACAGAAACGAAAATTGTACGAAAACTTCCAAGACTAAACGAAAAAGATAGAGGGAGGATTGTGATGGCTTATCATTTCGTAACGTTGGCACACTGGCCTTTATTAATACTAGTACGCTGGACAGACCGTGGCCATTTTTGGCTATTTTTGACAGACAATGGCCGAGCCATTTTTTGTGCCGCACCTTAAGGACTGTGAACTAAACACATTTCATAGACATACAATAAATAGATTTACTCTGGCTTTACGGACCTGTTTCTGTTTTTTTTTTACTCTGGTTGCGTACAAATAAATTACGCTGATAAGTCTATTTTTATTGTTCTATATCTAAACTAACAAATACATCTATTTATCACTTCATTGTAACTACTTTGTCGTGATCAAAATAGTAAAATTATATTTGTTTTGAAAAATATGACCCTTCAAACATCTCTATTATAGAGCTTCCTAGGAAACTTCGTAAGTAGATAAACTTTAATACAAGCATAAATTTGAAAAACAAACAACGAGAAGGCATACTCTACTTATTATTAATAGGTATATAGAATATGTTTTTAATTCGTTTAAAACTATCGTTTTGCATAAATTACCGTGACACCAAACGTTAGTTTAAGTTGTCAAATTATTGCTCATCTCGCTCTTGAGTATGTACCTAACATACAGGTTCATAGAAATAGCATGCTTTCCACGCACTACTTGGAACTACTAAAGAACTACTTAGTAGAGCACTTCGGCCTGCGTAGTCTATCTTTTCCCGTAGTCTGTAGAAACCTACCGCCCTTGGTAAACTTCTCGGTACGCATATCTATTACCTCAAATACCTATTACCTTAAAAAATCACTTTTCTGAAATATTCAAACAAGTTTTTGCGAGGTCTTCGCTTCTGTAACGGAATCTAGGTTATGATGACTATCATACACGATGACAAGGAACAGTGAACCGAATAATCAAACTGTTTTACAGGTTTTAGTACTTGAACAAGTTATTGTTATGGACCCTAATGCTTATAAAATAAGGCCGCGAAGGCCTTATTTTATAGGCATTAGGTATTTAGAAGCAATTGATCGCCTGATATTCCTTATTTTTAACCGACTTCAAAAAAAGGAGGTTCTGTATTCGACCCGTATGTATGTATGTAAGTATGTATGTAAGTATGTATGTATGTATGTATGTAAGTATGTTCGCGATTATCTCCGGAACTAATGAACCGATTTTGATGATTGTTTCACTATCGTTATCTACATACTTTCAAGAAGGTTTTAATATATAATACATCGAGTTATCATTCTTACGTACGAAGTTATAAGCATAAATGTACACATATGTCACTAATATGTTCTCTGAGATTGCCAGACCTATTGCTGAAGTCTGATATAGCTATTCTGTCCAAAGACTTCATTCTGCTACGCCTACGTAACATTGACCTTTTGCAAAAAGTTTTGGGCCGAAGTCAGTACAGTTGCATATAGAGTGATTCCTTGGAGTTTGTGCACGGTTACGTGTATTTCCATTCTATACAAAGCCAAACCGCAAGGGTGTGAAACTAGTCGCGTATAGATTGTAAATTACGGTCTATCCAAATTATACAAGAGTTGTACGCATACAAACTAATCTTGTATAGATCAGAAGTTAGGTTAGGTTGGGTTAGAACATAATAAAACCACTCACCTATAGTATGACACATAAAATGTATATGTCACAGGATATTAATTAATAATAATTAATAATATATAGGTCATAATCTATTTTACATATTATATTATTATTATTGTTACCTAATATAAAGAAAACAAATCACTAAAAAGCATAAAATAATTTTTTTCAAAGAAAAATGAACCGACTTCAAACGAATCGAACTAAAAAGTTTAAAATAATTTTTTATTCATTTAGATTGACGATTAAACTACCTAACTCAAATGATATATAATTTTTTGAAGTCGGCGCCAAACCACATTCAATTCGTGTAAGTGAAATCAGAATATCCACTTTTGAATGCGAGCGCGTTGAACCTAGTCGCGGAGGGTGAGTCTGGGACCCGGGGGGCACATTTTCGACTTGAAGTGAACTTGAAGTCATTTGGCGCCGACTTCAAAAAATTATATATCATTTGAGTTAGGTAGTTTAATCGTCAATCTAAATGAATAAAAAATTATTTTAAACTTTTTAGTTCGATTCGTTTGAAGTCGGTTCATTTTTCTTTGAAAAAAATTATTGTATACTCAATTGGGCTTGTTAATACGAGTTGTTCGCCCTTTTATTTTATTCATCTACAAGTTAGCCCTTAACTGCGATCTTACCTGATGATAAGTGATGATGCAGTTTATGAAGGAAAAGGGTTAAGCTGGAAGAAATATAGCAGCTTTTAATTAAGTCCACACCTCGGATGGGTTTCTGCGTGGCATTGTATCGGACGCTAGCACTTGGCGGCACGGCTTTGCTCATAGGGTGGTAACCAGTCACGGCTGAAGCCTTTCACCAAATCAACCAGAGACATCTTATAGATTATTGTTAATTCCTAAATTGCCTCAGCCGGGAATCAAACCCTATACTTCCCACTTAAAAGACCACATCGCTCACCACTATATTATATTAATAAGTACCTACATACCAAACGGGCCCCTTTAGTTAATTTATATTTGACAACTAAAACAATAACTACAATATTGGAAGTTTTACTGATTTCTAGTAGAAGTTACCTTAATTTTAGCGTTAGACTATATAGTTTCAATAAAACCAAAGCAAGTTTTGTTTGTTTGTTTACAAAGTAAGCCGAAATCAAAATTCAGCGAGCGCGCCCGCTGAAACCTGTGTGCTTAGTCTAAAGCGGAGCACTCGAAAACGAACTCGAAAACTATTGATCGATTTCAGAGTAAAATAGACCTAAAATGTCTTGTATTAAGGTTTGAGTTCGCCAATACATTCAGCATTGTTCGAATGCTGAATGTATTGGCGAACTCAAACCTTAATCCAAGCCATTTTAGGTCTATTTTACTCTGAAATCGATCAATAGTTTTCGAGTTCGTTTTCGAGTGCTCCGCTTTAGACTAAGCACACTGTTCAAACGCTGAAAGTTACACAATGTAGGGCATACGTGGTCTATCGACTAATTAATTGCCCTAGAAACTCTTCCACTTTACGCGCGGTCATGAAACTTGCGATTTCACATTTATACATGTGTAGCTTTTGCCCGCGGCTTCGCCCGCGTGAATTTCGGTTTTCAACAAATCCCGACGGAATCGTGGATTTCCGGTTCCCGTTCCTGCTCCCTTTTTTAACCTTTATACCTACTTTCAAGGAAGTTTGCTATAGTAATCTACCTATAGCTGTAGATATAGATTTCGGATTTTTCAAAATCCCACGGGAACTGTGGAATTGTGGATTTCTCCAGGATAAAAGTAGCCTATGTTTTAAGTCAGGGCATAATCTTATTTAAAAATTTCAGCCAAATCGGTTCGGCAGTTGTGACGTTATAGAGTAACAAACATCCAAACATCCACACTTTCACATTTATAATATTAGTAGGATAATACCCTGTCGAGGGTAGTTGTATCAATAGAAATAATAATAATGAGAAAATGCAAATTAAAGACGGCTGAGGTAGATACTTAGGCCTAGGCCGCACTGTGAAATTTATTCGCGCGATTTTTTAATAATTTGTGGGCAAAAGCGCGGGGCAAGCAGCTAGTGGCGCCATCTGTTATGCCTATCCGAAACTAATTTTCTAATGTAGAGAGACGTGCGAAGGTCACTTCTCGATGTTTTTCGTAAATAAAATGTAGCCTATGTCACCCGGACCATAGCAACGAATCAATAGACACATCATTCATTAAAATCGGTCTAGTAGTTTAGTCGCTACGGTGTACACACAGAATCTCATACATACATACATACATACATACGCTATTTTAACGGCCCCAGCAGCAATAGGCAACAATAAAACGGCAGCGAGCTTGATACGCGTTTCGGGCGCTACATCACCGCCTAAGTTGCTCCACTAAGGGCTTTGTTGTATTATTCAAACTGGATAGCGTTTACGAATGCGAATAAATGAAAGAATATACATATACCTACTAGGGTGTGCCACGCTCTGAATATTTCACGAGTCTAGCATCCTTTTGTAGTTTGACTATGCAAATAAGAACTATTTCTATACATAGGAAAAAAAATTGATTGTCTGTAAAGTGGGTTTTTCGAACGATTTTACGTGATAACGTCATAAGAAAACATTGCCTCTCTATCGCTAGTTCCGCGCTCTAGCTTGCACGCGGTATGTGACAATGAGTCATGCTTTTTCGTGCGTGCGGCCGGCGTTCATCGATTTATAAGACGTTACCACGTCAAAATGGTTCACCGCATCAACAATTGAAAAACACTAGTTTGGATGTTTAGATGTTTGGATGTTTGTTAAGTACTCAATCACGCCGCAACTACTGAACCGATTTGGCTGAAATTTTGAATGGAGACAGATTATGAAGAAATTAGAATTAAAACATAAGCTACTTTTTATCCTGAAAAATGCATAGTTCCCACGGGGTTTTGAAAAATCTATAGCTAAAGCTATAAGTAGATTACTAAGAGCGAACTTCCTTGATAGTAGGTATAAAGGTTGGAAAAAGTAGCGGGAACGGGAACCGGAAATCCACAATTCCCTCGGGATTTGTTTAAAACCGAAACTCACGCGGGCGAAGCCGCGGTCAGATGCTAGTAATTAATAGATTTTAATTTGTTCCAATAATTATGCTAATTTCATTCTGCACAAAACTTAAACTAACTATAACCCAAAAGTATTGGAGCTTTACGTGTTTTATGTGTGTTATGAAATCTAAAACTACAGCAAAGACACATTGAATATCAGACTATGTGGTTAATTCTGTTGTACACAATCTCTAAACCTAAACTAAAATGACAGGTCTAAATCTATTGCTATCCTTTTCCGCAATGAGCACTGTGAAAGAGATAGGAATAAATTTAGACCTGTCATTTTAGTTTAGGTTTAGAGATTGTGTACAACAGAATCGGCCACACTGTGGCTAATTCTGTTGTACACAAATCTCTAAACTAAACTAAAATGAAGAGTCTAAATCTATTGCTATCCTTTTCCGCAGTGAGCACTGTGAAAGAGATAGAAATAAATTTAGACCTGTCATTTTAGTTTAGGTTTAGAGATTGTGTACAACAGAATCGGCCATACTGTCTAAGTTTTGAACAATTTACAGACATTAACCGTGCGCCGGATAGGGAATTGCCATTTCCTATAACTAAACTCACGCCAAAGTTAGCGACGACAAAATTAATAACTAATAAACCCTCACTTTGTGTGGATAAGTTTCACGATCCACCTTAGTTCTAATTTAAGACGATATGCAACTACAAAGTTTATCTATCTTCTTCTATCCTCCATAATCTATACTAATAAATAAAATTGAAGTGTCTGTCTGTAATATCGAAATAACTGCCTCATATTAAGCTCATATGGTTATTTGAACGATACTATAACCGAATCACACGTTTTTAAAATTTTTGTCTGTCTGTCTGTCTGTCTGTATGTCTGTATGTCTGTCTGTCTGCCTGTCTGTCTATCTGTCTGTTTGAACGGGCTAATCTTTGGAACGGCTGAACCGATTTTGACGGGACTTTCACATACAAGTAGGGAATTAACCAGGGAGTAACATAGGCTACTTTTTTAACCGACTTTCAAAAAAGGAGGAGTTGTGTTTTTCTACCTATGTACACCGATATCTCCGAGATTTCTGAACCGATTTGCGTATTTTTTTTTTAATCGATAGAGAAACATTGCGACACTGTCCTACAAAAAATTTGGATTCCAACTCCTCAATCCTGATGCTGTAGGGGATCTGATCCCCAACACTAATGGGATTTAGGCACTGTCGGTTATTTAAATTGATATTGAGGATACCAATTAAAGACTTTATTGTTGAATGACCTCGAGTAGGTACATGTCCAACTCCTCAACCCTGATGCTGTAAGGAATTGCATTCCGAAATCGTAAGGATCCTACGGAATTTTTCCGTTTTGTGGACGGGTTACTACTTACTACAGATAGGCTACTTTTTGTTCTGGAAAATCAAAGTTCCCACGAGATTTTAACAAACCACACGGGCGAAGCCGTGGGCATCATCTAGTCTATACTAATATTATAAAGCTGAAGAGTTTGTTTGTTTGAACGCGCTAATCTCAGGAACTATTGGATCGTTTTCAAAAATTCTTTCACCATTGGATATGTACGTGATCCCTTAGTGCTATAGGCTATATATTATGTAGGTACCACGGGCGAAGCCGGGGCGGACCGCTAGTAATATAATAAAACTGTAACAGGTGTGAAAAGCTGTGATAGCCTAGTGGTTAGGACGACCGACTTCTAATCGAAGGTCGTGGGTTCGATCCCGGGCATGCACCTCTAACTTTTCGGAGTTATGTGCGTTTTAAGTATTTAAATATCACTTGCTTTAACGGTGAAGGAAAACATCGTGAGGAAACCTGCATGCCTGAGAGTTCTCCATAACGTTCTCAAATGTGTGCGAAGTCTGCCAATCCGCTTGGCCAGCGTGGTAGACTATGGCCAAAACCCTTCTCACTCTGAGAGCAGACCCGTGCTCTGTAGTGAGCTGGTATTGGGTTGATCATGAGGATGATGATGATGTAACAGGTCCAATTTTGTACATTGAAGATATTTTGAAAATTTCTTTTGGAGGGCACTCTATAATCGATACTGAAACCAAAACTGTAATTTTTTTCATTTATGTATGTCTGTCTGTATCTTGGCCGCGCATCACGCCAAAACTACTGAATGGATTTAAATGAAACTTAGCACGATTTGAGTTCATACTCCGAGGTAGGACATAGATACTTTCTATCCCGAATTCCAGCACGGTTCCTGTGGGAGAGGGGATGAAAGTTAAAACGTGTATTTAGCTGTAATTCATTAACGCATAGTTCGATTTAACTCTTTTTTTTAGAAAGGTAATACTTTAAGTATTGTCCCGTAAATATTTCAAGGTCATAGATTTTTTAGTTCAGAAATGACAGACATTTATTAGGTTCAAATAACTTGGGACCCGGGGGGGGGGTGATTACATAAAACTTTGCAGTAGCGATAGCAACGCGACAGCAATAGCAATGCGACAGCGACTACTACGCGATCGTTCGCAAAATGTCACTAGAATTCGTATTACGCAAGCCGATCGCACGTCTATTGCTCGCCTGTCGCAGAATGGACTTTTGCCATCGATACTTTAAAAATTAATAAAATTGCTTGTTAAATGTGTGTATTTAAAAAAAACAGTAAACGTACCTACTCGACAATTACTTACAACAAATCACTAAACTGAATTATTAAGTCTTATTTCAAAGAGATTCAAACAATTTGTCCCAATTTTTTATACTAAACTGGCAGAAGTCGGAACTTGAAAAAAAAAACTTATTTTATTCGTTAAATATAAACAATTTCATTATAATGTTTACTTATTTAAATCCGCTATACATCACCCTACAATTTAAGACCAAGTACCTAAAAATAGTATCGTAATCACGTGAAAGACGACAAAATGTTTCCAGCAAGGTAGAGGCTCAAAACTTTGACAGCGATTTCCCACAAAAGTGGTTTTTTGACTTATTTCGGTTTATTAATAAGCGTGCGATATAATCAACACCAATAGAGTAACGACCCCCGCGCTAGTAATCAGTGTTAGTAGACAGTTATATTCATATTCATACACAATTATTTATTACAATTTATATATTACAATTAAAACAGTATATTAGTATGTACATTTATAATGAGTGTCATGCATTCAAATACAGTGTAGTGTACAATTAATATAATAATTCATTGTTTTTGTTTCATAAAATAAAACAGCATGGAATGCAATATAGGTCTATGTAGGTGAGTAGGTACTTTATAACCATCATACAATAACATTTCTAATTATTATTTGCATTATTAATGGGACCATCAAACAATGACATCAGTATGCTTAGTCTCAGTTTGCACAGCTCAAAAACTTTATTAAATACTACTGATCGAAACACAATAAGTTCAGAGTAAAATGGACCTAAACTAGCTTACTTTAAGTTTGAGTTCGCCGATACATTCAGCATTCGTTTACAGCCAGCGCCTCAATCAGAAACGTTGTAAAATAAATATTCGAAGTATTGAATTACGACTTTAAAATAAGAGTCTTTGGGTTTATTTTGCATTACTTAATACAGTTTTTCGATACGTAGTTATACAGTTCACATCAAACAAGTCGCATGTAGCCGCTGAGATCATATTGTAGTGTGGAAATCCTTATAATACACATATTATGTCCAGCAGTGGAGGTCCATCAATTGGGACCAAATCTATTGGCAAAGTTTCCAGTTACCCAAACACACAAAGTCGGATAAACCCAATTGTTGATTCGAAGTACGCAACATTAATCCCAGGTGCTCAACTAATTTCTTGTCCGACCACCTATCTTACACCAAACTTAAACCAAACTTAATCGTCGTATTAATTTCGACCAGGTATCTTACAAGAAACTTAAACCAAACTTAATCGTTGTATTAATTTGTGGAGTTGCTCTAATTCTTCGTCAACTTAGCACAATACCTTGGCAAGTTTGACGCTGAGCGTCAAATGGGACGAAGTTTTAACAGGAATCAATTTGGCGCGGTCCCGACTGTGGTCGTCGTAAAACGGAATCGGCCGAATTACTCGATTCCCCAGTTTTAACTTTGTATTAATTCACTTCGATTCGCACGCAGAACTTTTGGAGTGTCGTGTGGTGGAAACTCGAACTGAAATCACACTAATATTATAAAGGCTAAAGTTTATGTGTGTGTGTGAACCAATTTGGCTCAAATTTTGAATGGAGATATATTGTGCCCTGACTTAACACATAGGCTACTTTTATCCTGGAAAAATTCACAGTTCCCACGGGATTTTGAAAAAATCGAAATCTTTAGCTACAGCTATAGGTAAATTACTATAGCAAACTTCCTTGAAAGTAAGTATAAAGATTGGAAAAGGGAGCGGGAACGGGAACCGGAAATCCACAATTCCCTTAGGATTTGTGAAAATCAAAATTCAAGCGGGCGAAGCCGCGGGCTTTAAGCGCTAGTTCGGAATATATTTAAAAGGAAAATATTATCTTGAATATACGAAGTTCTGTCCGTACTGAGGAGAATCGGCGGGAGAGTTATTTGACGGCGGGAGTTTTGGTTTGAGGTGAAAGGGGATTAAAGTCAATTAATCGCGGTGGCTCGACGACCTTCAATTGTGACCTCTAAAATACCAATCTTATCTGTTCTCAACAAAGTGTTTTCAATTTTTGTCTTAAGGTCAATCAATTTAGACCCTTAGCCCTCATACGCATTAGCGGACAACCGCGTACGCGGCTGACCGCGCGGCTAGCCTCTTCATAGAATTTCGTCGCGGTTTAGTGCGTACAAAATGAGCGGTTGCATATCTATACTAATATAATAAAGCGGAAGAGTTTGTTTGTTTGAACGCGCTAATCTCAGGAACTACTGGACCGATTTCAAAAATTCTTTCACCGTTGGATATGTACGTGATCCCTGAGTGCTATAGGCTATATATATTATATGTACCACGGGCGAAGCTGGGGCGGACCGCTAGTAAAAATATAAAAGCGGCTGGCCGCGTGGTCAGCCGCGTACGCGGTTGACCGCTAATGCGTATGAGGGCTTATAATCCTTAGGTACATTATAATATGCAAAAGTAACTCTAAGACAGTCTCTTACCTTTTCACTATACATAATATATCCTTTAATTTTAAGACTACTCTGACTGATTTATTACCCGAAGCGCTCTACAGCGAAGATAAAAAACATGTAGCCCACACATACTATGTAGCAACTAGATAGCGCAACTTAAACAAGATTTATATGCTATCCTCCAAGATGGTGGATCAATTAGAAGTTAGGATTGGAGATTAATTGTGTTTAGCCGGTTTTACGAACAACCGTAACGACGTCGCACCAAATTGATTCTTGTTAAAACTTTGCGTCCCATTTACTTACCTAGTTGGTTTGAATTACCATAGGTTCTATAATTCCGTGCACTGTGAAGTAGTGAAAAAGGTAATTAAAATAATTTATTATTTGTTTAGCTGTGATAGCCTAGTGGTTAGGACGACCGACTTCTAATCGGAGGTCGTGGGTTCGATCCCGGGCACGCACCTCTAACTTTTCGGAGCTATGTGCGTTTTAAGTATTTAAATATCACTTGCTTTAACGGTGAAGGAAAACATCGTGAGGAAACCTGCACGCCTGAGAGTTCTCCATAACGTTCTCAAAGGTGTGTGAAGTCTGCCAATCCGCTTGGCCAGCGCGACTATGGCCAAAACCCTTCTCACTCTGAGAGGAGACCCGTGCTCTGCAGTGAGCCGGTAATGGGTTGATCATGATGATGATGATTATTTGTTTTAATAGCGATTTACATACAGCTTATTACGTCGATATGTACATATATATATATCGCGTATAGCATACATACAATATTTTCATGTCATACAATGTACGTAAGTCATTTGTAAGAAAACTTATAAGATTAGGACATATTAGGATACTTATCCCGGAATATCTAACAGTTCCCAATATCCTAAATCCACGCTAACAATGTCGCGAACATCAGGTGTATTACTAAATACTCATATCATAAAACAAAGTCCCCCGCCGCGTACGTCTGTCTGTCTGTTCGCGATAAACTCAAAAACTAAAGTTTTCATCAATAAACAGTGATTCATGACGAAGGTTTATACCAACAGACAAAGTAATTAAAGGTTTAGGTGCATAATTTGCTAAGGTTGTGTGTTTTTAAAAATCCCGTGGGAACTTTTTCGACGATTCAAACGAACGATTCGTCGTACCGTAATGTTAAATATAGCCTTATAACCTTCTGTCAATGCAAAAAGAAAATTAGTATATAGTATAGATAAACACGTTGGCTGGCCCGTTGGCATGGTTGGCAGTGACCCTGCCTTCCGCTCCGGTGTCGCGGGTTCGATTCCCGCCCCGAGTCTGGGTGTATTTATAATATGTATGTATGTATACCTTTATTAAAATATATATGTATTTATATGTAAATATGTCTATCAGTCGGCTGTTACCTATAACACAGGCATTAAGTTGCCTACTTTAGGCACAGACGACCGTGTGTGTATGTACTATGTGTTAGTATTTATATAAAAAAAAAAAAAAAACAACAAGAAACTTCTTCTTTTTTTTATAAAACGACGGTACCTGTATTTCTCTCGGAAAGGTGAATGCGTATTCGTTATCTCCAAATTGCCCTAACCAACCAACGGTACACATATTTGCGATCATTTGAAATATATTCAGTTGGAGGCTGTTGACATCTCGGCGACGTCATTATTTATTTATTTATTTATTTATTTTGGCAACCAAAACAGATTACAATATATTATAATTCTAACCTAAGTCTTAAATTACTATATTTTGATCTTATCGTAACCCTAGAGGGTCGCACAACATGGCTAACATGGTTTCAATCACGCGTAGTTTAGTATTATAATATATATTATGTACACAATATAAATATTTAGCACAACAACTTAAATACATAATATGACTTATATGACTATACTTAGTACAACAGTGGCCTAACAATTAATTACACATGTGAGTAAAATGGGGAAGTCCATGTAACAATATTGGATTACACGAATACCTACTATTTCACTTTATTATTTTACTTATTTTATTAACAAATAACGAGAATCTAGGATCAAAAATGTCTATATCCATTTCGGCAATTTCATTATACGAACGACACATTCTTACAATAGGATTATAATAGGAAGTGTTATTTTTAAAACTTTCAAGAATGAAGGTCTTGTTTGACCTGTGAGTCCTATGGTATTTATAGCGTATATTGATATTTATCTGAGATAGTAAAGTGGGGGAGTCTATATTGGCATGTAGAATTTTATGTAAAGTCAGAAAATCTTGTCTTTTACGGCGAATGTGTAGAGGGGACATATTAAATTTTGTAAGGCGACCAACATAAGATGGAATTTGCCTTGAGAGTCCGCAACGATAAGAGAGTATTTTCAAGAATTTTCTCTGAACACTCTCAATATTATCGGAATGTACAGCGTAACAAGGAGACCAAACTATGGCGCAGTACTCTAGCACCGTTCGTACCAGGGTATTATACAAAAGGAGGAAGCTATGTGGGTTCTTAAATAATTTTGTAGTTCTTGCAATGAAACCCAGATTTTTGAAAGCTTTTTTTGTTATGGCATTGTAATGATCGCGGAAATTAAGCTGATCGTCAAACAGTATACCGAGATCTTTGATGACTAATTTCCTTTCAAGAGACTGATCATGAATTTTATAATCATAAATAATTTTTGAATATTTTTTAGTGAATGATATCACAAAACACTTTTTAATATTAAGGTGCATCTGATTTTGTTTACACCAATCCAATAGAGTAAGTAAATCATTCTGAAGAGGCAAACAATCACTGGGTTCCTTGATCTCTTTAAAGACTTTGAGATCATCTGCATAAAGGAGACATGGAGAAGACAGTTTTTCAACTAGGTCATTAATGAACACCGCAAAGAAGAGTGGACCTAAATGGGAGCCTTGAGGTACCCCAGATCTGATTATAACTGGCTCAGACGTTCGTCCTTTAAGTCTCACTAATTGACTCCTATTAAGCAGATACGATTCTACCCATCTCAGAAGGTTTCCGTGTACTCCATAACAGCGCAGCTTACCTATTAATATCTGATGATTAACTTTATCAAAAGCTTTACTAAAATCTGTATAGATGGAGTCTACTTGACCTCTTTTTGCAAACACTCTGCATAAATAATTTTTGTACTCCAGTAGGTTAGTAGTAGTGGATTTACATTTGAGAAAGCCATGTTGCTGAGCAGCTAAGAATGATTTAAAATGAGTATAAAGGTGTTTATAGACAGAAGCTTCAAATATTTTGGCCATACCAGACAGTATGCTAATAGGTCTGTAATTTTTACAATCCGATTTATTACCTGATTTGTGGATAGGCACTATGTGGGCGATTTTCCAAGCTTTGGGAAATATACCAGTATCTAGAGACTTGTTAAATAAGAGAAATAATGGCAAAGATATTTCAAGAGCGCACTTTTTCAGGAAGAGTGAAGGAATGCCATCCGGACCTGGACCTTTATTGGGATCCAACTTTTTTAATATGTGGAATATTTCTTCTTGCTTTATATATATAGAACTAAATGTGGAGTAAAGCTGACAGTCAGCAATGAAATGAGGACAAACACCTGAACCGATGGTACATTCGAAGACCGAGCTAAAATATTTAGAAAATAGTTCACACGTTTCCTGTATGTCTGCTGTATTCATATCCTCATAATACATATTCTGAGGAAGTTCATTAGAATTTTTCTTACTATTTACATACTTGTAAAAAGGTTTGATGTCATGCTTGAGTGCATTTTCAGTCGCTAACAAGAACGAATTATAAGATTTTGCAGTAAGTTTATTACATCTAGCTCGTAACAAAGAAAATGTGTCATAGTCTCGCGGATTTTTATACTTAATAAAACGACGATGATACTTGTTTTTTTCGGCGAGACATTTCTTTAACGGCCAAGAATACCAAACTGGATATTTATCCTTGTTTATTTGTGATACTGGTGTGTACTCGTCAATTATTTTATTTAAAACATTATAAAACTTTTCAATGCAGGCGTCAATATCTTTAGAGTCAAAAAGTTCATACCAATTAACGTCATTCAATTTACGCCGTACCTCGCTGAAATTACATTTACGAAAGTTTCTTTTAATACGTGATGGCATTTTCATGCATTTTTTATTCACAGTAAGATCTTCCAAAAATATAGAAAGAGGGGGATGATGAGAGTCTATTCTAATAATAGGATCTGCGCGTTCAACAGTAACATTATCTAAGGAGGCTAATACCAGATCAAGTTGTCGGTTATTTTTATTTGGGATACTATTGAACTGCGATAGGTTGCATAATGCTAACATTTCACACAGAAGGGATGATTTATGGTCTTTAGGTGTACTAGGCACAAGAATTTTACTAAACGAGCTCAACGACCAGGAAAGACTGGCAACATTAAAATCACCAATCAGTATATTAATGTCCTTTTCGTCCGAATTAATAATATTCCTATGTGTATTTACATAAAATAACTTTAGATTTTCTCCAGATATGTCGGGTGGTAGGTAGCAAACACATATGTTAATGGTTACATTTGGTAAAAAGATACTAATCCACAGGTCCTCCACTTTACTTTCCCATGTGTTACGACGAGTAACAATAAGATCTTTATTGACTGCTATTAATATACCTCCACCTTCTAATTTACTAATACATGTGCTTTCACGATCTCTTCTGAATACAGTGTATCGTTCATCAAGTAATTCATTATCATAAAAACTAGAATTTAAATTTGTTTCGGTCAAACAGATTAAATCGTAGTTATCATTCAATGTGTTTAAAAAAAGTTCATTTATTTTAGTTCTAATTCTATTGACAATTTGATAGTAAATTAACATTATTGAAACTAGAAAACAGACAAAAGCTTAATATTTAAAGTTATTATAAGTGGTTATAAATATATAATGTTTACAAAATACATAAAGATAATTATTGCGCAATTTTTGTCAAATCACTAATGGATTTTATCAGTATTGCTGGTGATTGGTCGTTTTTGCGAGTATACACCCGATCGTTTCTGACCCACACATACGTGTAACCATGCTCCTTAGCCGCTTTTCTTGTCGCAGCATGAATCGCTTTACATTCGGGCGCTTTACATGAATCGCTTTACATTAGGGCGCGTCTCTCCTGCGAGAGGCAAATGATGAAAATGTATTCTGCCCTCTCACGAAATAAAGTTTGAATAGCAAATTCACGCGCTCTGTATAAGTTTTTTGACCTATAACTCGAAAAATAAAGCTATTCTGCCCTCCTTAAGAGACAAGTATAAATTAAAAAATTAAAAACTCCCGATATTCGCCATTTTGTGGCGGCGGCCATCTTGGATTTGCATAGTGCTATATTCTACTAGTCATGTATGTACCCATATTAAGGTAGTTGTGAAAAAATATGTAACCCGCCATTTTGTAGCGGCGACCATCTTGGATCGATTTTCATCAAACATAGCTAACAACACTCTCGACTAATTCACCTTTCAAACAGAAAACCGCATTCAAATCCGTCCACCCGTTTGAGCGCTACAGGGGAACAGACAGACACACACACACACGCACACACACACACACACACACACACAGACACGTCAAACTTACAACACCCCGTCGTTTTTGCGTCGAGGGTTAAAAAAGCATAAGAGCAGACAACTACTGAGCGAGTTATTGAGATAAATTGAAAAAACTTTGCACATTGATTCAATTGGCGATGATTACCGGTGGCGGGTTAATATAAGCCATTTTAGGTCCATTTTACTCTAAAGTCATTGTGATTCGATCAATAGTATTTAGTAAAGTTTTCGAGCTCTGCAAAGTGAGACTAAGTGCCTGTTTCACCACCTTATGATAAGTGTCAGATAGCCTAAACGTAAGTTTTGTCACTTTCTATTTACGTCGAGTGACAAAGACAAAAGTTGTGAATAAGCTATCCGAGAAGGTTGTGAAACAGGCCCTAAGCATACTAAACCCTTCTCATACTGAGAGGAGGCCCATGCCGTGTAGTGGGCTGGTAATGGGTTGATTATGATAAGTAGTTTTCTAGGTGCAGCTTTATGTAAGTCTACTTGGATTGAAGTTCGTTGACCATTATCAAAAATTTAAAGAAGTTAGGATCGTCTAGGGAACTTTCACAGACAAAACACTCCGTCTAGTTAATTTTATATCTTTCAATTTGAAGCGTAGGTAACTGGCAGACGAGGTGAAAATACTTGTAAAATTGAACGAACGCCGAGCGAGATAAGGTTTTGTGTTTTTATGTCTTTACAACTGTTTTCTTAATTGGCGTACGTATACTGGTACTCTATGAAGGTATGGAGGCTAGACCCGTCCTCTGTGGCTAGACTAGGTAGGTATTTAAATAAAATAATAGGATAAATTTTGCGTTCTTTTTACCCAAATTAATTTTTGTTAACCTTTAAGTACCGACATACTATTTTAGTTACATAAGTACCGACGTGAGGTCTGCCAGACCACCATAGTTTTCCAATCGAAAACTTTTGTGTTTCTTATTATTCTCCTAAAAAAAAATGTTTCTATGTATTGTTAAATATCTACTTATTGTATAAATTAAACAAAATGTAGAAGTTTTCACATTTATTACTAATTATAAGCATTAATATAGAAATCATAGATTCTTCGTTGGAAAAATTAACTTTTATCTTAATAATTCATATGTATCAGTAATACTATTATTTTTTCTTAAAAACATTTTTTTCTTAAAGATTAATAGCTAGATAAATAATAAAAAATAAAAAACCTTAATAATCAACCGTTTTCTCAAAAATCACAAAGTATCAAATTGCAGGAACTATCAAAGTTTAAAAACAGTGTTTGCATAGGCTTACTGCATTGTAGGCACACGTGTTTCGTACAAGTATCGCAGTCTGTTCAGGTGCTGAATTATGGTCACTCTCCAGCAGTAAAATTTGGGTAGATAACCTCAGATTCGGACTCTGAGCTCTCATTTAGCCATTCCACTAAAAGTTCTTGGTGGTCTTTATATTGAAGCAGTGTTTGATATCTTTTCTTACTTATAGGAACACATTTATTTTTATTTATGGCTGACCGTTTCATGCCTGAAGAACCTGGCTAATCCATTGTTATAACTGACTGAAAATAAAAGAGAAAACAATATAATCTGAAAAAAGTTGCATCCAAAAATAGTTACATAAGTACCGACGAGTGGTCTGACAGACCACTCGTGATCTTATAAAAATCAAAACTTACCGAAATCGTACGCGCCAACACTGCCACTCTGCAGGAACGCTGCTGGGCGACTTTCTGAGGGGTAGAGAGAAGCACAGGAGGATACTTTTTCGCTAACATAGGTAATCAGACTTTTCGACCTCTCGAGGTGTCTGTCAGACCACACGTCGGTACTTAAAGGTTAAGTCGTTGACCTGCATTGGTGGAATTCCTGAAAATCTCTCCTTAGTGGATATCTACGTTATACTATGAATAACTTACTTATAGAAAGTCTTGATGCAAAATCTCAAATTTATATACCCAGCGGTTTGAACTGTACGTTGATATAGTATTATTATCACTCAGCGGGCGAGATTGATGGCTACTTGTATGCTCGAAGTATACCTGCAAGATCGAATTAGAATGGGCAAGACCAAATCAGATATCCCTAGGACAACCAGACTAACCGACATAGGTAATAGAGTCGCGAAACTAAAATGGAAATGGTAATGGGCGAAGCATATAGCTCGATGAACCTATAGACTTTGGGATCCCAAGGTGCTCCCTTGGCGAGCACGCTCTGGGAAACGCTAATATATACAATAAAGTGTATTGTTTCAAATTAGTTTAAAGTCCACAATCCGTTGAACCACGTATAGCCCACAACTGTTGATCTTTAAATGTCTCGATACCTCTGTGAGCCACAAGGTATGTATATCTAATAAATAATGGTAAAACCTTACTTAGCCATTTTTAGATTTTGTATATTTTTTAGAAAACCGAAAGTGTTATGGGCAGTTCAAACTACGCAGTCTGCTATGATATACCTATTATAGGAAATATAAACACAACAATATTGCTCAGCATTCATTTGCAACACGCTCACACAAAGCTACTCTATACGTATAGTATCGGCTGCGATTTTATAGACCTTGGATCCAAAATGAAACTCAATAAATTTCAACAAGAAAATCGTTTGCTTATATCAATAAAACTCGCAACAACCCTTGAATATTTTTCATAGACATCACGACGATCGCCTCGGCGCCTGAAAAGAATATTGATTGTGAGGAAACCGTAAAACAACCTATCTCGCACCTCTGCAAGTTCGCGCAGAAAGTTGGAATCCACTCGATTTTATTATGTACACCGAAACACATTGAGTTACACGTTTAAGAGAGGATACAGTGATCTTATCCAACTTGTAATGCACACTCCTCATAATAATAATGTCCTCCCGATGGAATTTCAGCAACAATAGGCAATTTCAACGGAGCTAGCCAACAACGTAGGAGAAATTTTTGTGCACAAGTTTGCTCGCAAACACAGATGCACCCTCTATACCCTCACTCTCATAGTCTAATGGGACGTTGTCCAGATTGAACGATTTCATGCTCTCCGAGGCAAGGAGGTGTAGCATCACCATCATCCTTACACCGGTCTGCTACTGAAGATTTCTTGTAGAAAACGTCAAAAACTTTTTTTGACCCGACCTGGGACCTAACAATCTGCAGATTAAACTAGGTAACCAATCCACAGCTGAAGAAAATAACCTGTGTGCTTAGTCTAAAGCGGAGCACTCGAAAACGGACTCGAAAACTAGCGAGCATTGTTCGAATGCTGAATGTATTGGCGAACTCAAACCTTAATACAAGCCATTTTAGGTCTATTTTACTCTGAAATCGATCAATAGTTTTCGAGTTCGTTTTCGAGTGCTCCGCTTTAGACTAAGCACACTGTAGACTAACGAGGCAGTCAAACGACGCAATACAGGAGCACTCGAAAACGAACTCGAAAACTATTGATCGATTTCAGAGTAAAATAGACCTAAAATGTCTTGTATTAAGGTTTGAGTTCGCCAATACATTCAGCATTGTTCGAATGCTGAATGTATTGGCGAACTCAAACCTTAATACAATCCATTTTAGGTCTATTTTACTCTAAAATCGATCAATAGTTTTCGAGTTCGTTTTCAAGTGCTCCGCTTTAGACTAAGCACACAGGAAATCGAACTCAAGTATTTTCAGGGTGAATTGCGTTCGATGCATTTGCGATTTTTTGTTACTACAGGCAAGCAGCAGGTAGCAGTGGTCCAGTTCTTTGTCAAACCGAAACGTTGCAAACAGCATATCCCCTCTCAAGGGAACGGCTGTGTTGGTTTTTGTTACACACCCAAAAATATCAGATAGAACAAAGGAAGATTCGCCTAAAATATGATCTTGTGAATATTGAAAAACTTGGAATTCGAAACAACATTTGAATATATATTTTCCCTTTCCACCCATTTGCCACGTGTGTTTACATTTTTTTCCTAGAATAACACTCGCGGCTGCCTATTTATGCTATAAACAGTGGGTAGATGTGATTCTCCTCTTACTCATTACGAGTAAGAGGAGAATCACATCTAATGCTCATGTCCCGCTTCACGGTAATCGTTGCTAACTCGACACTCGAAATTATAATTATACGTTACTAGCGGTCCGCCCCGGCTTCGCCCGTGGTACATATATAGCCTATAGCACTAAGGGATCACGTAGGTATATATCCAAAGGTGAAAGAATTTTTGAAATCGGTCCAGTAGTTCCTGAGATTAGCGCGTTCAAACAAACAAACTCTTCCGCTTTATTATATTACTAGCGGGCCCGGCAGATAGACGTCGTCCTGCCCGCTATTAGCGCCACCTACCGGGTCCAATTCTACTTATAAACCTTCCTCTTGAATCACTCTATCTATCTATTTAAAAAAACCGCATCAAAATCCGTTGCGTAGTTTTAAAGATTTAAGCATACATAGGGACATAGGGACGTAGGGATATAGGGACAGAGAAAGCGACTTTGTTTTATACTATGTAGTGATTATACCTGAAACACACGGTCCAGCAAGGTAAGTCCAATTTGAGAGAATGAGGTCATTCGCCGAAACTCTAGGAAGCTACGATGTCTTCTCCTCGAAAATCTCTCAGCACATGAAGTCTAAAAAGTCTTCGAACAGTGCTTGGTGTCAGTGATTTACGGCTCCGAGACATTATTGTCGCTAAGGTGCAGTGTGCTTAGTCTAAATCGGAGCACTCGAAAACGAACTCGAAAACTATTGATCGATTTCAGAGTAAAATAGACCTAAAATGGTTTGTATTAAGGTTTGAGTTCGCCAATACATTCAGCATTCGAACAATGCTGAATGTATTGGCGAACTCAAACCTTAATACAAGCCATTTTAGGTCTATTTTACTCTGAAATCGATCAATAGTTTTCGAGTTCGTTTTCGAGTGCTCCGATTTAGACTAAGCACACTGATCCCATTAGGAGCGAAGCGAAGCGGTTTCGCAACGCTCCTGTCGCTAGACTATGAGAACTTCGCTTCGCTCTGTCGTTCCCAGTATAAACCGTAGTATGAAAAGACGCGGCCACAGGGGCTCCAATGGGGCCTGCGCTTAATTTGGCGGACCATAACCAAGCGGTGTGCGAGGTCTTTCTTTCCGTACACTCTAAAACTGTGGAACCAACTCCCTTCGGTGGTGTTTCCACATACATTATGGGGTTATTCAAGGGGAGGATCAACAAATTCCTCAAAAGCCGGCAACGCATAGTAAGTGGTTCCTCTGGTACTGGAAATGTTCATGGGCGGCGGTAATCACTTAACCGCCTGCTCGTTTGCCCGCAATTTTTATATAAAAAAAAAATATGGTGGTATCTATGAAAGCTCAAACTCACTCAGCGGGCGATGGAGAAAGATATTATTAAGTACTAGCGGTCCGCCCCGGCTTCGCCCGTGGTACATAATATATAGCCTATAGCACTCAGGGATCACGTACATATCCAACAGTGAAAGAATTTTTGAAATCGGTCCAGTAGTTCCTGAGATTAGCGCGTTCAAACAAACAAACTCTTCCGCTTTATTATATTACTAGATGATGCCCACGGCTTCGCCCGTGTGGTTTGTAAAAATCTCGTGGGAACTTTGATTTTCCAGAACAAAAAGTAGCCTATCTGTAGTAGGTAAGTAGTAACCCGTCCACAAAACGGAAAAATTCCGTGGGATCCTTACGATTTCGGAATGCAATTCCTTACAGCATCAGGGTTGAGGAGTTGGACATGTACCTACTCGAGGTCATTCAACAATAAAGTCTTTAATTGGTATCCCCAATATCAATTTAAATAACCGACAGTGCCTAAATCCCATTAGTGTTGGGGATCAGATCCCCTACAGCATCAGGATTGAGGAGTTGGAATCCAAATTGTTTGTAGGACAGTGTCGCAATGTTTCTCTATCGATTAAAAAAAAAATTACGCAAATCGGTTCAGAAATCGCGGAGATATTGGTGTACATAGGTAGAAAAACACAACTCCTCCTTTTTTGAAAGTCGGTTAAAAAAGTAGCCTATGTTACTCCCTGGTTAATTCTCTACTTGTATGTGAAAGTCCCGTCAAAATCGGTTCAGCCGTTCCAAAGATTAGCCCGTTCAAACAGACAGACAGACAGACAGACAGACAGACAGACAGACAGACAGACAGACAGACAAAAATTTTAAAAACGTGTGATTCGGTTATAGTATCGTTCAAATAACCATATGAGCTTAATATCAGGTAGTTATTTCGATATTACAGACAGACACTTCAATTTTATTTATTAGTATAGATAAGTATAGATTATGTTCGGAATTTCTCTACGTGATCAAATCAGAAACGAGGAGATCCGTAGAAGAACCAAAGTCGTCGGGCATACTTCAACGGAATGCAAATCTTTAGTGACTACGGGTAGGGCACATAGTTCTAAGAACTCATAAACGTTAGAGTTCCAAAGTGCTGGAATGGCTACCTTGCACCAAGAAGCTCAGTATTGGCAATTGCAATAAGCCGCAGGATACAAGCGACGCAAAGCTGCGACGTGTGGAAGTCTCTATACACTGAGGACATCTACCGGTCAATTATGAAGATGACGACGATGTTTGTTGACTGCTTAAATGCAATGGAGTATCCGACCAACGCACAGCCTACTACAGCCCCTATGGATTTTCATTAATAAACCCAAAGTCTTAAACTTTATTGAAAATCAACACTTTTTTGATTCCTCTTAACTCTAGTGTATACTGTATCAATGGATAGCTTTTTAAAACAGCTTTTTTTTATCTAAAACGAAATAATTAACTGTTTTTCATTGATAGCAAAAAAGTTTCGACAAAAGTATAATATGCCATTGTAAAAAGAACTCGTTTAAAAAAATTAAATATATATGCCATTGACGACGACGGAATTGTTTCAAAAAACGGAATCAGTTTTATTTTAACGCGATAGCATTCATTAATAAATGGACATGCACAAACCTGTTCACTATTGAGTATAAAAATAAATTAAGCTGCTTTAAATGAAACAAAAAACGAATTTTTCAATCCGTTATTTATCGAAAAAATTACAAGTTTCGTTTAGATTCTGTATTTAATCTAGTAAAACCAAACAGGTTCTGGTTTTATTTACATTACAATAACACCGAATTTAATTTTACACAATACTTTGAAATAATCCAAACGGTATACCAAAATTTTCATAAAATAATTTTGCTAAATAAATTCAACACAATAGGAACGTCGCATGCCACTGAAATTTTATTAACTTTTCATACCTACCTTGGAGAACCTTGAAGAAACGGTATAAAGAGGAGCCCAAAGTCTTTATTCCCGAACAATAGGGCGAGGGTGTAAACCGGGATATGTAAGTAAACCCACAGGACGGGCTAAATCCCGTAATGTCTCTGTAATACAGTCACAAAAAAAAATTGTTCGCGAGTCGTTACGATGGGGACACACTGAAGGAAACTGTTATATTTTATTTATTTTTATTTAATTATTTACATAGAAAAACTTAAATCTATCCTTACAGGTAAACCTAATGCGATAGATAAGTATACATAATACTTATACAACAACATACAATTAACAATAGGTACATATTAAAATGTGTTGTTTCGTTTGGTTGCGTGTTTATCTGTCACATCGTATTGCCAAAACGAGTTCTGTTAAAGGTAAGCAGGTAGGTAGGCGTCTTAGCATTGTCAATATAATGAAGCAATATTTTGCAAGCGTTTTATAAATTAAAATGGTGCCATAGTAAAATTTAATTTACCTAATATACCTACTTAATAACAGTATGTATAATATTATAGACTATGGCCAAAACCCTTCTCATTCTGAGAAGGAGACCCGTGCTCTGTAGTGAGCCGGTAATGGGTTGATCATGATGATGATGATGATGATGATAATATTATAATAACAATGAAGAAGTCATATTTACATTTCAACTAGCCAGAGTTGGCTTTACCCTGTTCTAGGCTTGAATGATAAAATATATAGAAAATTGAAAACATAATATAAATCGTCATAATAGTACATTATGGTATAAGTGTGTAATGTTGGTGATTACCGCTGAGGCGATATTGAGACCCGAGCCGTTAGGTGAGGGTCTTAAGATAGCCGAGGACGGTAATCATCAATACACACGTGTATCATACGACGTTTTTCAACACACTTGCGAAGAAAATAACACTAAAATAGATATTTTTCCTTGGATATTTCAGGTAGTAAACTTTCCATAACTTTAAGGGCTTCACATATATCGGGCAGCGTACAACATAAATCATTTTTTTTCATAATTAGTACTTGTAGATATTTTAATTTTAATTAATAAATAACTGTAATTTCAACAGTGAAAACGAGTTATGAAAATTTTCTCACAATGGCGGGAAAAATTAATCAGTTTTCCTATGCGCGCACACTTAAAAGTGCGATCGGCCATAGACTATATAGAATGAGGTTTGTTTTCTATGGCATTTTGCAATGGCGGGAAAAATTAATCAGTTTTCCTATGCGCGCGCTTCTTAAAATGGCAATCGGCCATAGACTATAGAATGAGGTTTGTTTTATTTGGCTTTTCGCGGATAGCGTATTAGCCACGTACAAAATGGGGAATTTCAAGTTTTCTTTATTACAGAAAAAACAAAAGTTATATTTGAGTGAAAGTTTTATTTATTAAACACGTACAAGTTGAAATTATCTATTTAAATACGAAGTTGCATGAAATGAGCAAGCAAAAGGTATATTAATTTATTTGTACTATTGAATACGACCTTTTTTGTATCGAAACTTTTTTAAGAACAAAGGAACCAACTCAACCAATAAATTAAAAATAAAACTCTATAATTCACTTGTGAATAATAGTAAAACAAAAGTCACAGTTTGAATAATAGGTGTAATTATCTGCCTAATTGCGGTGAACGTAGAGCTACTTTATGAGCAAGTGTGTTGAAAAATATTTTAAGCAATCCACCAAGTACTTTAGAAGATTTAATCGAATACACTGACAAGCTCGGATTGTAATTGAGTTTAATATATTCTTTATCATTTACCCAAAGTTATAACCTTGTCATAACAAAAAATAAACTCTTTCTAAAATATTTCTTCGACCCCGCTGTGTCACCTTGGCTGAGTAAATCTCGTTACATCTTTTATTTGCATTCAACGGCGCGGTGTTTACAAAGTTTTACGTTTTACTGTCAATGTGTACCCTGCTTTATACATATTTACTTTATTGAGTTTGTGATATTCATATTCAATTAATAACTTCATTTAATAACGTTCATTTTAACTTCATTTAATAATACGTTTTGAGATTTTTTTAACTAATTTTGTGATAAAAAATTCAAACTGTAAATCTATATCTATCTATCTATCTATCTAGACATATATTAAAATCGTAGAATTGCCGTATCTGTACATTGAAGATTTTTGCAAAATAATAACTGGGGGATTAAAGGGGATAAATAATAGAACGTAAAAAAGGTATTTTTGAAATTTTTGTCTGTTTGTCTGTTTATCTGTTTGTCTGTATGTTTGTGCGCGCATCACGTAAAAACTACTGAATGGATTCAAATGAAACTCGGCATGATTTAAGTTCATACTATGGAGTAACATAAAGGATACGTACTTTTATCCCGAAATTCAGCACGGTTCCTTTGGGAGAGGGGATGAAAGTCAAAATGTGTACTTAGCTGTAATTCGTTAACGGGTGGTGCGATTTCATTCATTCTTTTTTTGTTAGAAAGGAAATACTTTAAAGATTACTGGCTGATCTCTGAAAGGCTGGACCAATTTTGATGGGAGTTTTACTGGCGGATGTTTACCTAAACATCCGCCAGTGAACTTTTAACAGTTTTTAGCAAGATATGAGCTCAAAGGAGCTTAGGAAAAACAAAATGATTCTCACGGGATTTTTAAAAACCAATATCCACGCGAATGAAGTCGCGGGTGTCCGCTTGTTAAGCATAAAAATTTACTATAATAATAATAACGTCTCCTACAGAATTTTGGCCACCACGGCTTTTGACTGCATCATCACTTACCACCAGGTAAGATCGCAGTCAGGGGATAAAATAGTAACTTGTAGATGAATAGAAAAATAACGAATAGCTATGTAAACATGAATAGCACGAGACATAGGCAAAATGCCTTTGGCGTAATATGAAGCGCGGTGACCTCAAAGGGCTGCCCCCCCGCTCAAAGGGCGGCTGTTGCTTGTAGGCAGTGGAGCACTAACGTCAGCCGTTTACAGCCGTAAAACCTAGCCACTAGTTAATACACCGACTAGGCAATCGACCACACTAATATCATAAAGGCGAAAGTTTGTGTGTGTGTAACTTTGTAACTCCTTAACGCCGCAACTAATGAACCGATTTGGCTGAAATTTTGCATGGAGATAGATTATGCCCTGACTTAAAACATAGGCTACGGGATTTTTATCCTGGAAAATCTACAGTTCCCACGATATTTTGAAAAAAAAAAACCAAATGTATAGCTACAGCTATAGGTAGATTAGTACAGCAAACTTCCTTGAAAGCAGCATACTGGTTGAAAAAGGGAACGGGAACCGAAAATCCACGATTCCCTCGGGATTTGAGAAAAACAGAAATTCACGCGGGCGAAGCCGCGGTCAGAAGCTAGTAATAATATAGGGCTTTCGTAATAAATGATGTGGAATTAAAAGCCTCTAAATAATAAAGTTGAAAAAAATGTCCGACCGAATTTCACTCACGGTGGCCAATCTCAACAGAGTCGGAGACTATCAAACTTCGCAGAAGATTATAATATATATATGTAAAAACCCCCGACATTCGCCATTTTGCGGTGGCGGCCATCTTGGATTTGCATAGTGCTATTCTACTAGCCAAGCCCTTTCATTTGATACCCATGTTGAGGGCGTTGTGATAAAATATTATGTAATCCGCCATTTTGCAGCGGTGGCCATCTTGGATCGATTTTCATCAAACAGCTAACAACACACTCGACTAATTCACCTTTCAAACAAAAAACCGCATTCAAATCCGTTCACCCGTTTAGGCGCTACAGGGGAACAGACAGACACACACACACACACACACAAACACACACACACATACACACACACACACGCGCGCGCGCGCGCACACCCACACACAGAGACACGTCAAACTTATAACATCCCGTTGTTTTTGCGTCGGGGTTTAAAAAATAGCTTATGCTATTTCCTACAATGGGGCAGTCAAACTAACTAAGCCCTGAGACATCTATACCGTGAGGCATGTGTCAGGGATAGTGTAAAATGGATTTGTTACAAAACATCGTTGCTTATTGGTATCGCATCGGATTACTAATATTCCCTTTGAAACACAGACCCTTATCAAGGGCTGGCTTACATGCAAATGCGACAATACAAAGCCCTTGTCATGTAGAAACGTCACAACTGGATTTTTGCGAAGGGCTTGTTTAATTTTTTTTAAGTAAGATTTTGTATATTACAATTAAGTCATAAATTGTATTGATCCAAACAAATAGGAAATAGGCAAAGAGAAACATTACATCCAAAATGCAATTTAAAGTAATTAATTTTCATGATTACTTCAGAGTGCTTAGTCTAAGATCGGAGCACTCGAAAACGAACTCGAAAACTATTGATCGATTTCAGAGTAAAATAGACCTAAAATGGCTTGTATTAAGGTTTGAGTTCGCCAATACATTCAGCATTCGAACACAATGAGCGCCCCAAGCAGAAATGTTGTAAAATACATATTCGAACTATGGAATTACGACTTTAAAATACGAGTATTTGAGTTCATTTTGCTCTGAATTCACTTGTGATTCGATCAATAGTTTTCGAGTTCGTTTTCGAGTGCTCCGATCTTAGACTAAGCACACAGTTTGGTATCAATCGTAAAACGTAAATATTTATAATCCTATCGTAGCAGTCGTAGATCTTTCGAAGCCGTTACGTAGCAAATGTAACCTAACGTAGCATGCGTAGATCTTTCGTAGCATTTCGTAGCAAAAATATTAAAAGGTTCGCGTCTCAATCTAAGCAGTTTGTGGCCATCCCTGAAGCATTATATCCAGCTGTGGACGTATATCTGTTGAGATGAAGATGATAACAGGTCATGCAATTTTTTTTGTAGGCGAGTTAAGAAGTACCTAGCCAGTGGTCCTTTTTTGTGACGATAGATGGAAATGGGCTAACCTAAAAGAAGTAGGGTAGTTGTAAAAACTCTCCGGTCTTCTCATTTGAAACGAATAGTAACATCACTCAGAAGGTCAGTATGCTTAGTCTCACTTTGCAGTGCTCCAAAACTTTATAGTATACTATTGATCGAATCACAATTACTTCAGAGTAAAATGAACCTAAAATAGCCATTATTAAGGTTTGAGTTCGCCAGTACACTCAGCATTCGAAAACAGCCAGCGCACCAAGTAGAAATCGTATTGTTTGAACATGCTAGCAAAAAAAGTAAGCCCTGAAGTACTAATGACGGCTTATCATGCTCATGTGGCCTCTATATTAAAATACGGTATAATATTTTGGGGAAACGGATCTAACATAAAAAGCGTGTTACTGGCCCAAAAAAGATGCGTGAGAGTTTTATGTAGGTTGTTCCAGTGAGATAGTTGCATACCCTACTTTAAAAAACTTCGTATATTAACTGTGCCTTCATTATTACATCTATGACACCGTTTTGTTTGTAGCAACTAATAAATATTTGTTTACAGAATTTAATAACCAAAGACTAAAATACAAATTAAGATTCCCATCACATAAAACCGCTTTTTTCAACAATAGTTTTAACGTTATGGCAGTAAAAATTGTAAACAAACTACCTTTAGAAATAAGAGAACTTGTTAATATAAATAAAATCAAAAGCCTTAAAAAGAAATTATTCGAATATTTAATAAAAATTATTTTTTATAGTGTTGATGAATATCTAAGATGACATTTGTCTCTTTCTCTTTTGTTTGTAATCTACTTTATAATAGAACTATTCAAACTGTAAATCCCTTCAATAACTTCATATTATTTCTCAAATAATGTACCGATAATTTTACTTTTATATTTAATTTTGTATTTAGTACGCTATTGTCAAAGATAAATATATTTGCATGCCAGCTTGGCATGGTACAGCTGGACTAATGTACTATTATGTATTCACACCTGTATGTATACCTGTATCAGCAAATAAATAAAATTGAATTGAATTGAATTGACATGTTGTAAAATTAATATTCGAACTATTGAATTACGACTTTAAAATAAGTGTCTATAAGTTCAATTTGCTCTGAAGACATTGTGTGTCGATTCTCGAATTTCGATCATCGTTGCCACTGTGTAAAAAGTGGGACTAAACATACTGTAATTAACGTTAACGGTATACAAGAGAGCTGAGCAAAGAGCAAAGTTTTCGGGCACATACCTATTCATGGAGCAGTTCCAATGGCCTGATACTTTCGCTCGTAATCATTAAATGGACCGTGAAAGGGCCGCGACTTTTGGCCGACTTTAGGGATTTCGGGATCACGTCTGCATTGAGTGCTCTATAAATTTTCGTGGTGTTGATTTTTACTGCGCAATTTTTCGGGTTCCGTACCCAAAGGGTAAAACAGGACCCTATTACTAAGACTCCGCTGTCCGTCTGTCCGTCCGTCACGAGGCTGTATCTCATGATAGCTAGACAGTTGAAATTTTCACAGATGATGTATTTCTGTTGCCGCTATAACAAGAAATACTAAAAAATAGAATAAAATAAATATTTAAGGGGGCTTCCATACAACAAACGTGATTTTTTTTGCTCGTTTTGGCTCGATATTGATAACGGCAACAGGCAGACGCTTGAAATATTCACAGAATATTTAGTTTAAAAATAAATAATTAAATTAAAATAAAACAAATATTTAAGGGATACCCATACAACAGACATGATTTTTTTGCCGTTTTTATAGATAATGATACGGAACCCTTCGTGCGTGAGTCCGACTTGCACTTGGCCGGTTTTTATTCTTTTTATAAATTAAAACTTTATAATTACGCGTGGGTACGATCCCTTCAAAAATTATGAACAAATCACCAACTTTCCGACAAAGTTGTCATAATTTTGCGTCCCTTAATAAAATTTCGCATTTTGATAGAAGCGCTTATCGCATTAATAAAGGCTATTAAATAATTAACAAAGTCCCATCAGGACGCGTATTCATAGCCGAAGTGTGAAAATACAATTCAAATCTAGTTCAGGAAACTTGGTTATTGCATTGTCAGTATGTCCGTAGCATAATATAAAGTAACGTAAAGCTCATTATCGGTTCACGATCATGAGTTCCCAAGATCGTATAGTAAAAATCCTCTTTAATTATATAATTTCTTTTAATTATTATTATTTCATTCTCTTAATACCATTTTACATTTTATTAGTCTTTCCAAACATTCCCTTTTTTTTACATCTCATGTCTGCACTTCAATTCCCGTCTAATCCTCTCTTTTTTTCGAATTGTCAGATCAATAATCATAAAAATACCTTAAATCAACAAAAGGAGGTCCTATTGCAATACTAAATTCGCAACGAACCTAACAATCGTATTACATTATATTATTATTTATTAAAAAATTATTGGGTTAATTTTACATGAAATTCTGTATAGCAGCCCGTAGTTGGGAAGTTGTCGATGTTAAACCCTCGTTGCTTGGAGTGCACGTAGAATCGTTAGTCTTGCGCCTGATTTTTAATCCCCGACGCAAAACGGCGGGGTGTTATAAGTTTCACGTGTCTGTGTGTGTGTGTGTCTGTCTGTTCCCCTGTGGTGCTCAAACGGGTGGACCGATTCGAATGCGTTTTTTTTTGTTTGAAAGGTGAATTAGTCGAGAATGTTGTTAGCTATGTTTGATGATAATCGGTTCAAGATGGCCGCCGCTATAAAATGGTTTTTGTGAAGTATTCAGTAATTAAACTGGTTTGGTGAAAGTCGTTGAAGTATTATTACAAGCAAAATACCCTCTGAGCTTATACTCGCACATATTTTATTCATTATCATATTATAATATGTATGTATATATACATATTTTTTCACAACTCCCTTAATATGGGTATCAAATGAAAGGGCTTGACTAGTAGAATAGCACTATTGCAAATCCAAGATGGCCGCCGCAACAAAATGGTGAATGTCGGGGGTTTTTTAAATTTTTAATTTATACTTGTGATCTAATCATGTCTGATTTTTGTCCCATCGGACTATGAGAGTGAGGGATTACAAAATACATCTGTGCTTTTTGTACACACTGTTGCACTAAAAATATTTCCTAAGTTCTTGTCTAGTCTTCGTTGAAATTGGCAGCCGTGGCCAAAATTCACTCTGGAGGAACAATACACATAACCTATGCAATCGTCTCAAAATCTTTCGGAGGTTACATGTGATATACTGTGTACACAAAGCATATAATACTCATTCTGACATGGTTCTGATACGGGTATTAAAAACAGGATGTCACTATACATACGACAAAAAAGTTAAACGTTACTACATAAATGGGAAACGGCGTAAATGCATTAGACGCTACTAGCCCACTTTCTACCTACTTTAAACTAATTTTACCTATTCAAGAAATGAAAATAAGTAGTAGTTAATTTGATTTATTCACCCAATTAATGTAATTAAACTAATGAACAAAGTTAAGCAAATTAAATTTTGATTTAGACAGCAAATGGAATATTTAATGAAATTAGCGTTCAATGTTTTAGACTCCATTAAGCTAGCATCAATTCCAATCTGCCTACTTGTGGAATTTGTCAGATATTCTGGATTCCCGTTGGCAGGTTTTCGTGAATTTTCTATAAAATACATTACATAAAATATATGCGAGTAATTAAATAATCGAATAGGAGAACATTTATAGCTGACATTTGCGTGCTGGAATGGCGACCTCGCATCGGAAAGCAGTGTTGGCAGACCTCTTACTAAGTGGACAGATGACATCAAACGCGTCGCAGGAAGCCACTGGATTCAAGTAGCGCAAGATCGAAGCGTGTGGGCAACCCTAACAAGAGACCCTACATATAGAAGGGAAAACCTTGATTTAATACATACTATTTTACTTAAAAAATTAGATTCACTTATTAATTTAATTAAAAAATCCACTTGATCACGATAACCCTTTAATGTGTGTTCGGAGAAGGAAGTTAAAGTAATTAAGGAACTTTAAAACCTCCTAGTAAACCTAAAGTCTACCGGTAAACGATTTTATACTTGGATTAGAAAACTTGATTTAATGTCATGTTAATAACGAATCATAGAGATAATATAGAGTTGGCATACCTACCTTAAAAACGTGCCAAAAATACACTCACACACGCACAATCCGAAGACATAAAATGGCGCGTGTTCATTGTGATGTCTCAAGTTGTGCGTGTGTGAGTGTTCATGTATACATTTTAGGGAGGCCATCTTAAGTCACGAGTCTGCCGCAAACTGTTTTATTATTATGTCAAAAATGTAATGTTGTCTCTTTCACACTTATGAAAATTTTGATAAGCTTGAGCTATTTTCCGATCCACTAATTTCTATAGGACATTATGCCAACTCTATTTATTATTATTATCTCTATGTAACGAATGTAGAGTAAAAAGAGGAAACTTGATATCGATTCTTATTCACTCCACTGATTCCACTGGACGGAACGCGATCATAATACCATTTGTCCGTTCTTCCGTCCGTTCCTTCATTCGTTCATTCATTCGTTCATTAATCCGATTTTGATTTCAGCCTCTCTTATTCTCGTAGATTAGCGGAGGATTTATTACGCGTATTAAGAATATATGAAGTAATCTCCACGTCAAGGACTAGAATGAAACAAATACAATCGGCCAAGTGCGAATCGGGCATCGCTCTATTAGGATTCCGTCTGTATGACCAACTAAATAAAAAAAATTCGTTTGTTTTTGTCACAGCTCACAAACTTATTTATAAAGCGGTGTATTTGTTATTCAAATCAAATCAAATCAAATCAAATAAACTTTATTCAAAATTGGTACACTGTACACTTTTTGAACGTCAATTTAGGTACAGGCAATGGTGATAATTATTTACGGAAACTTAAAACTAAAACTACGAGGGTTCCAAACGCGCCCTGGTCTGAGAAATACATATTTATTACAACATTTATTACGACAATTTAAATACATAATGTTGTTTGAGTACATGATGTACTTACCTACAGAAAATTCAGATTCCTAACTAGTTTACTTTTTGAGAAAGACCTCGTAGCAATAATGATCTAAATCTTAGGTCCCCATTTATCTGGTTTGAAAACAAAAATAATACTGTATATATATATATATATATATATATATATATATATATATATATATATATATATATATATATTATAGTATATACTTACATATCAATGAACTCTAGACTGAACGGACTGACTTATTAAAACAATTTTGTTTTCGGTCTACTTCCATTAAGACATTAAAAAAAACCATTTTCCGATTTCCAATTCAAAGAGTTGAGGCTCCTATATAATCTTTACGCTCGATTTTTACGTACATCATGTATCACGGCGGCAGCTCGTAATCGCATACATCATCGCTTAATTGACAGGCCTTTATTTTTAATTGCATGTACGCCAAAGGGGTAATAATAAAAAATGAGTGAACGAATAAAATCACTTCCAATCCATTTGTTCCTTCTCTTTTATATCTGTAACCCGCATTGGACCGGACGCGATTAAATATTAATTCATTCCTACTGGATGATTTTACGATGATATTTATTATTTAATGATTTTTTCTTTGGTGTTATAAAATTCTCCATTATCGAAATGAAAAAGGAGGATTGAAATTTTAATAACTTGTTTAATTACAATTTTTTATTGTCATTATTTTAATAGCCCGTCTTGTGTGATTAGCTAGAAAGTATCGGTAAAATTGAAAACAAATTGCATGAAAAGCGAAGAGAGAAATATTGACAAGATGGGTGACATCATTTATTATTATAACCCTACCACAAGCACACCCTGACACTCCATACAAGGGAACATATTAGTGACAAAGTGGTTTGTTTACAGTGCATTTGAATCCTTCACTACGCTCAGTGTGCTTAGTCTAAATCGTAGCACTCGAAAATGAACTCGAAAACTATTGATCGATTTCAGAGTAAAATAGACCTAAAATGGCTTGTATTAAGGTTTGAGTTCGCCAATACATTCAGCATTCGAACAATGCTGAATGTATTGGCGAACTCAATCCTTAATTCAAGCCATTTTAGGTCTATTTTACTCTGAAATCGATCAATAGTTTTCGAGTTCGTTTTCGAGTGCTCCGATTTAGACTAAGCACACAGGATTCTGGCTTAGATTCACTCGCTACGCCCGTGATTCTATCATCGAATCCCCTAGTCGGGATTTGAACTCTACACACGCAACAAAAACTAACTTTGGTTCCTTCTAAATAACTAATTCCAATATGACCTCATTAACATCAAACAACACTTAACCTTTAAGTACCGACATACTATTTTAGTTACATAAGTACCGACGTGAGGTCTGCCAGACCACCATAGTTTTCCGATCGAAAACTTTTGTGTTTCTTATTATACTTCTAAAAAAAATGTTTCTATGTATTGTTAAATATCTACTTATTGTATAAGTAAAACAAAATGTAGAAGTTTTCACATTTATTACTGATTATAAGAATTAATATGGCAATCATAGATTCTTCTTTTGAAAAAATTAACTTTTATCTTAATAATTCATAATGTATCATTAATACTATTATTTTTTCTTAAAAACAATTTTTTCTTATAGATTAATAGCTAGATAAATAATAAAAAATAAAACACCTTAATAATCAACCGTTTTCTCAAAAATAACAAGGTATCAAATTGAAGGAACTATAAAAGTTTATAAACAGTATTTGCATAAGCTTACTGCATTGTAGGAACACGTGTTTCATACAAGTATCACAGTCTGTTCAGGTGCTGAATTATGGTCACTCTCCAGCAGTAAAATTTGGGTAGATATCCTCAGATTCGGACTCTGAGCTCTCATTTAGCCATTCCACTAAACGTTCTTGGTGGTATTTATATTGAAGCAGTGTTTGATATCTTTTCTCACACTTTTATTTTTATTTATGGCTGCCCGTTTCATGCCTGAAGAACCTGGCTGATCCATTGTTATAACTGACTGAAAATAAAAGAGAAAACCATATAATCTGAAAAAAGTCGCATCCAAAAAAAGTTACATAAGTACCGACGAGTGGTCTGACAGACCACTCGTGATCTTATAAAAATCAAAACTTACCAAAATCGTACGCGCCGACGCTGCCACTCTGCAGAAACGCTGCTGGGCGACTTCCCGAGGGGTAGAGAGAAGCACAGGAGGATACTTTTTCGCTAACATAGGTAAATAGACTTTTCGACCTCTCTAGGTGTCTGTCAGACCACACGTCGGTACTTAAGGGTTAAAGCAAGCAAGCAAATATTGTTAAGCAATGTGATATTATTACAAAAATCTCGTTTTCAAGTGTAAAAAATGGCGAAAGATAATTGAATACAAAATGTGTGCCCAAAAGCATTTATGAAAAGGAAATACGTTTCCACGCGAACATTCGTGACATTTTTATGATGCGGAAGGAAACCGGTTGATAGATTTATGTTTTCTTTTAAACAATGATGACATTTTGTTCTTCTTTGTGCATCCTTTTTCATCCGACTGCGGCAGAGTAAAGTGTTTGGCATGTGTATAAAATCTGTGTTTAGGATAAGTATACTTAGTTATAATATCGGTTGAATAATCATTTATGATTAATACATAACATTACGAACATTATACTGATATGACAAAAACAAAAATAAACAAAGAAAACGAATACAGAATAAACAACATCTTACAAAAATTCGGTACACAACATAATAAAAGCAAATGTTATACTAATAGAAAACTGACCTATTTGTTTGGGAGCGCATATTTAAGTTTTTTTCATATTTTAAACCACTTTATACCACTTTATATTTTTTTTTTTTAAACCACTAAATACTTAAATGCATCGTTTTATGTTTCTTATACTTAAGTAATATGTTTTATATAAACCTCTCTCAACTCTAAGCCCTCATATGCATTAGCGATCAACCGCGTAAGCGCTTGACCGCACGGCTAGCCGCTTTTATATTTTTATATGCAACCGCTCATTTTGTACGCACTAAACCGCGACGAAATTCTATGAAGGGGTTAGCCGCGCGGTCAGCCGCGTACGCGGTTGACCGCTAATGCGTATGAGGGCTAATTATTTCAGATATTTCGCTTCGCAAACTTCATGGGGAATGACATTTTTGAAAATTTTGATGATGAGTAAAAAATTAAATAATAACCTACTTTAAAATTTGCAAATTAAGCCCTTTCGCTCGACGTCCCACTCGAATAAGTAATCGCATTAAAAAATTTAGCCTCGTAACGAATATAAAAGTTTTTTTATCAAATCCTTCCAAAATTGGGCAAACATTATTGAAAACTAATTTGAATGATATTGTTTTTTAACCGACTTACTAAAAGAAGATTTTCAATTCGACAGTATGTATGTAACATTATTTATTGGAACTGCAAAATATTCAAATGCAAATGTAATATTTTCAATATGCAAAAACATTTCATAGGTGTATGTATGTTTGTATGTCTATATGTGTGTTTGTCTACAGATGTCTCCAAAATTATTAATCGGATTGTGACCATACGTACTTCTTTATTTTCTTACATTTACTTCAAATTAGGAAACAATGTAAGTTGCATCAAAATCGGTCCAGTAGTTTTCAAGATATGGACCGTTATGTGTGTGGTGAGTCGGTTTAACATTCAATCTTTATCACTTATTTCCATTTGTGTACGGGAGTCTGAACCCTAAAATGAAAAAAATAATAATGCTGCAGTGTAGAGAAATTCTCGTACCTACTAAGTAAATTTGTTTTAGTTGATCCTTCATCCTAGTAGGTATAGTGGTTTTTGCGATTATTTTGCGGCGAAATAATTTTAGCCGGGTCGAGTGTTGCCAAGTTTCGAAATAAATGCAAATGCAAGTCGCCGTGACGCGGTGCGGCGACGTAAATAGGATATATTTTCCTATTATTGTGCACTGTAGAGTTTCAGTGTGGAGTTGCCAAAAGGGTTGGTTACATTTAAGCCTAAACTGCTTATTTCACTGTCGTGGCAGTGAATTAGAAGTTCTCACGGTTTATTTTTTATGTTCAATGCACTAGCTCCGGGGAGTTAAAAAAAGTAAAAACAAAAATGCATTGACGCCTGACGGCAGCAAAAGGACTCTCAGGATTGAGTTAAAAATGGACTAGAATTTTTAGACTGGCTATTTTTAACAGACAGACATACACACACACACACACACACACACACACACACTTCAAACTTATAACACCCCGTCGTTTTTTCGTCGGGGGTTAAAAAAGAGAGTAGCGGTAAATATGCCCAATATAGAATTTTGACCCCATCGATGACGGGGGCTAAAGGGTGCCGCTTATGCGTAAAAGCCGTGGCCCCGGAACAACTCGAGCGCTCAATCTAAGCGGGAAGTGTTCGACACGAGGCCAACCCGCGTCAGCTCGAGTTACACGCTCGTCAAACTAATGGGAAAAACGTCGTGCATTATGTCGATCGACGTAACTGACATGGGGGAAAACCCGCCGATAGATGATGTTAGTAAACATAATAATATAACTAGTGGATCCCGCAGACTTCGTCCTGCCCGGTGGTCAGAGGCGGCGGAAGGCGTGGGCGACGTGGGCCCAGGCCCACGGCCTCGCGCTCCGGAGGGCCTCGCGCTCCTTTTTTTTTCATTTTATATAATCTTCTTGTGCGGGCAGAGGGCCTCGCAAAATACATCTTGCCCACATAAAATTTAGGCCTCGCCCCGCCACTACCGGTGGTGACATACCGACATCAGCATCACCTACCGAGACCCGGTAGGCTACCTGTACCTACCCGGTAATTGTGTTTTCGAACCATCCATTAAATGACGATTGATCAGTTATCGACCGGAGATGAAAAATGATTATATTACTAAAATGACTATTAAAAAATAAGGGTTGATCGTAGAAGGGTGAAAATTTAGGATTGTATGTATTTTTGTATGTTGTATCATAAAAAAATAAAAACTAAAAATTTTGTCTAAAAAATAAAAAATAAAAATTTAGGGATGGACTACCCTTAACATTTAGGGGGATGAAAAATAGATGTTGGCTGATTTTTAGACCTACTCAATATGCTCACAAAATTTCATGAGAATCGGTCAAGCCGTTTCGGAGGAGTATGGGAACGAACGACACGAGAATTTTATATATAAGATTATAATAATCACACTAATATTTTACAATTCACGTGGGCGAAAAACCGAAATTCACGCGGGCGAAGCCGTGGGCAAAAGTCAAGGAATATATTTTTATAGAATAAGTAAGTATTCATTTCATGAAAATACTAGTCTAGGCCAGACCTAAACCATTAAAAATACTAATAAGTACTATTAATAATACTTAACTAGAATTTGTACCGCAAGGAACTATTGTCTATGTGCTAGGTAAATCAGGGCATAATCTATCTCCATTCAAAATTTCAGACAAATCAGTTCAGTAGTTGCAACGTTATAGAGTAACAAACATACAAACATCCACACTTTCACAGTAATATTAGTAGGATTAGAATTAATTTATTGAAAAAACTTTTAAGTGGCAAGTAGTAGTTAAGTGGTACCTAGTTAACGTCGATGGCCGCAATTTTTAATAACACTGTCAATTTTGAATAATGACTACAAAATGGAACTCGAAACGAAATATTACTGGCAGCATACTTTTTCGACGGCCCGAATAGATTTCAATATCTATCTCGAGCGCAGCACCGCCGCAGACTACCGACAAAGCCACATACAACCCGGAGGGCGGTGCGGCGCGACGGCAACTATATGACAGACACACGAGGAATTTAGGATTTAATATGCGTCAAATTGCAATGATTATATCGATTTAATATTGCTCGATGTCTCAGAATGATCAAATCAGAAATGAAAAGCCAGGATAACTGACATAGCTCAACGAATACAGAGAGCACACAGTTTGAAGATCCGATATACGTTCGGTTCGCAAGTTGCTGGAAGCAGACAAGGGGTGTTGGCAGACCCCAGTCACTATATGAAACGAGTCGCAAGGAGTTGCTGGATTCAAACGACGCAAGACTGAGGAGTACGGAAGCCCTTACAAGAGACCTTTGTCCAGCAGTGGACGTTTATAGGTTGACGACGAAGAAAAAGCAGTAATCGGTAATCGCCGTTAAATCGTAACATGTGCGTGTGCGTGGCGGTTCTTGACCGTTGAGTTTTTAGACTTTAGGAGGGAATAGAATTAAGACAGAATAGAGTGATCGGAAATATGACACAATTTTTAATTAATACTCGTATCTAATGACGGCCGTTTTGGCCTCAGAAAAAAAAGTAGGTTGTCTGTGGTAAGCTTCAGTACTGGAATTATGACCAGTTTTCCTAGGCGAGTGAAAAATCCGAACACCTTAATATTCTCGGCTCGGGCCACAGTTTTACTAACTGTAATAAAAGATCTAGATCTCGGAACTTGTGAGTAAAATATAGATTTGAATCAAATAACGCCTAGAACCATCCCGATCCTAAACTTTTACGCGTAAACAGTAGAAAATTAGTAAACATGATTGTGAAGTAGAGTAGATATTTCAACTTAAAGATCTTACCCTAATTTCGGCCACGATGACCAATCTCAACTTAGGCGAAAACTAGCCAACTGACCAGGATATATTATAGTGCACTCGTGCATACGTAGCTGCACTCTCTATTCCTTCACTCTCATAGTCCGTTGGGATGCTAATGCGACACGACCGGAAAGTGGTCAAGAGCAGGGCCAACGGCTTTGAGAGGCTCTAACACCGCCAACTTCCAACTCCCGGCTGGCACTGAGAATTTCTTGACAGAAAACCCAATACCTCATAAATTTTTGGCCCGACCCGGGAATCGAACCCAGGACCTCGGGATCCGAAGTCGACCACATTAACCACTAGACCACTGAGGCAGTTGATAAGCAGAGCTAAGATATGTAACGTGTATATTTCATCCCGCGTCACATGAGAGAAATAAATATCTAAACTCGAATATTTGTTTGTTTACCTAATTAATTAACCTTTAAACTGACTTTGACAGTTCGTTGTCAAACGACATTTGTCGAGACGTCAAACTGACATGTCACAGTTAATATATTGTTTCGTACCACAGATCTCGTATTAAATACCCGATCCTGTGAGACATTGAGTATTTCGTTTAAATTTCTTGATATAGAGAGTGTTTTGTAGGAGGCAACTCTATATATACTTAACATCTCAATGTTGTTTTCTTAAAAGACTTCACTTTTCTTCGACTATGGCGTCGCGTACGATATTGTCCGTCGACAATTTTAAATATTTAATGGAAATCCAATGATTTTCACATTGTTGTGTAGCTTATGCTACCAATAAAATTACTTTAAGCCAGATGGCATATTAATTTGTTATAATATGGCGCATTTGCGGTGAGTGACCATAAATTTTATTTACGTCTTAGGCACGCGATGCACCATGCATCTTGCAAATTAAGTACCAAATCACAATGGAACCTTTTTTTGTTACAGCCACTAATATTGGATTTTTTTCCTATCGGATTAACATTAATATTGGATTTACACTAATATTGGATTAACTCTAATATCGGATTATATTCATTAATATTGGATTATATTCTTTTATTATCGGATTCTCTATTATCGGATTCTTTTTCTTATTGGATTAAATTTATCTTTTACTACAATTTTTTTACCCTTTTGGAACGTACCATGATGAATTGAAATGGCGGCGTTCGAAGCTATATGAAGGCGATTTCACCCTAAAATGTGAATCGACGTTTACCTAGTTAATCTTAAGCGATAATTTAAGATAAGCTTAGATTAACGCAATTTTGTGTAATGCTCACCCGATAGCGGGAATATTTCAGTGTAATGCCTCCTGTTTGGCTCACTTTTATATTTTAATATTATACACCGATAGTTCATTTTCTGTAAACCGATCCAGTCGATTGGATACGATGTATCCAATCGCCTAGGTCGTGTTATATTATACCTACCTAAGTTAAGTCACTTGATCTTAATTTTAGGAATTCTAAATTAATATTTTTTTCTTTTTTTTTGCAAAAATATATTTATACAATTCCGTAGTTCTCCAGTAGTTTTTTTTTTGTAAATAAAACCCGAAAACCCACACACAAATTCGCCCCTGGCTTGAGATTAAAAGCCAATGCATTGATAGCTATCCGAATTTAATTTAACCAGGACTCCATTCACCTAATTGGCTGGCGCCCGGTAATTATTTTTGTTTTCTCTAATCTATACTAATAAATAAAATTGAAGTGTCTGTCTGTAATATCGAAATAACTACTTCATATTAAGCTCATATGGTTATTTGAACGGTACCATAACCGAATCACACGTTTTTAAAATTTTTGTCTGTCTGTCTGTCTGTCTGTCTGTCTGTCTGTCTGTCTGTCTGTCTGTCTGTCTGTTTGAACGGGCTAATCTTCGGAACGGCTGAACCGATTTTGACGGGATTTTCACATATAAGTAGAGAATTAACCAGGGAGTAACATAGGCTACTTTTTTAACCGACTTTCAAAAAAGGAGGAGTTGTGTTTTTCTACCTATGTACACCGATATCTCCGAGATTTCTGAACCGATTTGCGTAATTTTTTTTTAATCGTTAGAGAAACATTGCGACACTGTCCTACAAAAAACTTGGATTCCAACTCCTCAATCCTGATGCTGTAGGGGAACTGATCCCCAAAACGAATGGGATTTAGGAACTGTCGGTTATTTAAATTGATATTGGGGGTACCAATTAAAGACTTTATCGTTGAATGAACTCGAGTAGGTACATATTCAACTCCTCAACCCTGATGCTGTAAGGAATTGCATTCCGAAATCGTGGGGATCCCACGGAATTTTTCCGTTTTGGTGACGTGTTACTACAGATAGGCTACTTTTTGTTCTGGAAAATCAAAAGTTCCCACGGGATTTTTAAAAACCTAAATCCACACGGGCGAAGCCGTGGGCATCATCTAGTATTATATATATAAAGCTACTTGAAGTTACGGACTGATCACCTCTCCTGAACAATTTTGTATGGAACTTTTTCACCATACTTTCCATGTGTGTAAAATTCAAAAATTCTAGGTCACCAAAATTATAGAGAGAGCTGAACGTGGAAATCTGACTAGAGTGCCCTAAGGGATCTCGAAAACTATCAGTCGGAGAGGTATTGTCTCGAAACAAAAAATGTTCAAAACCTTGGGCCATTGGGTGAACCGTTAAAAAAAATATGGCCACCGTACAAAAAAAATTTCGTCTCCATACAAAAAATTTCCTAATTTTCAAGAGGCTCTCCAGAACAATTTTGTATGGAATTTTTTTTCCCTTCACTACTTATGTGCGTACAACTTATGGGTCTTCCTTCAGAAAATTATGAAACGTCATGAATGTGGAAAATTTACCAGAGTACCTCATGGATCCTCCAAAACTACCAGTCATACAGACATGGTCCCAAACAAATGTTATTAAAGACCTTGGGCCATTAGGTGAACCGGTAAAAAAAAGATGGCCGCCAAACAAAAAAAAATTATCTCCATACAATTTTTTTGGATTCTTTTCAAGAGGCTCTCCAGAACAATTTTGTATGGAACCTTTTCCCTTAACTATTTATACATGTCGAACTTATGGGTCTTCCTTCAGGAAAATTCTGAAACGTCATGATTGTGGAAATTTTACCTGAGTACATCATGGGTCCTCCAAAACTACCAGTCATAAAGGCATGGTCCCAAACAAATGTTGATTAAGACCTTGGGCCATTGGGTGAACGGGTAAAAAAAAGATGGCCGCCGAACAAAAAATTCTCTCCATACAAATTTATGGGTTCTTTTTAAGAGGCTCTCTTAGACATTTTTGTATGAAACTTTTTCCCCCCAATACACGTATAAGTAAATAGAACTTAAAGATTTTTTTTTTTTACAAAAAATACTAAACGTAGTGAATGAGGAAAAATTACCAGAGTACCCTAACGGCCCTCAAAAACTATCAATCATAGAGGCATGGTCTTGAAACTAAAAATGTTCAAGACCTTAGGCCCTTTGGTGAGCCAGTAAAAAAAAGATAGCTACGGAACAAAAAAATTCGTGTCCATACAAAATTTCTTTTTAATTTTCAAGTGGCTCTCCAGAACATTTTTGTATAGATCTTTTTTTCCACTAAACGCATGCATAGGACTCATTAGTGTCCATTCAGAAAATATACGAAACGTGATACCAATATTTCTTTCTATCTTTCAAGAGACTCTCCAAAATATTCTGGAATTTCTTTATTTTATGAATATTGAAGAGACTACAAGGCCCGCGAGCTGCTTGCAGCTCGCGCACCGAGCGCAACACTAGTATCTCTATATAATTTGTCATTAGGTAGGACATTGGGGGTTCTGGCAGTGGTACAAATAAAACCACACTTATATTTTTTATATATATAAATTATTTATTAACATTATCTTAAAACCTACAAACATTCCATCATATCATCATATCAATTTTATAATACTTTTAAAAAATTTTATTTTTCTATAAAATTTTTCGGTCAAATGTCCGAAAAATTTTAATTTTCATTACATTTGGCTACCCGAAGTTGGGACCTGACTTGACTAGATTTGTTTATATGCAGTAATTTGTTTGTGGTTTTTTCGCATTACTGGAGATTTTTATTCTGTCTTGTTATATTTATTTTAAGGTGTATTGTATCCGTGTAACCTATTTATTGTATGCCTAGATATTAAGATGTTTGTCCTAGCATAGCTAATTTAAGTGTGCTCGCGTAGTTAATAAGCGTTGTTTGTTTTGTGGTTTTTACATACTTTCAGCGATATATTCTGCTCTAAACGGATTATAAACAAAAATGAATGGAAAATGTCACATTATCAACAGTCAGTCATGATGTTAACGTAACTTTCATATCAAGATATTTGGATCATAAAAAAAACTTAAGTATCTCCACGAACTGTAAGTACTTATCTTATAAACATTCTTGTTGTATACAATATCGGCAAAAATGGTTGTTAAATTTAACCAACCCCACTGGTAGACTAGCTAGATGGTCTACTCGTCTGTCACAATATAAATTTAACATCGTCCATAAAAAAGGAAGTAGTCATACAGTCCCTGATGCTTTATCTCGTATAGAAATTTCTGAAATTATATCATGTCCGGAGGATATCCATGATCCATGGTATTCTAAAATTTTTGTAGAATGTCAGAAACATCCTTCTAAATTTAAAACTTTTAAAATAGAAAATGATACCTTGTATAAATATGTTAAGCCTAAATCTATTTTACATCAAAATTTAGCTTGGAAAATTGTTATACCTAAGGAAAATATTTTAGAAACTATCAGTAATAATCATGATAACTTAAATTCGGTTCATTTTGGTATTCATAAGACTTTAGAAAAATTGAAAATGCATTATTTTTGGCCTAGAATGTTTAAGGATGTCAGAGATTATATAAATAGTTGTGATAAGTGCAAAGCGTACAAACACTCTACCTCAGCTCCTTTAGGCTTTATGTCTAACCCTAAATTGGTCGAACGTCCCATGACTATGTTGTCTCTTGATATTATAGGTCCATTGCCCAGATCGTATTCAGGTTATGTTTACATACTAACAGTTGTAGATGTCTTTTCAAAATTTTGCTGGATCTTACCCATGCGCAAAGCAACTACTGGTACCATAATTAACTTATTACAAAAAGAAATTTTCTTGAAATTTGGCGTTCCTAGGATTTGCATATTAGACAATGGAGTTCAGATGACCTCTAGGGCTTTTAAACAATTTGCTAAAGAGTATAACATACCTAAATTATTTTATAATACTTTGTACACCCCACAGAATAACCCCGTAGAACGCTTCAATAAGACTATCGAGACTTGTATTGCATGCTATGTGGAGAACGATCATAGAACCTGGTCTAAATATTTGCCACATATACAGGCAGCTATTAATGGCACTATTAACCTAGTTACCGGATACACACCGAATTTTATAATGTTTGGTAGGGAAGTTTTCCTCGATGGGTCCCTACATAAATTCAATTCCATCTCTGATCCTTCAGAAATAGTAATCGGTAGTCGTTCTGAATATTTGGACGCACTTCGTACTTTAAGTAACATTTTTGATAAAACTGTTAGTAATTTGGTCAAATCGTATAGACGTAATGCCAAATACTACAATATAGGAAGAAAAGTCATTTCTTATTGTGTTGGAGACATAGTTTGGAGGCGCAACTTTGTGCAATCCAATGCTGCTTCGTTCTTTTCAGCTAAATTGGCCCCTCGATTTATTAAATGTAAAGTAATAAAAAAGATTTCGGATAATGTTTATTTATTAAAAGATTTGGTGAAAAATACTACAGGTAGATATCATGTAAAAGACATTCTTAAGATGTAACAATATTAAAACTTAAAATTAATTTTAACCTGAAAAGAACCTAACAGATACCAACATAATAAGGACTCATTGTTTTGTGTAGGTCTTTTGACACTCTTGTCAGTCCTGCCATTATTTTATAGGATGCGGTTATGCACTTGCCCCGCATACCTTTTCTCTTTTGTATATAATATGTGTATGTATCTTTTTTGTGTGTAGGTGTACATACATTTTTTTTTGTAGCTCTTTAAGTGTTCTGTAAGCAGCGGTTTAGCAAATGCTCCGTTTTCCTAGACTCTTAAAGACTCTCTTTTGGTATCAGTTTGCCTTAGTTTGCACAGTATATCCATATTGTAGTAGTTCTTTTAAGTGTACTGTAAGTATCGGTTATGCAAATGCCCCGTTTTCCTAGACTCTTAAAGGCTCATTTTGGTTACAGGTTTGCCTTTGTTTGCACTGTATTACCTTATTTTGTGTACATATGTATAGTTTACTTGTTGTACATATGTATAGTTTTTATAGGACCGCAGTTTAGCATAGGCTCTGTGTTGTTCCTCTTGCTTGTTCCTACTTAGTTAGGCAGGTAATTTTGTATATATGTACAGATCTTTTGTGGAATCATGGTTGGCACATGCTCCATGTATTCTCCTGCTTGTGTCTGTTTAACGGGCAAGTGGATGTAAATATTTTCTTTTGGATGGGTCTTTAGTACTCATATTCAGCCTTGTCTCACCCATGTGGACATGTATGCTAGGTCCTTGCTTAGGCAGGACGTTATTTTGGATGTCGCTCTTTTGTAGTGCATCATTTTGGGTGGTTCGTCAATGCACGGCGAGGGTGCCCAGTGCTTTGTCCAGTTGCATACCATTCCGAAAACCCTTTAGCTAGGTTAGTTCGTCACTGCGCGGCGAAGGTGCCCAGTGCTTTGATCGGTTGCATACTAATCCTAGACTCTTTTTATTTTGGCTTAAGTTGTGTTAGGTTGGTTTATCATTTCACGGCTTAGTGCTTAGTGACTTGGTCAGTTGTATACCAATTCTAATCACACACTTTTAGAAAGTTTTCTTCCCTTCTTCGCTAGATTGGTTCATCATTTCACGGTCTTAGTACTTTGTGGATTGATCAGTTGTATACCATTCTATGCACCGTAGTGTAAGAACTTTGTTTTGGCAGATTGCTTAACAATCTAGCTCAATTATTATCTTATATATTATTTGGAATATTGTTGTTTGGATTTGAACTTTAGTTTTTTTTTTCTGATCAAGCTTCTTCCGACTTTTGTCGTATCGTATTATTAGGAGAAAGAAAAAAAATTCTTTTTTTTCTTTTCCCTAGAAAGGGGAAAATGTAACGTGTATATTTCATCCCGCGTCACATGAGAGAAATAAATATCTAAACTCGAATATTTGTTTGTTTACCTAATTAATTAACCTTTAAACTGACTTTGACAGTTCGTTGTCAAACGACATTTGTCGAGACGTCAAACTGACATGTCACAGTTAATATATTGTTTCGTACCACAGATCTCGTATTAAATACCCGATCCTGTGAGACATTGAGTATTTCGTTTAAATTTCTTGATATAGAGAGTGTTTTGTAGGAGGCAACTCTATATATACTTAACATCTCAATGTTGTTTTCTTAAAAGACTTCACTTTTCTTCGACTATGGCGTCGCGTACGATATTGTCCGTCGACAATTTTAAATATTTAATGGAAATCCAATGATTTTCACATTGTTGTGTAGCTTATGCTACCAATAAAATTACTTTAAGCCAGATGGCATATTAATTTGTTATAATATGGCGCATTTGCGGTGAGTGACCATAAATTTTATTTACGTCTTAGGCACGCGATGCACCATGCATCTTGCAAATTAAGTACCAAATCACAATGGAACCTTTTTTTGTTACAGCCACTAATATTGGATTTTTTTCCTATCGGATTAACATTAATATTGGATTTACACTAATATTGGATTAACTCTAATATCGGATTATATTCATTAATATTGGATTATATTCTTTTATTATCGGATTCTCTATTATCGGATTCTTTTTCTTATTGGATTAAATTTATCTTTTACTACAATTTTTTTACCCTTTTGGAACGTACCATGATGAATTGAAATGGCGGCGTTCGAAGCTATATGAAGGCGATTTCACCCTAAAATGTGAATCGACGTTTACCTAGTTAATCTTAAGCGATAATTTAAGATAAGCTTAGATTAACGCAATTTTGTGTAATGCTCACCCGATAGCGGGAATATTTCAGTGTAATGCCTCCTGTTTGGCTCACTTTTATATTTTAATATTATACACCGATAGTTCATTTTCTGTAAACCGATCCAGTCGATTGGATACGATGTATCCAATCGCCTAGGTCGTGTTATATTATACCTACCTAAGTTATGTCGCTTGATCTTAATTTTAGGAATTCTAAATTAATATTTTTTTCTTTTTTTTGCAAAAATATATTTATACAATTCCGTAGTTCTCCAGTAGTTTTTTTTTTGTAAATAAAACCCGAAAACCCACACACAAATTCGCCCCTGGCTTGAGATTAAAAGCCAATGCATTGATAGCTATCCGAATTTAATTTAACCAGGACTCCATTCACCTAATTGGCTGGCGCCCGGTAATTATTTTTGTTTTCTCTAATATATCTCTATATAATTTGTCATTAGGTAGGACATTGGGGGTTCTGGCAGTGGTACAAATAAAACCACACTTATATTTTTTATATATATAAATTATTTATTAACATTATCTTAAAACCTACAAACATTCCATCATATCATCATATCAATTTTATAATATTTTTATAAATTTTTATTTTTCTATAAAATTTTTCGGTCAAATGTCCGAAAAATTTTAATTTTCATTACAGATATTACAGGATTTTATCAAAATTAAGTTATCAAATAACTCAAAACGAATCTATCTTGATGCAACATTTTTAGAATTTTGCATGAACATGTTTGTATTACATAAACTAAAGGTTCATAAGAAAAAGTCCGGCCAGTTCGTGAAAGTTTGGTTTGCTTATCTAAAACTACCTATAATATAAGGAAGTACGAAAAGAAGAAAGTTTCTTTGCCCCTACTACTTGCTTTAATAATAATTGAGTATAGACTGTCTTCTTCTGTATCAAATAATTGTTTGATTGTGACACCGAGACTGAAATTGGACAGTTCATTTCATCAGGATTTTTGCTCTCATTTTCGAGGGTTCATCGATGAGTAATCGAAAATGAACTGTTTAAACACAAACCGTTCATCGTTCACAGGCACTCTGCTACTGTGTCACTGGTTTCGTGCATCATTCATCGCAAAAATAAACGATGAACAGAGCATTGTCTAATTTGGGCTAAATGGATTTTGTATCTTTCTTTCTTTAACTTTAAGTCCTTAGATAACTCCGCAGACACAGAGCACTGAAGTCACAGAACAGAAAAACAACGAAGCTTTTACATATTTTCACACCTTTCATAAATCTTGTCTCAATAAAGTTATCTGACGATAGCTAGGTACAAAGAAAGAGAATACAACTTCTTTGGACGATAGAGCAAGAAAATTGCTTCTTACGTGCCAATAGAATGTCATCTATTTAGGGATGTCACCAATGCACCTTCAGAACTCTACAGGAATTAATGTATGCATTTAAAACGTAACAAGATTGGACGTACGATCTTAAACAATATAAAATCGCGTTGTGTTATTTTGAAAGTTTTCTTTCTCAATTACTGATTTTGGAAATTCAGAAATTGAAAGAGACATTTATGTCTACAGTTCAGTATGGTTAGTCACTTTTTGAACACCTCGAAAACTTTACTAAATACTACATATCGAAATAATGACCTCAGAGTGAAATAAGTGAAATACGAGTAAGTGTCTTTGGGTTCATTTTGCATTACATGTTACAGTTTCTCGGTAAAGTTTTGGAGGTGCGAAAACTCAGAATAACCATACAGCAGTGGCCGCCTATCGATTAAAACGATGAAAGTGGGTACAACCATGCCACCCAGATATCCAACACATGGTAGGGGTCCAAGATTTCCTTATCTTGAACTTACTAGTACACTCTTGTGTATTTGGCACAGCCTCCTGGCACCGACGCTGTTTTTTCTCAGTGTACATTTTCTCTATCTGGATGTTTGTTCTTTTTTTGTAAATTTTTGCTCTCTCATATTTTCTCTGGACTCATTTGTCCAGCTGTTCAGATAACAATAAAAATGCTGGGTGGCTAAGTTTTTTTATTTTCTAACCGTCTTCAACAAAGGAGGGTTTGTATTCGACCCGTATGTTTGTTTATATATGCGGTATGTTCGCAATTATTTCAAAAACCAATGAACCGATTTTAATGATTTTTTTTAACTATCGTAATCTTATGTAGGTAGATTACGATAGTTAAAAAAATCATTCATCATCATTTTCAGGAAAGTTTTCGTATATGTATATAAACACCATGTTATCATTTTTATCTACGAGTTATATTTAATCATGGAATATCCCACTTATTATTTACTAGTATCTGCCCGCGGCTTCGCGCGCGTGAATTTCGGTTTTGAACAAATCGCGAGGGAATCGTGGATTTACAGACACAGTTCCCGTTCCCGCTCCCTTTTCCAACCTTTAAACCTACTATCAAGGAAGTTTGCTATAGTAATATACCTATAGCTGTAGCTATAGATTTCGGGTTTTTCAAAATCCCGTGGGAACTGTGCATTTTTCCAGGATAAAAAGTAGCCTATGTGTTGCCAATGCATGCAACACAGCAAACTATTGTAATAATGTGTTATGTGAGCGTGAGATACCTAAGAACAGTCAGCGCCCTCTATGGCGTTTTTGGAAGTTTATATCTATTTTACAGGAATAGTTTTCCGGGATAAAAAGTTATGTTTTAAGCCTATGTTTTAAGTCAGAGCATAATCTATCTACGTTCAAAATTTCAGCCAAATCGGTTCAGTAGTTGCGGCGTGATTGAGTAACAAACATCCAAACATCCACACTTTCATTTATAATATTATATAGTATAGTAGGATAAAATATTATAATTTGCCGGTCAATGCCGAAAATATTTGTCAGAAATATTGTTACACAATTAATATCGACGCCATATTGTTGAACCTGGGACTATTTAATTTTTATTGTCCAAGAGAGCATTTCTACTTCATAAGTAGAAGTAAGAAGCATCACGAAATGTACTCGTAATATTTGACGACCTCCCTGACGCATGCCGCGGCGAGCATCGAGCGCTGTGGTCTTATAAGTGGGAGGTCTCGGGCTCGATTCCCGGCAGGGGTAATTTGGGATTTTATAATTTCTATAAATTGTCTCTGGTATAGTCCGCTGGGAGGCTTCAGCCGTGGCTGGTTACCACCCTACCGGCAAAACCCTGCCGCCAAGTGATTTAGCGTTAGAATACGATGCTGTGTAGAAACCGATCAGGGGTATGCGTATCTGTTCCAAGTGAGTCTTACATCTTAGACTGCATCGTCACATACCATCAGGTGAGATTACAGTCAAGAGCTAACTTGTTGTATAAATAAAAAATGGTTGTCTGTAAAGTCGTTTTACGGATGATATTTTTACGTGATAACGTCATAAGAAAACAAAGAGATGCGTCACAAGCCGACAACTTAAATTCAAATTCAAATTCAAAATCATTTATTTCACGTAGGCCAACGTGTGGCTCTTATGACATGTCAAGAATCTACCACCGGTTCGCAATGCTGATTCTGCTGAGAAGAGCCGGCAAGAAACTCAGCAGTTGCTCTTTTCAAAATAAAATTGTTACAAGTAGCTTAACTATCTTGCGGACAGCTGAAGCAAAGCCGAATAGAATAGATATATTTTTTATTCAGATAAAGGCCGATCGTGCCTTCTCTAACGCTTGTTCCGCACTCTCGCTTGCACGTGGTACGTGGCAATGAGTCATGCTTTTTCGTGCGTGTAGCCTGCATTCATCGCTTTGTAAGAAGTTATCGAGTTAAAAGAAAAATATATAAATATAATATGCACATTAAATGTATAATATAGGTATTTAGAAGATGCTCGATAGGATTTTTTCTACGAAACTCGCAGAGATACGCCTGGCATTCAAACCAGCGATCTATTGGCACTTAACATAGATCGCTCCGTTTGTTCCGGGCCGCCATTTTGTTACAGGAATTACAGGATCTTTTCATTAAATAATTAATAGTTCTTTTTGTTTACGAGTACATTCTACTAATTACGTTAGCGGCAGCTTAGAGGGTCGGAGAGAAAAGAAACGAAGGCTCTTGTGTATACCTACTATATTTCATTCTTCTAATTGAATATTATCTTATACTGTGTCAATGTGAGACCGCGCAACTCATTCACAATCTCGTAGGAGATCCGGTATTAGAAATATGATGTGCCTATGATGTTTAACAATAAAAAAAAATAGTACATTTTTTCTATCAACTTTCCTCATCTGTTATTACTCGAATAACACCGGATTCAGCTAGGCAAAGTATGTGCAATGTATCAATCTATACATTATATTCTAGCATATAATATTATTCAGTATTAAATATCAGTATTAAATAACAGATGTGGGTATATATGTATATTTCTAATACGGGATCTTAGACCATATAATATTCTGACGTACTCAGAGATAATCTAATGAGTCATTAACTAATGATCATTAAATCTATAAATATGATCGGTATTCAGCTGTTATTTGGAGTTCTTTAAGTAATTATTAACGATTCTGAGTACGGTAATAAGTTTTTATATCTCATTCTCTAGTACTCAGAACAAGTGGGTACAAGTCTCAATTTAGAGGTCAACAATTTTGAATCACGTTCATCTTAACGATAATGTTATACTGCTGACAATGATTTAATTTTGTGTGGAATTCAAATACAAAAACACGGCTATATATTTCAAATGTTTTTCCTTTTATTTTTGTAAACAAAATGGCAGATAGCAATCGGCATAATATAATTTACTTTTTGCGACGTCATTTATTTTATGATAAGCACTTTCCTCCGAACGGTGAATCATAAATCTGTAGATTTACGTTCAGAAGGTTTTGGCTCAATGGCCTTAATATGGGGACTGATGGATAAAAAAAGATTGTGACAAAAACAAAATATACTTTTTAAAAAAAAACTAGGCAGGCAACCTTCAGAAGAGCAAGTTAAATCACTATTTTTCGTAAGCGTAGATGTATATTATGTTTGCTTTGAAAGTTGACTGAATAAATCTGTTACAAGTATTTCCAAAATAATCAGCCAAGTAACCTAAGTAACAAAATGGCGAATTACATATTTTTTCAGAACTCCCTCAATATGGGTATCAAATGATAGGGTTCGACTAGTAGAATAGCACAATGCAAATCCAAGATGGCCGCCACCACAAAATAGCGAATGTCGGGGTATTTTAATTTTTAAATTTATACTTGTTGTGAATAAAAAACAGACAGCATAACAACATTTAAGCGATAAAAACAAGGCATTCTTAAGCATTTAAGCCTAGGGTACTTCAAAGTGCAAATGAAAAAACCGGCCAAGTGCGTGGCGGGCCACGCGCAGTGTAGGGTTCCGTAGTCACAATCCTCGAAAAACAGATATAACTCCTTAACCTGTGAACCCTACTTAGCCGTGATAGTTTTCCTTTAAAATTGATTATATACCCTACTGCTGTGAATTTTTTCAAGTTCCTATATACTGCCATTTGGCTGATAGAGGGGGGGGACACTTGACTCTAATAAAAATTTGCACTTTAAATCATCATATTTTACAAACAGATCTAGAAATCGAAAAATGATGTTCCCACACCCACAGTATTTTTAACCTTTAAGTACCGACGTGTGGTCTGACAGACACCTCGAGAGGTCGAAAAGTCTGATTACCTATGTTAGCGAAAAACTATCCTACTGTGCTTCTCTCTACCCCTCGGGAACTCGCCCAGAAGCGTTCCTGCACAGTGGCAGCGTCGGCGCGTACGATTTCGGTAAGTTTTGATTTTTATAAGATCACGAGTGGTCTGTCAGACCACTCGTCGGTACTTATGTAACTTTTTTTGGATGCGACTTTTTTCAGATTATATTGTTTTCTCTTTTATTTTCAGTCAGTTATAACAATGGATTAGCCAGGTTCTTCAGGCATGAAATGGTCAGCCATAAATAAAAATAAAAGTGTAGTGTAGGTGAGAAAAGATATCATACACTGCTTCAATATAAAGACCACCAAGAACATTTAGTGGAATAGCTAAATGAGAGTTCAGAGTCCGAATCTAAGGATATCTACCCAAATTTTACTGCTGGAGAGTGACCATAATTCAGCACCTGAACAGACTGTGATACTTGTATGAAACACGTGTGCCTACAATGCAGTAAGCCTATGCAAACACTGTTTGTAAACTTTGATAGTTCCTGCAATTTGATACCCTGTGATTTTTGAGAAAACGGTTGGTTATTAAGGTTTTTTATTTTTTTAGTATTTATGTAGCTATTAATCTTTAAGAAAAAATTGTGTTTAAGAAAAAATAATAGTATTACTGATACATATGAATTATTAAGATAAAAGTTATTTTTTTTCAAACGAAGAATCTATGAATGCTATATTAATGCTTATAATCAGTAATAAATGTGAAAACTTCTACATTTTGTTTTACTTATACAATAAGTAGATATTTAACAATACATAGAAACATTTTTTTTAGAAGAATAATAAGAAACACAAAAGTTTTCGATTGGAAAACTATGGTGGTCTGGCAGACCTCACGTCGGTACTTATGTGACTAAAATAGTACGTCGGTACTTAAAGGTTAAAAGACCTATTCAACGATACCCCACACTATGGGGTAGACGAGAAAAAAAATATTCATCCCCACTTTACATGTAGGGGAGCTACCCTAAAAAAAAATATTTATTAAAATTTTATTTCACCACTTTGTCGGGGTGATTAATATTTATACTCATGCCAAATTACAGATTTCTAGCACTAATAATCTCTGATATTAACCGAGGACGGACGGACAGACAGACGGACGGACATGGCGAAACTATAAGGGTTCCTTGTTTACTACGGAACCCTAAAAAGGTAAACAATTATAAAACCCCTGAAAGTTAAAGAAACTGCAGGATTTTAGTTGTCTCAATACGGATAAAGCTGCAAATTTTATTTATTTACGTGCAAGTCGCAATTCTGCACGTTTGCGGTTTACAAATTCAGTTAATCGGTAGGTACGGTTCGCAAAAAAATATGTGTAAAATAGTTTTTTAGTTTTTAAAAACTATATTCATTTTGAATGGAAGCAGGCGTTACTTTGCGGAATTCCATGATATACAATGAATATAAAATTATTTTGCTATAATCCGCTAACAGTGACAAATTTGTAGGCACAACACCACACAATCTTGTAGGCACAACACCACACAGTCTTGTAGGCACAACACCACACAAATTCACCACAAAACAAACTCGACGATCGTTTCGCTCCGACACCGGAGCATCTTCAGGAGATGTCGACTTCACAACGGACGATTGCAAAGTCCGACTTTGAATCTTTTATAACCTTGAATTCTTTGAAACCGAAAGACTTTGCAATCGTCCGTTGTGAAGTCGACATCTCCTGAAGATGCTCCGGTGTCGGAGCGAAACGATCGTCGAGTTTGTTTTGTGGTGAATTTGTGTGGTGTTGTGCCTACAAGACTGTGTGGTGTTGTGCCTACAAGATTGTGTGGTGTTGTGCCTACAAATTTGTCACTGTTAGCGGATTATAGCAAAATAATTTTATATTCATTGTATATATTCATTTTATTCATTTCTAGTACAACATTTTTCACCTTATTTTAATTGCAAATGGTCAGGATTTCAGAATGTGGCCATTTCCAAAAATGGAACACCAAACGGCAGCACTTATTAAGTCGTCGTGCTGCTTTAACGATCAATAGCTTGCAGTAACTGTCGTAACAGCTGTTAAAATATAAACTTGTTTCATATTATAACTTATTTTTAATTTTTATTAACATATTTTAAATAGGTATTTTTTTGCTGGTAGTACTGAAAATGTTCTTTATGTCAGCGTATCGGTGCATCTATTTATTGTTACCACAAGCTTAAAGTGTTTAGAATAAATGAGGTTGCATTAGAATTTCGTTTGTGCACTTTATTGAAACGTCTAACCTGAAATGGATAAATAGAAAATAGGTTTCTAATTGTTGTAGTAGATAGGTAGGTATAATTATAAATTCTTAATTATTTCTTTATTTCATTTCATGTATGTAGGTACAACTGTATTTTACAAACTATAAGGAACGTTAATAACTGTGTTAGTTGAGAACTGTGTTACAGCTAATAACGCCCCCACTCCAGCTTAATTTAGTTACTTAAGGAATTAACTAGATACTTAACTAGATCTAAGTAAAGAGAAGAATTAATTAGACTGAAATGCTTATTTTGAATGTTTTTCTGTAATAGACAGGTATATTTTCAAAATATTTGACTCTTAGTTGACTGTTATTTACTGTATAATGAGAATAAACTTAATTATTTTCAAAATTTTTAAAAAATAATTATTCCACCTTTTTTAAAGGACTCTTAAGAGAAATTGTCTGAGACCGACAATTATAAAAAACAATTACAACCAGAGATAAAGTTCGTAAACTAAAACCCGACTACGCTTAGTAATAATTTATTTAAATAATTTAGGTTGCAGAACGCGGGGCAAGCAGCTAGTGGCGCCATCTCGATTTTTTTCGTATATAAATTGTAGCCTATGTCACCCGGACCACAACAAAGAATTAATTGACACCTCATTCATCAAATTCGGCCCAGTAGTTTAGGCGCTACGGTGGTACACAGAGAATCTCATACTAAAATCGGCAACATACATACATACATACATAAATACATAAATACATACATACATACATACATACGTACATACATACATACGTACATACATACATACATACATACATACATACATACATACATACATACATACATACATACATACACACATACATACATACATACATAGACTGCTAAAATCATAACCCTTCCTTTTGGCTTTGCCGTAGTCAGGTAAAAATCTCATCGGGTGCATAATAATGTATGAACGATAATTAATAAAGCAAAGAGGCTTCAAAATTATATTCGAACAATACATGTTCCCCGGAATTATGATCGGATGGGAATTCAGTGAAGCCAGTCATCTGGGAGAGGATTTTACACCCGGCCTTTTACGGGTTTGTAAAGGCCTCCTCACTTTCTAATCAACCACGATACTTTGAAAGAACTTTTCAATACATTCGCTCGTATTCCATACACTGTCAATACCGTAAAGTAGAGATTTACGCACGGTTGGTCACATACAGATAACGTGCGGTTCAGCCAAATGGCAGTATATATAGGAACTTGAAAAAATTCACAGCAGTAGTATATAATTATAATCAATTTTAAAGGAAAACTATCATGGCTAAGTAGGGTTCACAGGTTATCGAGTTATATATGTTTTTCGAGGATTGTGACTACGGAACCCTACACTGCGCGTGGCCCGCCACGCACTTGGCCGGTTTTTTAACTCCTGACGCAAAAACGACGGGGTGTTATAGGTGTTGTACGTGTTTTAAGATTAGATTTTATATTTCCAAACCAGATAGGTTAGGAACTTATCGGAATTTCCTACCTACTGTGAGCTGGTAGGTCACAGAAAGGGTAGTAGTGAATTAAAGACCAGGGTCGTGGAATGAACCTTTAATCTCTTGTCCACCTCTTCACACCGCTTTACAAAAGAGAGAAAAAGAAAACACGGTCACAGGCCTGAGATGGTAGGTACGCCCGCGCCGCGGTCGGGCCGTTGCCTTCTGCCCAACTGCGAGGTAGGTGCGAATCGGTCCAGGTCCGCAGGTGTAGGCGGGGCTCCGTTCAGCAACGGGAACCCGGAGAACAGTGGACCGCGTCGGTGGGTGAGGTAGCTCGCTGATACGAACTGGTCCCAGAGAACCTGGAAACCCCGAGAGCGGCATTAGGCGCTGCCCATGACGCGCGCCCGCTGCAGTACTTACCCAAGCCCAGTGACCGTGACAAGCACTACAGCAGACCTGCGCAGAATAGACTACCTACGAATTTTCTTTAAGCGAAATACGCCTACTGCCATTTAATGTTCTTGAAAAAATACTCATTATCCATTTATGTAACATTAAATTGTGAGAGAAGCCCGAAAGTCTCAGCGGGACTCGTTAGCCGTGTTCGCTAAGAGTTATAGAACGTATAAATTACCATTTTATTCCAGTCGCCGCCTTTTGTACCGAACACGCTTATTAATAGTGAATTTATACGGCGAATTAACTTTGCACGGGCCGCGGGTGTTAGAGTTGAGGTCAGAGGATACTGTTTGTTACAGTTGAAACTTTTTTACAGTAACTTAACCTCGACATAACTCTTTGTATTTACGAAGCTAGAATGTATATTTTTTCTCAATTTTCTTTAGCAGATTTTCTTGTTATTCTGCGGTACAAAACTATAAAAATAATGTTCTAATAAGACTGAGTAAAATAATCTATAATATAATAAAACTGTAACAGATCCGATTCTGTACATTGAAGATATTTTGAAATTTTTTATTGGAGGGCACTCTATAATCGATACTGAAGCCAAAACTGCAATTTTTTTCATTTTTGTCTGTCTGTCTGTCTGTCTGTCTGTCTGTCTGTCTGTCTGTCTGTCTGTCTGTCTGTCTGTCTGTATCTTGGCCGCGCATCACGCCGAAACTACTGAATGGATTCGAATGAAACTTGGTACGGTTTGAGTTTATACTCCGAGGTAGGTTATAGGATACTTTTTATCCCGAAATTCAGCACGGTTCCCTTGGGAAAGGGGATGAAAGTTTAAACGTGTATTTAGCTGTAATTCATTAACGGGTAGTTCGATTTAACTCATTCTTTTTTTGTTAGAAAGGTAGTACTTTAAGTATTGCCCCGTAAATATTTCAAGGTCATAGGTTTTTTAGTTTAGAAATGACAGACATTTATTGGGTTCCAATAACTTGGGACCCGGATCTTTGTATGTACGGCTTATTTTAAACTGGCGTGCGTTTAAATTTATGTTTGTCGTTCTGTCTATTTGTTCCAGCTAATCTCCGAAACGGCTGGATCGATTTTAATGGAACTTTCAATGTTATAAGGAGTAACAGGCTACATTTAGTTTAGGTACATAAAAGAATTATGGGATCCGATCCGATCCTATATAAAACCTAAAACACGCGAACGAAGTTGCGGGGGTCAGCTAGTCTATAATATAATAAAACTGTAACAGATCCAATTCTGTACATTGAAGATATTTTGAAAATTTTTATTGGAGGGCACTCTATAATCGATACTGAAGCCAAAACTGCAATTTTTTTCATTTTTGTCTGTCTGTCTGTCTGTCTGTCTGTCTGTCTGTATCTTGGCCGCGCATCACGCCGAAACTACTGAATGGATTCAAATGAAACTTGGTACGATTTGAGTTTATACTCCGAGGTAGGACATAGGATACTTTTTATCCCGAAATTCAGCACGGTTCCCTTGGGAGAGGGGATGAAAGTTAAAACGTGTATTTAGCTGTAATTCATTAACGCGTTGTTCGATTTCACTCATTCTTTATTTGTTAGAAAGGTAGTACTTTAAGTATTGTCCCGTAAATATTTCAAGGTCATAGGTTTTTTAGTTTAGAAATGACAGACATTTATTGGGTTCCAATAACTTGGGACCCGGATCTTTGTACGTACGGCTTATTTTAAACTGGCGTGCGTTTAAATTTATGTTTGTCGTTCTGTCTATTTGTTCCAGCTAATCTCCGAAACGGCTGGATCGATTTTAATGGAACTTTCAATGTTATAAGAAGTAACAGGCTACATTTAGTTTAGGTACATAAAAGAATTATGGGATCCGATCCGATCCTATATAAAACCTATAAACACGCGAACGAAGTCGCGGGGGTCAGCTAGTGTTCTAATAAGACTGTAACGCATGAACAGATAAATAATACAAAGATTGTTAGATTGTCATTACTGCAACAACTAGGAAGAAACAACATAGCGCAAAGGCGGCCTTATCACTTGAAGCAAATAATACATGACGTGATGGTTGGTTTTGAACACTTCATATTATATCGAGGAAACTTCTTACGAAATAAACGTAGTTTTGACTCAAATAACAACCGCTTTTGACTCAATTAACAATTTCTTTTCAACTTATTTTCTGTAATCTGAGTTCAAAGAACTCCGAACTTGCTACATGATACAGCGATTAACGCAAAAAAAAAAATTTTTTTTGATCATACCGAGAAAAAGATCAATAGTTTCAGATCTCTATTAAATACAAGTATTCTATGCATGCTGTAGCCATAATATATTTCCCATTACAGTGTAATTTACATCAGTTCCGGCTACCCTCCATTCTCACTTTTCTCAGCAATCAGCTGCAAGATTCCTGTAATCAAATTGCTTCAGTTAATAGCCAGTATATCTTACTTATATAGACATCAATATTCTAGACCTAAATGATTTTTATTCTTAATTGAAGGGGCAAACGGGAGCTCATTCGGTTTAGATTCACTGGCTTTAGCTACTCGTTTAAACTCGGAGAGAGTAAAAGTTCACGACACTAAATATCCATACAGAGAGCGATTCGTACAAGCGGCCCGCTGTAGGTACACTCACACATAATGCACGTTTGTCATCCAACTGAGCCGGTAGTGTCAGACGCGGTGCGTCCGTGAACCGTTGGTGAGAGCTCATGTGTGAGTGTACCTACAGCGAGCCGCTTGTAGGAAGCTTTCTCTCTGTAGGAATATCTACTCATGTGGTTCACGCCTTTCTTGTAAAAATAACCTTATCGTATTCAAAGCCCTCTTTACGACGCCGCGGAGTGAAGGGAGGAGGGAAGTAATTCCAATTTTTATCATCGTAAAAAACGAGGTACCCTCGAAAATGTGCCTGTATGCAAATTTGATACCCTTCTATTACAAAGGCACTCTTATAAAGTTGTTATACTCAAGGTCTTACACCTGTTAGTTTTACTCACGTAAATAGCTTACGTATGTACAGCATTTACATATTTTGTATTAAATTACAAACAGGTCTCAATGCTGTCTATTTCATACGAATTGTTGTAAAGGACTATTCTAAACTCTAAACTGGAAACTACTGAAATGTTGAATTTGACGCAGCCTACATTCTAGAGATTAACATAAGAACCTATTTCGTGCATCAAAATTCGATCACCCATCCAGTTACCGGGTTGGGACAACATTGCTTAACCAGCGCAGTCCACTGCTAAGCACTGTTGCAACTGGGCCCCATGTCCCTCTTCTACCTTCTAACTACTGTTATTTAATAGTCAAAGAGTTTTTAACCGATTTCAAAAAAGGAGGTTCTGTATTCGATACAGATACTATGCATGTATGGTCGCGATTATTTAAAAAACTAATGAACTTTATATTTTTTTTGAATTTTGGTAATTTTTTTTACTGCCGTAATCTACATAACATTCAGGAATGTTTCAGTATACAACACACCTAGTTACCATTCTTATGTACGAAGTTAAACGCATAAATGTACCCATATATCACTAATATTTTTGATTAGTAGCAATATTTTTATTAGTAGTGTTAGCAATTTTAAATGTAGTCGTTACTGTTTGTCAATATTCTACAATGTCATGAAACAAACAATGTCATCAAACAACAGGATGTAACGTCAATATACCTATTTTGATAGACGATATCGAAGGTATTTCGATATCGCCTATACCTTGCCTTCACATCCGGCCTGTAGTTATAAAAGACGGGACGGTATCGTGACGGATTCATTCTGTTGTCGGCTGTAGCCGTGTTCGGACTTGTTGTCCAGTGATATTTAAGTAAAGCAATGTTGTAATTAAATAAAGTATTGAAGTATTCAGTAATTAAACTGGTTTGGTGAAAGTCATTGAAGTATTATTACAAGCAAAATACCCTCTGAGCTTATAGTAGGTACACCGATTTCTCTGAGATTGCTGGAGTCAATTTAATTTTTTCTTAAATGTAGCTTGGCGTAGTTCAAGCTTGTCCAAACAGTCTACCTGCTAATACTAGCCGCCTGCCAGCCTGTCTAGTTGCCGCGGCAAACGTTTGCCCGAGGAAGGTAAATATTTGCACCAGTGCCTAGTGCTAATGCGGTGCCGGCAGTTTATTTTGAAAGACACATTTTACACAACCATTTTGGGACAAAAGAGCTTATAGCTACGAGTATTTTGAACCTTGAGTTACCTAAATACCTATTTAAATAATATGTACAAGTTATCTTTGAGTGTAAAAATATATGTAATAGTTATCTCATCTAGTAAGTGAAGATGTAATCAAAAAGCGTTTAATTGTGCTCGTAACTAGGCGCGGGAGAATCCGCCCACATGACCAATGAACAAATCTAAAAACCATAAATTATCAAATTGACCTAGCTGGTAATCGAACTCCGTACATACGTAGGTACACCGCTTCGTCAGACATTTTTTCTAGTTACTGTGCCTTTTTACTTGCTGCATAGATATAAACGTAACAATTCAGCGGAGGCAGATATTCACATATTTGGCATTGCAGTGTGTTGCTCTCTTATAGTTTCTTGCTGGTTCTTCTCGGTTGAAACGGCATTCCGAACCAGTGGTAGATTCAATTGACTATTCAAAAGTACTTGTAAAAGTTTATTTGAATAAAAAAGCTTTTCTATTCTATTCTATTATATTCTATTCTATACTTTGAATTAGCCATTTCGGAAATCTTTATGCCCTCTTAGAATGCATTAGGTATTGCAGTAAGTTGTTGTGTGTGAGATCTTTATGACCTCTTAGAATGCATTTAAACACGTTTCCGTTACCTTGTGCCTTCTTCGTGTTTTGTTTTCATCAAACCAATTTCGACTGTACGTCAAAGTAAATACAACTCAATTTGAGTCATTATTGAAAAAGACGCGCCGCTCCACTCCATTTGGTGCGCTCAAAACGTGAAACTCTATTATGTTGCTTTGAAATGCAAATGATGGTTGATGGACCATCGCGAAGCCGCTTGTTTTGATGTTTTACATAAAATATATAATGACAAAAACGTAAGCCATACTTACTTCTAGATGTTTAAGTATCGTGGAATACTGTTGTATCTTTGTCGGATGGTTAGAATTATTTTCAACCGTCAAATATTGAAACACCTTTTCTGCTTTCCCTATCAAAAGTAGATGGATGGATGGCATCTATTACAAACAACGCTTTATACGGTCATTCATAGGTATTTTGTGTTTTTACTGATCACAGGGGTGAAAAATTAAAGGCACAAAAATTTTCAGTGACCCTGAGAAATATAGAAGCGGAGCCAAGTTTGATCCCCGACACGCATCTCAACTTTTCGGAGTTTATGTGCGTTTTAAGCAATTAAATATCACTTGCTTTAACAGTAAAGGAAAATATCGTAAGGAATACATGCCTGAAAGTTCTTCATAATATTCTCAAAAGCGTGTGAAGGCATTTGGCCAACGTGGTGGACTACGGCCTAAATAAGAATAATATTGCACACACAAAGAAAAAGTACAGCTGAAGAGAGTTTAGGCACTACAGTTTTGCATGCAAAGGCGGTCTTATCGCTTAGAGCGATCTCGATGAGCGAGTAGGTATAGGTTAGACGACAAGGCTTATTTTATTTCTGCACCTTGCAATTGGAACTTGGAGGTTACTATTGGATGAACGTCCATGAAGATTTTTCCTCCTAAGAAAAAAGACTCGTCTGCCGTAACTATAATTAATTATGAAGTCGGAAAAAAAATTAACTAGGAGTAAACTCCAAACCATTGTGAAACTCTAAAAAACTAACAAGTATAAATTTAAAATTTAAAAAACCCCCGACATTCGCCATTTTGTGGTGGCGGCCATCTGGGATTTGCATAGTGCTATTCTACTAGTCAAGCCCTTTCATTTGATACCCATATTGAGGGCGTTGTGATAAAATATGTAGTCCGCCATATTGTAGCGGTGGCCATCTTGCTCCGATTTTCATTAAACATAGCTAACAACACTCTCGACTAATTCACCTTTCAAACAAAAAAAACCGCATTCAAATCGGTCCACCCGTTTGAACGCCACAGGGGAACAGACAGACACACACACACACACACACACACACAGACACGTCAAACTTATAGCATCCCGTCGTTTTTTCGTCGGGGGTTAAAAACAGCGAGGAAAGTAAAGTACCTAACCTACTCTTAAATGAAATTTTTATCCAGTAAAATATAAATATTTCAATTTACAAACATGAAACCACCCCTATAAGGGAACCCCTTATCTTCCGAGTTGATGTGGAGAGTTTGAGAATTGTTTGAAAATTTTGTATGAGCGGGAATGTAAGGAATTTCCGCGGACGGAACTTTTTTCGAATATTTAAGTTAAACAGGTGCCGAAACCGCGTCCTAATTTTAGCCGAGAACCTTTTCGATGCCCTCCATGAATATTGTTCTCCTAAGCCAAATCGCTGGCTTTACAAGATGGATCATAAAAATTGGGCACCCAATTATAAAAGCACTACCTTCTGCCCGCGGCTTCGTTCGCCTCGATTTTTCAAAAATACCGAGGGAATCGTGGATATCTGGTTCCCGTTCTCGCTCCCTTTTCCAACCTTTATACCTACCTTCAAGGAAGTTTGCTATGGCAATCTACCTATAGCTGTAGCTATAGATTTCGGTTTTTTCAAAATCCTGTGGGAACTGTGAAATTTTCCTTGTGAGGATAAAAGTAAGCCTATGGTTAGTCAGGGCTTAATCTATCTCCATTCAAAATTTCAGCCAAATCGGTTAAGAGGTTGCGGCGTTAAAGAGTAACAAACAAACACACACACACATACAAACACACACACACACACACAATTTCGCCTTTATAATATTTGAGTGATAGTGTGATTGCAATGTTGTTGTGTGGGTAGCTGTGGCCACAGGGGTCAAAGCGTTGCCAATGCAGGCTATTATTAACACTACTTACACAATTTTAAGGATAAATATAGAAATAGAAATAGAAATAGAAAATCTTTATTTGTAGTAGAGCACTTGTACAAAACATAAAATAAGATAGGTATAACAATTAAAATGTAATTATTAGTGTAATATTTGTCTTGTACAGCAGTGCAATGCCACAAACAGGTAAGTCACTCAGCTTGTGTTGGAGCACAGGGCCTCTCAGACTGGAGACCGTTTTGGAAACGCATCTGAGATTCCAGGTGTCCCAACGCTGATTTTCAGTGACTGCCTATACAAACGTCAATGGCATAAACTGTAATGTGTTTTTAACAAACTATTAACAAGTGTAAATTGAAAATTTAAAAAACCCCCGACATTCGCCATTTAGTGGCGGCGGCCATCTTGAATTTGCAATAGTGCTATTCTACTAGTCAAGCCCTTTCATTTGATACCCATATCAAGGGAGTTGTGAAAAAATATATCATCCGCCATTTTGTAGCGGCGGCCATCTTGTACCGATTTTCATCAAACATAGCTAAGAACACTCTCGACTAATTCACCTTTCAAACAAAAAAAACCGCACTCAAATCGGTCCACCCGTTTGAGCGCCACAGGGGAACAGACACACACACACACACACACACACACACACACACACACACACACACACACACACACACACACACACACACACAGACACGTCAAACTTATAACACCCCGTCGTTTTTGCGTCGGGGGTTAAAAATAAAGTGCAAAGCATAAATGGAATAAAAATAAAAGTAAAATGTAGTAAATATAAATACATGTATAAAAGTGTGTTTACTTAATATTATGGTTGTAAAAGGATGGATAAAAAGATGGGTGGTAAAAGGATAAATTAGTAAATATTAAATAATAATAGTAGGCTCTCGAGGTCAGTCTAAATTAAATTAAATTAAAAAATAATCAACCAAATTAAAACTTAATTTTGTACAATTAAAATAAAAACAAAATAAAAGTTATCTTTTTAAAATTAAAATAAGTTAAATCATTAAAAATTATTTAAAAATTAAATTAATTTTGGTAATGTTATTCTAGTTTTTGAATGTTTAAGAGAAACTTTTTATAATTATGCTTAAAACAGTTGATAGTTAAAAGGTTTCTGCTTTACTAACAGTGTGCTTAGTCTAAAGCGGAGCACTCGAAAACGAACTCGAAAACTATTGATCGATTTCAGAGTAAAATAGACCTAAAATGTCTTGTATTAAGGTTTGAGTTCGCCAATACATTCAGCATTGGAATGTATTGGCGAACTCAAACCTTAATACAAGACATTTTAGGTCTATTTTACTCTGAAATCGATCAATAGTTTTCGAGTTCGTTTTCGAGTGCTCCGCTTTAGACTAAGCACACAGATAATTTTACGTGAAAACGTCGTAAGAAAACAAACTCCGCGCTACGTGCTACGTTCCGCGCTACGTGCTACGTGCTACGTTCCGCTTACGTGCTACATGCAACGTTCCGCGATACATGCTACGTGCTACGCGCTACGATCCACGCAACGTGCTACGTGCTTCGTCCCGCGGTACGTGACAATGAGTCATCCTTTTTCGTTTATGTAGCCGGCGTTCATCTATAATAATATAAAGTAGCTTGTCCTGACTGACTGACTGACTGACTGACTAACTGATCATCAACGCACAGCCTAAACCACTGAAGCTAGAAATTTGAAATTTTCACAGTAGCTTCCTTTTACAACGTAGGCGCACACTAAGAAAGGATTATTGCGAATTCCACCCCTGAGGGGGTTAAATAGGGGATGCAAGTTTGTATGAAAGTCCGTCTTCAAGTTGTATCCATAAAAATTGGTATTTAGATTTTCGGTTAAAAATAAAGAGTTACATAATTAAGGGATTTTGGAAAAACTACCCCCAAGTGGGTTAAATGGGGGTAGAAAGTTTTTATGAAAGTCCGTCATTTTTAAAGTTATAGCAATGAAAATCGGTACCTATTTGTATTTTAGGTTAAAAATAAAGAATTACGTGTTTCAGGAATTTTGGAAATTCCACCCCCAAGTGAGTTAAATAGTGGACGAGATTTATAAGAATCCAAGCGGACAAAGTCGCTGGCATCAGCTAATCAATTTATAAGACGTTATCACGTCAAAAAACTTAGTGGATTCTTTGTATATCTTAGTAAAAGTATTATAGGCTTTTGTAATGCTATCTAAATGATCTATAATAATATAACAGTGTCATTTTAAGATTGATTTACTTATATTATTATGAAGAAAAAAATATCAGAAAAATATATGAATTTAATGGAAAGCAAAATGGAAAACACTGAAAGTTCTTAAATCTACAGGGATTTTAAATGCGAAAACGAGGCAAGTATAAAGCCAATCCGCACTTGGCCACCATGGTAGACTATAGTTAAAACCCTTCTCATTCTAAGAGGAGACCCTATTCCCCACGCGGTAAGTTTTAAATTCACGGGTGGCGCCTTTGACAAGACGCCGCACGTGCGAAGGCGGTGCGACACAAAGGCATCCTTAAGTAAGCGAACAGACTTTAACTTTGAGCTGTCAAAATATTTCATTTTTGTCTCAATTTTTGTTTGAAGAATAATGACAGTATATTTCACTGAGTATAAAACATGGGAACATTTGCGGTGCACGGCCTACAATTGAACGCTTGCTCAAACAACGGAGCCACTGGAGGGTGTTCTAATTAATCTCGCCGGATGAAATATTAGGTGAATCTCAAGCACGTGGGCGCCTTGAAACAAGTCCAAACCGGAGGCTTTTGTTATCTCAAGATCATATTTTGTACAGAGTAGGCGTAAAATATAGAGGTAACAAAAATAAATTCTAAACCTCGCTCACTCTTTCTCAGCGAGCCACTTGATCCCTTCTTCATACACGTTTTTTGCCGTGAAATATTGCGGTTAATTCGCCGTTTGTAGACACGGTCGTCAGTGTTGTATGGAGCACAATGGAAGCTTGTTAACAAGTCATTCGACACTGACCCCGTACCGTAAAACCTTGCCTTTTAAAAAGAAGAAGGATATTCTCACTTTCATCAAGGCGCGTATTATTTTTCTATAAGTATTGAACTGATTTCTCCCGAGATTTCTGGACCGATATATTTTTTTAATCGAAAGAAAAAATTTATTGGGAGATGGTCCCGTATATGTCTTGTTCCAACTTTTTCAATAACTGCTAAAATGCTGCATACAGCATCACGGTTGAAGAGACGATTATGAGAAGAATTGCGACAAAAATTTAAAAGAAATTTCTGTTTCTTTGCGTAATTCCGTTCCGTAGCGGCATTTCTGTGCCAAAATTGGTCTGTACTTCAATTACATAACCAAGTGAAATTTATTCTAAATACCTGTGGACTTGAACAGAGTGAAACAACGCACCGAGCGGCTGCCGGCTGGTCGGGTGCAATATTTATGTAAATACGCGCGACCAGGTGCTACACAGGCCCCCCCGGGTTTATTAACATAACTTTGTATAGGTGTACGTACGGAAACGTAACTTCTTGCCTACCTATTTATCTTCATGCTTTTTAAGTTAGGTTGAAGGTGTTTTTTTTAAGAAACATGATATTTTCAGACTGAAGAATTCAAGGAAATCGACATCAAAACAAGCCACTTAGGGGCCATCCATAAATTACGTCACATGTTAAGGAGGGAGGGAATCGATGAATTGTGACATTGTATAACAAGCTATGATAGGTTAGGACGACCGACTTCTAATCGGAGGTCGTGGGTTCGATCCCGGGCACGCACCTCTAACTTTTCGGAGTTATGTGCGTTTTAAGTATTTAAATATCACTTGCTTTAACGGTGAAGGAAAAACATCGTGAGGAAACCTGCACGCCTAAGAGTTCTCCATAACGTTCTTAAAGGTGTGTGAAGTCTGCCAATCCGCTTGGCCAGCGTGGTAGACTATGGCCAAAACCCTTCTCACTCTGAGAGGAAACCCGTGCTCTGTAGTGAGCCGGTAATGGGTTGATCATGATGATGATAACAAGGTGGTGGGAAGGGCCCTAAATTTTGTGATCTTTTTTGTTTCAATGTCTAGATGTAAAACTGGCCCGGTGCAGACCATGTGCAGCGCAGAGCAGAGCATTTTCTGGGAACACTGAATAATTAACTTTACAACTATTGGCATACGGTCGCGCGGTACGGAACGCGAGCGCGCGCGCGCGCATGCGCGATTATTTATTCTTGGAATACAAATTATTGACCGTATGTCGACAGTCGTAAAGTTCATTATTCAGTGTTCTCAGAAAATTGTCTGCTCTGCGCTGCTCTCGGTGTGCGCTGGGCCTAACCAGATTCAGCAGGAGATTGAAGTTTAATCCAATAATAGTCTTCGGGAAAAACGCTGATTTCTTGCTTGAACTCGAATGTTAATATAGGTTCCGAGAGGAACCATACAAGTATAAATTAAAAATTTAAAAAACCCCCGACATTCGTCATTTTGTGACGGCGGCCATCTTGGATTTGCAATAGTGCTATTCTACTAGTTAATCCCTTTCATTTGATACCCATATTAAGTGAGTTGTGAAAAAATATGTTATCCGCCATTTTGTAGCGGTGGCCATCGGTCCAAGATGGCCGCATCTTGGACCGATTTTCATCAAACATAGCTAACAACACTCTCGACTAATTCACCTTTCAAACAAAAAAACCGCATTCAAATCGGTCCACCCGTTTGAGCGCCACAGGGGAACAGACAGACACACACACACACACATACACACACACACACACGTCAAACTTATAACACCCCGTCGTTTTTACGTCGGGGGTTAAAAATAGATGTCTAAGTACGGCAAACTAGACAAAGATTAGGCACCTGACCAACGGTTTTTTTTATTTATTTATTTTATTTTATTTTATTTATTTATTTATTGAACAGAAAATATTGTAAGATGTTGACAATTTGCAGCCCAAATAGACCGTGGTCTGTGCTAGGGCTGACAAAATTAAGTACATAACTATACAATATAATAATTATTACAGAAATAAAAATATAGAAATACAAAACAAAACAAAAATTTAAACAAACATACATACTGTTGATACAAACAGACAAATAAATAGTGCAACCGTGTTTAATTATTTATTTATTAACTTATTTATTTATTTATTTACCTATGTAGGTAAGTAGGTAAGTACTTAAGTAGGTAAGGTCTATCTTATTACCAATTTCAATTTTCAATTTTCAACAGATCTTGTCATAAAGACACTTAAAATCAGCAGGAGAGCATTCTAGGAGAAATTTCTTTATTGTAAATTTTAGTTTTCTCCTAAGAGGTAAGTGTTGTGCACATAATATCAAATTAGATGTCTCAAGAGGAAGATTGTTAAAGAGCTTCGGAGCCGCAACTGTAAAATGCCTAATCGTGAATCTAGATGTTCTTGGTGGGATTGTGCATCTTTGTTTTTACGTGCTATTTACCCAAATAATAAATAATTACTAAGTTTGTCCGCCAACCCGCATTGGAGCAGCGTGACGGGTCTAAGCTTAAACCCTCTGTCCTATGAGAGAGGAGGTCTGTGACCAGCAGTGGGACGTAAAAAGGCTGTAGAGGAGGACTAAGTTTGCTACTACTATTTGACAGAAAAACCCAATAACTTGTTAAAATGACACGGGATTCGAACCCAGGAACTTATGATGCGCAGCCTTATAATTAGCCGACCAACCAACGTGACAGCTTCATTTCCTATTCCACACAATTTTCATGCTATTATGTATATATAGAGTATTTTCATTAAGTCGGTAGTAGATCGGATTTAAATCCTTCCGGGCTTTTATCCCGGATATAATTTATGTTACTAATTGTTACAATTTAATCCGCACCGTGCGCGCGCTATCAAAACTTGTGCCAGGGCCTTGTTACGCCGAGACCGGGTGTAGTTATGAGTTTCTTACACTATAGAGTTTTGTCTATTTGTGTAATTGTTGAAGTGAAACTTCTTCAGCATCATTGTGCATTTTAAGATTCAATGAAACGAAAAAGCGACACCATTTTTAACCTCCCACGCATATAACGACGGTGTGCGTGTGTGTCTGTCTGTTCTTCCGTAGCACGCAAACTGGTGAACCGATATGAATGTGTTCTTAGCTATGATGAAAATCGGTCCAAGATGGCCGCCGCCACAAAATGGCGCATTACACATTTTTACATACAAATGAACGGGCTTGATTAGTAGAATAGCACTATGCGAATTCAAGAGGCCGCCACCACAAAATGGCGAAGGTCAGGGGTTTTTTTAATTTTTAATTTATACTTGTAGCCTGCAAAGTCAAAACCAAAGTTTTTAAGGTTAAGGTTACTTTTCTGAAGTTTCACTTTTGCCGTGTGTAAATTGCACACACACACACACACATACTTTTTATATCTGGGAAGCCCGTAAATGCCTATTAAATAATTATTCTCCTGAAATAAAGCTATGATCTTTGAACTTTACATTCTAATGCGCTCCCACTGAACATTAAATTACGTCAGTCACAATCATTTGATACATGTACTTATCTTTAAACTGAAGAATGAAGAAATATGCTTATTTCTTTCGAGTCGCGAAACTAAAGTGGCAATGGGCGGGACACATTGTTCGAAGAACCGATGGACGTTTGGGTCCCAAGGTGCTTTGGCGACCTCGCACCAGCAAACGAAACATAGGAAGACCGCCCACTAGATGGACGGACGATCTCAAGCGAGTCGCTGGCAGCCGCTGGAAACAGGCGGCACAAGTCCGTGTTCAGTGGCCATCCTTGCAACAGACCTATGTCCAGCAGAGGACGAGTGGTTGAGATGACGACGATGTTGATATCTTTAAAAATTCTTTGCTTCACACGCCTTAGATAACATTATGGAGAACTTTCAGAAATGCAGGTTTCCTCGCGATGTTTTCTTTCACCGTTAAAGCAAGTCATATATTATTATTACAAGTTAAGCTATAAAATATACGTATAAAGCTTTTTATTAAAGTAGTTTTTTCTGCGTTAATCCGTATTAAGTAACGAAGTGCGCCCATTTACACTCAAAAAAAATTACACAAAGAGATATGTGTGTGTATGTAGAGATATGTGTGTATGTAAAGAGGTATGTGAATAGATCTGTGACTTGTAAGAATGAATGGCGCCCGAAGAATAAAACGTTTTACAACCAAACACCTGTATGAAACGCTATTTAAACAATACTACAATAACACTAAACCCGATACAAAACTATAATAACAAATAAACCCGACCTAGTGTATCACGATGGAAACTTTAGAAATTCTATAAAATTAAAAAAAAAATCGTAGAAATGTGAATCGTAAGAAATCGTAGAAAACGGCCTTTTAGGGCCTCGTAATTAAGAATTTCTCTTCGTTAGCTCGGTCCGGTGAATCAGTAGATTTACAGCTTGAATTATGGGATGCTGCCCCTGATATATTAACAACTGAAGATACACAGTTCTTTGATTCGAATCTCTACTATCCCTATTATTAATATTAGAAATACGAGAGTTCAATAGAATCACGCGTTACTTTGCTTCGAAATCCATGATATACAAAATTGTTATGCTGTAATCCGCTAAATCAGACAAATCTGCATGTTACAACATGTACCATGCGCTGTGCAATACGCGCCTTAAGATCAGAGTGCTTAGTCTCAGTTTGGAGCGCTCCAAAACTTTATAGTATACCTACTATAAGTATAATATTGATCGAATCACAATGACTTCAGAGTAAAATGGACCTAAAATAAGAGTCTTTGGGTTCATTTTGCTCTGAAGTCATTTGTGATTCGATCAATAGTAGATAATATACTTATAGTATACTTTTAGTTTTGGAGCGCTTCAAACTGAGACTAAGCACTCAAAATAACTGATATACAACTGTAAAGTTAATATAAAAAAGTGGCTGTGACATACGGATGGACAGACAGACATGACGAATCCATAAGGATTTAATTTTTTGCCATTTGGCTACGGAACCCTAAAAAGGGTTATTTGGGCGTTTTGAGTTTGTAAACTGTCATACCGCTTCGACTAACACAGATTTGCATTATCATTTTAGAGTTTGAAATTTTAGATTTTTCTCATTTTCTTAAAATAAACGCTGCGTTAAGTGAAAACAAAGAAATAAGAGATAAAGTTCTGAGTTTCTTGATTTCACTACGTTTTTGATTTCCTATACCATTGGTATAAAAGGGCACTTTTTCGTGTCCTAAAAAAAGCTACCGAATATTTCACTCCTTGTTAATTTAAAATAGACCCTTATCTTTTGCTCTTTTTAAAACTCACACAGACATATAAGGTAAAAAAGAAAAATAAAATTAAAAGCTACTTTAGCTAGTACCACTTAAATATTATCATCACTGCAGAAAATTACGAAATTTTCTTAAAATAATTGCTTTATTTGATTGCAACCCTACTGCAATTTTGCAGTGAGTTTATCTAGTCACTTAGGTATTCGGCCTATTGGATAGTTGGTTTTAACTTAAAATAACGTTTAAGAGCTGATTAAAAATTATTTTAGAAAATCACCCACTATTTCAAGTTTCGTATGACGTATTTAGCCTAGTGGTTAGGACGACCGACTTCTAATCGGAGGTCGTGGGTTCGATCCCGGGGCACGCACCTCTAACTTTTCGGAGTTATGTGCGTTTTAAGTATTTAAATATCACTTGCTTTAACGGTGAAGGAACACATCGTGAGGAAACCTGCATGCCTGAGAGTTCTCCATAACGTTCTCAAAGGTGTGTGAAGTCTGCCAATCCGCTTGGCCAGCGTGGTAGACTATGGCCAAAACCCTTCTCACTCTGAGAGGAGACCCGTGCTCTGTAGTGAGCCGGTAATGGGTTGATCATGATGATGACGTATTTATCTATCTGCCTATCTACCTCATTGTGGCTAGCTGAGGATCATGAGATGCTGGATTAGTCATGGGTAGTCATTAGTCATAGGGGACATACCTACAAACACTGATTTTATATATGGAGGGTTTCACCCGTTTCATAGGTACCAGGAAATCATAACTCCAGCGGTAGTGCTAGTAATTCTGTAGGCAGTAATTTGTAGTGATTGCGGGCACATTAATCCGAATAATTTATTACAATGGCTGACAGACTCATTAGCATTCACGGTCAATATAACTCCAGAATACTCGTAAATACGAGTACTAACAGAGACTCATATCACAGACTAGACAATAGACATATAGAACTAATAATAATTTTTTTCAAAGAAAAATGAACCGACTTCAAACGATTCGAACTAAAAAGTTTATAATAATTTTTTATTCATTTAGATTGACGATTAAACTACCTAACTCAAATAATATATAATTTTTTGAAGTCGGTGCCAAATGACTCATACTTTTCAAGTCGAAAATATGCTCCCCGCGTCCCGGACAGCCTCACCCTCCGCGACTATTATGGTTCACCGCGCTCGCATTCAAAAGTGGATAGTTAATAAAAAATTATTATAAACTTTTTAGTTCGAATCGTTTGAAGTCGGTTCATTTTTCTTTGAAAAAAATTATTTTATGCTTTTTAGTGATTTGTTTTCTTTATATTAATAATAATATAAATGAGAACTATGTGAAATAGATTATGACCTATATATTATTAATTATTATTAAATATCCTGTGACATATTACACACATTTTATGTGTCATACTAAGTATAGGTGAATGCAAAGAAAAATGAACCGACTTCAAACGATTCGAACTAAAAAGTTTATAATAATTTTTTATTCATTTAGATTGACGATTAAACTACCTAACTCAAATAATATATAATTTTTTGAAGTCGGTGCCAAATGACTCATACTTTTCAAGTCGAAAATATGCTCCCCGCGTCCCGGACAGCCTCACCCTCCGCGACTATTATGGTTCACCGCGCTCGCATTCAAAAGTGGATAGTTAATAAAAAATTATTATAAACTTTTTAGTTCGAATCGTTTGAAGTCGGTTCATTTTTCTTTGAAAAAAATTATTTTATGCTTTTTAGTGATTTGTTTTCTTTATATTAATAATAATATAAATGAGAACTATGTGAAATAGATTATGACCTATATATTATTAATTATTATTAAATATCCTGTGACATATTACACACATTTTATGTGTCATACTAAGTATAGGTGAATGGTTTTATAATGTTCTAACCCAACCTAACCTAACTACGCGACCAGTTTCACACCCTTGCGGTATAGAATGGAAATACACGTAACCGTGCACAAACTCCAAGGAATCACTCTATAGTGCAGCTGTACTGACTTCGGCCCAAAAGTTTTTGCAAAAGGTCAATGTTACGTAGGCGTAGCAGAGCGAAGTCTTTGGACAGAATAGCTATATTAGACTTCAGCAATAGGTCTGGCAATATCAGAGAACATATTAGTGACATATGTATACATTTATGGTTATAACTTCGTACGTAAGAATGATAACTCGATGTGTTATATACTAAAACCTTCCTGAAAGTACGTAGATTACGATAGTGAAAAAATCATCAAAATCGGTTCATTAGTTACGGAGATAATCGCGAACATACTTACATACATACATACATACATACATACGGGTCGAATACAGAACCTCCTTTTTTGAAGTCGGTTAAAAATGTTTAGTATAGGACAAAGGAGTGCCGTTCAATCGTACTATGAGAGTGAAGGAACAGAAGGGTCACCTGTGTTTACTCACACAATTGTGCACTATAATTTTATCTCCTGCTTCGAAAGTGGATTCCTATTGCGTTTGCGATTTGCGTTTGTGATTTGTGACAGTTATACGACAGTAAGTATACAGATATAAATAAAATTGATTTTTTTATGAAAGAAATCAAACAATTTTCAAACAATAAAATTACACAATATTTATAATATAAGCTTCACAAAATTAATTCAATAAATAGCCATGAAAGTTAAAGCAAAGTTAAATGTAAATTAGTCATTAAGTCTAATTTATTTAGGAGCTTTTGAAAGTGTTAGAGGCCATTCGTTACATATGTTTTTTTTTTTTACATTTCGACGAAGAAATTCATTAAAGAGAACATTCCGACCACAGAAGCCGTACGATTTCATTCAATTTAATTACAGACATCGCCTAATTTACTCGTTCTGAGCGCGTTTATCGACGGATATTAATTACACATCCACGGCCGTTTTGGGAACAACAATTACATCAGTATACATGGCACGCACAATTGCATTCAGTTAAATGCACCTGTCACTGTTTGCTCGGACACTGGCCCGGTTAATCTGCTTAATAAACTAACTATAGTATTCATACTAATCACACTAATATTATAAAGGCGAGAGTTTGTGTGTATGTAAGTACCTATGTGTGTATGTTTGTTACTCTTTAACGCTGCAACTACTGAACTGATTTGTCTGAAATTTTGAATGGATATAGATTATGCCCTGACTTAACACATAGGCTTTTGATTCTGTAAAAATCTACAGTTCCCACGGGATTTTGAAAAAACCGAAATCTATAGCTACAGCTATAGGTTACTATAGATAGATTACTATAGCAAATTTTCTTGAAAGTAGGTTAGAAAAGGGAGCTGGAACGGGAACCGGAAATCCATGATTCCATCGGGATTTGTGAAACCCGAAATTCACGCGAGCGAAGCTGCGGGCAGAAGCTAGTAGTTCATACAGTTAATGGTGTGTCAAATTGATAACTTACTTTTTTGAAGTCGGTTAAAAAATGTAACCACCAAAATATACACGTCACGCACCTCTAAAACACAATGTGGTCGTACACACAAGTAAACAGTACGTCAAATAAACTAAGCAGGGTTGGCGTATTGTTGTAAATCCGAGCGGACAATGGCGGACATTTGCCTAGATTCATCACGTGCAAAGCCACAAACGCCACGGCCAGCTAACTCGTTCCACACATGAACGCCTATTTCGGCGAACAATACGAAGATTTTATGTATGTATATTTGGTACATACAAGTATTTAAACAGTACGTCAAATAAACTAAGCAGAGTTGGTATAATGTTGTAAATCCGAGCGGACAATGGCGGACATTTGCCTAGATTCATCACGTGCAAAGCCACAAACGCCACGGCCAGCTAACTCGTTCCACACACGAACGCGTGTTTCCGCGAACAGTAGGTACGTAGATTTTATGTATATATGTCTATTTCAGTACCCATTGATTAGGGAATACGACATTACGAATAGATACAGTCACATGTACCGGATTATCCCTGCGGTATCAAATCATTTTGTACAACACATTATGTAAATAAAGAATGCTAATATTTGGTGTGGTATGACGTGTGCAATATCGCAGGTATTGCACCTTTTGTATCCAGCGGCCCCTTATGACTCGTTTCAACTCAAAGATTTCAGATTCAATAACTATACTAATAGTATCTTTTAAATGTACTCCATCCAAATCTTACTGTATCACTTAAAGAGTGTTACATCATCATCATCATTATCAACCCGTTACCGGCCCACTACATGGCACGGATCTTCTCGCAGAATGAGAAGGGTTTAGGCCATAGTCTACCACGCTGGCCAAGTGCGGATTGGTAGACTTCACACGCCTTTGAGAACATTATGAAGAATTCTTAGGTATGCAGGTTTCTTCACGAGGTTTTCTTTCACCATTAAAACAAGTGATATTTAATTGCTTAAAAAGCACATAACTCCGAAAAGTTGAGGTGCGTGCCAATGATCACACTCAGTCACCCCGAAAAGTGTTATAGGGAGACCAGAATCTCATGAAAAATAGGAAAATTAAATTTTGTAGTAAGCAACACTAGGTTAACTCAGCTGTCCTAGTGATAAACAAAGTAATTACATTCAGAACACCTTACCTGGGATCGTTTCACGAAACGAAAAATCAAGCAACTACATTTTGAATACAACAAGCTATAATTTAAAAATTAAAAAAACCCGACTGCCATGCTAAAAAACTAACTAAAAAATTAATAAACTACCACCGTACCACTTACAGTGTAGTTGTTATTTATTTTGTTTTTCATGATTTGTCACTCCAAATTGATTTAAAACATATAAATTGTATACATTTTCGTACTCGCCTTTTAAAGCCCTTTATTTTGATACCCCACTCGAGGGTCTTGAAGAAAAAAATTTTTTTCAGCCCGCACATTAAAGTGCATAACATTTGCCATTTTGATTTTTTATGAATTTTATGTACCCAGTAACATTTGCGCCGTCAAGACAAATCTAATGACGTATAATTTATCAAAATAGGTTGAGCCGTTAAGTAGTTACGAACTGACATAGGAAACGGTCATTTTCTACGATTTATCACTCCAAATTGTTTCCAAATATATAAATTTATACATTTTCGTATTTGCCTTTTGAATCCCTTTATTTTGATACCCCACTCGAGGGTCTTGAAGAAAAAAATTTTTTTTCAGCTCGCATATTAAAGCGCATAAAATCCGCCATTTTGACTTTTTTTTTAATTTAGGTACCCTATAACACTTGCGTCATTGAGACAAATCTAATGACGTATCATTTATCAAAATCCGTTGAGCCGTTGATTAGTTACAAGCGGACATAGGAATGGACATACATACACAGGTGAAACACATATACCCAGTCGGGTAAAAACAAAGTAATCAACATCCAATTACTTTGTTTTTGTGTTGTGCTTGTTGTTTACTTGGTTTTTGCATTTATATTCCGGGTTAGTGTGTTACTTTGTTTGGGCAATTCAATTTTCAGTAAACGGTTCAAGTTATTTAAAATATTAAACTGTGGTAAAAACTACTCGATATAAAACTTTTGTTAATGCAAAAACGTCAATTTTACAAAAAATGACAGTTACTTTGTTTATCGCTAGGGCAGCCGTAGGGTTGCCAACTTTGGAATTTCATTTCCGTATTTTTCATGAGATTCTGGTCGACCTATACATGCTAACTTTAAAAAAATTCACCATCCTACATAACAGTGTGTATCACAAACGCGTCACCTTCAATCTCTGGCACTGACTTTGATGGATGCCCATGGACTTATGTTGTTTGCGAGTGACCTCATGGGATATCCCGACCTATCTTGACTGATATACCGTCTCTTTTATTACCCGACTTCAAAACAGGAGGTTATCAATTCGACACGTATGTATGTAATATTCTTAAAACCGCAATACATTGATTGATAATAATCTGTTAGTGTTTACCAAAAAGCTGTGATAGCCTAGTGGTTAGGACGACCGACTTCTAATCGGAGGTCGTGGGTTCGATCCCGGGCACGCACCTCTAACTTTTCGGAGTTATGTGCGTTTTAAGTATTTAAATATCACTTGCTTTAACGGTGAAGGAAAACATCGTGAGGAAACCTGCATGCCTGAGAGTTCTCCATAACGTTCTCAAAGGTGTGTGAAGTCTGCCAATCCGCTTGGCCAGCGTGGTAGACTATGGCCAAAACCCTTCTCACTCTGAGAGGAGACCCGTGCTCTGTAGTGAGCCGGTAATGGGTTGATGATGATGATGATGATGATTACCAAAAAAAATTACAAAATTTTATATATTCATAAATCATTATTTTTTTATGGCTTACATTTACTGCAACTTATAGAACAATGCAAGTTTCTTCAAAATCGGTTCAGCAGTTTTCAAGATATGGACACTTTTACCTTTTCAGTCAATCTTTATTGCGATAGGTATATTGAAGTCGGTTTTAATTTTTCTAAAATTGCAAGCTTTTTTTAACGTTACATAATATTATTATGAATATCTACTAAACTGCGAGTAGTAAGTATTTCGCCAGCAAATATTTTTAATTTTTTTCATCTCGTAGGGTGTTGGAAACGAGAGTAATGATTTTGTTGAAAATTTGTGAAGGATAGAAGTAAAGAAAGAGTTCGTAATAAAGTTTGTTTTTAACCCCCGACGCAAAAACGATGGGGTGTTATAAGTTTGACGTGTCTGTGTGTATGTGTGTGTGTCTGTCTGTCCCCGTGTGGCGCTCAAACGGGTGGACCGATATGAAGCGGTTTTTTTGTTTGAAAGGTGAATTAGTCGAGAGTGTTGTTAGCTATGTTTGATGAAAATCGATCCAAGATGGCCGCCGCTACATAATGGCGGATTACATATTTTTTCACAACTCCCTTAAGGTATCAAATGAAAGGGCTTGACTAGCAGAATAGCACTATTGCATATCCAAGATGGCCGCTGCCACAAAATGGCGAATGTCGGGTTTTTTTTTAATTTTTAATTTATACTTGTTTATGTAACCGTGCTTTCGATAATCAAGACCTTATCGAAAACTATAAGAGAAAGCACGAACGTATAAACGCAAGGAAACAATGGAAAACTAAAATAATAGAATTCCGCGAAGCAGAGTGGGATTTACCTTATTTCGTTTGTAAAACTGAGAATACTAAAATACAGAATAAACCTGAAAATGGGTCAAAATTTTGCCTCCGAAAATTCGCGACTTTATTTAAACACCTAATAAATTCGTCTCAATTTAAACAAGGCCTGGCGATATACAGTTGAAAAATTTAAATCTCGACTACTTACTATTTATTCCATTAAAAATTCCACCACCAATGAATAGTCACTTTTTTTTTAGTGAAACAAATAAAATATTGAAAATATGAAATTATTAAACATTTTAGGAATGTACACAAAAAAAATCTTTTATATTCGATTCGTATTCGTAGATTTTTAACCGACTTCATAAAAGGAGGAGGTTTCTCAATTCGACCGTATATATTATGCTTTTTTTATGTGTGTTCGCTGATAACTTCGTTGTTTATGAACCGATTTTGATGATTCTTTTTTTTTTTTGTTGGAAATATGATATTTTAAAGGTGGTCCCATGATAAGGAAATTGGGGTTTGATGATGGCAGACCAGAGAAATCGAGGGGACCTTCCAAAAATCGTAGGGGCGACTTCTCAGTGCCAGCCCAGAGTTGGTAGTTGGCGGTGTGTCACCCTCGTGCCTCGGAGAGCACGTTAAGCAGTCGGTCCCGGTTATTATAACTATAATTTGTGACAATAGTCGTTAAAGTCCGACAACCCGCATTGGAGCAGCGTGGTGGGTATAAGCTCTAAATCCCTCTCTCCTATGAGAGAGGAGGCCTGTGCCCAGCAGTGGGACGTTAATAGGCTGTAGTGGTTGTGGTGGTGGACAGTTAATGTTGAAATTTTTGACTCACGGCAGTACTATATGTCAATGCTCACGGCACTGTTTTTCGTATATGGCATTCAATCGCCGTTGTCTCCGTTCTTAGGTTCAATATAATAGAGGTGACGATCGCTGGCTTGGCCTGGCTAGACTGGTAGGAAACAACCATGCCAGCACGGGTATCTTTGTTCACTCACGTTCACGTTCCCTCGAATATGGTTGAGCGAAGCAATGGCTGGATCATGCGTCATGCTCGTGAACGGGTGCCACCGTCGGAAATGGGGCTACTTTTGTCTGCCCTTCTTCACATGTGTAGAATTGTAAGAACCATTCCGAACCTGTGGTAGATTCATTTGTCGATTCGTAAGCGCTTGTGAAAGCTTATCTGAATAAAATTGAAGATTACTTATATATAAATGATAAAAAGGCGTGGATTTGACTCGTTCCAGCAATGCGCGAGACGGCAATTCAATCATGTACTTAACATAAAATTGTTATATTGATATTGTAAATTTGGAAAAGAGCAACCGCGGAGTTTCTTGCTGGTTCTTCTCGGTTGGAATGGCATTCCGAACCAGTGGTAGATTCGTTTGACTATTCAAAAGTACTTGTAAAAGTTTATTTGAATAAAAAACTTTTCTATTCTATTCTTCATCTTCACACTGGGCAGGTCAATAGCGCTCTAGGCAGCACCACATCGGCAATATGTCATTGTTTGGGTAAATTGATCCAAGTTCTTTATACCTTAGAACCTTAGGGTCTTCCGTCCTCTGGCGTGCCACTTTCTAATCTCGTGCCCCTAGGAAAGTGCCTAGTTTGCCTAAAAGATAATCCGCCACTGATTGCCACCATGCCAGCACGGGCATGCCAGCGATGCTATTGAGAGACACTGTATCAATAAAAACCAGTCATTCAATCCAGCCACAGAATAAATATTAATGCAGTACTTTAAAGAGACCTCGAGAGTTACAATTATCATTACAGTGACCACCCTTGTCACAGCCGAGTTAATATTTAAAGCCCTACCGATACTGCAGTATATCTTGTTTAGTGTACCCCTGTCACACTGATTACTATGTTGTATTCTGTACAGTGTAAATAATGCAGTTGCCTAAGAATACAAAATCTACAATACTATCTAAATATATAAAAACAAACGGTGACTAACTGACTGATGACTGACTGACTGGCTGACTGAACTATCAACTCACAGCTCAAACTACTGGACGGATCGGCTGGGCATGCAGATAGCATAGCCATTTGCTGTTTCTTTGTATGAACTAATTTTAACGAAATCGGCTCAACTGATTTTTACGGAACTCTCACAGGCAAATAGACGTGATATAATGGAGTTATATAAAGTCGTGATCAATACTACTTTTTATCCCGGAAAATCAGATAGCCTCCACAGGATTATGAAAAACCTAAATCCACATTTCACTAACTGAATAAAATGAGAATAGTTAGTCGCATATTTCATTCAACTCCAATAACTTGTTCAAACTTCATGTTATAATCAATTTCAAAATACCTTTGATAATTTAGATATTTAATAATTATAATTTTAATACTACGTCGTATTTAAAGGGGTATTTTGTTTTGCTACATAATTACAAAAATTAAGCCGAACGAGTAAAGTAATCAAAATTGCAAAAATCAAACAAACAAGCTATTTTTTAGGAAAAATTAAACCAACTTCGGTCCAGCAATCTCAGAGAAATCGATGAACCAATCGTAAGTATTAGTGACAAAATTATGGGTATATACGCACTTATAACTTCGTACATAAGAATGATAACTAGGTGTATTATACATAAAAACTTTTCTGAAAGTATGTAAATTACGATAATGCAAAATTATCAAAATCGGTTCATTGGTTTTTTAAATAATCGTGATCATACATACATAAATACAAATATGATATATACAAATACAATAATTACATAAAAACTAATACAAAACGGTTAAAAGTATAAAATATCTGAGTGGAAAGACTTATTATTTTACACTGTAGCTTCATCCCCTGACGTAGGTAAGGCTGCAAATTAACTGGTTTTTGTTAGGTCATTAATAATAAAGCACCTGTTCTCTGACCTTTGCTCAGCTCAGGGCCGCGCGGCCTATAGGAATTCTTTTAAAAAAAGGTCGTGTGGGCATACCTCCTTAATTAGTTATTCATTATGTTAATCTATACATATAATAAAATCGTAGACTTGCCGTATCTGTACATTAAAGATTTTAGCAAAATAATAATTGGGGGATGTTAGGGATAAGTAATAGAACGTAAAAAAGCTATTTTTGAAATTTTTGTCTGTTTATCTGTTTGTCTGTATGTTTGTGCGCGCATCACGCAAAAACTACTGAATGGATTGAAATGAAACTTGGTATGATTTAAGTTCATACTACATATATAGGATACTTTTTATCCTGAAGTTCAGCACGGTTCCCTTGGGAGAGGGGATGAAAGTCAAAATGTGTAATTCATTAACGCGTCGTCCGATTTCATTTATTCTTTTTTGTTATAAAGTAGATACTTTGAACATTACCGGCTAATCTCTGAAAGGCTGGCTCGATTTTGATGGGACTTTCACTGGCGGATGTTTATATTTTGATCTACCTAAATATCCGCCAGTGAACTTTTAACAGTTTTTAGCAAGGTATGAGCTCAAAGGAGCTCAGGAAAAACAAAATTATTCCCACGGGATTTTTAAAAACCAATATCCACGCGAACGAAGTCGCGGGTATCCGCTTGTACATATGTACATAGGTACATATGTACCTATGTACATATGTACATAGGTACATATGTACCTATGTACATATGTAGCATAGTCACAAACTAAAACATAATAGCATTATCCCTTACTTATATCAGGCTATATATTCCGAAATTCCATAACGCCACGACAGCGAGAGTGTGTAATTCCGAATTCCAATATATGGATTCTGGAATATTCGTGTGCTGGAATTCACGTTTTCCATCGAATCCATGCCGATATCACATCGCATTATACCACGCTTATTGTTTTATTCACAACTGCCTCGTTGGTCTAATGGTTAGCATTTTCGAATGCAGATCACGATGTCCCAGGTTCGATTCCCGGGTTGGGAAAATTATTATTAGGTATTGGGTTTTTCTGTCAAGAAATTTTCAGTTCCAGCCTGGAGTTGGTAGATAGCGGTGTTTCACCCCCGTGCCTCGGAGAGCACGTTAAGCTGTCGGTCCTGGATATTATCACTATCATAATTGATATTCAATTCAATTCAATTCAATTTATTCAATAAGAATGTAGGTATTTTACATGTAGGTGTTTTACATTGATTAAGGCCCATTTACATTCTACCATATCTGGCGTATGAATATTTGGGTAGTTTAAATATTATTACAGCATTTACAGAAATAATATACATATCTACAGGTACAAGATAATAGTCATTAAAGCCCGCCAACCCGCATTGGAGTAGCGCAATGGATCTAAGGTCTAAATCCCTGCCATGAGAGAGGAGGCCTGTGCCCAGAAGTGTTAAAAGGCTGTAAGTTGTGGTGGTATAGTGGTTTTATTCATAGCTCCATCTCCATACAGTTGAACATTATGACACGAAATTAATTTATGATGTAAAGTCAAAATTATTTTGCTATAATCCGCAAAATAATTCTAAAAACTTTTCTATTCTATTCTATTCTATAGTCAAATTTGTATGGTACAACATACAACATGCAGCATGTGACCTGTCAGCCCTCTGCGATAGGCACATGCTGCATGTTTTACCATACAAATTTGACTGTTTTGCGGATTATAGCAAAAAATTTTGATTTTTCATCGTAGGTATATTATTATGGATTTCCGCAAAGTAACGCCTGCTTCTATTCAATATGTGAAATTAATTGATCTTTATTTGCGATAACTCAAGATTAAAGTCTTCCACTACATTAATTGTCCCTAGCCCTGATTTTACGTAGAATATAAATTACATTAAGGTTATAATTCATCGAATGTCACCCGGGAATCTCGGATGAGCGATTTAATTTCGTGGTAACTATTACATTTGTTAGGTACTAGGTAACTGTGCCAAATTATTCCTCTGAACCCTGTGAATGTTTCTAATTTGCCTCCATTTTATATTTGACTTGATTCCCTTAATAAATTAAGGTTTAATTCGGTTCGTGCTCAGATAATTTGGGGACCACATTTTCTAATTAGGCCCTTAATGAATTGTTAATTTTTATTGGTTCACAGTGGATAACGGGGCTTTTTAACACAAACTTATGCGACGAATTTCTATTTAAAATGTTAATTAAAATATTATCTACATAGGTGTTAGGTAAGTAGGTATTTTTATGTATTGCAAAAAATATTAGTGAGAGGCCGAAGGTTTGACTAAGGGAATTTTTAACCCCCGACGCAAAAACGACGGGGTATTATAATTTTGACGTGTCTGTGTGTGTGTGTGTGCGTGTGTGTGTCTGTCTGTTCCCCTGTGGCGCTCAAACGGGTGGACCGATTTGAATGCGGTTTTTTTCGTTTGAAAGGTGAATTAGTCGAGACTGTTGTTAGCTATGTTTGATGAAAATCGGTCCAAGATGACCGCCGCTACAAAATGGCGGATTACATATTTTTTCACAACTCCCTTAATATGGGTATCAAATGAAAGGGCTTGACTAGTAGAATAGCATTATTGCAAATCCAAGATGGCCGCCACAAAATAGCGAATGTCGGGGGTTTTTTAAATTTTCAATTTATACTTGTTCTAACTTCTAAGCATTACCTTGGCCTATCAGGGTTCAACATTTCTGACGATTGCTTAGACCAATCTTGGCGCGAGGATGTTTCGGCTATAAACTATGGCTGCATAACAACTATAGTTGGGACATTACAAACGTGCGAACTGAGTCATAAAACATTACGATAATAGGGTTGTGAGGGCTCTCCCTTGCTCTTTATAACCTATTATCGACTATCGACAAATCATTTTTTACTGTTACACACAACACCAGAGAAATAGGTTCCAGTTCCATAAGGCCTGTAAGTGCGAGCGAGAACAATGACACTGACAAAAAAGATTTACGACTCGGTTCGCACGTTTGTAATGTCCCAATTATAGTTTCTACTTTATCCCTATCGTTTAATTCGTATTTATTTCGTAAGTCCGCATCAGCGGACGTCTAAATAGGTACATAAAGTAGTCACGGGCCAACCGCCGCTCGCGAGGTCAACGCCCCGAGTTTTGCACACTTTAAAACATTGTCGGTTTGAAAATACTAAACCACTAAATACCTACTAAAAATATAACACAAATGGGTTATTGGTATTGGCATTATGTTTAGGTAGTATAATAGTAGCGCTAAGTTTTCGAAAGCGGTCTCCTTATACCCTGTATAATACCGTCGTCAGATTACAAAATGGGGATGAAATTTATCTCCAAGTCACAGTCGGGCGTCAAAATGCACCCATTATAATCCCGGCTGAGGTCCATAATCTGTCGACTCTACGAAATGTCCTATCCTATTCTCTAAACGTAATACAACCTTGCGAAAATCAACGCCGACGCAGCGACGAGATAAGACATATTTGACACCCCTGTTTTGCATAAAGTCATAGTAAGTAGTTAGTTATTAATAAGACAAAGTAGAATGTTCGAAGTTATTTTATTTTATTTGTATTTATAGAGTGGACGTCTGCCGTTGCCATGCGGGTGATCAGTCCTATATAGGGCTCATTTCCCTTTGTTTGACCACAGGTTGATCGACTCGACTTTTTGCATGAATTACATTTTAAAGACCTTTTTAAAAAGTGACATAGGATACTATCGATCCAGAAAAATTAAAGCGTTCCCACGGAATTTCAGAAAACTTTGTACCACAAAGTTGCGGGCCATAACTAGTCTAAATATATGAAAAGAAAAGGTGATTGACTGACTGACTGATTGATGACAACGCACAGCTCAAACTACTGGACGGATTGGGCTGGGCATGCTGATAGCTATAATGACGTAGACATCCGCTAAGAAAGGAATTTTTTAAAATTCAACCCCTATGGGGGTTAAATAGGGGTTGAGAGTTTGTATGAGATTTACATATATGAATCCACGCGGATGAAGTCGCAGGCATCAGCTAGTATAATATAAGTCGGTAACAATGAACACAATCCGCCTCCAAGCCGGAAGTTTATTTCCCCACTAACGAGTGGAAAGGCGCGCAAAGTTTCCGAATCGGTTTAAGCTAAGCTCAGACATTCACAGCGTCTTGTTGATTCCCAAACTTTGCTCGGCCCTATGCCTCCGCCTTCCAGTGATTCAGGAAGACTTAAGGACATTGTTTAAGCTTCCTTATTTGGTAAGTTTGTTCTGGATTCTTAGATGTGTGATATTTTTTCATCGTTGGAACATCAGCTCACTTGAATATCGAATTATACAATAGAAATAGACTAAGAAATTATTTCACCATCTTCTGATAGGTCGGATAGCCTAAACGTAAATTTTGTCACTTTCTTATTTTATGTCAAGTGACAAAGACAAAATTTGTGAATAAGCCATCCGTCACTTAAAAAAAGGTGCTGAAACAGGCCCTAAATCTTTTTAGAGTAACAAAAACTCAATTAGTTCGGCATACACGCGACTTATTTATTTCCTATTGTAGTAAATTTTTTAATTAATTTACCTTTAACTGCGATCTCGTTTGATGATAACAAGTAAGTGGCGATGCAGTCTATAAGATGGAGACGTGTACAACAACTCCTAACTTTGACTCGACAATAAGAGGACTATACGCGTTCTTAAAAAGTATCATAAAACTTTCATATTTTCCAGGTTTAATCGTATTTCACCACAGCATAATATTTACTTCCACAGAAAAATAATACCCGACCTCATCTAATCCGAACCATAATTTTATTTCAATGCAAATATCATAACATTCGCCTTATTCCGCGCGCGCCGCGGGGATATCTGGCCGCTGATTTAATTCCGTGGCAACTTATTTTCTACTGTGGGTACATTACTCATGGGGCACAGTATAGCAGTCATACAGTTGGGCAAAAGCAAAGGAAATGTTCGTATTGTGAATACAGCCGTAAATAAATATGGCCTAGATCATATGCATAGATCTAGATAACAACTTGTGCTAGGAGTAATTATAACAATAGTGTAACGGGTGGGGTTTGCACAGTCGACCTGTCGAATCGACGGTTTTCGATACTCGCTCGACTCTAAGGTCGAGGCTAAGGTGTGTCAAAGATTTAAGTAAGTGACTTTAAAATAGAAACATAGACAAATTCAGTTTAAATTAAAATCCTAACAAATATTTGTACCAATATTATAAAGCAAAACGGACAATTACTCCACAACTTGTATTTAACGCGACAACAAACAACACCTTCCAAAACTACAGTCAAGAGGTACAGGCTACAGCTTAAGTAATAAAGTTGTCATACTAAGAAGCACTAGGCAAATGTTTATAAGACCATAGTAGACTTATACATATTTTGAGGATACCAAGCATAAAGTGAATAGGTAGAAACTTCGATTCAAGGCCAGATGTATGCTAGAACGAAGTTGTAGAAAACAGATGTCTTGTAGGTAATTGCACACGCGGTCTTGCGCCGTTTGTATCCAGGGTGTCTCTGCGACTAGTCTGATGTTGTTGATGATGAAACCATGCTTTCCGTTAAAAGATTGCCATTCCAGCTCAAGGTTAGAGAAGCAGTTAATGATACAAAAACCAATTATATTTTGAAAAAAATAGTTCTATTTTATTTGACTATCTGAAAGATAAGCTGTGATAGTCTAGTGGTTAGGACGACCGACTTCTAATCGGAGGTTGTGGGTTCGATTCCGGGCACGCACCTCTAACTTTTCGGAGTTATGTGCGTTTTAAGTATTTAAATATCACTTGCTTTAACGGTGAAGGAAAACATCGTGAGGAAACCTGCACGCCTGAGAGTTCTCCATAACGTTCTCAAAGGTGTGTGAAGTCTGCCAATCCGCTTGGCCAGCGTGGTAGACTATGGCCAAAACCCTTCTCACTCTGAGAGGAGACCCGTGCTCTGTAGTGCGCCGGTAATGGGTTGATCATGATGATGATGATGATGATGATGAAGATCTGAAAGATTGCTAAACTGTGGTTGAGGTGAACGTTCCCCGCGACTCACCGTGACTGTTTCCGATTTACCTCGTTTTGTTTTTCCGTACGTCTTGAAATTACATTTTCCGCAGACCAATAAATTAGGTCGATTTTATTTATTTGAATAAAGAATTTGTGGCCTTCGAAGAGATTAGGAAAATGGATGGATTGAATTATTTTCTTTCCGTATAGAACATTAAAATATTCCACAATTTAAGTATATACAAATAAATAAAATTGAACTTTTATCTGTGATTTCCAAATAACTAAGCGAAAAGTTCAATCAAACAAACGTTTTAAGGTTTTTTGTGTGCCAGTCTGTTTGGCGGGCCGTTTGTCTAGGGCCCGGGCTTATTATCGCCACATGACTAAATCTGAAAGGCTGCACCGATGTTCACAGGACTTTCAATGGCAGGTAGAGGATTATATGTACAAGTATAGTGATCTTATCAACTTTTTATACTGGAAAAGTTAAGATTAAAAAAAAAGCAGATCTAGTTTTTTAGGGTTCCGTACCCGAAGGGTAAAAATCAGCCAAGTGCGAGTCGCGCCTCGCTCTTTCAGGGTTCCGTACATAATTATGAACAATATAATATTTTGGGTCTAAGAAATATTTAATTTCCGAGTTAGACATCGCAAGAAACCGTGAAAGAAAAACGCAAAATAAGTTCGTTTGTTTTGGTCACACCTTATAAACTATTTTATGAATCGTTGTTTTCAGTATTTGTTGTACAAATAGAGCATATAGTACATAATATACCGAAATATCATATTCCTAACTAGTTTAGTTTTTTAGATAGCCCCCGTCACAAAAATGGTCTAAAACTGACAATTTTGATGACCCCCCATTTCCTTACTTCTTAAGCAAAAAATTAAAAAAATATATATTCGTACTCTACTCAATGAGCTCTAAACAATGATACCCCAAAAGCTAGGGTAAGAAAAAAAATTTTTTTTCCGGCTCCTTTCTTATGTACGGGAGCCCCCCTGAAAAATAATTTAATTCAATATTTGATTTTGGGTCAACGTTTTACACCAAATACCAAAATTTCAGGTTTGTAACTCATTTCGTCTGCGAGCTAGAGACCTGTGACCGGCGGACAGACGGACAGACAGACAGACAGACAGACAGACAGACAGACAGACAGCCGAGTGACATTAATAGGGCTCCGTTTTTACCCTTTGGGTACGGAACCCTAAAAAGGAGCCGGAAAAAAAAAATTTGTGACGGGGGCTATCTCAAAAACTAAACTAGTTGGGAATATGATATTTCAGTATATTATGTACTATATGCTCTATTTAAACAACAAATACTGAAAACAACGATTTATTAAATAGTTTATAAGCTGTGACCAAAATAAACGAACATTTTTTTGGGTTTTTCTTTCACGGTTTGTTGCGATGTCTAGCTCGGAAATTAAATATTTCTTAGACCCAAAATATTATATTGTTCATAATTATGTACGGAACCCTGAAAGAGCGAGGCCCGACTCGCACTTGGCCAATTTTTTATTATTATAATCAACTTTGAAAATGTAATAATTATGTTAAACTCTACAAAATGTGTGTAACAAACGTAATTAATTAATTTATTTCGAGTCCCAACTCCATCTAGACCACATTTTTCAACGTGAAACCACATTACGCCCGAGGCTCATTTTAGCCGCCGACTTAATTTACTTACTCAGCTATTTTCCACCCCACCTCGTGAGGTGAATGAACCCTGACATTTTTTCTCATACTTTTTTTATCTTGCTCTTCGTAACCGTCAATCTGCATTGGAACAGCGTGGTGGGTCTAATCTCTAATTCTTTCTCTCCCGTGAGAGACGAGGACTGTGTCCAGCAGTGGGACGTTAAACGGCTATTAAGAGGCTACTGGCCATTGTTTAGACTTTAATTCATAATAATAATATTATATTGTAAGTACCTAAGCTTAAGTAAGCGAATTGTACTAACACATTTTTTAACCGATTTGAAAAATAGGAGGTTAGATATTCGGCACGTATACAATATACATACGTAATGAATATTATTGGAACCGCATTAAATTCACTTGTGAATATAAATAATCTATTAGGGCTTCCGAATAAATAAAGTATACAATTTTGTAGGCGTATATTATGTAAGTATGTCTGTCCACGCATTTCTTCAAACTATTCAACAAATTGAGACCATTCTTTTATATTTGATTAGGTACGCTAATTTCAACTTAGCAAACAGTGTTCACCAAAATCGATTCAGTAGTTTTCAAGATATGTACACTTCTCCTTTTTCAGCTATTCTTTCTTTCGGAGAATATAAAGAATACGTTTTCCTTATTCTATGAAGTCGGTTTAATTTTTAACCCCCGACGCAAAAATGACGGGGTGTTATATGTTTGACGTGTCTGTGTGTGTGTATGTGTGTGTGTGTGTGTATGTGTGTGTGTGTGTGTGTGTGTGTGTGTGTGTGTGTGTGTGTGTGTGTGTGTGTGTGTGTGTGTGTGTGTGTGTGTCTGTCTGTCTGTTCCCCTGTAGCGCTCAAATGGGTGAACCAATTTTAATGTGGTTTTTTGTTTGAAATGTAAATTTGTCGAGAGTGTTGTTAGCTATGTTTGATGAAAATCGATCTAAGATGGCCGCCGCTACAAAATTTTGAATTACACATTTTTTCACAACTCCCTTAATATGGGTATCAAATGAAAGGGATTGTCTAGTAGAATAGCATTATGCAAATCCAAGATGGCCGCCGCCACAAAATGGCAAATGTCAGGGGTTTTTTAAATTTTTAATTTATACTTGTTCTCAAATTATTATTATAGCTACTTATAATTTATTTCATTTGGATGAATTGAGATGAAAGGTGTCCAACTGTGGATGACCACGGACCGATGTGATAGTTTTAAACTACGTAATTGCCCCCCCCCCCCCCCCCCCGAGTAACCAGTATATGGAGTTCTTGTTTCACTTCGCGCTAACTGAATCTCGCGCGGTGAGCGCTGTTGAAGTTTACAATTTGCCTGTTTGTGTTGCATTACGCAAGTTGCGGTGTGAGTCGCGTCCTACATAAACACACATTGCAACCGAGCGTTCGCTAACTAATTACCTACCCAACTACGGAAGTGTTACGAGTTTAGCGCTCCGTTTGTCTCTGTCTGTCGCGGATAGACCTCTTGTTCCTCACTTCACAGTTTACACGTTTACAACTTAAGAGCCCTCTCCATGGCATCGACAAATCTAAAACAGTCTAAGACAGTGATTTCTGCATTTAGAGAGCGAGACGTCTTCATTAAAGAAGAGTACTAAAAATATATACATAAATAAATAATTAATTAATTAATTAAATAAAGGAGATGTTTCAAATCTGGCTAAGTCTTGTACAGTACCATACAAATTAAGAAAAATCTGTTGTTCTCGGGAAAAATAAAATTATTGAGTTAAAATTAATACTTTAGTCGTACAAAAATATTTTTTATTCATTAATTTATTGATCGATTTTCAATATGGCGTCGCTGGCGTCGTATGGTTTGACGTAAACTGACAGCTTGTCACTTCGAATAACAATTGTCATTGTGATTGATATTCTGTCAGTCAATGGTGGACTGGTGGTCAATTGCAATCGATTTCTGTTTGATTTTTGAGTTCTTTTCAACAACTTCGCTTTCGTTTTCTGGATTTTGGACCGTTTTGCTCATCTGTTTACCTGGCTTTCATTTTTAGACTGTTACTCATGCCATCTGTTGACCCGGCGTTGTGCTACACGGACTTCGATTTTGCTTAGCGATTTGGACGGTGTTGATACGATCTAATGACATTTCTGTCAAATGTCAAATCGAAATGAAAGACATTTTACCGCCATGATGATTTTTTATTACGTGTTGCAATCCTAAGCAGAAATACTTGTTTTGTACAACCAAACAAAACCATTTTATAGAAAATATATAGTTAAAAACTGTTCAATGTTTTCTGGACTATATCCAAGTATACTGTACCGAGTCCTAGCCAAGGCCTCATACAGTGATGAAACATCTCCTTTGCTTGAGATATCATGATTTTTAGTGAAAAACGGCAAAGTAAAAAGATGCAAATCTAGGTTTGGAATTACGCCTATTTTAGCAAATATTTGGCAATTTTTTACATGAACTAAAGACATTTGAAATTATTATGAAGTAACGTATGATAAGACTTTGGTCGTTTTTCAATTTTCTTCTATAGTTTACTTACGCACGAAATTGCCTCAAAATTTGCCCAAAAATAGTGGTTTTTCAAGCGTCATAACTTTCAAAATAAATATAATTTTACTATTTTTTTTATTTTATGGCATACCTAGATAATGGAGATATAAATTGATATCTGGCGTAACTTTAGATCTATTGCGAGAAATATTAGAATAATAGGCGTAATACGTTTGTATGGATAAGCGCGTGAAGAGAGCAACCTTAAACTGCTCGTTAGATTATGTTATACTAGTTTATGCCTGCGACTTTGGATTTTGACACTTGGTTTTTCCGCGATGCAAAGTGCCTATGTTCTTCTACATAGTTCAATCTACCTCTAAACTGAAATTCATCAAAATTGGTTCAACGATTTAGGCGTGAAAGCGTAACAGACAGAGTTACTTTCACATTTTAATATTAGTATGGGTTTTTCTGAGTAAGCGCTCATACGCATTAGCAGTTAGCCGCCCAGGCGGTTCTTGCCGCCTGACGCGGTTGAAACAGCGGCTCGCCGCCCAAACCTGCGGCACGCCGCGAACTGAACCGCCTAGTGCGTATAGGCAACATGGCGGCCAGCCGCGAAGCGGGCCGCTACCTCCCATTCAACCGCCGCGGTTGGAATTTCGTCGCGGTTTAGTGCGTACAAAATGAGCGGTTGCATATAAAAATACAAAAGCGGCTAGCCGCGCCGCTACCGCAACCGCTAAAGCGTACGAGCGCTAACAAAACATTGATTTTTCAGAATGCAAAACGCTTACTGATAGGTAATTAAATATTCAATCATACGTCGATTTTTGTATAAGGTTTTAACTTCAATATTTTCCAATTGATCGGCCGACGTTTCCGTGATGACGTTGAAATATTATATTTGAGAAATAAGAAACACGCTTTGTATAAAGGCAGACGCATACCATTAAAACGCTTGTTATATTTTATTTAATTGAAAATATTTAAGTACCTACCTGTAAAGTCGTATCACCTATTAAAATGCAATAATGCTATAGTTAATTTGTTGTAATTTGATTGTTCTCGTAAGAAAAGAGCATACACTTTGCTCTTTCCTTAAGTATAAGAAATAAAAATATCCTAAGTAAGACAGTTTTTCTGTATTTTCTTTGAATTAAGATATCTCCATAGTTACTATTACCTAACAGTAATAATTATAATTAAACTAATCTATTCTTCTTCTATATCTTCTTTTCTATACATATAATAAAATCGTAGACTTGCAGTATCTGTACATTGAAGATTTTTGTAAAATAATAACTGGGGGATGTTAGGGATAAGTAATAGAACGTAAAAAAGCTATTTTTGAATTTTTTGTCTGTTTGTCTGTATGTTTGTGCGCGCATCACGCAAAAACTACTGAATGGATTAAAATGAAACTTGGTACGATTTAAGTTCATACTACGGAGTAACATATAGGATACTTTTTATCCCGAAATTCAGCACGGTTCCCTAGGGAGAGGGGATGAAAGTCAAAACGTGTATTTAGCTGTTTAGTATTTAGTATTTATTAGCTGTAATTCAATAACGCGTGGTCCGATTTTATTCATTCTTTTTTTGTTAGAAAGTAGATACTAATCTCTAAAAAGGCTAGATCGATTTTGATGGGACTTTCACTGGCGGATGTTTACATTTTGATCTACCTAAACATTCGCCAGTGAACTTTTAACAGTTTTTAGCATGATATGAGCTCAAAGGAGCTTAGGAAAAATAATGATTCCTACGGGATTATTAAAAACGCATTTTTAAATATATCCACGCGAACGAAGTCGCGGGTGTCTGCTTGTTAGTTAAATAAAACACTGTATAGCATCTAACCATTCAGTAAGCAAGTGTTTAAATTTAAATTAATAAACATGTTCATAATTATATACTTACTGAGAGAAAATTACTGACATTCCTTCTAATTTTCTACTCAATTACCTTAGGAATTTTGTACTTTTCTAGGCCAAACCGGTTCTCTCATTGTACGTTCTCTCAGTCCCTATCTCTGTAACGAAACCTAAAACCAGTTAGTAGAAAAACATTAAAGAAACCATATACAAATATTTTACATTTTTGAAAGTGACCACAAAACCGCCGCGTGAAATTCTGATGATTTGTTTCCACCGTTATTTCGGGGATGAACGGTGTGAATTTTATTCAGAATTCACCGCGAACGCACCTAACTACACCGCCTCGTGAATATTTGAGGGTAAAAAAACCCGCGTGGTAATGGAGAGAGAGATTTTTCCCGGTTCCCAGAGGAATACGGACACTTATTGAGCTTGGCAAGGGTCGTACCAAATGAATAGCATTTTGAATACTGGCCAGTATGCTTAGTCTCACTTTGCACAGCTCGAAAACTTTACTAAATATACTAGTGATCGAAACACAATGACTTTAGAGTAAAATGGACTAAACCGGCTTATTTTAAGGTTTGAGTTCGCCAATTCATTTAGCATTCGATTACAGCCAGTGCTCCAAGCAGAAATGCGGTAAAATAAATATTCGAAGCATTGAATTACGACTTTGAAATAAGATTCTTTGGGTTCATTTTGCATTACATGTTACAGTTTTTTGATACGTAGTATTTGGTAAAGTTTTGGAGGTGCGCAAACTCAGAATAACTATACAGGTGTGTTTTTAAAAAAATACGTTCTTCAAATTAACTTACAACTTGGATGTGGTGCTTGACCTCTTTTCGTTAATTAGATCCAAGCTAGCTGAAGCGATAGAGTCTGGGGGACTTTAATGAAAGGCACAATGACCTCTGCAGTGTTTTTCAACAAGCAGGACTTTTTAGCCCTGCTTTTTGAAATAAACATGAATAAGATGAAAATCATATCATTAGATATATGAACTCGAAATTGTATAAAAAAATTGTTATATTTTAATTTTGTGTCAAAAAAATTGGTTGTCTGTAAAAGCGGCTTACGGACGATAATTTTACGTGATAAGTCATAAGTAGTAAGTAGTAAGTATAGTAAGTCTCTCTATCGCTTGTTCCGCGCTCTCGCTTGCGCGCGGTACGTGACAATGAGTCATGCTTTTTCATGCATGCGGCCGGTGTTCATTGATTTATGAGACGTTATCACGTCAAAAGAAAAAAAAAATTGTATATACTTACCTAGGACTTACTTATGCACCTATATCTCATCTTATGATTATAAATAGATATGCACTCTAACATGAAATGGGGTTGACCGATAAAAATTGCTAATCTTTAGGGGCTGGTCACTTGGTTTGACAATTAACCGAATGAGTTGGTTTTACGGCAGCTATAGCGCAGTGATGTAGATAAATACCGGATTTAACGGCATGACCTTGGAAGTTCTACACATAAGGGGCCATCCATAAATTACGTCACACTTTCATGATTTTTTTACCCCTCCCCCGTTCTTGGCACAGTTGTATAGGTATTCTGAGTTTGCGCACCTCCAAAACTTTACCAAATACTACGTATTGAGAAACTGTAATATATAATGTAAAATAAACCCAAAGACTCTTATTTTAAAGTCATAACTCAATACTTCAAATATTTTTTTTTACAAAATTTCTGCTTGGAGCGATGGCTGTTTTCGAATGCTGAATGTATTGGCGAACTCAAACCTTAAAATAAGCCAGTTTAGGTCCATTTTACTTTAAAGTCATTGTGTTTCGATCAGAGGCAAAATGAACCCAAAAACTCTTATTTTAAAATCGTAATTCAATAGTTCGAATATTTATTTTACAACAGTTCTGCTTGGGGCGCTGGCTGTTTTCGAATACTGAATGTATTGGCGAACTAAAAACCTTAAAATAAGCCAGTTTATGTCCATTGTCCATTTTACTCTAAAGTCATTGTGTTTTGATCAGTAGTATTTAGTAAAGTTTTTGAGCTGTGCAAAGTGAGGCCAAGCTATTAATATTAATATAAATTACATTAATATTTATTTTACATTTAGTTTTGTCTTATAAAAGTTATTTCGTGAAAGAGACTTCAATTAAAACCAGATTTCATTTGTACGAACTGTAGAGATGTTTTATTAATTCGCAAAAAATGAGGCCCTCCTAAAACGTCTAGTTGAGTACTTAATGTAATTTTTAACGAGAAGGTATTTTCTTTCGCTGCCATTCTATATAAATAAATTAAAATTGTAATGTCTGTCTATGATAAAACTGCCTATTATTAAATTCTATTTGAGTGATTGAAAGATACAATAAATCTAAATGACTCTAAAAAATAAAACGTACCTATAAAAAAAAACTTTTTTTTTTCTTTTTTCTAGCTGTTTGTTTGTAGGGACTTATCTTCGGAACGGATGAACCGATTTGGATGGAACTTTCACAAGCAGGTGAAGATCATACATAGAGTGATTCAGTATTTAGTTAGTTAGAGTTATTTATTTTATTTATTTATTTAAAACATTTTCACAGCCTACTCAGCGGCTGAAGCAATGTTGATGAAACATGACACAGAAATGAATGAGTTCCCAAGGGATTATTAACATCACGTGGACAAAGTTGGTATCAGCTACTATAGTAAATCTATTCCGATAAAAAGTCTTGTTTTGACTATCTGACTGATTTATTAACGCACATCCTGAACCTAAGGTACGAAACTTAAAATTAAAATTTTTCCCATAGGTTTCTTGTATAACGTAGGGCACTGACTAAGAAAAGATTATTTAAAATTTCATTTGCTTAAATACAGGATGAACTTAAACTAGGATGGTTTATATGAAATTCCATCATTTTCTAATTCATACTCGAGAAAATTGGCATAAAGGCTTTCAGTTAAAAATAAAAAAAATACTTACTTGTTTCAAGATTTTTTGATATTCTACCTACCACAAAAAGGGTTAAAGGGATAAAAGTTTGTATGAAAGTCCGTCATTTTTTAAGATATATCACTGAAAATTGGTATTTGAGGTTTTGGTTAAACACAAAGCTTAGGTTAGAAGGAGTTTCAGAATTTTCGAAAATTCGACCTCCAAGGAGGTTAAATGAAAAAGGAGGGTGAAAAGTGGTGGTAAAGTTTGGATGAAGAAATATTTCTTTTGAAACCAAAATCTACGCGAACAAAGTTTGCGGCATCAGCTAGCACAATATAATTTATGATAATGTTAAATGAAAAAGAAATCTTGTTCGTGTTTCTAACATAATTTTGTTACCTAATAATATAGTTAGTAACAAACTTTTTTCTAAACCTTATTATTTATTCTTTTACTTTTCTAATAAAACAAGCAGTTTTTCAGAAAAACTATATACGTAGCGAGTAATTTTACCATAGTTGAGTTCTCAAAGAAAAAGGGTGTTAAAACATTGAATTTACTTTATTACAAAAGAGATTTGTTAAAATTACTCACCATTTTAGCCTAATGAATGTTTTAACCGGATTTGTGAGGCTCTCGGCAGAAAATTATAATTTAAGGTTAATTTGGAGAAAACGTGGCATCTTAAAAGGCAACCGTGAGTGCGGGAGCGGAAATGAAATTCGCAGTAGGTATTTAACCGACTTCCAAAATGCGTGGAGATTCCTCGATTCTCCACATATTTCTTTTTCTACGTTTGTAGATAAGTACGCCAATTTCTCAGAGATACTTGGACCGATTTATGTTACATTTTTTTAATCGATAGAGGAAGCTCGCGAGATGTTTTCATAAATTATAATATTGTTTCCAACGCCTGGCACCTCGACGTATGGCATTAAAATTAAATGTTTGTTTAATTTCAAAAATGTTTTATGAACATGTAGTTATGTACATTTTGGAATTCCAAGTTTTACATTCAGTTTCAAAATTTTTGGCGAGGGTCTTAAAAGCTCAAGTCGCCATACAAACGTAGTTTTGCTTTGATTTAAAAACTACAAGTTGAATGATATCCAAAGACTAAACTTATAATGGACTGAAAAACAGTAAACTTTTTGTTATATACAATTAAAGAGACAAAGTACATATACCTTACGACAAAAATCAAAAAGTTGCCATGAGATTAAAAAATACCTAAAACCATCAGCTAGTTTTTAATATTAAAGGACGACTTTGCACCACCCGTGCGAAACCGTAAGTCATGTACATAAATAAATCATTGTCATCCACTAGTCAAACATCGCAAGTTTTCGTACTTATATGTGTATATCATCTTGGACACTTTATTGCCTCTATTTTCTGCAGATAAGAAGGACATGAAAAGGGTCCATTGCCCATCAGAAACTTTTTGGCGCCCTAGGGACATTGCTGTTGCAAATGTTGTGAGCCTTTAAGCGCTCAACGTCTAAAGCTCTGGTCAAATACTTTGTTAAGTAGCGCAGCTGCTGGATGTTGTAATAATGTCCTTCTGACCGAATTCTAGGTACGGCGGCCAATCTCAATGTACGCGGAGACTAGACAACTACGCAGAAGATAATATAGTGCACAAGTATATACAAAAGAGTAAGATTAAGAGTAAGAGTAAGAGTTTTAATTGCAAAAATGTCGTGCATTATATTATAGATCTTAAAACTATTGTCTCCCAACACAATTAACTAATAAATTAGTGTGTAAATTCAAATTCAGAATACAGGAGCACTTTCCTTTCCTCCACTCTGATACTCTTATAGGACGCCAGTGCTTCACAACAGAAGAGAAATCAGGTGCGGGGTTATTGGTTTTTGTGCTCTGCGAGACACGGGGATGTATCTTAAACTGCCAACTTTCTAACTGCGGGTTGCTACTGAGATTTTCTTGACAGAAAAACCCAATTACTGTTAATTTTCTGGTCCAGCTCGGTACTTGAACCCAGGACCTCATGACTCGCTTCCGAACAAGCGAGCCACTAGACCAATGAAAGAGTTTTAAAATTAGGAACTCTATTATGAATGTGTTAACGCAGTTCACACTGCGGAGCGCACCCGAAAACCGCGTTGTTTCCTTGTTGTTGTTGCCGTAGCACTGTTTCCGTAGCACTGTTGTCGTAGCACTGTTGCTGTAGCACTGCTACCGTAGCACTGTTGTCGTAGCACTGTTGCCGTAGCATAAAAATATATAATAAAAATATCTTACACGCATGTGATACCCTGCCGTGCTACCGCCACGCGTTGTGACTGCCCAAGCCTACAAAGGGCACATCGTCTAAATAATTCGCAAACTCGCAGATATGGGTGTATACAACTTCCGGGTGTCGCGTGGATTATTAAGGAGGAAAATATGCGCGGAAAGGTTGTATTGAGCAATTTAATGAATGAATAAAAGTTGTAAAAAGTAGGTAGGTATTTAAAAAAATTGTGTTATTGCGAAACGGATTGGCTACAAAATCCTAATTAGGTAAAATTAATTCTATTTAGGCAAAGCTGCTACTAAAACTGAAAAAAAAACTACTATTTTTAACCAACTTCAAAAAAGGAGGAGGTTTCTCAATTCGACCATATATGCTTTTTTATGTGTGTTCGCGGATAACTTCGTCGTTTATGAACCGATTTTGATGATTCTTTTTTGTTGGAAAGAAGATATTTCAAAAATGGGCCCATGATAAATAAATCAGGGTTTGATGATGGCAGACCAGAGAAATCGAGGGAAACTTTCGAAAATCGTAGGGGCGACTAGTGCGGTTGTAAGTTTAATTAGCTTACATTTACTCCAACATAGAGAACAGTGAAAGTTTTATCAAAATCGGCTTACGAAATATGGACTTTTAAGTGCGTGGTGAAGTCGGTTAAACTTTCAATCTTTTAGATTATCACTTGTGTTAGATTCGATCCCTGCGTTTTTTTAAATTAGTCAACGACATAAAACTTCGGAATAGGCATGAAATAACGATTGCAAGGGACTAGCTACGTGAGCAAATACACACGAATTGCGGTACTGGAGGAGTAACAGACTTAAAACCGTCAACTTTCAACCCTCCCGCACCTAACCCGCCACTTTTCTTGTACCACAGCCATCGAACTATTACGCTTAGAATGAAAGTTTCTAACAAATTTCCGCTCGAAACGTAAGCTATAAACCAACCCATGTGTGCCCTGTAATTACATTTGCCGACACGCACACAAGCGCATGAGTACCTTGAGCACTGACGCGACGATAGCCTTTTAGGCTTGCTAAAAACGGCTTATCGCCGCGTCGACGACTGCCTTTCTTTACCTATTTATTCTAAGCCCACAGCCTACCTCAACCCTCTCAGTGAAACAATAGGCCTATTAAAGCGACTGGGTTATTTTAATACTAGAAGATGAGGCGGAATTAACTTAAAAACTTGATAGCATCGTTACTCCTAAGAAGTTTGGAAAACAAACTTTAAATTTTAATTATGTAACAGGATACCCTCTCAGTCGGCTTGCCGAAACAAAGTTTCCTCCGAATCCTAATGAACCCTCCCCGGCTCGCTCCAATAACAAAAACGCGGCGCTTTCATCACACTTCACACACGTTCCGATGGCCCAATTAAACGCGACGCTCAACGCCAGGGTTAATTAAGAAGAAAATTATCTTCTCTAACACAGGCGGGCGAAACTGAGAACTGCGAGTCACAAATGGTAGCGGACTAGTTGCCGCACTCAGAGACATTGATTATGTCCAATGAGTGATTAACTAACTATAATTAAATCTCTTTAGGTGTTACGTTTTCCATACTAACTTCATGTTACCATTCAAGAGCGAATGGATTATATATTTACACTGAAATTACATCGCACAGCCTTAATATAATTTTTAATTTGCGCGAAATTATATTTACATAAAGAAAACATTACATAGACAGCTTAATTATTATAATAGCCATCTATTAAACGCTGTTTTGCCTAGCTGACCGAGATGGCTTTACTTCACCTTTAGCTGTTTATGTAATGTTTTCTTTATGTAAATAAAATTTTCCGCAAATTAAACATTAAATTAAGGCTGTGCGATGTAATTTCAGTGTAAATATATAATCCATTCGTTCTTAAATGGTAATAATAAATTAGTATGGAAAACGTACCACCTTAATAAGCTGTCTTTTGGCTGTATTTGTTGTTTTATGTTATTCTGAATTTCAGATCCATTGGAAATTCATTTATTAGTTTGAACATTTTATTCCTACCTGTTGTAGTTTGGAATTAATTAGTCCTTTTATCCTGCAGGCAACATTTCGCACTTTTAGAAAAAAGTATCTTATTTAATTTTTTCTTCATGTGAGTAGGCTGTGACAAGTTGTCATTAATAGTGGCAACATTGAAGCCTGATGGACGTGGGGAAATAACATTCTTAAGTTAGAAATAATAAAAAAGGTAAATGAATGGCCGCCAAAAACGCCGCTGTATATTCTATTAAACTTTCGATTTCCAGTCTTAGCCTGAAAAGCCTTAGCCTACAAGCTGTTAACTTAGTTAGTTAGCTATGGTTAGTTTAAACATAACTATTTGCTTATATTATAGTTTATATTTACTTAGTTTTATATCTGTTTATCTATATTATATTATATTACATATAATGAAATCGTAGACTTGCCGTATCTGTACATTAAAGATTTTTGCAAAATAATAACTAGGGGATGTTAGGGAAGTAATAGAACGTAGAAATGTTATTTTTGAAATTTTTGTCTGTTTATCTGTTTGTTGTTCTGCATTACGCAAAAACTACTGAATGATCTACCTAAACATCCGCCAGGGAACTTTTAACAGTTTTTAGCAAGGTATGAGCTCGAAGGAGCTTAGGAAAAACAAAATGATTCCCACGGGATTTTAACACTAGAAAGACGGAAAAATCGACTTACCAAGAAAGACGGCGAGCGGTCATTTGACTCCTTGCTTTATAAATATTTTTTATTTATTAAATGTCCCAAAAAAACTTATAACAAATAACTGAAAAAAACATTCAGCTTCAATTTTACTCACATTAATTATGTTTTTATTAACTCCAACTTGTACTTTTACTTACAAATATGACAAATAAAACTTTTTGACTGATTGCATTGGAAACGCAATGATTTTCTACGTATTATGTCGCAAACCTAGTTTGATTTGATTTCGCAAACAGAAGAGTGGTGCCTTTTTCTCGTAACGACAGAAGATGACTCTGTCGGTATTGGTGGCTGTATTGGTGCCGCCGAGGCATCAGATTCAACGAAAATGTCACTGAGTTCTGAGCTAAAGTATAAAGTACCTATAAACTACGCACTGTCTTGTTTGTGACTTCTTGATATAAAATCCAAAAATGGAATAGGTAATTTGAACCTATTGGTATACTATCATCTGAGTCTTCACTACTCGAACAGCTTGATTGGGGAAGAAAATAAAATACAATCGTATTCATTATATTTCACAAACTTCTTCCAATATATATTATTATGATCTACCCGCTATGACTTATGAATCTTAGACATGGTCGCTAATAATGGGCCTCATACAAGCCTCATAGAAGGCTCAGGATCACTCAGCGGGCGATGGAGAGAGCTATGCTCAGAGTGTCCCTGCGGGATCAAATCAAAAATGAGGAGACCGCAGGAGAACCAGAGTTACCGACATAGCGCATCGCGCGCAGTCGCGAAACTGAAGTGGCAATGGGCGGGGCATATTGCTCGAAGAACCGATGGACGCTGGGGTCCCAAGGTGCTTGAGTGGCGACCTCGCACCGGTAAACGAAGCGTAGAAAGACCCCCTACTAGACGGACGGACAATCTGAAGCGACACGCTGTCAGCCGCTGGAAACAAGCGGCCCAAGGTCGTATTCTGTGCAAATCTTTGCAAGAGACCTATGTCCAGCAGTGGACATCTATAATCATAAAAGTCACGAGAGGATATGACTCAAAAACTAATAGTTTTGGAATTATCTAACTCTGAATTCCAAAAACGGTCAAAAGACCCCCGCCCGTCTTTCTAGTGTTAACAAGTGTAAATTGAAAATTTAAAAAACCCCCGACATTCGCCATTTAGTGGCGGCGGCCATCTTGAATTTGCAATAGTGCTATTCTACTAGTCAAGCCCTTTCATTTGATACCCATATCAAGGGAGTTGTGAAAAAATATATCATCCGCCATTTTGTAGCGGCGGCCATCTTGGACCGATTTTCATCAAACATAGCTAAGAACACTCTCGACTAATTCACCTTTCAAACAAAAAAAAACCGCATTCAAATCGGTCCACCCGTTTGAGCGCCACAGGGGAACAGACAGACACACACACACACACACACACACACACACACACACACACAGACACGTCAAACTTATAACACCCCGTCGTTTTTGCGTCGGGGGTTAAAAACCAATATCTACGCGAACGAAGTCGCGGGTATCCGCTTGTAGAAAATAAAAGGGGTACCTGATATATTCATCATGTTTTACTCAAGGACTATAAGTACCGTTGAATGTTAGTTTACGTATCTTCATGGCCAACATGTCATCATCGCTTCAGCTTATCAATTAAAAACCATGGTACTCTGAACGACCTCACGGAAGCTGAAATATGGCACGAATTCCAACAGTGAAATGCCTACCCGCGCTATATTATAGCTAATGAAACGAATATTAAACGGAAAAGGGCACTTTCGACGTCTTCAATTACGTTTTTACGTTTGTCGACATCGTGCGAAGTCGCTCTCCCAGCAGATGTCATACTGCTAAAAATGCAATATTCTAAGATCGTAAATCAACAATCATGCATATTTGTTTTTTATCGATGGCAAATTAGCCTTTGACTGACTCTTTACATAGTGGCAACGATGATCGAAATTTGATTATCGACACACAATGACTTCAGAGCAAAATTAACCCAAATACTCTTATTTTAAAGTCTTAATTCAATAGTTCGAATATTTAATTTAAAACATTTCTGCTTGGTGCGTTGGCTGTTTTCGAATGCTGAATGTATTAGCGAATTCAAACCTTAATATAAGCCACTTTAGGTCTATTTTACTCTGAAGTCATTGTGATTCGATCAATAGTATACTATAAAGTTTTCCAGCTCTGCAAAGTGAGACTAAGCATACTGACGGTTAAATGACGATGCAGTTTGAAACGGAAGCGGACTAACATTCTTAAACTTGTATAAATTCATACTCATATTCCCACAAACTACTTTCGTACTTTCTTGAGGCGTAGTTTAGGAATCATCAATACTTTGTTTCGATTCCTATATTTTGTTTGTAAGCCCACCAAACCATTCAACGAAAATTAACTCAACATAGAAACCTGTAAAAGTGTTGACTCAGTGAAGTGAAGTGAAGTGAAATATAATCCAGTATTAGCGGTGGAATAGATTATTTTGCACCCCCCAGGCCACTGTTCAGCGTCATTATGTTAATTTTATAAGAAACTTTCGCTTGCAGCTCTTACATTTGATACACACTGGGGCTGCGTTCGGAGAGCCCTTCAATATTAATAGGAACTGCTTTTTCACCTAGTACCTCGTTTGCTTAGTGGTTGCATATTTGGCTGCAGATCACGATGTCTTGGGTTCAAATCTCGGGTCAGGCAAATAATTTTCAGGTATGTTAAGCAGTCGGTCACGGTTAATATCACTATCGTGTGACAAAAGTCGTTAAGTCCGCCAACACCCATTAGAATAGAATAGTGTTTTATTCAAATACAACTTTAACAAGTGCTTTTGAATCGTCTATCGAATCTACCATTAGACTAGCGTAGCCGGTCTTAGCTTTAAATTCCTCCCTCCTATGAGAGCGGCCTGTACCCAGCAGTGGGACGTTATAGGGCTGTAGTGGGATGTGCGAGGATGTGTAACACCCCCGACATTTCATACAAGCGAACCTACTGATGACAAGGAGAACGTTATTTGTAAATCGAGTGGGATAAGGGCTTTAAAAAAATCTACTAGCCATTTTAAACATAACTAATTTTCACTTTGCCCTCCAAGTAAGCATAAGGCCTCTTGTTCACAGGCCGTGAAAAAATTACGTTTTAAGATTTATAGTGTTGTATAGAGCACGCCGTATGGCACGCCGTATAGCACGCCGTATGGCACGTCGTATGACACGCCGTATAGCACGCCGTATGGCACGTCGTATGGCACGTCGTATGGCACGCCGTATGGCACGCCGTATGGCACGTCGTATGGCACGTCGTATGGCACGCCGTATGGCACGTCGTAAGCCACGCCGTACATCGCGCCGTGCATGTTAACAAGCTCCCATTGTGCTCCAACAACACTGCAACCGTAAAATAGTGTTTCACCGCCGTGCCTCGGAGAGCACGTTAAGCAGTCATGTGACAGTAGTCGTTAAAGCCAACCCGCATTGGAGCAGCGTGGCGGACCTTAGCTCTAAATCCCTCTCTCCTATGACAGAGGAGGCCTGTGTCCAGCAGTTAAAAGGCTGTAGTGGTGGTGGCGGTGAACAAGAGGCCTAAAATTTATGCAATAGTGCAACGGATGGGGTTTGAACCGTTGACCTTTCGGTTTAGAGTCCACGCTTCGACCATTGCGCTATTGAGGCTTTACGGCTTTACAGCAGTATCCTCTGTTCGCTTCAACCGTTGCGCTATCGAGGCTTTACGGCTTTACATTCTTCACAGCAGTGTTCTCTGTTCTCAGAAGGAGGTTAACGTGCCTGATCGCTCTCTTAAGGTATATTCAACAGCTCATTAATCGGGACATCTTCAGGAAACGCTGACCGAGCCGCGCTACAGTGGCCGTGGGGCCAGTAGCGCTGCTCGCTAATTTTGCAGCGGTAACGTTTTTGATATTAAGCCACTCCCTAAAGTCAAGAGTCAAGTCAAACTTTTAGGCTCAATTTATACCGCGGCGGAATGGAATGGAATGGAATGGAAGCGTCACTTTCGCCTCATGACGCGGAAGGCGCGCGAATTTGCTGGAATGCTCGAGTATTCTCGCGCATTCCAGCTAAACGCTTGGCACGGCACTGCTGTGACCGACCCAATGGACTCTCCGTTCGCGCCACTTCCCGCGGATTCCACGGACGGCGCCGACAGTAGCTACGGGAATTCTCGAGAATGCGCGAGGATTCCGCGGAAGACGCGCGACTTTTTTTTGGCTCCTATTTAATTTGTATGTTATGCAATTGACATAAAGTTCATTTAGCTATGTACAATTTCGTTGCAAAAAGTCGCTTCCATTCCATTCCGCCGCGGTGTAAATTGAGCCTTAGACGTTTATTTAAACAATAGGTTTTTCTTTCAGCTTTGCTGCAGTCACTGAGTCGACTGATAGAACAAGCTATTATTTAAGAAATTATTAGACTGACTTCGGTCTAGCAATTTCAGAGAAATCGGTGTATCAAAAATATTAGTGACATATGGATATACATTTATGCGTGTAACTTCGTACATAAGAATAATAACTAGGTGTGTTATCGTTATACCTTCCTGAAAGTATGTAGATTACGATAGTGAAAGAAATCATAAAAATCGGTTCATTGGTTTTTGAAATAATCGCGAACATATGTACATACATACGGGTCGAATACAAAAACCTTCTTTTTTGAAGTCGGTTAAAAATAAGCTTTGATTATTAAAATTTTGATGACAAATATTTTCTTCATTTTTTACCCATCAAATATTCATCACTCATGTATTAATAGAATCAACTCATTGGTTAATCATGATTACGTCGGAACGTCGAGAATATCCTTTCAAACAGAATAGTAATTTTCAAAATCGGTCCAAGCATCTTTGAGTAATTTTAGAACATAATCACATACCTATATAAATTAAAAATTAAAAACACCCCGACATTGGCCATTTTGTGGTGGCGGCCATCTTGGATTTCCATAGTGCTATTAGTCAAGTCTTTTCATTTAATACCCATATTGAGGGAGTTGTGAAAAAATATGTAATCCGCCATTTTGTGGCGGCGGCCATCTTGGACCGATTTTCATCAAACATAGCTAAGAACACTCTCGACTAATTCACTATTCAAACAAAAAAAAAGCCGCATTCAAATCGGTCCACCCGTTTGAGCGCTACAGGGGAACAGACAGACACACACGCACACACACAGACACGTCAAACTTACAAAACCCCATCTTTTTGCTTCGGGGGTTAAATAAAGATCCGACGAGTTGATAAACTCCTCCTTTTTTTGAAGTCGATGAAGAAAATAATGCTTTGTTGCTACTTGTTTTTGTTTTTTTAGTATTTTGAAACTATAGTTAGTTACTCGTTTTAAGTGGACGCAGAGAAAGACATGGAAAAATGTTGATCTTAGAAAATATTGATCATAATTTTCGCGTCTCCTGGCTCCACACGATAGTCATTGACATAGCGCTGACGGCGCGACATCGACGCTGCATAATAGCTTCTTTAAAGCTACAGCTTCGAGGTATAGTAACACTAGTGAGTGGCGCACCATGTTACTATGCCTCCAAGTAAATGTGAGGTTTAAGAGGCCGGCGGAGAATGAATTGCCCATACAAACGTAATACGAAAATAATTTGTAATTTGAGAATATGTCCACCATATTATGCGATTATTTGGATTCAAATTGTATTTATACCTATACCTAAGTTCCTGGATATATGTTTCCAAAATACTTTCCTAAAATGAAATATAAGCGACATGAGTTTTGCAAATTTTTACGACATCAATGGCAAAGTTTTCTTCTTATTTGTTTCGAATATTAAAATCAACGATATCTTACCTAATAATTGATCAGGAACATAACTTATATTGTCAATTTACAAAATAACAACACGACGTGAAAAATACAGTAAATTTTCATTCATCATTTTTGGTATTTATACGGAACAAGATCAAATGAATAACAAATTGTGACTGCTAGTATTGCTATCGCGCCAAGCACGGGGTCGATATGCACAGATAGAGAGAGATAGCAATATACCGGCCGATTCCACACACCTTGAATTGAATTTGCGCGTGGCGTTCGCCAGAGTCAGGAGGACGGTCTCACTTGGTGTACAATTTGTGACTTAAGAGAAGACTTACGATTCGTAAGCGCTTGTGAAAGTTTATCTGAATAATAATGATAAAAAGGCGTGGATTTTACTCGTTCCTGCAATGCGCGAGACGGCAATTCAATCATGTACTTAACATAAAATTGTTATATTGATATTGTAAATTTGGAAAAGAGCAACCGCCGAGTTTCTTGCTGGTTCTTCTCGGTTGGAATGGCATTCCAAACCAGTGGTAGATTCATTTGACTATTCAAAAGTACTTGTAAAAGTTTATTTGAATAAAAAACTTTTCTATTCTATTCTATTCTACTCCCTACAGGCCGCTCGGCCACTTGAGGTATCTACACGTATTTATAAAATCAATGTTTGTCTGTATGTTCCCTATGCACTCCTAAATTATTCGTCCGATTATAGTGAAACTTTGGTGAAAAAAAAATGAATGTCTGAATGTTTGTCATCTAAGTGGTCCTAAACCTTACTTTATGTGTTATTGCAACAAAATAAAATACTAGACTAGATGATGCCCGCGACTTCGTTCGCATGGATTTAGGTTTTTTAAAAAATATATAAGTCAATGATCCCGAGGGAATTCTTTTGTTTTTCCGGGATAAAAAGTAGGCTATTCCGTCCCCGGGATGTAAGCCAACTCTGTACCAAACATACAAATCGTTTAAACTGTTGAGCCGTGAAAAGCTAGCAGACAGACATACAGACTTCCCGCTCCCTTTTCTTATACTTTCAAGGAAGTTTGCTATAGTAGTCTACCTATAGCTGTACCTATAGATTTCGGTTTTTTCAAAATCCCATGGGAACTGTGGATCGTTCTAGGATAAAAAGTGCAAACGCATACAGATGCATGCAACTATTGCAATAATGTGCTATGTAAGTGTGATTTACCTAAGAACAGTCAGCGCCATATATCGCGTCTTTGGATGTCTATATCTATTTTAGTCCCACAGGAATACTTTTCCGGGATAAAATGCCTATGTAGCCTATGTGTTAAGTCAGGGCATAATCTATCTCCATTCAAAATTTCAGCCAAATCGTTTCAGTAGTTGTGGCGTTAAAGAGTAACAAACATACACACACAGACACATACACACACATACACAAACTTTCGCCTTTATAATATTAGTGTACTACTACTACGTACCGTTACGTTAGGTCGGTCGTCTACGTCATGCGTTGTGTGTGACCAAGCCTTTACAAAAAATTTAAAACACGTTTAGCTTTACTTATTAAGATCGTTTTTTAAGAGCACTCTATCGCCTCAAATTTAAGTATAATCCAATAACAAAACGCTTAAGAAATAGAGTCCTTCTAAATGAGGTATGATGAATAAAAATCTGGAAAAGTGCTCAAGTACAAAATATTAAAGGCGAAAATAATATGAAAGCACTTAAAAAATACCGATGAGATTTCTTAGTAAAATTGGAAATCTAAAATGCTTTTGATCCAGGGCTTTATACCGAGATTAGCCTATGATACCTACGATAAAGTCTGCGTAGGTAAAAATAAATCTTTCTTCTACAAACTTTTCACTATTTGCTATAGAATTTCAAAGGATGCTTTCTTATTGCACATCTGAGTGCTTAGTCTAAGTTTGAAGCGCTCCAAAACTAAAAGTATACTAGAAGTATACTATTGATCGAATCACAAATGACTTCAGAGCAAAATGAACCCAAAGACTCTTCTTTTAGGTCCATTTTACTCTGAAGTCATGGTGATTCGATCAATAGTATACTTATAGTATACTAAAATAGTATAGTATAGACATTTTATAAAGTTGAAAATGCGGAATATGAATAAGGCTCACATTTTAACAGAATATTTTATACCAAATAACGAGCAATTCAAATGTTTTAAAATATGATGCTATTAATGTTAATTTGATAGATTTTTTATTATTTTCTTGTTCTATTTGTAATTGTATTTAGTTATAATTTAAATAAGTAACAAATTATATTATATTTTTGCATGCCTATCCATGGCAGATTGTTAGTGCTGAGATATTTAATATAACACCAATGTACCTACTCAATCTGTGCAAATAAAGAATTTGAATTTGAATTTGAAAAAAGTTTTGGAGCGCTCCAAACTGAGACTAAGCACTCTGTAGACTTGAGAGATATTTCCTTCCAATTTCAAATCTCTAGATCAGCCGGTCAGCGCTGGGCTTTGTTTGTCAGTCATTCAGTATATCACAGCACAGTTTTTAATCATCTACAAGTTAGCCCTTGACAACGATCTCATCTGGTGGTAAGTGACGATGCAGTCTAAGGTGAAAGCGGGCTAACTTGGAAGAGGTATGGCAGTTTTTATTAAACCCATATGATCGGTTTCTGCGCGATATCGTACCGGAACGCTAAATCACTTGGCGGCATTGCTTTGCCGGTAGGATGGTAACTAGTCACGGCTGAAGCAGAGCAGACCAGGCCAGAGAACAATTTAGAAATTAGAAAAATCCCAAATTGTTACTGCCGGGAATCGAACCCGGGGCCTCTCACTTATAAAATCACAGCGCACGTCACTGCATCAGGGAAGTCGTCGATATAAGAGCAGGATTAGTACTTCAATGAAAATTACTTTTTTACTTACTTAGGTACTACTTAATATATTTATTATTGAGAAGAAGTTTTCCTGGCGAATATATTTTTTTGTTCCGAGCTTTTAAGGCTTTCTTTTAGGATTTCAAATGATCTAAAAATATTTTGATCTAAAAATCTTAAAACTTAAGAAAATCTAATAGATTGAAAGTTAAACCGACTTTACCAGTTTATATCTTGACAAATACTAAACTGATTTTGGTGAAACTTACACTGTTTCCTAATTTGAAGTAAATGTCAACCACTAAAAAATTTTTCATAATCCGATTAATAGTTTCCGAGAAATACGCGGACAAACATACGTACATCTATAAAAAAATATATATATTTGTTTGGAAACCTTTGTAGATTATATCATAATTGCATATATTGTAGTTCCAATAATATTACATACATACGTGTCGAATTGATAACCATCTCTTTACGAAGTTGGTAAAAAAGGGTTAATCTCGGGTTACTTATTTGTAGAGAAAGACGGTCTACCCACATGTATGTAGGTAAGTGCCAATTTTACTATTGAATAGAAGCAGGCTTTACTTTGCGGAATTCCATGATATATACAATGAATATACTTAAAATTACTTTGCTATAATCCTCTAAGAGTTACAGTAAACAAAAAAACAGTAACAGTAATTTTACTGTTCACTCAAGCTTGAACAACTTCACTATTACTATACATAATATGTAGCTATAGATTATAAAACAAAATCCCCCGCCGCGTCTATCTGTATGCGACAAACTTAAAAAACTACTGAACGGATTTTCGTGCGGTTTTCACCAATGGACAGACAAATTCATGAGGAAGGTTTAAGTTTATTTTTTTTAAGGTTTTGTATAAATTGGTTGAAATATGATGATAATTGTTGAAAATGTCGGAAAACGAACCGCCTGGGAGCTTTCATCGAAAACGCTGCCTAATACCTTCGAGATATAACAAAACAATGTACCGTGGGATAGTAGCGGGTAATTACTATCCGCGCAAAGCCGGGGCGAGTGGCTAGTAACAAATAAATCAAGTGGTTAGTAGTGTAGCGAGCGGAAACAGTGGCGTCAGGGTGAGTGGGTGTTTTGCGCTCCAGGGCCGCGTATCTCAGGCGAACAGGCTCCATTAACTTTTTACGGTGGCGACATGTTGATGAGCGAAAGCGATTTCACTCGCTAAGCCCGCTCAAAAGGATCTTGGCTCACGACAACGCAATTTTTTGAAGGCTCGCGAGTCTTTGCTGGCTTAGTCGAACCAGTACAACCGATACCTGGGTGACCGGATCTAATCTTTTATTTCTAATTTTTCAATCAATTATCTTGTACATCATTGATAGAAAATTTTAGACGAACGGACTTTATTAATTTTGCACGCTGATTTCTGAATTTTAGTCTTTATTCAAAAAAACACCACCTTTATCTGATAAATGGAAGAGTACTTATTTGGATAACATCGCTAAGAGGGAGAGTTGGCCTTTACGCAAAGTGAGGTATCTCTTGTGAGCTTTCTTTCTATAATATCACTCATTTAACATCAGCAAATGTGTGATAATTCAGTAAAAGGTGTGAGTTAATAACCTAGCGTGTGTGTGAAAGAATGGCTGTATAACCATAAGTTCCTCTGAGCAAAAAAAAAACAGGCCTTTATCGACACTATCGTCTAATACTACTTTACTTTATTTGTGTGTATGTTACCTTTAAGATCTTAACCACTGAACTGATCATGAATAAATTTGCCACAGAGATAGTTAGCAAACCGAAGATAGATAGAGAGTTTGGTGCCCGAAAAATTCTAGCATAAAAACGTAAATAAATCCGCTCCGCTTAACACCAGAGTCTCTACTTAACCAGTGTCGTAGGGTGTAAACGTGGACGTAATGAACTAATGATGCTGACGCACAGCTCGTTACCGACGCTGACAGACGCTATACTTACAATGCAGATCAGGTGCGACCGCTGCAACTGTTTGAAGGTTACATTTGCTTCGCGCAAGAGTTCAATGAACTAAGACGATAGAGGGGAATAACCTTCCTAAGACCGAATTATTCACAGCTCTGTCGGAGAGATACGTGAGGGATCAATGACGTTGACGATTGATCGACGCTCAGGATGGTGCCGCTAGATGAAATCGCTCAAAGCTTAAAATATATTTGTTTAACAAATGAACCTACTAAACGTTTTTGGAGTCGACGCAATTAAAAATCTTCAGAACAAAGAAATAAAAGTGAAGATTTAACTTTGTAAAGGCAATTTAACATTTAGCGATTTAAAAAATGCTTCTGTTACTATACTAAATTCATGTAAATGTACATAATATACTCTGATTTTTAATTTCGTGGAATTCTGACGTTTCTTAATGTTACCAGAGATAAAACAGTTCCCACAAAAAAAGATAATAAATTCAAAACTATATAAATAAAAATCAACTGCCGCATGTAGATATAACAAATGCCTGACAGATACTTCAAGTACTTTAGTTTGGGGTGAAATTTAACTTCAGTCGGTAACCCGGTTTTTCATACAAATAACTCATTCTATTTTTAAATAACAACTGTCAGAATTCCATCGAATTAAAAATCAGACTATAAATATTATTATTATAATTAAATACGGAAATCTGACAAACCACAAACATATACCTACGAAAAGTTTTATCAGGTTTGATTTGTTAACATCAACATAAGAATCAAAAGCACTTCGTTTGTATACGGCGCGCTAGAGACGAACTCAGCACAGTTACATAACCATCACGTATCACGTTCGCACGGGTGTGTTTACCGAGGGCGACGCAGCTATCGAGACGCCCGCGGCGTTTCGCCTGTCATATATTCTCGCTTAGAGCCCAATAAGCGACGCTACGGCCAAGTTTGCCAACCTCTTCTAATTAATTTCCACTCCGTGCCGTGAAACGGGAACCTTGCCCGTGCTCCATGTCATAAACGATGGCGTATTTTGTATATTTAGTGGTATAACCATAGGCTTACAAAAAATTTCTAAGTCTATGAGTATAACAGTCTACCATTTCGTCTGGTGAAAGATGTCATCGCGACTAAGTATCGTCTTAAGTTAGTTTCCCAGGATAAAAAGAAGCAAATAATACTCTGCAGGTTCAACTTGTAGTTGCAACTACAATGCAAAAACAAACGTCGATCCATTGCGACATTATTTAAGAATAAATCAACAAACATGTTTCGCGTTTATATATAAGCTACAAGCTATGATAGCCTAGTGGTTAGGACGACCGACTTCTAATCGGAAGTCGTGGGTTCGATCCCGGGCACTCACCTCTAACTTTTCGGAGTTATGTGCGTTTTAAGTATTTAAATATCACTTGCTTTAACGGTGAAGGAAAACATCGTGAGGAAACCTGCATACCTGAGAGTTCTCCATAACGTTCTCAAAGGTGTGTGAAGTCTGCCAATCCGCTTGGCCAGCGTGGTAGACTATGGCCAAAACCCTTCTCACTCTGAGAGGAGACCCGTGCTCTGTAGTGAGCCGCTAATGGGTTGATCATGATGATGATAAGCTACATTTTAGGAAAAGTTAAACTTGACTTCAATATACGAAAATTTGAAGAGTCCCTCAATTTCTCCAGGATCTCATCGTCAGATCCTAACCATGTAGACTAGTATACTTTATGAGACCACTTATGAAGTAAACCTACCTTGCAAACAAAAGAAGAATTTTATCAATTAGTCCAGGCGCCTTTGAATAATCGGGAAACAAACATAAAAAAAAATATATTCCGATGAATCCTCCGAGAACCTCTTCCTTTTTTGTCGGTTAAAAATTATTAGGCATATGAAAGAGTGTTTGTGTTTCAGATCTTAGCTAACTTTGGTACATAAATGGCTTTCATTCTGAAGATGGAAATGATATACTTTTTACTACAGATAATCATCACATAGTTCCCAGGATTTTTCAAGTCGAACGAAATCCAGTCAGACAAAGAGGCGGTCATAAGCTACTTCTTAAATTTTATTACATTTGGGCACGCTTACCGCTAGTACCTTGCTCTACACATTATGTAAGTACACGGGTGATAGTGTGATTTTACTAAGCTCGGAATTGGTAAGATTAGGACGAGCACAGATCGAGCGAGCGTCGACCTTACTATCTGCTAACGTCCCCGTTATATACGAGGGGGTGCCTTATTGTAAATGTAAACAGCTACTTATTCCAAAGTCCTTACCTCCTACCTGGTTGGTTGACAAATGTTTTTACTCTGTAAAAGAGTTCCTTAATGAATAAATTAAAATTATTATAAAAATTGTATGACTTCTGTAGCATAAGAATTAGACTAATTTTGTATTTTATTCACAACTGTACAAGTGTAAATTGAAAATTTAAAAAACCCCCGACATTTGCCATTTAGTGGCGGTGGCCATCTTGAATTTGCAATAGTGCTATTCTACTAGTCAAGCCCTTTCATTTGATACCCATATCAAGGGAGTTGTGAAAAAATATATCATCTGCCATTTTGTAGCGGCGGCCATCTTGGACCGATTTTCATCAAACATAGCTAAGAACACTCTCGACTAATTCACCTTTCAAACAAAAAAAACCGCATTCAAATCGGTCCACCCGTTTGAGCGCCACAGGGGAACAGACAGACACACACACACACACACACACACAGACACGTCAAACTTATAACACCCCGTCGTTTTTGCGTCGGGGGTTAAAAATCTAATTATTGCACGCCATTATAATTATGGCTGATTGTAACATGCAAACAAAACTTTGTAACACCTACCATGTACATACTTACAATCATGCAATAAAATCTATTCTATTCTATTCTATTCTACCCTGAAATATCAGTCTGGGTTTATCTGTATTTTCTTCGGAATTTAATATGTAAAGGGCGCCTTGACCTGATGGCTCGAGTACACAATGTATTTGGCGAGAGTCGGTCAATGTGTAATAGCTGTTTACGTACTGTGCCAATATCATTTGATGTTTTATGTAAATTCACAAGTCCGCGATCCAGCCATCACTGGTCGTACGTAGCAAATAATATCCACCACTACAGCTTCTGCCTTCTCTCATAGGAGAGAGGGATTTAGAGCTTAGAGCAGCCACGCTGCTCTGATGCGGGTTGGCGGGCTTCAACATCTATTGTGACATGAAGTGATAATAACCGGGACCGACTGCTTATCGTGCTCTCCGAGGCACGGGGGTGAAGCACCGCCAACTACCAACTGACACTGAGAATTCGTTGACAGATAACCCTAACAATTATTATTTGCCCGAGCCGGGAATCGAACCCGGGAACTCGTGGAGTGCTAACCACTAAAACAACGAGGCAGCTAATTGAAACATGCAGCCGCGTTAACAGCTCTAGGTAGGTACATTATAATCTGTTAACTCGGTACATTGCGTTGATTTGATGACCTCCCTGGCGCAGTGGTGAGCGCTAAGACCACATCTTATAAGTGGGAGGTCCCGGGTTCGATTCCCGGCAGGGGCAATTTGAGATTTTATAATTTCTAAATTGTCTCCGGTCTGGTCTGGTGGGAGGCTTAATCCGTGGCTGGTTACCACCTTACCGACAAAGCCGTGCCACCAAGCGAATTAGCGTTCCGGTACGATGCCGTGTAGAAACCGCTCTTATGCATACCGCTTCCATCTAAGACTGCATCATCACTTACCATCAGGTGTGATTGCAGTCAAGGGCTAACTTGTAGTTGAATAAAAAAAAATAAAACTGCAGACATATAAGTTATTTAAGTAGGTAATTTTAATTAATATAGATACATAGATGTACATAGATAGGTACGTACAAAGGCGTCGCAAGGAGGTGCTAAAGGTGCTGCATGAGTTTGAGGTAAAACTGTCTTGAAGAGTTCCTGTGAGATTTTTAAACCCCGACGCAAAGTTTGACGTGTCTGTGTGTGTGTGTGTGTGTGTGTGTGTGTGTGCGTCTGTGTGTGCGTGTGCGTCTGTCTGTTCCCCTGTAGCGCTCAAACGGGTGGACCGATTTGAATGCGGTTTTTTTGTTTGAAAGGTGAATTAGTCGAGAATGTTATTAGCTATGTTTGATGAAAATTGATCCAAGATAGCCGCCGCTACAAAATGGCGGATTACGTATTTTATCACAACTCCCTTAATATGGGTATCAAATGAAAGGGCTTGACTAGTAGAATAGCATTATTGCAAATTCAAGATGGCCGATGCCACAAAATGGTGAATGTCGGGGGTTTTTTAAATTTTTAATTTATACTTGTTGAAAACCTGAATCCTAAATCAAAAACAGCGATCACAGTCAGCTGTAGGTACCACCCATTAAAATAGTCACCATTCAGATATACATTCTGTTTGTTTAAAGAGCTACAATAACCATTAAGGGCGTGGTCGCATCGCCAGCGAGCGGCTAATTGAACCCGGCGCTAATTGAAACATGCGGCCGCGTTAACAGCTGCAGCTAGGTACATTATAATCTGTTAACTCGGTACATTGCGTTGATTTTGCATTCGTATAATTAAAACTGTGGGTGTATATGTATAACTTATTTAAGTGATTTTAATGTGCTTCTGTTTAAACGTGAATTGGAACAAGTTTTATATGGACGACAGAGCTGTCAGTGAGGCCAAAAATCGATGTTTTTGAAATAATCGTGAACATACATACATATGGATCGAATACCTCCTTTTTTAAATGTCGGTTAAAAATGATCACCATATTCGTTCTATTCATCTAAAGAGCTACTATAGCCATAAGGGTGTGGTCGCATTGCCAGCGAGCGCGTAATTGAACGCAGCACTAATCGAAACATCCATCACCACCACTACAGCCTTTTAATATCCCACTGCTGGGCACAGGCCATCTCTCTCATAGAGAGGGATTTAGAGTTTAGACCCGCCACGCTGCTCCAATGCAGGTCGACGGACTTTAGCGACTATTGTCACATTATAGTGATAATATTCGGGACCGACTGTATAACGTGCTCTTCGAAGCGCGGGAGTGAAACACCGCCAACTACCAACTCCGGGCTGACACTGAGAATTTCTTGACAGAAAAACCCAATAAGTAACAATTATTTGCCCGACCCGGAAATCAAACCCGGGACCTCGTGATCTGCAGTTGAATATGCAAATCACTAGACTAACGAGGCAGCTAATTGAAACATGCGGCCGCGTTAACAGCTGCAGCTAGGTACATTATAATCTGTTAACTCGGTACATTGCGTTGATTTCACATTCGTATAATTAAAACTGCAGGTATATAACTTGTTTTACTGATTTTAACGTGCTTCTGTATGAACGTGAGTTGGGTAGGAGTTTATTTGGACCATAGAACGTCAGTCAGTGAGTCAGTGAGGTTACAACTTAAACTATTATTCGATTTGAGGAACCATGGCGTCGATTTATAAGAAAAACAAGTGATAGTTAAAATATTGAAAGCTAAATCGACATTACCACACACTTATCAGTCCATATCTTGAAAACTACTGAAACAATTTTGATACAACTTACACTGTTCCCTAAGTTGAAGTAAATATAAAAAATAATGGTGACAATCCAGTTTCGGAGAAATCAGCGGACAAACATACATACATACATTCATACACCTATGAAATTTTGTATATTTGTTTGCAAACCCTTATCACATAGATTATTATATGTGAATATTTTGCAGTTCCAATAATAATATTACATACATACATATCTACGTGTTGAATTGATAACCTCTTTGTTTAAGTCAGTCAGTTCTATGCAACAGTATTAGCTCCTGTGTGTTCTAATATTGGAATAACATCCTTCGTCTTTGTTATTATGTTGTCTAAAGCACATGAGTAGATATCCGTACAGAGAGGAAGCTTCAAACAAGCGGCCCGCTGTAGGTACACTCACAAATGAGCTCTCACCAACAGTTCGCGGACGCCCGCGTCTGACCTCCTGGCTCAGTTGGATGACAAACGTGCGCTATGTGTGAGTGTACCTACAGCGGGCCGCTTGTATGAAGCTTCCTCTCTGTACGGATATCTACTCATGTGGTCTAAAGTATACGATAGCGCGCAAAACGAACCCAATTTTATTTTAACAAGGCATAAAAACATAAAAACAACAGGGAAACGCGACGGCCAATATAAAATATGGCGGGAAATAAAAACAGTCGCCGTTACATGAAGTTATAACCTATAACGTCTTCTGAAAGATTAACAGGGAAGTAAGGGCGGCCGTGAAAATGGCGCAAGAGCCGCAACAGCCGCAAGACGTGCATTCTTATATACTGAAAATACGTATAAAGTCATCGGCATTGGACGCAGCATAAATATGTATGCATGAGTCGAGATCACTACACACACCCTTATAGCCTAGTGGTTAAGACTTCGGCCTCCCTTTCGGGGGAAACGAATTCGATCCCCGGCACGCACCTCAATTTTTCCGAGTTATGTGCGTTTTAAGCAATTTCATATCACTAAAACAGCTTTAACGGTGAAGGAAAATATTGTAAGGAGACCTGCATGCCTGAGAGTTCTCCATAATGTTCTCAAAGGCGTGTGAAGTCTTGGTGGTCTTGGTAGACTTCACACGCCTATGCGGTGCGGATTGGTATCCGCACTTGGCCAGCGTGGTGGGCTACGGCCTAAACCCTTCTCATTTTGAGAGGAGACCCGCGCCCTGTAGTGGGCCGCTAATGATTTGATCATGATGAATATGATGATGATGATGAGAAGTCACTAAAGATCCTTTACAGATAACCTTTAGTGAGAGGAATTTCCAAATAATGTGTTGGCAATACAATTTGGGTCCTACACATCGAACTATTACGCTTAGAATGGAAGTTTCTAACAAATTTCCGCTCGAAACGTAAGCTATAAACCAACCCATGTGTGCCCTGTAATTACATTTGCCGACACGCACACAAGCGCATGAGTACCTTGAGCACTGACGCAACGATAGACGTATCGAGCCTTATAAGGCCCGTTAAAAACAGCTTATCGCCGCGTCGACGACTGCCTTTCTTTACCTATTTATTCTAAGTACATTAATTTACCTCATGGCGATAAATTCGTTGCTTTTGCGTTTAATAACTTAGTTTGCGGCTCTGAATGACGGCTCTGACGGGTTTTGCAACTCTGACAGTTTTTACGGCTTTTGTCTTGAGACTCTGGCAGTTCTTGCGGCTCTTGCGGCCCTTGCCGTCATCACATGGTATACGATCACCCTAACAGGGAAACAAAGGTGGCCGTAGAAACGTTTTTATGGCACTTTAAAAACAATTTCCATTTGTTTTAATTCCAAAAATATGAGATACAGAGGAAAAACTCTTATGTGGCCTAGTAATTTTTTTTTTCGCTTTTTAAGTAGGTTTTGAGGTACTTATGCCTTAATTAATTTTACATCTCAATTGCCCAGAAAAGGTATCGGAATGTATAAACGATGTATTTATTAATATCTACCTGGGTACGTATGTTACGACTGTCTGACAGTCCCAGACAGTCCTAGACAGTCCCAGACAGTCCTAGACAGTCCCAGACAGTCCCAGATAGTCCCAGACAGTCCCAGACAGTCCCAGACAGTCCTCGACAGTCCCCGACAGTCCCCGACAACCTCCGACAGGTCCCTGCCAGGTCCCTCTTTACTATAAAACTTATCTCTCTACTATAAAACAAAAAACTTAGTAAAATTAAATTTATTTTGAAAGTTATGACACTTGAAAAATCTCTATTTTAGGGCAAATTTTGAGATAACTTCATGCGTAAATAAACTATATAAGAAACTAGAAAATTGAAAAACTACCAAAGTCATATCATACGTTACTTCATAATAATTTCAAATGTCTTTAGTTTATGTAAAAAATTGCCAAATATTTGCTAAAATAGGCGTAATTCCAAACCTAGATTTGCATTTTTTTCTTTGCCGTTTTTTCACTAAAAATCATAATATCTCAAGCAAAATTTATTTATTTAATTTATTTATTAATTTTTAGTACTCTTCTTTACTGAAAATGTCTCGTTCTCTAAATTCAGAACGGGAAATCACTATTTATACTCCACCCACCAACGATTTGTCGTTCCCATGAAGAGGGCTCTTAAGTTAGCCTGTGAGTATACAATGTAGTAGTCATAAGTTTACAACAATTCAATTTAATTAGATTAAGTAAGCATTGTACAAACGTTGGCTTCCTATTAAATAAAATAAAATAACCGGGACCGACTATTTAACGTGGGTGGAACACCGCCAACTACCAACTCCGAGCGGCACTGAGAATTTCTTGACAGAAAAACTCAATACCTAACGATTATTTGTCCAACGCGTGAATCGAACCCGGGACCTCGTGATCTACGGTCGACTATGCTAACCACTAGACCACCGAGGCAGTTCAACAAAATATCAAACTGTTGGAAATACATTGAATTGTGTTCCGTTTCGTTATTATTGGGTATTTGAAATTTCATACAGCACCGACGTAACATAAGTGCTTTGGGGTCCTTGCGCACTGTGGTGTGTATTTTTAACCACTTCTAAAAAAAAGGTTATCAATTCGACACGTATGTATGTAATATTATTGGAACCTCAAATCTATAAGGGCTTCCAAAAATATACAAAGTTTTATAGGTATATCACGCATGAATGTCCACGCATATATTCTCTTAAACTATTAGTCGGATTGTGACCATTTTGAAACTATTAATCGTTAAATATAAAATAGTGACTATTCTTTTTCGATTGGCTTAAAACTTCAACTTATAGAAAAGTGCAAGTTTCATCAAAATCGGTACAGTGGTTTTTAAGTATGGATAATTTTCCTTTTCGTTTATTCTCTTTTTCCGTTATATTGATCGTCGGTAAGTCGGTTTGAATTTTCTTAAATTAAAGCCTATGTCGTTAAATCCTACGGCGTTTACATTGACCCGGGGCTCGAACCCAGCAACTTGATCCTTGAGATGGTGCTTATGAATAAAATCGCTGTGACATATTATACAGACTGAGAGATAGCGGTCTTTATTAAAAGTCAAAGTCAAATAAACTGTAATCAAAATTGGTACACAGTGTGCTTAGTCTAAAGCGGAGCACTCGAAAACGAACTCGAAAACTATTGATCGATTTCAGAGTAAAATAGACCTAAAAGGTCTTGTATTAAGGTTTGAGTTCGCCAATACATTCAGCATTGGAATGTATTGGCGAACTCAAACCTTAATACAAGACATTTTAGGTCTATTTTACTCTGAAATCGATCAATAGTTTTCGAGTTCGTTTTCGAGTGCTCCGCTTTAGACTAAGCACACTGTACAGTTTTTGAACGTCATTTCACGAGTAGGTACGTAGAAATGAGACAATGGTGATAATTACTTTCTTACGAGAACCTGAAAACTAAAACTACGAGGGCTCCAAACACCCTGCACTGCACCCCTATTCTCTTACTCAGTGGCTATTAAAAAATTAAAGCCACTGAGGTTATTTAACACATATTTTTATCCATCGAAGGTTTGCTATGAACTGTTATTTTTATTTCACACAGTAACGCAGCAATGTACATCTAACTAATTCAGTGGCTATCATTTAGTGATGATGTGAAGAGTCCACAATAATTTCAGCCGGGTTTTTGACGTGATAACGTCTTACAAAACGATGGACGCCGGCTGCACGCACTTAAAAGCATGACTCTTGTCACGCTCCGCCTGAGCCGAACGTGCAAGCGAGAGCGCGGAATAGGCGATAGAGAGGCACGATCGGCCTAAGCGTTCGGCTTCATCAATGTTTTCTTATGACGTTATCACGTAAAATTATCGTCCATAAACCGACTTTACAGACAACCAATTTTTTTACCACCGATCCCCTAAAAACCCTTGGTCAAATACCGGAAATGCCGAGGACAAAGACGAAAACCCCTTGTCAAGTAGTGTGTGTATAATTTAATTTGTGTATTTCCCCACTACACGCGTACATCAAACAAACCACATGAAATGACGTACGCCGCGTGACCCGCGTACGCGGTTTTATCTCAAAACGGGTATCCGGGTATCGTTTCTGCCCGGGTATTCATTTCAACTAAGGAGACCATCGATAATATCACTCCGCACCCGACATTTTTTCCAAATTACAAAAATACCATCATCATTAAAAAATTCGCTTGATTTTTTTTTACTTAAAATGACAACCTACAAAACTGCTTTTTAAGTAATTATTTATGGGAAACATAGAAAATAATTAGGACACAAGTCTATAAATATGGTACGGCGTAAGTTTGTGTGTGTGTGTATGTGTGTGTGTGCGCGCGCGCGCGTGTGTGTGTGTGTGTGTGTGTGTGTGTGTGCATGTTTGTTACTCTTTAACGCCGCAACTACTGAACCAATTTGGCTGAAATTTTGAATGGAGATAGATTATGCCCTGACTTAACATATAGGCTACTTTTTATCCTTTTTATTCCTGTGGGACTAAAATAGATATAAACTTCCAAAAACGCTATATGTAGAGGGCGCTGACTGTTCTTAGGTAAATCACGCTCACATAACACATTATTGCAAACACATACGCTACTTTTTATCCTGGAAAACTCCACAATTCAATTTCAGCCAAATTGGCTCAGTAGTTACGGCGTTAAAGAGTAACAAACACACACATACACACACAACTTGTCAAATTGTCACTACAAATTGTCGCCTTTATAATATTAGTGTGATTACAAATGCAAGATGGCCGCCACCACAAAATGGCGAATGTCGGGGGTTTTTTAAACTTTTAATTTATACTTGTTTATTAAAACAATTATTTTCTTCATGAACAAGTTTAGAGACTATTATTATATCTCGCGTAAATACAAATTTCCCGCCCAACTAATTAACGAGAGCGAAATAGTCGGACGATATTAAACGATCAGCCGTAAAACACTATCAAAGGGTATAAATTAGTCGGCCGTTGTATCCACACAGTTAATTTAAATTACGGCTTACTAATTGTTCAAACTAAAATTGAACGGCCGAAATGCCAGTTTTCAGTAAAGAGGGTCCCCCAATATTCAACGTTATTTAGCAAGTTTGTATTGTAATAATATACTGTTTTCATTAGTTCCATTTTCAATTTGATGGTGATATTTTATGTGTGTTTACTAGAGTTTTCACATACATTTTGAAGCATTTTGTCGAAGAGGATAATGTGTTTTCTATTGGATTATTTTCACTATCTGTCATACAATGAAAATGCTGTCAGAAAGTTATAATTAAGAGAACGTTGATGCTAATTAGGTTGTAAGAAATCTTAATTACTTTCAAATAAACTAAGTAGCAAAAATATTGTGAACAAAAATAGTTAAGAAGACGAAAAGAGTCATCTAGAAGTTTCATGACTCGAGACTTGAGACGGATTTGGCTGTTTTTGACTGACTTTTTAAAGGAGGTACCTACCTGTATGTATAGGTTCGCGATTATTTCAAAAACCATTGAATCGATTTTGATAAGTTTTTCATTGTCGTAGTCTACATACTTTCAGGAAGGTTTTAGAGGTAGGTATATAGATATGACATACCTAATGTACGAAGTGGCACGCATTAAATATGTAGATCCCCAATAGGTTACATACCCAAAAATATTAGGTGGCAATTCACTAATATATTTTAATTGGTACACCGATTTCTTTGAGATTAACTACTGGACCGAAATCGATTTAATTTTTCCTAAAATATAGCTGGATTTTTTATCGAATTTATTTGAAGGGGGAGCAAAACAACACAAAAAATCTAACACTGATCTAATCTGCATCTCAAGGCCGTTAAAACAAGTTTATACAGCAGTCTTCCTGAATGTCTTAGCCAAAGTGTCTACCAAAGTTCGCCATCAAGAAAATCTAGGCTAGTTACAAGCCAACTATAATTTTTGGTAATTGCCCATTAGAGTTAATTGCTGTCTACGTCTTCGTTTACAGTAATCTTTGGGCAGCGACAGCTTGGCTAAATTACACAATTTCTCCACATTAACATTAGATCTGAGCATTAATACTGAGAGGAGATTTAATCTTTAAGAAGTCTCTGTTTTTTTTGTTAAGATGATGTTTTATTAGATAACGAAAACAAACGCATACTAATAATGACAACTAGTTGCACTAGATATATATGTGAAATAATAATAATTTTAATTTTCGATTTTTTTCATTCTTAAAGCATCTAATAATTAGAAATAACTATTTTCATATATATTTCAGTATTTGTTAGAAATTCGTATTCGCAAATATTCTTTTACTAGCGGTCCGCCCCGGCTTCGCCCGTGGTACATAATATATAGCCTATAGCACTCAGGGATCACGTACATATCCAACGATGAAAGAATTTTTGAAAAGTCCATTTTGAAGGTCCAGTAGTTCCTGAGATTAGCGCGTTCAAACAAACAAACTCTTCCGCTTTATTATATGATAAGTAATAAGTATAGATGTGCAGCAACGATCAATAAATAGATCACAATTTGACTACGAGACCATTTCATAGGTACACTAGCATTTGCCCGCGGCTTCGCCCGCGTGAATTTCGTTTTTGAACAAATCCCGAGGGAATCGTGGATTTCCGGTTCCCGTTCCCGCTCCCTTTTCCAACCTTTATAGCTACTATCAAGGAAGTTCGCTATAGTAATCTACTTATAGTTGTAGCTATAGATTTCGAGTTTCCAAAATCCCGTGGGAACTGTGCATTTTTCCGGGATAAAAGTGCATACGCATACAGATGCATGCAACTATTGTAATAATGTGCTATGTGAGCGTGATTTACCTAAGAACAGTCAACGCCATCTCTCGCGTTTTTGGAAGACTATATCTATTTTAGTCCCACAGGAATACTTTTCCGGGATAAAAAGCCCATGTTTTAAGCCAGGGCATAAGCTATCTCCATTCAAAATTTCAGCCAAATCAGTTCAGTAGTTGCGGCGTGATTGAGTAACAAACATCCAAACATCCAAACATCTAAACATCCAAACATCCACATTTTCACATTTATAACATTATAAGTTAAGTATTATTATTAATGTGAAAGTGTAAAAAGTAGCCTATGTGTTGCCAATGCATGCAACACAGCAAACTATTACAATAATGTGTTATGTGAACGTGATTTACCTAAGAACAGTAAGCGCCCTCTATGGCGTTTTTGGAAGATTATAATATCTATTTTAGTCCCACATGAATACTTTTCCGGGATAAAAAGTAACCTATGTTTTAAGTCAGGACATAAGCTATCTCCATTCAAAATTTCAGCCAAATCGGTTCAGTAGTTGCGGCGTGATTGAGTAACAAACATCCAAACATCCAAACATCTAAACATCCAAACATCCACACTTTCACATTTATAATATTAGTAGGATGATATGGATTGGTCTATTATACATATAAGTACATAGATTTTAATATTATCTTTAAATGTATATTATCGCTTTACAACACATCTACATTGTTAAAAATTAACTTTCCCACAGTGCGTGGAGACACTCTTGCACACTCAAGTCACAAGACAAGTTCAATAAGAAGCCACTCTATATTTTCGAGTTATTGAAGAGAGACGAGTTAGAGAACATAGCTTAGGTATACACAATGCATTACGTAACTCAATCTTCGGCGATCGTATGTGTTCGATATTTTTAACTGCTTCTAGCGGTTACCATGTTCGACAACGGATCAGAGGTCCTGGGTTTGATTCCCGGGTCGGGCCATAAACTGTTAGGTAAGTATCTGTTTTTTGTCAAAAAACCAGCCAGAAGTTGGTAGTTGGCGGTGTTTGACCCCCGTGCCTCGGAGAGCACGTCTAGCCGTCGGTCCCGATTATTATCACCATCGAGTGACAATAGTAGTTAAAACCCACAAACTACATTAATGAAGGTTTAAGCTCTGGTAACTATTTTTATTTTTATTACTTTTTAGTTTTTGTCAAACTTAGATCTGTTTTTGTTTTTTGTTCTTGTGGTCATTATTGTACAATGAATTTACAGGAATACAGTAAAATAAGCTGGAATTTCTTGTTGGCATCGACTAGTTTACTGCAAGTCCACTGGGGGCTTCGGCACTGAAGCTGAAGCACAGGGTTTTTCTTAGTTTAGCTTCAGATGCTTTGTCCTTGTTTTAAATTAAATACTCAACGTTGATGTCAATACATAATTATTAATTCTATATTCGCATAAGTAGATAGCGAACTATATGATCATTATAATTGTATGTTAAATATAAACATGTAATAATATATTGTAATCAATGTACTGTTTTTGTTTTAAAATAATAGTTAGATACCATAAATAGTAGGTAAGGCTGTTGTTGATTAAAACTTACACTCAAATATTATAAGAATCAAACTCAAATATTAATGTCTTCATATTAAGAAAGTGTAAGCCATGTATGCAATAATCTGAATATTAATTTATAAATAATTGTTTAATAAGGCTTAATTACTATGCTGCTTGCTCTTAGGCATGGTGTGAGTAAATATTGATAATAATTACATAACTTTACATAGGAAAATAAGGAAATAATGTATTTAATTTAAGATTTTTGATGTAAATTTTTTCCAATAAATTATCTATCTAACTCGCACTGGAGCAGCGTGGCGGGTTTAAGTTCGAAATCCCTCTAATAAGAGAGGAGGCCTGTACTCAGTTGTGGGGCGCTAAAGGACTGTAGTGGTTTAACGGGTGGAATATTTTTATCGACTTCAAAAAAGGAGGAGGTGCTCAATTCATCGGAATCTTTTTATGTATGTTTGAGATGGTCACATTTACCCACGATTTTATGTTCCATAAAAAATTAGAAACTTCGTTCTTAGAACAGAGACGGGTACGAAAGGGCCTCATAAATCTCAAATAAAGTTACACAAGTTGTGTGAAATTTAAGCCAGGAATAATAAAAAAAAATTAAAAGGAACTTAGAACTAAAACAAAAGATAAGAGAAATCTTTAAAAACAGGGAATCAATAGCTTATACGAAGTGCATATTTCTCGAAACCGCCATAAATCTCGCTAAAAGCCGTAAAGTGTATTTTAAAACCTTTACACAAATGCAAGGGACTGCGTAAAATTGCAAACACATGTGGGAAGTGAAATTTTAACTGCAAGCAAGGCGAGGGACCATAGGAATTCTACGTAAGTGAAACAAAAAATATACAAAAGCGAAGTCACGAGATGGGAAAGGCGGGGGCGTTAAAACAAATTAGCCAACCGGGACTTCCAGGATGACGTCACGGGGAGGGGCCTATAGCACCCTACCTGAATCCGCAAATGAGAAATGGGCTGCGCGAGAGTCGAGCAAATCAGAAAACGAGTTTCTCCCGGGGGATTTTTTTTTATGTTTCAGATACGAAGATGAGAGGGAATGGAGGAGAGCTTTTAAACTGATGCCCGGTGGAGAAAGGGGCAGTTCGTCAGAGTTCGAAGTCCAAGCACTAGCTTTCAGTGACGAAGTTTAGACTTAATATTTGTGAATTGTAATTAAATTCTAAACCTAAATATAATTAAAGTGTGTGGTAAGCAGACGGGAGTTATACGGTGACGTACCTACTATAATTTTGTTATTATTATTTATATCTTCGAAAATAGCTCCACAACTCTAATTATTTAGATTATTATAGAATATTATAATAGAATGGGGTTTTGGTAACTGTTGTTGGAGTTGTAATTCTATATCTGATTATCGTATTTTGTATACGGTGCTGTAAGGGACGGGGATCACCTTGTACAGGCTACGAAATGAACAGATCCCAAGACATACAGTTAGACGATATATATCAAGGGGTCTAAATTAAAATAAAAGTTGTGAAGCTAGGTTCATGTATTTTCGATAATTGGTTTAGTTTAATTATATATAAAATATGCATTAATGTGTGTCCTTAACCTCATGTATTCACGTGTAAAAAGTAGGCTTATAAATAATGATGTTTCTTGTTTTCCTGTGAGCATGTGTGTATTAGACATAAGCTATACATATAGAAATACATTGCCGCGAGAGGTTTTTCATCTGAGGTCTCCTTTTCCTCTCGAGAACTTAGCATGGCATAGGAAGTGAGCCTCGACAGAATTTCGAAATATCTGACCAGATTCGAAATTCCGTCTAAATAATCAAACAGTTTCTTTTTTTTCTCAAATACTCAAATGTATGAGTAATTAAATAACACTTACCGTGAAATAAAAGACATTTGAGTATACTTTACTTTCTTTCATTATTATATTTAGAATACCTTTCCTAGAACTTGAATAGTGGAGACCCAATCAAGTTAAGAGTCAGTCAGTCATACTATAATTTTAGTTTAACATAAGGTTGAGCACATCTGTGTGTCGAAATAACTTGAAATACTCCAGTATTAAAATTCTCTCATATAACTAACCTAAATCACGAATTCTACATTAAAGTCAAAATTAGGCTAGTATTCAGTATGGCACCAATCTACATTGTTAGCTACAGCTTTCCTCAGTAAATCAACGAATAGGATGTTATCGAACTAATGCAGTCTAATGGAACCTGACTCTTGCTAATACTGTTTTGATAGGCCAAAATCATAAAAGTAGGACTAAAGCTGTGTAAATTAGATCATTAACTACCGCAGTACTGTCATTCATATCGTGGTGTTATCATTCATCGGCAAAACAAGTAATATTCAATTAATTGAGATACATACAACTTCAAATGGCTAGAGGTGTTTGTCCGGGTTCGAACCCCGGCCTCTGGGTTGAAAACAATCGTTCTGACAAACGAACCACCACGGCTTTCTATTATTACATTACGAACGAGGCGAGCATCATCCGAGCAACGGGTACAGCCGGCGAACAAAAGGGATCAGGTAGGACATATCTCCTTTGTGTGTCTTTATAGCCAGACCTTGGGACGGGAGAGAGCGGCGCATTTGTTTCGGCAAAATTGTGAGACACTGATATTTTTAATTGGGAAATATAAAGTTTGATACCTTTGACTTATCAAGTCAAGTTTTAATGAAAATTGGTACACGGTTGAAATCAGGTGACGCCCCGGCAGCGCCGTCCCGGCACAACTAAACACGCCATGTCTTATACAGTTGACCTTCCGAAACTGAATTGGCCAATTCAGACCCTAACTGAACAAATACATATATAAATTATTAAATACCATGGTAAGGGGCGAGCCTACGAGCTCAATAAAAGAACCTGTTTTCCGCAACAGGCAATTGATCGCTTCGCAGCGCAAAAAGGAAGGTCAATCTGTGCCCCAAATAACAATGTTTAAAGGCTGGATACCAGCGTAGGGATGTCCCCGTGCTAGTAGGGACGACGGTCGGGTAGAAGATGGCCAAAACCGGCAAATGCGTGTGTCAACCGATCTTCCACACTAACCAGAACGTATAATCTTGCCATTTTGTCTTCAGAGGTTTCTTTTCTACGAGTAATCGAATAAAATTAATTGGTTAATCTTTCATATAAATTCTATAATTAAATCCGCGAAATCTGGTAGATGGATTGAGAGGTCCACACGTTCACCCAACGGAATGTACCAGTAATAACATGCCAGCCCAGATATCAAAGTGTCTCTATATTCTGCCAAACATTTTTTAAAGATTCTCTTATTATAGCTAGTTATAAATCACAAGCATAGACGATCACACCGTACCATCACAGAATTTTGATGCCGAGTGACCAGAATCTACGTACATATTCGAAATAACGATATGACTAGATTTATATTAACAAAAAAAAAAATAAACACAACGTAGGAACCGTGATTAGTTATATGAGAGGAAAAATTTAAAAATAAAATAAAAAGAGGTTGAGGGACACATTGTGCATGTTAATATATATATATATGTTGTACATTTACATTTACTTTATGTATAGGGGGAGAAGAAATAAGCTGTATGTCTAATAAATGTACAATTATACGGTTTTCAAAGAGGATATTGCAGATAACGAGATATTACTCCTTGCTTATTTCTTGAGCTTAATAATTTTTAACTCAGAGAATTCATATACCCACATGTGTTAGCAGTTTTGCATCAGTATAACACTATTATTTAAAATACGGCTTGGCGTCTTACGAAAGTTGCACAAATACAAAACAAAACAAAAAAAAAATGGCTCCAGGTAGGAAGGGACGTAAAACGAAACAAGTAGGTACGAGTCAGGACGACGTTAATACAATAGAATTGGGTGAGCAAACGGCAACCTTAGGGAATGCGACTTTAAGTTGATTTTGAAAAAGATTAATGAGTTCGAAGTAAAATTACAACAGCTAAATTCAAACGCTAGTTCGAACGAAAATGCAAGTGTCTCTTCGCACGAGACGACGGTAATAAACGAAAGTGAGAGGGTTGATAGACAAGGATCTTATCTTGAAACCGCGAGTTCGAGTACAGCGCTTTCCGATACTCGAAATTTATATGTCATACAACCATCGGTGACTAAACCAAATTTCGACGGGAAACCACTCACTAATCCTATCTCTTTCCTAAAACGATTAAAGAAATATATAAAGGCAGTCAATGGGTCAGATCGCGAAATCGACATATCGTTGGGATGCATTTCTGGAAGTGCCAGAAAGGTCATGGAATTATATTCCAAGGGTTGGGTCACGTTCGCCGACTTCGAGGCTGATTTTAGACGAAACTATTGGACCGAGCAGATTCAGGAATCTGTAAGATATAGATTGATTAATGCGGTATATTCAAGCGATTCCGGAATGACGATGTCTGAGCATTTCGCCGAACAGGCCGAATCAATGCAGTCTCTAACTATCGCATTTAGCGAGCGAGATTTAGTGAATTCTATTATGCGACATTATACGATAGATATACAGCGATTATGGTTTACTAGAACAGAGGAAGTTAACATCATGAACGGGGCAAAATTTCTTAGAAATATAGAGCAAAATATAGTTGAGAAACATAGGGCGGTTGCGAGAGGTAGTGGTAGCGGAAGTTACAGAGGTAGGAGATACAATGAATATCCGTCGAGGCGTACTATTGTTGCGACAATGTCAACAAATAATTGGAGGGCTAGAGGGAACTCGACGAGAGGTCGGGGTTATCGTCGGTTGAGTTCTAGGACAAACTTTAACAGACCTACAGTACCCGAAACTAAACAGGTCAGACCAGCTATTACATTTGTGAAGGAGGGCGAAGGCCCTACTTTGTCTAAACATGTGGGGGAGGGACCTTCAAAAAACTAGGTCTCCCCACACAAACGAGGTCAAATCAGTCAATGTTGTGTAGTACGGGGAACAGAAAGACCTCCGAATACGGGAAGGCAGGTACTATCTATAGGATTTTAACTAATAGTGGATGGAAACCGGGACAGAGTCTAGGTATCAGTGAGAGGGGTCTCAAGAGGTTATTAAGGGGCAAAACAAATAGCGACGAGTCTAGTTGTCAATTGGAAATTAGGAGTATAGGAATCTTATTGGAAAATCAGTTCGATAATGTAGCAGAATGCAACGAGATAGGCATTTCGTGTGAAACTTGTGCGAGGAGAGATTTGAACGTGTATACGATGTTTCATGAATTAGATGAACAAATCGACGTAGGTATTGATTATTCCTTACCTAGGTTACCTGAAGTATGTGTGAGATTGTACGGAAGAAGTATAAATGCTCTTATAGATACAGGGAGTCAGATTAGCGGGATAACTAGGGAATTATATGATTCTATCCTAAGAGAGAATAGAGCATTGCCAGAAATCGCTATTCCAGCAATTCAGATACAAGGAGCATTCGGTTCTCGGAGTGAGAGCACAAATAGATTGGTATTAATAGAGTTTCAATTAGGTAGTACTTTAGTTGAAGCACCTGTACTAATTATGCGGCGTTTACCTAGGTCATTGATACTAGGATACGATTGGCTAGAACGAGTGAAAGGGATAGTAAACTGTAGTGGTGAACACACTTTGACTATCGAACATATGGGAGTTAGAGCTTGTGTTAGACTGAACTCAGATTGCAGAATCGAAAGGTTAGGGGGAGAGACGAATGCAGCCACTATTAATTTGATATTAAACCAAAACTCTAGGTCAGTAGGGCAGAGTGTATTAAGTAAAGAATCAGATAGTGAGAAAGTTAAGGAATTCCAATTAGACAATTCGAACTTAAGTAGTAAACAAAAGGAATTATTATTACCTGTGCTAAACAAGCATTGTAAGGTATTTACGGAAGGGTTAGGCTTGACTAACAAGTACGAACACGTTATTGAGCTAGTAGACGAAACTCCTTTCGTAAAACACAGTTATCCGGTACCTTTAGCGTACAGAGAACAGGTTAAGGACGAATTGGGAGAGTTAGAGAAATTAGGCGTGATCAGACAAGAGGTTACTCCATACTGCAGCCCGCTCACGTTCACTAAGAAACGAGATGGGTCAATAAGACTCTTATTAGACGCACGCGAACTAAATAAAAAGATGTTAGGCGACGCAGGGTCACCGCCACTCACCTCTGAGATTTTACAATCCTTCCATGGAGTAAATTATATCAGTTTAATTGATTTGAACAATGCCTATTTTCAAATACCTTTGCATAAGGATTCTAGGAAATATACGGGGTTCTCGTTCATGGGAAGAACGTAAACTTACCGTGTTTTACCTCAAGGATTAAAGACTTCGGTAGCAGGTTTCTCAAGGGCCATGGATTATATTTTAAAAGAAGTACGTGAATTCTGCGTAAACTATCTAGATGACATTGTCATATTCACCACAGGGGACATGAGACTACATTTAGAACATTTAGATCGGGTATTAGAAAGCTTAGAAACCGCAGGTTTAACCGGGAGATTGGAGAAGTGCCGATTCTTATGTGTAGAAGTAAAATTGTTAGGGCACATAGTGAATACAAACGGGGTGCGTATGGATCCTGAACCGGTAGAGGCCATTTTAGACTTCCCCATACCTCGAACTATAAAACAATTACGAGGGTTTCTGGGGTTAATAAATTATTTTAGAAAGTTTATCTCGAAATATAGCGAGGAGGTTAGGCCATTGTGCGACCTATTAAAACAAAATACAAAATGGTCATGGACACAAGAAATTAACGATTGTTTCGAAAGAGTCAAGAAATTATTTATAGACACAATACTCCTCGTACACCCAGACCCGAAGGGAACTTATTATTTACAAACGGATAGTAGTAATCTAGGAATTTCAGGGTATGTCTACCAACTGAATGATGTAGGTGAGGAACAAATACTAGGGTTCTGTAGTAAAGCATTGACAGAGACGGAACGTAAGTGGACTGTTACTGAACAAGAGTTGTGGGCAATCATCTTCAGTTTATCAAAGTTCGAAACGTACTTGAGAGGAGCACGTTTAGTTATAAGGACTGATCATAAGAGTCTGATATTCTTGCAGACATGTAAATTATTGAGCGCTAGAATGATACGTTGGGTACACTATATAGGGCAATTTAACTATACAGTTGAGCATGTGAAAGGTAAACTAAACACTGTAGCGGACGTGTTGTCCCGACATATAAGGGGAACCACCGATGTATTGACTAACAAGGCAACGGGACCTGAGATGAATCTATTCAAAACATCATTAGGACGATTAGTACGGGAGCGATGGGGAGAAATAGGTAGTTATCAAAAACGCGACCGGATCGCCAGCGAAATAATTAGACGCATACAAACAACAGGTACGCCAGAATCAAAGTACTATGTACTTAAAGGGGAGATTCTTTATAGAACAGACAAAAAAGGGGATACGTTAAAGTTATATGTCCCCGAGGAATTACAGAAGGACTTAATCGTTAGCATACATGAAGAAGTAGGTCATTTTGGACGTTACAAGGTCTATGCTCTGATGAAGCGCCGGTATTATTTTTCGAACATGTCACGTATAATAGGTCAGGTTGTAAGAGCTTGCGAGACATGTCAAAAGTCAAAACATGTTTTAGAGACGCACACGGGACCGATTAAAACTGTAATAGCGAAGGAAATAGGGGAACGAGTCTTTTGCGATATTTTTGGGCCATTACCAGCGGGGCGGTTTGGTTTTAAATACATATTCGTGATACAGGACGCTTATAGTAAATTGATCAGGTTATACCCGCTACGTCAGGCTAGTGGGAAAGCTACATTAACTTGTATAAAGAAGTTCCATAGGCAGGTCATGATTAAGACATTATGCTCAGACCGAGGCGCGAACTTTACTTCAAAGGTTTTCGAGACAGGTATCCGTCAACTAGGTATCGAAATAACGCATACTTCCGTTAGAAATCCGCGGCCGAATTCAACAGAGAGAGTTAACAAAGAGTTAGGAAGGTTATTCAGGACGTATTGCGACAAATCGCATCGTTCATGGGTAGATCTATTATCGGATATAGAGGATTGTTACAATCAGGTAGTACATACTACGACGGGGTATTCACCAAACGAGATAGTATGGGGAAAACGGACTCAGTTATCAACCGATTTCGACGTTGAAATAGCTGAAGGACAAAATTCACAAAGAGAGACATTAGAACAGATTCGACAACGGGCGCGACAGAACATAGCTAAGGCGGCCAAAAGTAGGGAAATTCATTATAATAAAAACCATAAATTAATACAGTTCGAAATAGGAGATTTGGTGAAGCTTAAGACTTTTGCGAAGTCAGATGCGGACAAAAAGTTGACGAAGAAATTCATGCGCTTATATGAAGGACCGTACGTAATAGGGGCAGTCCCATACAACAATGTATATACATTAGTTGACGTACATACTGATAAGGTCAAAGGGAATTACAATGCCATTCATCTGTTTCGTTATTATGTAAACAATTAGAAGAATAGGGAATATTAGGATATTTAAAGGAGACGCGGAATGTTGACGCCACGGTCATAAAACAGGTAGCTTAAGCCATTCAAACAAAGAGATAACCGAGTCGAGTAGGATTATTTCAAATACTTGGAAACATAAAAGATTAGACGTGGGAAATTTAGGGGTGGCGTGTGAATACAGAATTTGAATAAGGAAATAGATTTTGAAACGACTAGTATAGAGACGTAGACATAGAAAATACTACGTGTATTAAAAATCTTTTTCGGGGGAGTGTGAGATGGTCACATTTACCCACGATTTTATGTTCCATAAAAAATTAGAAACTTCGTTCTTAGAACAGAGACGGGTACGAAAGGGCCTCATAAATCTCAAATAAAGTTACACAAGTTGTGTGAAATTTAAGCCAGGAATAATAAAAAAAAATTAAAAGGAACTTAGAACTAAAACAAAAGATAAGAGAAATCTTTAAAAACAGGGAATCAATAGCTTATACGAAGTGCATATTTCTCGAAACCGCCATAAATCTCGCTAAAAGCCGTAAAGTGTATTTTAAAACCTTTACACAAATGCAAGGGACTGCGTAAAATTGCAAACACATGTGGGAAGTGAAATTTTAACTGCAAGCAAGGCGAGGGACCATAGGAATTCTACGTAAGTGAAACAAAAAATATACAAAAGCGAAGTCACGAGATGGGAAAGGCGGGGGCGTTAAAACAAATTAGCCAACCGGGACTTCCAGGATGACGTCACGGGGAGGGGCCTATAGCACCCTACCTGAATCCGCAAATGAGAAATGGGCTGCGCGAGAGTCGAGCAAATCAGAAAACGAGTTTCTCCCGGGGGATTTTTTTTAATGTTTCAGATACGAAGATGAGAGGGAATGGAGGAGAGCTTTTAAACTGATGCCCGGTGGAGAAAGGGGCAGTTCGTCAGAGTTCGAAGTCCAAGCACTAGCTTTCAGTGACGAAGTTTAGACTTAATATTTGTGAATTGTAATTAAATTCTAAACCTAAATATAATTAAAGTGTGTGGTAAGCAGACGGGAGTTATACGGTGACGTACCTACTATAATTTTGTTATTATTATTTATATCTTCGAAAATAGCTCCACAACTCTAATTATTTAGATTATTATAGAATATTATAATAGAATGGGGTTTTGGTAACTGTTGTTGGAGTTGTAATTCTATATCTGATTATCGTATTTTGTATACGGTGCTGTAAGGGACGGGGATCACCTTGTACAGGCTACGAAATGAACAGATCCCAAGACATACAGTTAGACGATATATATCAAGGGGTCTAAATTAAAATAAAAGTTGTGAAGCTAGGTTCATGTATTTTCGATAATTGGTTTAGTTTAATTATATATAAAATATGCATTAATGTGTGTCCTTAACCTCATGTATTCACGTGTAAAAAGTAGGCTTATAAATAATGATGTTTCTTGTTTTCCTGTGAGCATGTGTGTATTAGACATAAGCTATACATATAGAAATACATTGCCGCGAGAGGTTTTTCATCTGAGGTCTCCTTTTCCTCTCGAGAACTTAGCATGGCATAGGAAGTGAGCCTCGACAGAATTTCGAAATATCTGACCAGATTCGAAATTCCGTCTAAATAATCAAACAGTTTCTTTTTTTTTCTCAAATACTCAAATGTATGAGTAATTAAATAACACTTACCGTGAAATAAAAGACATTTGAGTATACTTTACTTTCTTTCATTATTATATTTAGAATACCTTTCCTAGAACTTGAATAGTGGAGACCCAATCAAGTTAAGAGTCAGTCAGTCATACTATAATTTTAGTTTAACATAAGGTTGAGCACATCTGTGTGTCGAAATAACTTGAAATACTCCAGTATTAAAATTCTCTCATATAACTAACCTAAATCACGAATTCTACATTAAAGTCAAAATTAGGCTAGTATTCAGTATGGCACCAATCTACATTGTTAGCTACAGCTTTCCTCAGTAAATCAACGAATAGGATGTTATCGAACTAATGCAGTCTAATGGAACCTGACTCTTGCTAATACTGTTTTGATAGGCCAAAATCATAAAAGTAGGACTAAAGCTGTGTAAATTAGATCATTAACTACCGCAGTACTGTCATTAATATCGTGGTGTTATCATTCATCGGCAAAACAAGTAATATTCAATTAATTGAGATACATACAACTTCAAATGGCTAGAGGTGTTTGTCCGGGTTCGAACCCCGGCCTCTGGGTTGAAAACAATCGTTCTGACAAACGAACCACCACGGCTTTCTATTATTACATTACGAACGAGGCGAGCATCATCCGAGCAACGGGTACAGCCGGCGAACAAAAGGGATCAGGTAGGACATATCTCCTTTGTGTGTCTTTATAGCCAGACCTTGGGACGGGAGAGAGCGGCGCATTTGTTTCGGCAAAATTGTGAGACACTGATATTTTTAATTGGGAAATATAAAGTTTGATACCTTTGACTTATCAAGTCAAGTTTTAATGAAAATTGGTACACGGTTGAAATCAGGTGACGCCCCGGCAGCGCCGTCCCGGCACAACTAAATACGCCATGTCTTATACAGTTGACCTTCCGAAACTGAATTGGCCAATTCAGACCCTAACTGAACAAATACATATATAAATTATTAAATACCATGGTAAGGGGCGAGCCTACGAGCTCAATAAAAGAACCTGTTTTCCGCAACAGGCAATTGATCGCTTCGCAGCGCAAAAAGGAAGGTCAATCTGTGCCCCAAATAACAATGTTTAAAGGCTGGATACCAGCGTAGGGATGTCCCCGTGCTAGTAGGGACGACGGTCGGGTAGAAGATGGCCAAAACCGGCAAATGCGTGTGTCAACCGATCTTCCACACTAACCAGAACGTATAATCTTGCCATTTTGTCTTCAGAGGTTTCTTTTCTACGAGTAATCGAATAAAATTAATTGGTTAATCTTTCATATAAATTCTATAATTAAATCCGCGAAATCTGGTAGATGGATTGAGAGGTCCACACGTTCACCCAACGGAATGTACCAGTAATAACATGCCAGCCCAGATATCAAAGTGTCTCTATATTCTGCCAAACATTTTTTAAAGATTCTCTTATTATAGCTAGTTATAAATCACAAGCATAGACGATCACACCGTACCATCACATGTTCCCCGATTACTCACAAACGTTTGGACCTATTTTTTTTATTATTGCACTCTTTCACTGAATTTGGGGTAAAAATGATCCCATTTTTCGTTATTAGTAAACGCGGTAACGAAATGTTTTCTTGGTCTTCCGTCTTTCAACTTTCCAGGTGATTCCATGGCCATCAGGGTCTAATGACGGGATCCTGGAGAAATCGAGGGAAGTGTTCTATGGTAAGTATAATGAAGTAGGTTAATTTTTTCCTTAACTAGAGCTTGTTTAATTCAGTATTCCGCTCATTACGTTGATCTTCGTAAGTCAATATCTGTAACAAATATTACCGAAACCTCGACCCTTTACCAAACAGGATACAGGATACATAAAGTACAATATACGAGTATACGTAGGATCCCAGCCGTTTGTATCGGGCCTGTGTATTTGTTCCGGAGTTCCCCGGTACACGCCCGGTACACGCCCGGTACACAATACACACAGGAGTTAATGACCTATGAACCGCGCCGATTGCGAACCTAATGTATTTTTAATAGCGTACACTCTATTAAAATGACATTAGATATTGCTCAAGAAATTTACACAGCTTTCGCTTAATCTTGAAAAATTCACGTCTGCCTCGGGTGATGTTCCACGCATAATATAAGATTAATAAAATCTTTTCCGAGCCGTGTAAAAGTGACAAATTGTTATTTGTCTCCACTCGATAGAACAAAAATGGGTAAACATAACTTTAACCAAACGAAGAAAATATTATTCAAATTGGAAAGTTATAAGAACCACTTCCATGTCATAAATTAAATAGCAAATTTAAAAAAAAAGTTCGAAATTTAAGAAAATATTTCTCTCGCATTCATACATAAAACGTCCGATTGCCACTCTATTAATTTAGTGTACACTATTGATAAATAATTACGAAAACTTAGAACTAGCAGGTACCTACGCTACGAGAGTTTCAAGCGTGCCCTCAGGGGAGTGAAACTGCCATACAAATACATGTGAACAAAAAATGCGTAGAGAATGCTGCCCTCTAGTTACTGCGGTACATAAACTTGTTTTTTAGAAATCAGTATAGATGGCGCTAATTAATTCAGACACCAGTCAGGTTGACACTTGACAGTTTTTAAATCATTTCAAACGTACTCTTGCTTGCGATATTGTTATTTGAAAATTCTAGATTATCTGCTTGTTTCTTGTTTTGTTATATTTTCTTCGAATGTTTGACCTTTTTTATCCCCTGGAACCGTGTTACTTGCCTTTGAAGATTGACCATCTCTTGCTAACTGGACTTTGCCTCTGCCAACTTATCGAGCCTGCTTTTCCCTACTGGACTTTGTTTGCCGCAACGAATTTGGATAAGATGCCGAGAAAATTAGCAATAAAGTGTTATTTTGGGTGTCCGACTGAAGGTACGTCATGATTTTCATCTAAATTTTTGAAGTTTAAACATTAAATACATGTTTTGATAATTAGTTACACTGTAGGTACTTGTGGAACCCTAACAACATTTTGTACATACCAATAGCATTTCCTACCATAATAATAGCAAAATTGCCTTTAATGTAACATTTCTTGTATCAATAAGAACTTATTTTACCACTTAGTTTCAGGTAGGTATGTAAAATGCAATTGTTAAGCACAACACCTCCGACCTAAAATGATTAAGTAATTTATATATTAGAAAGAGACTATACAAAAAAGTCTTGCAAGTATCCATCGGAGGCGTTGTGTTCATTCTTAAATGAAGTTTGTATTATACAAATAAAGAATACTTAAAATTTAATAACTCAAAAAGTGAAAATATTTTGTGACTTTTCGTTCCTCTTCTGTAAAAATCATAATAAGAAGCTTTGTGATTATTTAATTTTAACAATAAATGTGGTTGTTCACAGTTGGTGCACCAATGTTAACAAGCTGCTTAAGGGAAAATTAACGTGTTACAATAAAGATGATAATGTTAAAGCTCAAGCAATGAAATATTATAATATTCATAAAAGAAAAAAATAAATTATTAAATATACATAATATTATTATGTTCTTTTGATTTTAATAAATATATTTTTTCTGTGAAATAGGCTAAGTTTCACTTAATATTAATGTTATCTATACAATTAAGATTATTAGTTTTTTAGTTCCATTTACTTTTACTCTCTAGTACCTAGTTAACATTAATATTTTTTAAGACTTTTCCTATTTTATTACTCACCACAAAGATTTTTATTGAGATATAAAAAACAAAATCTAGCAGTACCGCCAGCCGCGTTGCACATGAATACAGCGCCATCTAGCGGCCACGGTACACTGGTTTAAAAATTGAAATGAGAGTGGCGCATCTATCTTTATAGTATTAGTGTATTATCTATGCGTGCCCTGATCTGAGAGGAACCAAATAGAAATCCAACAGAGTGTATTCGGTTTTCCAGTTAAGTTTGTCCTTTATAACGTCGTAATGTGCGAACGCTTAAAAGACGACAATTATTTTTCGGATGAGGGCGCTTAAGCACTAATGGGGTGTCGTTTAATGTACAATTAACGATCATAATGGATGCCATTTATTATTGCACTCTTTCATTGAATCTGGGGTAAAAATGTTCCCATTTTTCGTTATTAGTAAAAGCGGTAACGAAATATTTTCTTGTTTCTTTATTGCTGGTTATCATTTTTATTATTATAATAACTCCTTTTGAGATATATATTTTTCTTTCAAAGCAGCGGTGTTTTTTAATTTTTCAACTGTCAATGACATGACGTCAATTCGTCTGGTCACGCACAGATTATTATCTAGTAAACAAGTATGAATTAAAAATTTAAAAACCCCCTAGTGCTATTCTACTAGTCAAGCCCTTAAATTTGATATCCATATTGAGGGAGGGGGAAAAATATTTAATCTGCCATTTTGTGGCGGCGGCCATCTAGGATCGATTTTCATCAAACATAGCTAACAACACTCCCGACTAATTCACCTTTCAAACAAAAAAAAACCGCATTCAAATCGATTCACCCGTTTAAGCGCTACGGTGGAACAGACAAACAGACACACACACAAATACATACATAGGCACGTCAAACTTACAACACCCCGTCGTTTTTGCGTCGGGGGTTAAAAATAAAACAAGCGTAAAACAAAAAACTATGATGTAACTTATGACCTTCTTATCCGACACAAAGTTATATGTCACGCACAAAATGTCACCGATAAAAACGTGACGTGACACCCACGAGCGGCGTGACTCAAGGGACTGATCTCTATACGTCACGCACAATAATCTAACACGCTGAACATGGTGCGCGTGACGGGGAACACAGCTGGTGTTGCAGAATTTCCATAGTAAAATGAAATATTGGATAAGTACCCGTTACTATCCCACCATACATTGTTTTGTTATGTCTCAAAGTAGGCAGTGTTTTCGATGAAAGCTCCCAGGTGGCTTCACTTTTTTGACATTTTCAATATTTATCGTCATATTTCAACCAATTTACCCGAAACTTTTACAATAAATACATTTAAAACTTCCTCATGAATCACTCACTTCCTCAATTGGTGAATACCGTATGAAAATCTGTCCAGTAGTTTTCAGTTTATCGCGAACAGACAAATACGGCGGGGAGTTCGTTTTATAATATGTAATGTAATGATGATTTTGTAGAGCATGCGTGGGAGGGTGGCGCAATACGGAACACCTTAAATGCAGGGGTGTATTCCACCAACGTAGACATACAGTGTGGCAAATTCTGTTGTTGGTACACAATCTCTAAATTAAACTAAATTGACAGGTTTAAAAATAGTGCTATCCCTTTCCGCAGGTATCACTGTGAAAGAGATAAGAATATATTTAGCCCTGTCATTTTAGTTTAGGTTTAGAGATTGTGTACTACAGAAAGCCACACTGTATGTTTTACGTTGGAGAGTATGCTGGAGAGTCAATCTCTCCAGCATCATCATGATCAACCCATTACCGGCTCACTACAGAGCACGGGTCTCCTCTCAAAGTGAGAAGGGTTTTGGCCATAGTCTACAACGCTGGCCAAGCGGATCGGCAGACTTCACACACCTTTGAGAACGTTATGGAGAACCCTCAGGCGTGCAGGTTTCCTCACGATGTTTTCCTTCACCGTTAAAGCAAGTGATATTTAAATACTTAAAACGCACATAACTCCGAAAAGTTAGAGGTGCGTGCCCGGGATCGAACCCACGACCTCCGATTAGAAGTCGGTCGTCCTAACCACTAGGCTATCACAGCTTACTCTCCAGCATACTCTCCCTGGAATCCGTGCAGATCTGGGTTACCTACTTGGATTCTAGTTTGAGCTCAGCTGGCTGGAGCGGTCCGGCGGGGAACTGTGAATAGTGGGGGCGCAAAACGGGCAGCGCCCACTTGCGGAAAAAAATACCAGGAGGACGAAGAAGAAGAATTATTTTGTCAGACTTACGGCCTGTTTCACCTTCTGATAAGTGTCGGATAGCCTAAACGTAAGTTTTGTCCCTTTCTTAGTTTATGTCAAGTGATAAAGACAAAAGTTGTAGATAGTTATCCGCTACTTATCAGAAGGTGGTGAAACAGGCTCTTATACTTGTTCCTAGTAGAATAAGTATAAGTCATGGCGTGACGGATAAGGACATGGCGTGACATCGACGCGACAGAGATTAATCTCTCATGCGTATAAATCTAAAACTTGATTTATAAATGTAACATGTAATATAGGTGACGGGACACTGTAAACTTGTTTTCATAGCAAACATTTGTTTTAACTCTACAGTCAAAACGATAGCTTGTTTTCATATGCACAAATATTTTGACAACAATATTTTGTTTATTTACTTTAATACCGCGGTGGAAGCAATGTGTCACGCGCGAATGACACTCACAACAGCGTGACACTATCTGCGTAATATACAGATCAATCTGTCACGTACTATAACGAGACACGTACCTATATTGCTGCACGCTTGTCGGTCATTTGATAAATTAGAATTTACTGCACGTGTAGGTATTTTTTAACTGAAAAATGACGGGGTGTTATAAGTTTGATGTGTCTGTGTGTGTGTGTGTGTGTGTGTGTGTGTGTGTGTGTGTGTGTGTGTATGTGTGTGTGTGTGTATGTGTGTCTGTTCCCCTGTAGTGCTCAAACGAATGAACCGATTTGAATGCGGTTTTTTTGTTTGAAAGGTGAATTAGTCCAGAATGTTCTTAGTTATGTTTCATGAAAATTTTCTTATCTCGTAAAATTATGGTCCTTAAACCGACTTTACAGACAACCAATTTTTAACCCCTGACGCAAAAACGACGGGTGTTATAAGTTTGACGTGTCTGTGTGTGAATGTGTCCGTTCCCCTTTAGCGCTCAAACGGGTGAACCGATTTGAATGCGGTTTTTTGTTTAAAAGGTGAATTAGTTGAATTAGTGTTGTTAGCTATGTTTGATCAAAATCGATCCAAGATCCGGTAGGTTACCTTTACCTACTCGGTAATTGAGTTTTCAAACCATCCAGGAACCCATTGAAATATACACACAAAACATCTAAATCAGTCCAGCCATTTAGGAGGAGTTAGGTGACAAATACACGTACAGAAGAATTATTATAGGTACGGATGAGAGAGTTTACCGTATCGCCGGGATGAACATTAAATATTTGACAGAATACGAATAATTTGACAAAATACGAAACCCATGAACATTTTGTATGGGAAAATGTTTTCTTTTATTTTATTTTTTCGTTAATTCTCCAATGTTTTTAATAGTTATTGTGCTATTCGGAATCCGTCCCGACAAATACAACGAATCAATAACCATGAAAATCGCTCCAGCCGTTTTCGAGTTATAAGTGTTCGAATAAACACAACTTTGTTTTATAATTGACCCTGTATATGACCTAATAAGATATTTTATAAATTATAACTAGTCTAAGGGGACCACTATCGGAAACGAAGACAGGTAATAATACCTAGTAGTGATGATCACTGACAAGATACCATGAAAAACGCGAAAATTCCGATATTTTTTAAAAGTATCTAATGCTATCAGCTAACGCTAGAGTTTAACGAACGTTGGGTAAATACTTAAAGTTAATGTCTGCACATTAATGTCGAATTGATAGATAACTTTTTTTAAGTTGGTCAAAAATATAAATTACTTAAATCCCAAAATCACAACGAAAAATCATTCATGAATCCATTTGCTACATTGTTCCATTACGCCCCCATAAATCGTTTATCCTTTCACATCGGCCGTTTCAATATAGCATCAGCGGGCGAATGTCGCCTATAAAAGCGCGACGTGACGTAAGCGCGTGTAATATACAGATATCAATACGTCACCGGCTGTAATCTGACGCGTGATGCGACTCATATAGCAGGGGGGTGAAAGTAGGCTATTTTTACGCGATTACGGGAGGGGCTGTTATATTATTTACAATCGGATATAAGGGGACCGCTTTCGGGAAACGAAGACAGGTAATAGTATTGATGATTACTGACAAGGTCCCATAAAAACGCGAAAATTCCTGTATTTTTTAAAAGTTCGCAATGTAATGCAATCAGCTAACGCTAGAGGTCAACGAACGTTGGGTAAATACTTAAAGTTTTGCACATTCATGTCAAATTGATAGCATCAGCGGGCGAATGTCGCCTATAAAAGCGCGACGTGACGTAAGCGCGTGTAATATACAGATATCAATACGTCACCGGCTGTAATCTGACGCGTGATGCGACTCATATCGAGGGGAGTGAAAGTACGGCATGCTTCAGCGGTTTAAAGGCCGATTCGCACATATAAAAGCAACAGTGCTGACACTGTGAAAAATATTCTTTCATACATTCTCTATGATCTGACACAGAAACACTGCGTCGTCACTGACATGGACAGGTGTCAACGACAGGTGAAAAGAATGTATGGGAGAATATTTTTCACTGTGCCGGAACTGTGTTAGTAGTATGCTTCACTGATAGGTATGTGCGAATCGGCCTTTAGACTATTTTTACGCGATTACAGGAGGGGCTGTGTTTATCCTTATTAATATTATAAATGCGACTTTCACGCCTAAATCACTGAAGCGATTTTAATAAAGTTTAGTAAAGAGATAGATTAAAACTTGAAGACATACATAGGCTACAATTTGTCGCGAATAATTGGCTTGAAAGAGTTGAAATAGGGGATGAAAATATGTATGACAGTCCGTCATTATCAGTACATAATTATTATTAAAAAAAAATCGTCCGTCTGTCTGTCTGTTTGCGATAAACTCAGACTCTACTGAACGGATTTTCATGCGGTCTTCACCAATACATAGAGTGATTCATGAGGATGGTTTAGGTGTATAATTTGTAAAGTATGACGGCCTGACTTATGTCGGTAATTCGGTTCATAACATAACACAGAAATATTCCATTTTAAACTAATTAATTTAACGGGTATATCTAACGTTTATCAACATATGTCATTTCTTGTACAAACTGATTGTCGGATCGTTAATATTTCGCCATAAGAACAGGATATTTCCTCAACACTAAATATACATTGTTTGGAGTAAGCAAAAATGTCCTACATCAAACTCGCTGATGATTTTGGCACTACGCCGAGGGATATCAAATAAGATTACATTCGATTCGGGTCAAGAACTTTTAGCGAACTTCCCACTGAAGACGTAAGTATTTTTATTATGTCTATCCATTAAAATATACCTACATAGCTGCAAGAAACATAAGGACATCTCTATAAATAATAGGCCTACCGTTTTTCCACACACCTCGACACAAAGTCGAAGAAAGTCAAATTATTCAATAAACTTTATTCAATACAAGCGGACACCCGCGACTTCGTTCGCGTGGATATATATTGGTTTTTAAAAATCCCGTAGGAATCATTTTGTTTTTCCTAAGCTCCTTTGAGCTCATATCATGCTAAAAACTGTTAAAAGTTCACTGGCGAATGTTTAGGTAGATCAAAATGTAAACATCCGTCAGTGAAAGTCCCATCAAAATCGATCCAGCCTTTTAGAGATTACCGATTACCGACTAATCGTCGGTAATCTTTAAAGTATCTACTTTCTAACAAAAAAAGAAAGAATGAAATCGGACCACGCGTTATTGAATTACAGCTAAATACACATTTTAACTTTCATCCCCTCTCCCTAGGGAACCGTGCTGAATTTCAGGATAAAAAGTATCCTATATGTTACTCCGTAGTATGAACTTAAATCGTACCAAGTTTCGTTTCAATCCATTCAGTAGTTTTTGCGTGATGCGCGCACAAACATACAGACAAACAGACAAACAGATAAACAGATAAACAGACAAAAATTTCAAAAATAGCTTTTTTACGTTCTATTACTTATCCCTAATATCCCCCATTTATTATTTTGCAAAAATCTTCAATATAAGATTGGTACACTATACACTTTTTGAACGTCAATATAAGAACATGAAAGTGAGGTAATGGTGATAATTACTTACGAAAACATAAAACTAAAACTACGAGGGTTCCAAACACGCCCTGAGTGCTTAGTCTAAGATCGGAGCACTCGAAAACGAACTCGAAAACTATTGATCGATTTCAGAGTAAAATAGACCTAAAATGGCTTGTATTAAAGTTTGAGTTCGCCAATACATTCAGCATTCGAACACAACGAGCGCCCCAAGCAGAAATGTTGTAAAATACATATTCGAACTATGGAATTACGACTTTAAAATACGAGTATTTGAGTTCATTTTGCTCTGAATTCACTTGTGATTCGATCAATAGTTTTCGAGTTCGTTTTCGAGTGCTCCGATCTTAGACTAAGCACACAGGTCACGTCTTTATTGGCACACGTCTTCATATTAAACGAACCTATACCTACTTCTAAAAAGGACAACCACCACGATAGCCCGATAGCACGATAGATAGAAGGATTTATAGAACTCGGACCCGCTATGTTGCTCCAATGCGGGTTGGCGAGCTTTAATGACTATTTTCACATGATGGTGATACAGGGACCGACGGCTTCACGTGCTCTCCTAGTAACGAGGTTGAAACACCGCCAACTTCCAACTCCGGGTTGACACTGATAATTTCTGTAACAGTAATTATTCTTTGATCTAAAGCTGAAAGGGTGCCTAAAGGAGATAGGTACGCAGGGTGCAAGACGGACTTAACCCTAAAACCTAAACCTTCCAAGGTTGCTCAGGAATCATCTCAATTAAAATCTAGGTAGTGCTTGATACCTATAGGAGGTCTATGGATAAAGGATTAATTATAGCGACTGCATTTGTTTGGTCAACATACATACATCTTCTACGCGCCGCGGGCATCCTTTTAACCCTATTTCGGACGTACACAAAGCCTTAATATACGTCTCAGAGGCGTACACATATAAATTACAATCTCTATGCAAAAATAGCCCTATTTTAGAAATATTGTTTAGCAGAAATTTAAATTTGGAATATAAACTAACAATAAAACAACACTGTTATAAATTATAACTATAACCACAGTTATTTATTACAACGAAAAAACAATATGCATAAATTGGGACAGTAAAAATTAACTTCTTCAAAATCAACTAAAACATATATATTTTTTTATAAAATCTTTTTTTTTTAACGCTAATTAGTTGTTCTTAGAGCAAACATTAAATCTAATCAGACTAAGACTAACTAAACTTTAGGAGCAGTCTACACACATATAAATTTTGTGCTTTTTAAAAGTTACGCAAAGCCTAAACATACGTCTCGCAGTCGAGCTATACTTTGATAAATCAAAAATGACGGGACTTACTTTAATGACACGGACACCGTCCGCTAGCTCCCGTCGGCCGCTGAGATGGCAAAAAAGCACGACGCGCTAACTTCAACAGTTACAAAGAGACAAACGATATTCGATTGCGTGTACGCCTTGCAGACGTAGATTAGGCTTCTAGGGTTAATAATCTCACAGAATAATAAACAAGGAGCGGTATTATAAAAGAGCTCATAATTTCCTACTTCCGCAGTCACTCGGGGCTGAAATTAATTAGATTTCTAAAACTCGTATTTCCCTTAACGCATTCTAAAGCGAATTGTTATCATTCCTCCCTAATGGACCCCTTTGGCGTCAACTGGAAGATGGTCTTTGCCATCTGTTTTTAACCCCCGACGCAAAAACGACGGGGTGTTATAAGTTTGACGTGTCTGTGTGTGTGTGTGTGTATGTGTGTCTATCTGTGACACCGTAGCGCTATATTACGGGTGAACAGATTTGAAAGCGGTTTTTTGTGTTTGAAAGGTGAATTAGTCGAGAGTATTGTTAGCTATGTTTGATGAAAATCGGTCCAAGGTGGTCGCTGCAAAATGGTGGATTACATATTTTTACACAACTCCCTTAATATGGGTATCAAATGAAAGGGCTTGACTAGTAGAATAGCACTATGCAAATCCAAGATGGCCGCCGCCAAAAAATGGCGAATGTCGGGGTTTTTTTAAATTTATACTTGTATACAGCCACCTTCCGTTCCAAATCCTCGGTAGCGCAACGGTCGTCGGGCCTGGATTGAAAACTTAAAGGTATACGGTTTAAACCCCGCTCATTGCACTTAATTGTCGTAACTACTTCTAGCACAAACTTAACGTTTATTTGGAGGGGAAAGGACAGTGTTAGTCGTATTCAGCATGGCTAATATACTTGTACTCACCAGAGCCTATGATTAAAAACGTGGGGGGTTAGTCCTAGGCCTCGGGCCTAGGGGGCCTCAAACTTTGAAAAGAATCATTGACAATCAATTTGTTAGAAGCCTCATAAAAAATGGCCCCAATGGTATTACACCATGAAATTATAGATATTTTTTGTTCATTTTCGAATCTAGTTAGGATTATTATAATTAAAATACAAAAAAAATCGTGTTCGCTCCCTTCGATCATCTGAGCATCGTTCAGTGTGCTTAGTCTAAAGCGGAGCACTCGAAAACGAACTCGAAAACTATTGATCGATTTCAGACTAAAATAGACCTAAAATGGCTTGTATTAAGGTTTGAGTTCGCCAATACATTCAGCATTGTTCGAATGCTGAATGTATTGGCGAACTCAAACCTTAATACAAGCCATTTTAGGTCTATTTTACTCTGAAATCGATCAATAGTTTTCGAGTTCGTTTTCGAGTGCTCCGCTTTAGACTAAGCACACTGTAGAATGAAAGAAAAAAATTGAGCTCGCTTCGCTTATGGTTATTTTCTCTGATAACATTACTTTTCCCGCTTCATCAAACATCAGTGCAGCACTGAGTTGCAGTTTTACATGTATGGATGTTTCTAATATAAAAATGATATGATAACTGCCTCGTTGGTCTAGTGGTTAGCATACTCGACTGCAGATCACGAGGTCCCGGGTTCGAATCCCGGGTCGGACAAATTATAATTGTTAGGTATTGGGTTTTTGTGTCAAGAAATTCTCAGTGCCAGCCAGCGTAGTTGGCGGTGTTTCAGAGAGCACTTTAAGCAGTCAGTCCCGGTTATTATCACTATCATGTGACAATAGTCGTTAAAGCCCGCCAACCCGCATTGGAGCAGCGTGGCGGGTCTAAGCTCTAAATCCCTCTCTCCTATGAGAGAAGAGGCCTGTGCCCAATAGTGGGACATTAAAAAGGCTGTAGTGGTGATGGTGGATGTTTCTGTATTATGGATGTGGCTGTATTGTGGCCAAAACACATAAGCCTTGTATGCGCCGCGGGCATCCGTTTAATAATTTCACGGCATAATATAAGGAGCGGTATAAAAGAGCTCATAACTCCTCACTTCCGCAGCTACTTGGGGCTGAAATTAATTAGAGATAGTGTTGGAGCAAGCGGCAATAAAGGTTTACACAGGAATTTATTGCGAGACTATTGCCGGCTGCGAGAGCCGTGGTGGCCTAGAGAATTTGACGTATCCTAGTCTTGTGTGGGAAATCCAAGTTAACCATCACTTGTAACTATCACTTGTAATAAGTGGGAAATCCAAATTAAGCATCGCTTGTAACTATCACTTGTAACAAGTGGGAAATCCAAATTAAGCATTTCTTGTAACTATCACTTGTAACAAGTGGGAAATCCAAGTTAACCTACGCTTATAACTATTACTTGTAACAAGTGGGAAATCCAAGTTAACCATCGCTTGTAAGTATCACTTGTTTGACAAGTGGGAAATCCAAGTTAACCTACGCTTGTAACTATCACTTGTAATAAGTGGAAAATCCAAATTGAGCATCGCTTGTAACTATCACTTTTAATAAGTGGGAAATCCAAGTTAACCTACGCTTGTAACTATCACTTGGAACAAGTGGGAAATCCAAGTTAACCATCGCTTGTAAGTATCACTTGTTTGACAAGTGGGAAATCCAAGTTAACCTACGCTTATAACTATTACTTGTAACAAGTGGGAAATCCAAGTTAACCATCGCTTGTAACGATCACTTGTAACAAGTGGGCAATCTAAGTCAACCTAAGTTACATACTTATTAGAATCCACAATATTATTATGAGTTTCCGAATAACATTTATTCGGCCTTCAAGAGCAAAAACTGCAAAAAGTGGTAAAAGCTTTTATAACAATCATACTATAGGTAAATCATTCACAATTTCGTATAATCTGGTGGTGGCTGGGGGCGCTTAGAGACTTTTTGTATGAATTGTGTCATTGCTGTGGTCTGTGATCTATGGTTGTAGCTGGTGGTATTTTTAAGTGTATATGGTTTTTTAAAGTGTATATGCTAAACTTTTTTAAGTGTATATGGTTGTGACTCTATGGTTGTAGCATACAAAGCGCAATCAATGAATGCGTGAGCGTGCAGCGGCGGAAGCACGATTGTTCGACTGCGGTTCATACTAGATTATGCCCCGAGCAGACATTCAACTGTGCTTGTAATGACCGATGCAGTTCACAGTAACGAGCGGAGAGCGGGAGCGAATTGCTACCCTAAAAATGACTAAATGGACTGGTCTATTAAACATTTTTTGGGTTCCGTACCCAAAGGGTAAAACGGTACCCTATTACTAAGTCTCCGCTGTCCGTCCGTCTGTCCGTCTGTCTGTTCGTCCGTCCGTCTGCCACCAGGCTGTATCTTAGGCTTAGGCTTATGGCATATACATATTTACTGGTTTACTTAGTAACTTTAGGTACTGGAACTTTACTTGGTACCTAACTGAGCACGATCGAAGCCTCCCTCAAACATACCAGAGGAATTTCAGAAATCATGAATTAACAAATGCGGGCATTGAGCCCCAGACCTACCGCTTGTAAGATGACAGGGCTCTGGACTACGCCAGGGAGGTTGTCGAAATAACAAAGCGATAGGACTACATTGCATAGATTAAGTGCCTAGGGCTAGTCCATTGTTAAATAAAAAAATTGCAGTTCATGCGGGCTTGTCCCGCTCGAGGTGCTAGCCAGGTAATCTCCAAGTGTGCCTGGGTGCTGCTGGTCCTCTTGGATACGTCTGAGGGGAAGAGCAGTATTCGGGCCGGTGCGCCCCGGTAACATGGTTAATAATTTTCCTACGGGGATATTGTTAGCCATGGCCAATGGCCTGGTGGAGGGAGGTTTCTCCGCGTGTCCCTCTGATTAGCAGAGGGCACTGCGAATGAAACTGGGGATGAGACACCCCGGGGCGGGGGGTAGCGATGCCCATCGCGGGAGGAAGAAAACCTCGTTAAAAATTACGGGAGGGCGCGAGCCTCTGGAGGGACAGCCCAGAGGCGAGCGGGAGCCCCGGCTGGGGCGGCTGCCGGACACCTGGGATGCATACTTTGGGTTCCCCAGGCGTCCAGCACAGAAAGCATGAGGGTCATGCCGTGGTGGTTTTAGTGGGTATACCTGGTTGGAGTCCCACATAACCTTCGTTCTGCCGCATTCGGCCGCAGAACGGGGGTACCTATAAAAGGTTTCCACCACGTCAAAAAAAAAAAAGGCTTGTCCCGCTCCCGCTCGCACGGTGCCCGCGGCCGCTCCTCAATTACGCGGCGGCTCCTAATTACGTGGCGGCTTGTCACATTATAGAGCGGGCGCTAGGGCGGCGCGTCATCGCTGTTTGCACTCTAATTAACGCTTATTTACCTACTGCCAGTTAATTATTCACTTTGCAGTGATTATGATTGAGTTTATTCTTTATATTAGCACACGTTAACGGTGTTGACATGGCAAATATTTGCTATGGCTTAAATACTCGCATTCGAATAAAAAAAACGGGCCAAGAGTCGGACTCATACACGAAGGGTTCCGTACTATTATGTATAAAGACGGCAAAAAAATCATGCTTGTAAGGGAGCCCCCATAGATATTTATTTTATTCCGTTTTTTAGTGTTTGTTGTTATAGCGGCAACAGAAATACATCATCTGTGAAAATTTCAACTGTTTAACTATCACGGTTCATGAGATACAGCCTGGTGACAGACAGATGGACGGACAGACAGACAGACAGACGAACAGTGAAGTCTGAGTATTAGGGTCTCGTTTTACCCTTTGGGTACGGAACTTTAAAATTCGCACTCATAAAACACCTACTCAATGAATAACACAACTCAAAATTAGCAGAAAATACATACCTAATATCAATAAAAAGTTTTTTAATAACTAAATGAAAAGAGGCGGCAAATAACTGACCCCCCCCCCCCCCCCCTCAAACACAGACACCCTATTTACAAAACCCTTCATGTCGCCCGTAAACTGAATTTCTCAACCATGTAATAGAAAGGCCGGCGTGCGGCGTTCCGGTTGCGATTACACGGTGAAATGACGGAATTACACTGCGGAATGACGGAATTACACGACGTGATGGCGGAATTAGCATAACGGTCTATGTCGGTCCGGTGAGAACGATGTGCGTGAATCTTTATATGCAATTTCCGTGGTAAACACAAGTGGAACTGAAACTGAAAACTGCTTACCTACATGATTGTGAATTAACCTACATGATTTGGGGAGTAAGTGGCCCAAATTCCACCTATGTGGCCAAAGACAACCTCACCTGCGCGCGATGCACCCTGCCAATACGCTAACGAGGCCCTGACGATCTCAGTCCCCTTTACGGGTCGTTGTGCCTGATACCACACAACTTAATCTGGATGGTATCACCGCTTTGTGGTAGGATTGTATCCCGAGTCCGCCTGGCTAGCGACCACACTTCAGCCGTAATCTGCCGCAAAGCATCCGTGTGTTCCGGCAGCGAGCTGAAGAGCCAGCCCCCTTCCTCAAAAGCCGGCAACGCATTAGTGGTTCCTCAGGTGCTACTAATGTTCATGGGCGGCGGTAATCACTTAACATCAGGTGACCCGCTTGCTCGGTTGCCCGCCTATAAAAAAAAAATGATTATATTTATGGTCAGGCAGCCGACCAACAATTTTTTTTGTGATTAATAAAGGGCTCAATTTTCGTGAGTAGGTTCGTTTCAACGAGACGACCAACTTTTGTATCTATGAAAATTCTCCATGAACATAAAAGGACCTCGTGATCTGCATTCGAATATGCTAACCTCTGGACCAACGAGGCAGTTGTCATGAAGTCTATGCTCAGTACTAACAATGTGAATTCACAGTCCAGTATTCCACCCTGTGAATAATAATAAAAGAATAGCAAAGGAAATTCTCTTCGCCATATTATGATTCGTATTGAAATTCGTACGGTACAACAATGGGCACATAACAAGCCGTCTCGCGGACGATTTGACGGAGCGTACGTACGAGTACGTACGGTTTGCGAGCGTGCCTCATGTAATATGCAGGCCGTATGCAAAGACGGTGAAAACGCCGTTTGAGACCCCCCAATAGGGTGAAATGAACTTTGGCATAACTTGAGTATCGCTTGTGTAGTGAGGCGTTTGTGCAAATCATGCACACTTCCGGTTGAAAGAAAACACAGAGTTTTCTCCACCCGTTTCTTCCACCAACCACCACCACTACAGCCTTTTAACGTCCCACTGCTGGGCACAGGCCTCCTCTCTCATAGGAGAGAGGGATTTAGAGCTTAGACCCGCCTTAACGACTATTGTCACATAATAATCGGGACCGACTGCTTAACGTGCTCCCCGAGGCACGAGGGTGAAACACCACCAGCTTCCAAGTCCAGACTGGCATTGAGAATTTCTTGACAGAAAAACCTAAATACCCTATAATAATTTGTCCGACCCGGGAATCGGACCCGAGACCTCGTGATCTGCAGTCGAATATGCTAACTACTAGACCAACGAGGCAGCAGACATATAGCATAATGACATTAATAGGTTAATCGTTTACTCACTAATACACCCACACACACACTCAGTAACCAAGCATTTTATACTTACATAATTTTTATATTACAAGTACCCTTTTTTTTTTTTGACGTGGTGGAAAACCTTTGAGGCATGACCCTCATGCTGTCTGTGCTGGACACCTGGGGAAACCAAAGTATGCATCCCAGGCGTCCGGCAGCCGCCCCAGCCGGGGCTCCCGCTCGCCTCTGGGCTGTCCCTCCAGAGGCTCGCGCCCTCCCGTAATTTTTTAACGAGATTTTCTTCCTCCCGCGATGGGCATCGCTGCCCCCCGCCCCGGGGTGTCTCACTCCCAGTTTCATCCCTCTGCTAATCAGAGGGACACGCGGAGAAACCTCCCTCCGTCAGGTCATTGGCCATGGCCAACAATATCCCCGTAGGAAAATTATTAACCATGTTACCGGGGCGCACCGGCCCGAATACTACTCTTCCCCTCGGACGTATCCAAGAGGACCAGCAGCACCCAGGCACACTTGGAGGTTACCTGGCTAGCACCCTATTACTAGTACCCTAAGTAACATAAAAATTATCCAAACTTCACAACTGACCGCACCGCGGCTGTTGTAATTCCGCCGGAATGTCGCTCAAGGAATGTAATCACAGTCGGAACGCCGCTCACGGTCCTCGCTCATTACAGCTCTGAGTATTACTTTGTTGGCCACGTCAAGGGTTAACTGAAAACATTGCCTCAAGTTTGTTTAAGTAGACTCGTAAACAAACTTGAGATTGTGTTTTGGGACTCGTTCACTAGTAATGTTTTTACGGTGATAACGTCTTGTAAATCGATGAACACCGGCTACACGCACGAAAAAGCATGACTCATTGTCACGTCCCGCGTGTAAGCGGGAGCGCGGAACAAGCGATAGAGAAGGCACGATCGGCCTAAGCGTTCGGTTTGTGACGCATCTATCTCTCTTTGTCTTCTTATGACGTTATCACGTAAAGTTATCGTTATTATATATTCTGTGGTAAAACCTACTTTACAGACAACCAATTTTTTTTATACAGGGTATAAGGGGGCCGCTTAACGCTTAACTTAACGCTATTATCATACTACCTTAACACAATCCAATACCAATAACTAGTAAGAATTAGTGGTTAAGTATTTAGTAAACCAACAATGTATGGCGTGCACAGCTTGGGGTCAATGCCCCGCGAACGGCTGGCAGCTGGTACTAGGTATTTAGGCGTCAGCTGATTGCATTACATTACAATTGCATTACTTTTAAAAAATACAGGAAATATTTTAAATATTCAATATTTTTAAATGGTGCAGACATTTCTATAGACAATAATAATGAGACTTGGCTGCAATATACATAGAGTTGTCTGTGGCCTGTGGCACAACTACTAACATCCACCCTGAGAATGTGTATATAAATAGGTGCATATGTATAAGTACTAAGAAAGAACATTTTTACAGAATCATACAAAAACAATAAAATATTTATGAAATTTCTTGTATGAAAATATATTATTTTATTTAAATAAATTAAATAAATAGAACTTTAAATAAATTATTCCTATGTGTGTTCTTTAGCTTATAAATTATTCACTCTTTAATTTGTGCGGAGGCCTCTAACTCCAAATTTGCTCACTATTTACTTACTGAACATTTTTATTTCATTACTTATTTATTTAATCACGTAATATCCATTCTCCCCCACTCCTATCTCCCCCAACTAGTCCTTCACTTTATACTAAACTAGCAGATGCCAGCGACTTCGTCCGCTTGGATTCTTATAAATCTCACTTGGGGGTGGAATTTCTACAATTCCTGAAACACGTAATTCTTTATTTTTAACCGACAATACAAATACTAATTTTCATTGATATAACTTTAAAAATGACGGACTTTCATACAAAGTTTCATCCCCCGTTGAACCCACTTGGGAGTAGTTTTTCCGAAATTCTTTAATTAAGTTACTCTTTATTTTTAACCGAAAACTGAAATACCAATTTTCATGGATATAGCTTGAAAAATGACGGACTTTCATACAAACTTTTATCCCCTATTTAACCCACTTAGGGATGGAATTCGCAATAATCCTTTCTTAGTGTGCGCCTGCGTCATAAAAGGAAGCAACTGTGAAAATTTCAAGTTTCTAGCTTCAGTTGTTTTGGCTGTGCGTTGATTGTCAGTCAGGACAAGCTACTTTATATTATTACTAGCTGATCCCCGCAACTTCGTTCGCGTAGATATAGGTTTTTATATAGGATCGGATCGGATCCCATAATTCTTTTATGTACCTAAACTAAATGTAGCCTGTTACTCCTTATAACATTGAAAGTTATATTAAAATCGATCCAGCCGTTTCGGAGATTAGCTGGAACACATAGACAGAACGACAAACATAAATTTAAACGCACGCCAGTTTAAAATAAGCCGTATACGTACAAAGATCCGGGTCCCAAGTCATTGGAACCCAATAAATGTCTGTCATTTCTAAACTAAAAAACCTATGACCTTGAAATATTTACGGGACAATAATTATAGTACTACCTTTCTAACGAAAAAAGAATAAGTGAAATCGAACAACGCGTTAATGAATTACAGTTAAATACACGTTTTAACTTTCATCCCCTCTCCCTAGGGAACCGTGGTGAATTTCGGGATAAAAAGTATCCTATGTCCTACCTCGGAGTATAAACTCAAATCGTACCAAGTTTAATTCGAATCCATTCAGTAGTTTCGGCGTGATGCGCGGCCAAGATACAGACAGACAGACAGACAGACAGACAGACAGACAGACAAAAATGAAAAAAATTGCAGTTTTGGATTCAGTATCGATTATAGAGTGCCCTCCAATAAAAATTTTCAAAATATCTTCAATGTACAGAATTGGATCTAATACAGTTTTATTATATTATAGATAGATTCCAATTGAATGTTTCAATCAAACAAGAGTCCATGAAAAAAGAGCATAAAACTCGAAATAAAATCCCTACGCTTTGTGGGGCAATTAAAGTCTTCTCCGGGCCGCGATCGCAACGGGAACAATGGCGGAAATATCCGAGGCCTTATGCCGACTTTGTACATAGTGGCAACGATGATCGAAATTCGAGTATCGATACACAAAACCTTCAGAGCAAAATTAACCCAAAGACTCTTATTTTAAAGTCGTAATTCAATAGTTCGAATATTTATTTTATAACATTTCTGCTTGGGGCGCTGGCTGTTTTCGAATGCTGAATGTATTGGCGAACTCAAACCTTAAAATAAGCCAGTTTAGGTCAATTTTACTCTGAAGTCATTGTGTTTCGATCAGTAGTATTTAGTACAAGCGGACACCCGCGACTTCGTTCACGTGGGTAGTTAAAAATCCCGTGGGAATCATTTTGTTTTTCCTAAGCTCCTTTGAGCTCATAATTATCTTGCTAAAAACTGTTAAAAGTTCACTGGCGGATATTTAGGTAGATAAAAATGTAAACATGCGGCAATGAAAGTCCCATCAAAATTGATCCAGTCTTTCAGAGATTACCCGGGTAATTTTTAAAGTATCTCCTTTTTAACAAAAAAAAAGAATGAATGATATCAGAACACGCGTTAATGAATTACAGCTAAGTTAAGCTATTTTGACTTTCATCCCTTCTCCCAAGGAAACCGTGCTGAATTTCGGGATAAAAAGTATCCAAAGTATCCTATATGTTACTCCTTAGTATATATTATGAACTTAAATCATGCCAAGTTTCATTTCAATCCATTCAGTAGTTTTTGCGTGATGCGCGCACAAACATACAGACAAACAGATAAACAGACAAACAGACAAAAATTTCAAAAATAACTTTTTTACGTTCTATTACTTATCCATAACATCCGCCAGTTATTATTTTGCAAAAATCTTTAATGTACAGATACGGCAAGTCTACGATATACCTATAGGTATAGATAAGTTTCGAGCTGTTCAAAGTAAGACTAAGCATACTGCTGTATAGAATAGAAATGTTCCCTTTCTTTAAGCTTATAGACTTCTTTTAGTTGCGGCCCAGCCTCATCATCCCGCCTCCAACCCTATTTTAAAGAAATCTACTCTGTTAATAATAAACCCTATATTTTCCTTAGAAATATGAATTCTCTGAAGTATCACACTAATATTATAAAGGCGAATGTTTGTGTGTGTGTATGTATGTGTGTTTGTGTGTTTGTTACTCTTTAACGGCGCAACTAATGTACGTACTGTACTATAGAGGGCGCTGACTGTTCTTAGGTAAATCACGCTCACATAACACATTATTTCAATAGTTTGCTGTGTTGCATGCATTGGCAACACATAAGTTTAAGCTACTTTTTATTCTGAAAAAAAAAAATATCATAATTCCCGCGGGATTTTGAAAAACTCGAAATCTATAGCTAAAACTATAGGTAGATTACTATAGCGAACTTCCTTGATAGTAGGTCACGAATTCCACGATTCTCTCGGGATTTATTTAAAACCGAAATTTAAGCGGGCGAAGCCGCGGGCAGATGCTAGTTTTCCATAAAGTTGTTATCACAATAGATATTAAGTTCATGCCACAAAATAGGTACGTCGAGAATCAGCCAAGTTAAATAGGACCGACTGACTTTGTTTTGAACTACTTAGTTATTAATTCATCAAAATGTTGGGTCTGGAATATTTAAATATCAAGCTAGACGTATCTCGTTAAAGAAGAAGCATTATTTACAACTATTCCTAAAGTATGATACTTATAACATGAACTGATATTTTCAAGTTAGGAAGACTTCGTCCATCTGTCTGTCTTTACAACTTCTTCTGGATAAAAAAATTTTTTATGTATGTCTCTTATACTTTCCTAAATTATTATTCATCCGATTATGATGAATCTTTGGTGAGTTGTTCGGCATACGCCCGCGAAGGTTCCTGGCCTAAAAATCTATACTTATAAAAATAAATGTTTGTATGCTTGTCCTCCACGCGTTCCTAACCATACTTTATGTGGCATTGCAACGCAGGCTAGGAACAGGTAGTATTTCACTATGACGGTTTTGAAATAAGAAGTTGTAAAAGACAGACAGACGAACAAGTCGTCCTAACTTGTAAATATCAGTTCATTATAATTTTAGTTAAGTACTTCATAAAGAACAAGTATAAATTAAAAATTTAAAAACCCCGACATTCGCCATTTTGTGGTGGCGGCCATCTTGGATTTGCATAGTGCTATTCTACTAGTCAAGCCCTTCTATTTGATACCCATATTGAGGGAGTTGTGCAAAAATATGTAATCCGCCATTTTGTGGCGGTGGCCATCTTGGGCCGATTTTCATTGAACATAGCTAAGAACACTTCCGACTAATTAACCTTTCAAACAAAAAAACCGCATTCAAAAAGGTTCACACGTTTGAGCGCTACAGTGGAACAGACAAACACACACACAGACACGTCAAACTTCAAACTTATAACACCCCTCGTTTTTGCGTCGGGGGTTAAAAACGTGCCACCAAATTTACTAAACAGAATACCTAATTATAATAAATTCATGAATAATTTGCGGGTGTAATTCAACCGTTACTAGCCCCGCGACCTTACAATACGCCTTTAATAATTACACAGGCTGTTTGTTTAGGTCGTCTGTTGAACTGTCAATGTTTGTGCGTGAAAATATGTTTCACTTTTGTACCAGACACGTGCCGAGCCATGGCCATCTGGAGGCCATGTTTGTTTAACTTACGGGAAAAATAATATATAAATTATCTTGTTTTTAAGCCCAGACGCAAAAACGAGGGGTGTTATAAGTTTGACGTGTCTGTGTGTGTGCTCACAGACACACACGTGTCTGTTCCCTTGTAGCGCTCAAACAGGTGAACCGATTTGAATGCGAGTTTTTTTTGTTTGAAAGGTGAATTTGTCGGGAGTTTTCTTAGCTGTCTTTGATGAAAATCGGTCCAAGATAGCCGCCGCCAAATTGTCTCTGGTCTGGACATGTGGGAGGCTTTTGTCGTGGCTGGTTACCACTCTACCGGCAAAGCCGTGCTGCCAAGCGATATAGCGTTCCGGTACAATGCCGTGTAGAAACCGATCAGGGGTATGCATATCTCTTTCAAGTTAGCCCGCTTCCATCTTAGATTGCATCGTCACTTATACCATCAGTACAGGTACAGTACAGGAAAGATTTCAGTCAAGGACTAACTTGTAAGTAGTTGAATAAAATACAAGTATAAATTAAAAATTAAAAAAACCCCGACATTTGCCATTTTGTGGCAGCGGCCATCTTGGATTTGCAATAGTGCTATTCTACTAGTCAAGCCCTTTCATTTAATACCCATATTAAGGGAGTTGTGAAAAAATATGTAATCCGCCATTTTGTAGCGGCGGCAATCTTGAACCGATTTTCTTCAAACATAGCTAACAACACTCTCGACTAATTCACCATTCAAACAAAAAAATACCGCCTTCAAATCGGTCCACCCGTTTGAGCGCCACAGGGGAACAGACAGACACACACACACACACACAGACACGTCAAACTTATAACACCCCGTCGTTTTTGCGTCGGGGGTTAAAAATAAATGCACGTTCTGAAGTTGTTCCTAGAAGATTTCACATTCGTATGTGGTGTTTGTTTTCAAAGGCAACTTTATGTTGAAGATGCCGCAAAGCCAATTTAATTTTGTAACAAAACACGTTTTGATCTCGGAATGCATCTAGCGTACTTCAAAGCTCGAAAAGGTCGCGCGGTCTTTCTGCGCTTCTCAAGCGATACTAGTCTTTTAAATGTGTACTTAAAGTTTAAAATTATTTGACACTGACAGTATTTGCTACGCCGCTGCCTGCCGCTGCATAACCGGTATGAATCGAGCCTTATGCATCCTCTTCACCATCATCATGATCAACCCATTACCGGCTCACTACAGAGCACGGGTCTCCTCTCAGAGTGAGAAGGGTTTTGGCCATAGTCTACCACGCTGGCCAAGCGGATTGGCAGACTTCACACACCTTTGAGAACGTTATGGAGAACTCTCAGGCGCAGGCCTGAGTGATCGTGATCGTGATGATCGAGTGATCGTGAGGAAACCTGCAGAGGTTTCCTCACGATGTTTTCCTTCACCGTTAAAGCAAGTGATATTTAAATACTTAAAACGCACATAACTCTGAAAAGTTAGAGGTGCGTGCCCCGGGATCGAACCCACGACCTCCGATTAGAAGTCGGTCGTCCTAACCACTAGGCTATCACATCTTTTTATCCTCTTCACCATGGCTGATACCAATGCCGGCAATCGTCACGATCATCGTGCGAGCATCCACACGATCGTCCGTGTTCGTTTATTGAGCGGCGCGAATTCCCTTTGATGCGTGCTCAAAAACCGACAAGTCACCGATCGCCGCGATTGCTGACGATTGTGACGGCGATGATCGGCGACTACAGGCGACAATCTTCCATATGATCGTGCACGCGTGTAATCGTCTATACTCGCCGATTGTGAAGAGGAGGCTAGGGTTTTTGGCGGGAAAATCGTAGGAATTGCATATAGCGCTCGTTTTATTTTCATTAATTTGCTCCATTTTAGAGTTTTATTGCATAAAGTAGAAGGCAGTTTATTCAATATACCTACTTAGTTCTGTAAAGGTGTACAAGTGAAGTGGAGATTAAGTATGAGTGTTTTACGCGATTAATTCGATTTTCTCGCAGGACTTCCAAAGTTTTGGTAATGCCTTCGCCTTACTAAAGCATGACACGACTTGACTTAGGACCGACTGACAGACAATGACGGACGATAGACTATATTTGACCACTTTCGCCCAAATTGGGCTAATTATTTTATAAACATTATTACTTGAGGACTGGCTATATGCAACCATGCGAAGCCATAATGGAAATAAAAAAAGAAGGCTTCGTAGCTTTCGTTTCATAAATTAAAAATTAAAAAACCCCCGATATTCGCCATTTTGTGGTCGCGGCCATCTTGGATTTGCATAATGCTGCATAATGAAAAATATGTAATCCGCCATTCTGTAGCGGTGGCCATCTTGGAATCGATTTTCATCAAACATAGCTAATAACACTCTCCACTAATTCACCTTTCAAACAAAAAAAAACCGCGTTCAAATCTGTTCACCCATTTGAGCGCTACAGGGTATCAGACACACACACACACACACACACACACACACACACACACACACACACACACACACTAACACAGAGACACGTCAAACTTATAACACCCCGTCGTTTTTGCGTCGGGGGCTAATGTAGCGGAAATGAAACAAGTGGCTACATCTTGAATACAATAACTCCGTATATTTTGTGATAAACAATACAACAATAAATGGACCAAAAGGATTTTAGGGCTCCGGTCCGGACAGGAGATTACTCAGGTATATGCACAGTACAAGGAACAGAATTGAAGTGTCCTCTCGTAGCTAATTCTCGGTTGCGGCTTCGTAATTCGAATTCTTAAAATGTTCTCATTGACAAACTCTTTTCTTCTGGTGTAATTGGCCAGGGCACACGAATTAACAGAGGTTGCATACCTCGACACTAAAAAACGCGACGCAATTAACAGCAAAGTAACACGTAAGTAAGTAGGAATCCAATTAAAATGAAATGGAACCCCATTTTGACCGCTGCTCCTTTTACATTCCGGTAGCAAGTTAATTCGGTGGGTCACTCGTAAAATTCGCAATTTGAAACGCGTTCGTTCCGTTCGCGCCCGATTGTTAACTAGGATTTTAGCCAGTGAAAGTGCAAATACCCGGTAAATCGAACGCTCGCAAAGCTTTACTTTTTAACCCCCGATGCAAAAACGACAGGGTGTTATAAGTTTGACGTGTCTGTGTCTGTGTCTGTGTCTGTGTGTGTGTGTGTGTGCGTGCGTGCGTGCGTGCGTGCGTGCGTGCGTGCGTGCGTGCGTGCGTGCGTGCGTGCGTGCGTGCGTGCGTGCGTGCGTGTGTGTGTGTGTCTGTTCCCCTGTGGTGCTCAAACGGGTGGACCGATTTGAGTGCGGTTTTTTTTTTGTTTGAAAGGTGAATTTGTCGAGAGTGTTGTTAGCTATGTTTGATGAAAATCGATCCAAGATGGCCGCCGCTACAAAATGGTGGATTACATATTTTTTCACAACTCCCATAATATAGGTATCAAATTGACTAGTACAATAGCGTTATGCAAATCCAAGATGGCCGACGCCACAAAATGGCGAATGTCGGGGGTTTTTTAAATTTTTATTTTATAATTATTGTATTTTAAACCAAAGCTCCCTTGAGGGACAATATTTGATGAGCATGGCCCATTATGTAGAGCAGGCATAAGCTTCAAAATTACAGTTAACACAAATCACCAAGTATGCGAAATATATTATACTTTAGTTTTGGTTAATTCATACATAGTCAACTAGGTAGGTAACTGTAGTGGATTTAATTCATCACGTATGATTTACGGCGGCATAGCGTGGGTTGGCTTCAGCGCTTGATTGCCATATTCAGACGAATATAACGTCTGAAACTTTGGCTTCAATATTGGTTCATCTAAGCCTTAATATTGTTATGTACTTTCATACATGTAAACTTTTGGGGTGTAAGTGGCCTAAATTCCACCTATGTGGCCAAAGTCGACCTCACCTGCGCGCGGTGCACCCTGCCAACATGCTAACGAGGCCCTGACGCTCTCAGTCCCCTCTACGGGTCGTTGTGTCTGATACGGGCAATGATGTATTACCTTAACAAGATCAGCATTCTAAAGCACCGACTCATTGCTACTTCGCTGATGTCCGATGACATCTACGACTTCAGTTGCCAGCCCGACGTCCGAGTGAACACGAATGTAACTGTTACTTGCCACACAATTTGTCAAAATGGTGAAATGTGTTGTTATTTGTTTGTCACGGTCAGAAAAAGATAATAAAGCAACTGGTGTTACTTTTCACAAGTAAGTTTGTTTTATTTAATTCCGATTATCCAAAACAACACGTAATAAAAACATAAATTTACCGCGCATTATTTTTACTATAAGTGTTGCCAGTAAAAACTATTTTGATTTTCCCTACATTGTTGGGAAATTAGTGAATGAAAAAGCGAATGATGAACGTATGTATGTACCTATAAGGCAAACGTAAGTAAATCAGTAATTTATGTGATCATACTGAGTCATTATAAAATAGTTAGAAGTAGGTATAATGATTTCTTACTAAGCCGTATGTTCGTGATTATTTCAAAAACCAATGAACCGATTTTGATAATTTTTTCACTATAGTAATTTACAAACATTCAGAAAGATATTAGTATACATATACATACCTAGTGATCATTCTTATGTATGAAGTTACTAACATAAACGTACCCATATGTAACTAATATTTTTGCTTGGTTCAAAAATTTTCAAAATATCTTTAATGTACAGAATTGGACCAGTTACAGTTTTATTATTAGTACTAATGATGCCCACGGCTTCGCCCGTGTGGATTTAGGTTTTTAAAAATCCCGTGGGAACTTTTGATTTTCCAGAACAAAAAGTAGCCTACTGTAGTAACCCATCCTGAAAACGGAAAAATTCCGTGGGATCCCTACGATTTCGGAATGCAATTCCTTACAGCATCAGGGTTGAGGAGTTGGATATGTACATACTCGAGTTCATTCAACGATAAAGTCTTTAATTGGTACCCCCAATATCAATATAAATAACCGACAGTTCCTAAATCCCATTAGTTTTGGGGATCAGGTCCCTACAGCATCAGGATTGAGGAGTTGGAATTCAAATGTTGTATAGGACATTGTCGCAATATTTTTCTATCGATTAAAAAAGAAATTACGCAAATCGGTTCAGAAATCTCGGAGATATCGGTGTACATAGGTAGAAAAACACAACTCCTCCTTTTTTGAAAGTCGGTTAAAAAAGTAGCCTATGTTACTCCCTGGTTAATTCTCTACTTGTATGTGAAAGTCCCGTCAAAATCGGTTCAGCCGTTCCAAAGATTAGCCCGTTCAAACAGACAGACAGACAGACAAAAATTTTAAAAACGTATGATTCGGTTATGGTACCGTTCAAATAACCATATGAGCTTAATATGAGGTAGTTATTTTGAAATTACAGACAGACACTTCAATTTTATTTATTAGTATAGTAAAGTATAGTAATAGTATAGTATAGATAGATAGATAGATGAGAGGTTTAAATAAAGTTCACGTTCACGCATTTAAATATTTTTTTCCTATTAGTAATCCTTATTTACTTCTATATGGTTTATATTGAAAATTTTATTAAATCTAATATAATTATTAAATCTCATAAACTCAAATATTTTTTTGGGGGAAATCGTTCTTTTGTGGGTAATTATTCCTGATACTGGTAACTCTAATCGTTTGTCTAATTGCAATGTCTTGTCCTATTCTAACGTAATTAATTTGAGGGCAGAAGAAACGAGACAAATATAGTTTACTCAAAGTTTACTTGGCGTATTTGTCAGTTTCAAAGCTACGTCTTTGAAACTCAAAAGTGGTTACGTTTTTCTGAGAACAGTATATATGACGCTTCTACTCTATATTTATTACACCTCACTGGATACGGGATACCACACAACTTAATCTGGATGGTATCACCGCTTTGTGGTAGGATTCTACCCCGAATCCGTCTGGCTAGCGACCACACTTCAGCCGTAATCTGCCGCAAAACATCCGATGTGTTCCGGCAGCGAGCTGAAGAGCCAGTTCCCTTCCTCAAAAGCCGGTAACGCAGTAGTGGTTCCTCAGGTGCTGCTAATGTTCATGGGCGGCGGTAATCACTTAACATCAGGTGACCCGCTTGCTCGGTTGCCCGCTATTCCTATAAATAATAAAAAAATACAAAACTTATTGTTAGCTTTCCGATTACTACGATCTCGTTAATATTATGGTTTTTCCAAAATCCCGCGGAACTACTTGTTTGAAATTAACTTCTACAGTCAACACAGTAAAGGGACTTGCAAAATATAAATTTGTAATCAGCGGAAACAACTCCGCAATTGATTGAAAGTCACTTGCATTGCACACTTTACATTAAATTGTGATTTTGAAATATCAAATTATTTTGCATCTAAAACCTTTCAACTCAGTAATGCAAAATTGAATTTTAATGATGCGCGTATGAGGTTGCTATTGCTTCGGATGACGTTGGTTGCGTTAATTTGAATTTCCTGTTTAATATTGGAAAGTAGTAGGGTGGCCATATTTACGAGTATAAACACGTGTACAACAAGCGTTAGTTAATTTAAGAAAAATTAAAACAAACTAAAGAATAACTGAAAAGAGAAAAATCTCCATATCGTGAAAATCTTGAACCGGTTTTTATGAAACTTGCACTGTCCTCTAAGTTGAAGTAAATTTAAGCCAATAAAAAAAGTTGGTTGTCTGTAAAGTAGGTTTACGGACGATAATTTTACGTGATAATGTCATAAGAAAACATTTCCTCTCTATCGCTTGTTACGCACTCTCTCTTGCACGCGGTACGTGACAATAAGTCATGCTTTTTCGTGCGTGTGGCTGGCGTTCATTGAATTGAATTTGTGTGTGAAAACCTATAAAATTTTGTATATATTTGTTTTGAAAGGCCCAATTGATCGACGTATATCTATATGTATATATATGTATATGAAACAAAGTCGTGTTAGTTCGAACACTTATAACTCGAGAACGGCTGGACCAATTTTCATTTTTTTCGATTTGTTGTATTTGTCTCCATCCAGAATAGCATAATAAATATTAAAAACATTAGAGAATTGACGAAAAATTAAAATACGAGAAAAAACATTTTCCCATACAAAATGTTCACAGGTTTCGTAACTGTCAAACATCCCGTCGCGTGGATACGGTAAACTCTCTCACCCGTACCTATATAATTCTTCCGTACGTGCGTTTGTCACCTAACTCCTCCTAAACGGCTGGACCGATTTGGATGAAATTTTGTTTGTATATTTCAATCCTGGGTGGGTATTACCGGGTAGGTACAGGTAACCTACCGGGTCTCAGTAGGTGGCACCGATGTCGGTATGTCACCGGGCAGGACGAAGTCTGCCGGGTCCACTAGTATGTGAATATATTGCGGTTCCAATAATATTACATACACATACGTGTCGAATTGATAACCTTTTTTTAAAGTTGGTTAAAGACGTTATTACCTACGTAATTCATGTATTCATGTACTATCGAATGGCTGGTCACCGCAGTGGGAATGCTTGTGACATGTCACTGAACTGAAGTAGGATTTCAAGTGACAAGTGCGGCGTGACGAGGGTGGCTGCACCTGGGACCTGCTTATGCTTATTAATTTAATAAATATAAAGGTTAGTTAAACTGCAAATAATTACCTAGGGAGTTTTATTATAATTTCTAAGAGATCATAGCAAACTTGGTAACGAAACCTACTAAATCGAATGGCTGGTCACCGCAGTGGGAATGCTTGTGACATGTCACTGAACTGAAGTAGGATTTCAAGTGACAAGTGCGGCGTGACGAGGGTGGCTGCACCTGGGACCTGCTTATGCTTATTAATTTAATAAATATAAAGGTTAGTTAAACTGCAAATAATTACCTAGGGAGTTTTATTATAATTTCTAAGAGATCATAGCAAACTTGGTAACGAAACCTACTAAATCGAATGGCTGGTCACCGCAGTGGGAATGCTTGTGACATGTCACTGAACTGAAGTAGGATTTTAAGTGACAAGTGCGGCGTGACGAGGGTGGCTGCACCTGGGACCTGCTTAAGCTTATTAATTTAATAAATATAAAGGTTACTTAAACTGAAAATAATTACCATAGGGAGTTTTATTATAATTTCTAAGAGATCATAGCAAACTTGGTAACGAAACCTACTAAATCGAATGGCTGGTCACCGCAGTGGGAATGCTTGTGACATGTCACTGAACTGAAGTAGGATTTTAAGTGACAAGTGCGGCGTGACGAGGGTGGCTGCACCTGGGACCTGCTTATGCTTATTAATTTAATAAATATAAATGTTAGTTAAACTGCAAATAATTACCTAGGGAGTTTTATTATAATTTCTAAGAGATCATAGCAAACTTGGTAACGAAACCTACTAAATCGAATGGCTGGTCACCGCAGTGGGAATGCTTGTGACATGTCACTGAACTGAAGTAGGATTTCAAGTGACAAGTGCGGCGTGACGAGGGTGGCTGCACCTGGGACCTGCTTATGCTTATTAATTTAATAAATATAAATGTTAGTTAAACTGCAAATAATTACCACAGGTAGTTTTATTATAATTTCTAAGAGATCATAGCAAACTTGGTAACGAAACCTACTAAATCGAATGGCTGGTCACCGCAGTGGGAATGCTTGTGACATGTCACTGAACTGAAGTAGGATTTCAAGTGACAAGTGCGGCGTGACGAGGGTGGCTGCTGCACCTGGGACCTGCTTATGCTTATTAATTTAATAAATATTATAATATAAAGGTTAATTTAACTGCAAATAATTACCATAGGTAGTTTTATTATAATTTCTAAGAGATCATAGCAAACTTGGTAACGAAACCTACTAAATCGAATGGCTGGTCACCGCAGTGGGAATGCTTGTGACATGTCACTGAACTGAAGTAGGATTTCAAGTGACAAGTGCGGCGTGACGAGGGTGGCTGCACCTGGGACCTGCTTAATAAATATTATAGATGTTAATTATTAATAACTGCAAATAATTACTATAGGGAGTTTTATAATAATTTCTAAGAGGTCATAGAAAACTTTGTGACGATGTTCAAAATGTTTGATTCTGGGTTCACAGGATAAAGAGCAACTCTCCACAATACTCTCCATAAATGCATAATACGAGTAGGTATGTCAGTCTGTCTGAGCAGTGGCTGCGTCTCTTTTTATGGCACCTGGATTTCTTTAAACGGGCATCGCTCCCAGCTGTAAGCTATTGCTCCCAATCGGAACCGACGGTTTAACTTGATAATTTAGGTACGGAGGTCTGATCGCGACTTCCGAAGTCAGTCGCTCATCCAGTTACTGGCTTGAAACAATGTTACTTAACTGGTGCAAAGTAGGGGATCGTAGGGGATCTTTCAAAGCTGCGTTTGCCGGTGCGGCTATGGAAAATGGTAGAACAACAGCGGCTCATAAATAGTTTTATCGATGTCGCAATGGGCATAATTTTTTAATTTTATTTAAAAGCTTAAGAGTCAAGCTAAACTATAATGTGGAAATTTTGCACTAGTTATGTATAGTTTTTTTTTCCTAAGGTCACAATCTTTTTTCTTTTACCGGTGTCCATGTTATGCCTGTTCACTTCATCACTTTCAAAGCGATATTTAAGTAAAACTTTGTAAGAATATATCTTAAGTATTATACATTTCCAGAAAGCTTATTTTCTGTAGATATACAATCAACTAAAATTTTTATACTTTTGTGTTAACGTTAATGTTAAAATAATTGTTAAATAAAATAGGGTGAAAAAAAAGTATTTTTTAAGTTCATTGAGACTTTTAGCAGTTACCCACGTTATAGCCTAGTTATTCATAAGAAACATTTATTAAAATTAGCTGCGCATATTTGCGCCTTTTGAAGCTAGCGGTGAAAATATGAGAGAAGTCAGAAAACGGGAAACCATTATTAGTCTAGTCAACAAGTTCTTTTCAGACCAACTTTTTTCAGGAGTCTTGGAAAAATATGGATTAGGTGTCGTTTGATTCGGAATAGCATGTACCTAGTTGATTTAAAACGGAAATCAAGTTTCGTTTACAAAAATTGCGAAAGTTGTAAACAATTAACTTAAAAAAGGAAGGTTTAGTTTTTTGCAAATATCTCAAAACTAATTGAGATTATTCCAATCTTGAAAAAGATTCAAAAAGAAGAAGAAATTTACTAAAAAAAAAAAATTACTTCCGGAACTATAAGACCAATATTTATAATGTTCCCAGAGGAATGAAAATACGTCTAAAAACGGGTGCGCGAGCCACGCCTACTTTGGATACTTTATCAATAACAATTATTTAAACATACTAAATATAAAATTTAAGAAATGAAAAAAATAATCAGAGGCTTACTGAATAGCTAAATAAACAATAATCTGTGGGAATTTTTTTATCGCAATTTTTCAATTAGTTATGCAATAGTTTAATTAATAAATTTTTGCTGCTTGAAAATGAACATTGCAAGTGTGTTAATTGCTAAACTAAGTACCTATAAACTTGAGATTTTTTTCCTTTCTTGGAGCTATTTTTGAAAAGCTTCAAAATAGATCCCCGTTGGAAAAATTAAAAAAAAATCATTTTTCAATTTTTTACTAAAAATTTTAGTAGTTGCATAATTAAATGCTTAAATTAATCATCGACAAAAAAAACGATTATTCAAAAACTGCTGGACCGATTTGGCAAATTTTTCTTTTGTTTTAAAGAACATACTTCACAAGTGGTTCCATGATCATCAGGTTAGGATCTGATGATGGTATCTTAGAGAAATCGAGGCTCTTCGAAACTCTTCAAATTTTATGGTATATTGAAATTGTTTTTTTTTTTAATATAGCTTGTAATTTTGGAATTAGGAATAAAATAATTAGGTTTGGTAAACATTATAAATAGAAATTATAAAAAAATATATATAATAAAGGTCATTTTTGGCACTCTGAATTTTATTTTAATTTTTTAATATTTTTTATTAAAATCAAGTATATTATAAATACATCACATTTGAAGCCTTATATACTACTCTATATTTGTGCAAAATTTCACAGCAAAATCTTTAGTAATAAAATAGTTATCGATTTTTGATCCGAAACACACCTTTATTTTCCATAGTGCGGCGTCGCAATTCGAGCGCCTTGGGATCTCAACGTCAAAAATTGTGCCCCAACTATTGCCACTTCAGTTGTCTTCCACCACCACCACTATAGCCTTTTAACGTCCCACTGCTGGGCACAGGCCTCCTCTCTCATAGGAGAGAGGGATTTAGAGCTTAGACCCGCCGCGCTGCTCCAATGCAGGTTGGCGGGCTTTAACGAATATTGTCACATGATAGTGATAATAACCGGGACGACTGCTTAACGTGCTCTCCGAGGCACGAAGGTGAAACACCGCCAAATACCAACTCCGAGCTGGCACTGAGAGTTTCTTGACAGAAAAACCCAGTACCTACCTAACAATTATTTGCCCAACCCGGGCATCGAACTCGGGACCTTGTGATCTGCAGTCGAATATTCTAACCACTAAATTAACGAGGCAGTCAGTTTCTTCACTCGATGAAATATGTCGATAAACTGGGTTCTCCTACAGATTTCATTTCTGATTTCATCGACTGATACGCATTGTTACAAGTAGACAACCCAATATAACAAGTATAAATTGAAAATTTAAAAAACCCCCGACATTCGCCATTTTGTGCCGGCGGCCATCTTGGATTTACATAGTGCTATTCTACTAGTCAAGCTCTTTCATTTGATACCCATATTAAAGGGGTTATTAAAAAATATGTAATCCGCCATTTTGTAGCTGCGGCCGTCTTGGATCGATTTTCATCAAACAGAGCTAACAACACTCTCGACTAATTCACCTTTCAAACGAAAAACCGCATTCAAATCGGTTCACCCGTTTGAGCGCTACGAAGGAACAGACACACACACACACAGACATGTCAAACTTATACCCCGTCGTTTGTTGCGTCGGGGGTTAAAACCATTTCAGCTATTTGTAGTATTATGGTGGAGTTCAGAGCGGGGACTAGAGCGGGGAGAATAGGGGCTTACCAGATCAGAAACACGTAGCGCTATGTTGAGTTTGTTATAAATTCTCATACAAACGTGCCTGGCGCCCTGCCTGGAAATAAAACTATACAAAAATCCCCCGTTCGGTACGTGCTACACTTGTACTTGTGTTTACGCACTTGCACTAGTGTTATTCAAGTATTTAACTGACTTCCAAAAAGGAGGAAATTCTCAATTCGTCGAAATCTCTTTTTATGTATGTTCGTTCCCCGATTACTCAAAGACGCCTTAACTGATTTCGAAAATTCTTCTTTTGTTTGAAAGGGTATATTTCTTAGGTAGTCCCATAGTCAGGATCTAATGATGGGATCCTGGATAAATCGAGAGAATGCCATAAAGGACGCCATTCCCGGATAATTCTTTTCCGAGATGAAGAATATCATAATTATATGTCTGTCTCCAAAATGCAAAATATCTCCGTACCAGGTTTCAACTCAATTGGATGAATGAATGATACACGAACGTACAAACGTCTTACAGACAAACAAATGCCCAAATTTATATTTTTACGTATCTAAGATAACCCATTCATATTCATACTAATTCATATTTAGTAGATAGATAGGTAAGCCTACTCGTGAAAGCCCGGTGACAAAAACAAACATAGGAACTAAGAAGTTTTTCTGATTTTTATAGATCAGTTAAATTATAATTACTTTCGGATAAATGTTGCAGTACCCCCCGAGAGGCATACACCGTGTAACATCATGTGAGCGAATCGAAACGGACAAGTGTGATCCGGCTGATGGATGCGGCGGCGGCGGGCGAAATGCAATGGTACCCACTTATTATTTATCCCCCGCGACAGTTTAAGCGGCCGGCCCCGCCATTTATCACTGCCTTAATTTTTGCGATGCTGAAATCATCCGGGAATGGGAAATTATATGTATAAAACACTAGCTGAAGCCCGCAAATTCATCCGCGTGGATTCATATATAAATCTCATACAACCTTTCAACCCCTATTTAACCCCCTTAGGGTTTGAATTTTCAAAAATCCTTTCTTAGCGGATGCCTACGTCATAATAGCTATCTGCTTGCCTTTCATCCCGATCCGTCCAGTGGTTTGAGCTGTGCATTGATAGATCAGTCAATCAGTCAGTCAGCTTTTCCTTTTATTAACCCCCGACGCTAAAACGACGGGGTGTTATAAGTTTGACGTGTCTGTGTGTGTGTCTGTCTGTTCCCCTGTGGCGCTCAAACGGGTGGACCGATTTGAATGCGGTTTTTTTTGTTTGAAAGGTGATTTAGTCGAGAGTGTTGTTAGCTATGTTTGATGAAAATCGGTCCAAGATGGCCGCCGCTACAAAATGGCGGATTACATATTTTTTCACAACTCCTTTAATATGGGTATCAAATGAAAGGGCTTGACTAGTAGAATAGCACTATTGCAAATCCAAGATGGCCGCCGCCACAAAATGGCGAATGTCGGGGGTTTTTTAAATTTTCAATTTACACTTGTATGTTTAGAAGAAGAAGAAGACTAGCTAACGCCCGACACACGTTGTATTGCAATGTCTCTTAAAAAAAATTGGATGAGAAACTTTTCAATGTAATTTTATATCAATTCACAATCAACAGAGTGCTTAGTCTAAGATCGGAGCACTCGAAAACGAACTCGAAAACTATTGATCGATTTCAGAGTAAAATAGACCTAAAAAGGCTTGTATTAAGGTTTGAGTTCGCCAATACATTCAGCATTCGAACACAGCGAGCGCCGCAAGCAGAAATGTTGTAAAATACATATTCGAACTATGGAAATACGACTTTAAAATACGAGTATTTGAGTTCATTTAGCTCTGAATTCACTCGTGATTCGATCAATAGTTTTCGAGTTCGTTTTCGAGTGCTCCGATCTTAGACTAAGCACACAGTTCCTAAATCCTCACGGCTTAAGAGTATAATATGCTGCAGCATTAGGATTGAGTAGTTGAGAACTGGAGTTCCATGGTAAAATCTACATACCTATACTTGGTACCTACAATATGAATTCACAATCGACAGGCTTAGGTGGGCAGTACACCGGTATCAAAGAGCTAGAGGCATAGAGGTACATAATATGTATATAAAATATTCACTATACATAAAAAAATACGCGCTGAATTGTGATACTCCTCCTTTTTTGCAAATCGCTTAAATAAGTAATAATATTTTAATGACCGGATCCGAATTTTATTCCGAAACTCCTATTATAATTTTTTGACAAGGCAAACACCGTTGCATCGATTTGGAATTACAATATCCCAAAAAAAAACTAATTAGTTAGATATACATTGCTGCTTTACTGTGTAAAATTATGAAAACACTTTATATTTCCCACACTAAAGCAGCAATGTATATCAAACTAATTCGTTGGCAACTATTTTCAGTTGCTAACTAAGTTACAGAATAACCCAGCAGGTTCCGTGCAATTTTTGTTCAATATAGAAATTGTAAAAAGGTCACGTTCACACTGCCGCACAATACAACACACATTCGCGCAGGACCGTACCACACCGCACGCAGCCGCTCAATTTTTCACTATGGAAATTTCCATTATTCGAACAACGTTTCAATTTTCGATAACCCATCAATCCATGTCGTTTGTTCAGTTATAAAAACGGAATTCGAGAGCGGTCGGTCCATTTACTTTGCTCAAACAATGTGTATCTACCCTACCTTTCAATATATACATGCTGATAAATTGGAATTTGAATTTTGACAGATCTTTTTTAAATTAATTTCCTTGATTTAAAGCCCCGATGCAAACAGAGGGGTGTTATAAGTTTGACCGTTATGTGTCTTTGCCACCGTAGCGCTGGTTTTGCTGCTATGCTTCGCGACGGAGGTGTACTATAGGCATCAAGTTTTTCAGTTGGAGAGTAAGAGACTTATTAAATCATCATCATCATCAACCCATTACCGACCCATTAAGTAGGTACAGCGCACGAGTCTCGTCTCAGAATGAGAAGGGAACAAATACTTTTTGTGTCGGGGATTAAAAAAATCAGCCAAGTGCGAGTCGGGCCTCGCTCTTTCAGGGTTCCGTACATAATTATGAACAACATAATATTTTGGGTCTAAGAAATATTTAATTTCCGAGCTAGACATCGCAACAAACCGTGAAAGAAAAACCCAAAAAAATGTTCGTTTATTTTGGTCACAGCTTATAAACTATTTAATAAATCGTTGTTTTCAGTATTTGTTGTTTAAATAGAGCATATAGTACATAATATACTGAAATATCATATTCCCAACTAGTTTAGTTTTTGAGATAGCCCCCGTCACAAAAATGGTCTAAAACTGACAACTTTGATGGCCTCCCATTCCCTTATTTTTTGAGATAAAAATTAAAAGAAATCAGCCAAGTGCGAGTCGGGCCTCGCTCTTTCAGGGTTCCGTACATAATTATGAACAATATAATATTTTGGGTCTAAGAAATATTTAATTTCCGAGTTAGACATCGCAAGAAACCGTGAAAGAAAAACGCAAAATAAGTTCGTTTGTTTTGGTCACAGCTTACAAACTATTTTATGAATCGTTGTTTTCAGTATTTGTTGTACAAATAGAGCATATAGTACATAATATACCGAAATATCATATTCCTAACTAGTTTAGTTTTTTAGATAGCCCCCGTCACAAAAATGGTCTAAAACTGACAATTTTGATGACCCCCCATTTCCTTACTTTTTAAGCAAAAAATTAAAAAAATATATATTCGTACTCTACTCAATGAGCTCTAAACAATGATACCACACAAGCTAAGGTAAGAAAAAAAATTTTTTTTCCGGCTCCTTTCTCATGTATGGGAGCCCCCCCGAAAAATAATTTAATTCAATTTTTAATTCAATATTTGATTTTGGGTCAACGTTTTACACCAAATACCAAAATTTCAGCTTTGTAACTCATTTCGTCTGCGAGCTAGAGACCTGTGACCGGCGGACAGACGGACAGACAGACAGACAGACAGACAGACAGACAGCCGAGTGACATTAATAGGGCTCCGTTTTTACCCTTTGGGTACGGAACCCTAAAAATATATATTTGTACTCTACTTAATGAGCTCTAAACAATGATACCCCACAAGCTAGGGTAAAGAAAAAATTTTTTTTTCCGGCTCCTTTTTAGGGTTCCGTAGTAAATAAGGAACCCTTATAGTTTCGCCATGTCCGTCCGTCTGTCTGTCCGTCCGTCCTCGGTGAATTTCAGAGACTATTAGTGCTAGAAATCTGTAATTTGGCATGGGTATTAATATTAATCACGCCGACAAAGTGGTGAAATAAAATTTTGATAAATATTTTTTTAGGGTAGCTCCCCTACATGTAAAGTGGGGATGAATTTTTTTTTCTCGTCTACCCCATAGTGTGGGGTATCGTTGAATAGGTCTTTTAAAAATACTGTGGGTGTGGGAACATAATTTTTCGATTTCTAGATCCGTTTGTAAAATATGATGTTTTAAATTGCTAATTTTTATTAGAGTCAAGTGTCCCCCCCCTCTATCAGCCAAATGGCAGTACATAGGAACTTGAAAAAATTCACAGCAGTAGTATATATAATCAATTTTAAAGGAAAACTATCATGGCTAAGTAGGGTTCACAGATTAAGGAGTTATATCTGTTTTTCGAGGATTGTGACTACGAAACCCTACACTGCGCGTGGCCCGCCACGCACTTGGCCGGTTTTTCATGTATAATAATAATAATTAATAATAAAATAAACAATAATTTAATTCAATTTCTAATTCAATATTTGATTTTTGACGTTTTACACTAAATACCAAAATTTCAGGTTTGTAACTCATTCGGAAATGGGGATACTTTTGTCTGCCCTTTTTTCTTATATACTTTTGTCTGCCCTGGGCCACCGTCGGAAATGGGGCTACTTTTGTCTGCCCTTCTTCACATGTGTGGAATTGTAAGCACCATTCCGAACCTGTGGTAGATTCATTTGTCGATTCGTAAACGCTTGTGAAAGTTTATCTGAATAAAATTATGATTACTTATATAAATGATAAAAAGGCGTGGATTTGACTCGTTCCAGCAATGCGCGAGACGGCAATTCAATCATGTACTTAACATAAAATTGTTATATTGATATTGTAAATTTGGAAAAGAGCAACCGCCGAGTTTCTTGCTGGTTCTTCTCGGTTGGAATGGCATTCCGAACCAGTGGTAGATTCATCTGACTATTCAAAAGCACTTGTAAAAGTTTATTTGAATAAAAAACTTTTCTATTCTATTCTATTCATTTCGTCTGCGAGCTAGAGACCTGTGACCGGCGGACAGACGGACAGACAGACAGACAGACAGACAGACAGACAGACAGACAGACAGACAGCCGAGTGACATTAATAGCGCTCCGTTTTTTACCCTTCGGGTACGGAACCCTAAAAAACCGCATTAAAGTCGGTGTAAATACCCATTAAGTATCTAAAATCCCTATCGCAGCTAGCAAAAAGCTGATTACTTTGAAACCGCTGAACCGATTTTGATAAAACATGTTTTCATGCTTTCAAATAAAAAACCGCATTCAAATCGCTAACGATCGTCATCACGTCTTGTCTTGTCTTATCAAGACCTTACGTCTAAAAATGTAAAAAAAACCGCATTCAAATCGGTTCACCCGTAAGAGCTACGGTGCCACAGACAGACACACACACATAGCGGTCAAACTTATAACAACCTTTTCTTTTGCGTCGGAAGTTGGAACGAAACAAAGAAGAATAAGCAGTGTTTGAAATTTTAAGACTCTAAACAAAAAATAAGCAGTCAAATCAGCAGTCTTAAAGAAATACCCAAATAAATAATTATTCCAACTTATTGTCGTTTCTCTGAGATCACAACATCCGTGTCTGAGATGTACTTTTGACAACTTTCAAAAAAGTTTCATAATTCATAAAGAAACTGGAATCAAAGAAATATCAAGAGGTCGAAAGGAATAATGAAGCTAATTTAAATTATTATTACAACCTAACCTTGAAGAAAGTCCCGTCGAAGAGTAATAATAATAAAATTATTAGACCTTTGTACTCCCTTTGAATTCAGAAAATGGTTTATTTGTGGCGCCGTAAATTCCTAGTTGGGTACCGATTTCAAGCCAGAATTAGGATAAAAATAACCATTCTCTTTTATTACTTCAGTAATTTTTATTTTCTGATCTCATTTTGTTTAGTTAATAATTTTATTGAATCCCTATATAAATTAAATAAATATCTAAATTAATTAAACTAGTATTATATTATACACGAGCGGATACCCGCGACTTCGTTCGCGTGGATATTGATTTTAATAATCCCGTGGGAATCATTTTGTTTTTCCTATCATTGCTCCTTTGAGCTTAAACCTTGCTAAAAACTGTTAAAAGTTCACTGGCGGATGTTTAGGTACATCAAAATGTAAACATCCGCCAGTGAAAGTCCCATCAAAATCGGTCCAGCCTTTCGGAGATTAGCCAGTAGTCTTTAAAGTATCTACTTACTTTCTAACAAAAAAAGAATGAATGAAATCGGACCACCCGTTAACGAATTACAGCTAAGTACACATTTTGCCTTTCATCCCCTCTCCCAAGGGAACCGTGTGCTTAGTCTAAAGCGGAGCACTCGAAAACGAACTCGAAAACTATTGATCGATTTCAGAGTAAAATAGACCTAAAATGTCTTGTATTAAGGTTTGAGTTCGCCAATACATTCAGCATTGTTCGAATGCTGAATGTATTGGCGAACTCAAACCTTAATACAAGCCATTTTAGGTCTATTTTACTCTGAAATCGATCAATAGTTTTCGAGTTCGTTTTCGAGTGCTCCGCTTTAGACTAAGCACACCGTGCTGAATTTCGGGATAAAAAGTATCCTATATGTTACTCCATAGTATTAACTTAAATCATGTCGAGTTTCATTTCAACCCATTCAGTAGTTTTTACGTGATGCGCGCACAAACATACAGACAAACAGACAAACAGATAAACAGACAAACAGGCAAAAATTTCAAAAATTGCTTTTTACGTTCTATTACTTATCCCTAACATCCCCCAGTTATTATTTTGCAAAAATCTTCAATCTACAGATACGGCAATTCTACGATTTTATTAGATGTATAGATTTATTATATGTATAGATTGGAAGAAATCACATAAAGTTGGAATAATCGTAATATAATAATTATCACCATTACCTACCTCACTTAAATGTTCTTAAATTGACATTCAAAAAGCGTACAGTGTACGAATGTTGAATAAAGTTACTTTGACTTTGTCTCCCAATCTTGATCTCTAAACTAAGAAAGTTCGTATCTTAGGGCCCAGTAATTCTACAAACGAAGATGATCTCTGCTCTCGTTTTGATTACAGCAGTAATTGTCTATGACTATCGTCGGATCCCTTTTAAAACTTAAACCGAAAGCAATTCCATGATGTCAGATAGCAAAACAATTTATCAAAACGACCCCGCACTAAATGATTTACGAGGCAGACCCCAAAAAGTGAATTCGGAATTATAGGACAAAGGGCTAATTATTGCCCTTTGAAGGAGCTCTCTCTAAGTTTCGGGACTAATTTAAATTACTTTCATTACTCCATTCGACCTCCGAAATTCGTTGATTGCTTTGGAATGCCTTTTTTTTTTCATATCGCCATCTTGAAATTTTATTTACTTTTCTTCTTCTTTTTTCGTCATTATTAACAGATATACATACCTATGTCCGCTGCTGAACATAGGTCTCTTGTAATTCCACACGCCGCGGATTTGCGCCGCTTGTATCCAACTGCTTCGTGCGACTCGTCTAATGTCGTCAGTCCACCCAGGGCGCGTATTCATATGCCCATTGGACTATGAGAGTGAGGGAATAGAGGGAGCATCCGTGTTTGCGCCTACTCTTGGGCACTATAATATCGTCTGCGTAATTGAATAATTCGCCTACATTGAGATTATTATCACAATTGAAGTCGATGTCGAAGTGAGTAATCATCAAAACTCTTCAAACATTCAACTTAACTAATCTACATAATATTTGGCTTCACAATCTGTCATCATCAATATAAAACAATTTTTGATTGATCGTTGCGTGATGCTGATAAAGTGAAATAATGCAGTAACTTTGTCGAAAAGCAATAAGTCGAATTGACATATCAAGGTACCTAATTATTTCTTATCATAATCATTTCCTTGCAGAAAGTAAACAATGTTCTTTTACAATTTTGGCTATTTTTTTATACTCTTATTTAATATCAGCTTGTCTCTTGTTTTGTAGGACACAAGACAGGACAGGACAAACTTGCATTTACTTTAACTTCAACAGTGCAAGTTTCGTTAAAATCAGTAGCTTTCAAGATATGGCCTGGATCGTCTTCCCAACTTTTTCTTTGCCTTCCTTTATGAGTACATTACTTCTCAGTCCATTTCCTGCTATTATTTTTATCAATATGTATTTTTAACCCCCGACGCAAAACCGACGGGGTGTTATAAGTTTGACGTGTCTGTGTGTGTGTGTGTGTGTGTGTGTGTGTGTGTGTGTGTGTGTGTGTGTGTGTGTGTCTGTCTGTTCCCCTGTGGCGCTCAAACGGGTGGACCGATTTGAATGCGGTTTTTTTTGTTTGAAAGGTGATTTAGTCGAGAGTGTTGTTAGCTATGTTTGATGAAAATCGGCCCAAGATGGCCGCCGCTACAAAATGGAGGATTACATATTTATTCACAACTCCCTTAATATGGGTATCAAATGAAAGGGCTTGACTAATAGAATAGCATTATTGCAAATCCAAGATGGCCGCCACCACAAAATGGCGAATGTCGGGGGTTTTTTAAATTTTCAATTTACACTTGTACCGAAGTAACCTCACTTGCCTTTCACTAAACCTAAATTCATAATGAAATTTTGGACGCTACGGTCAACCGGGGAAGATCCGCACAAACAGCGGAAGTAAGCTTCTTGAATAGGCATTTAATTCTATTCACCTGTCTAATCGCATTAACCATCTTGTTTTATCAATTTGCCAACAAACTCCCACCAAAACCTACTCTATAGCATTCATATTAACGCTCAATATCCAACATTCTATTCCGTAGAACCGCAAATACAATTTGGCAAAGAACTCAAGTATAGCAACTTTGTACGTGCACTTCCTAAACTCTGTTTTAAGCTTTGCGAATTTTTGTTACGATGGTGATAAGGTTGAATTTTCCGTGTACAGAATTTTGGTTAAGTGTTAATTTTTGTTTGTTAATTTGCACGAAAAGACGGGATGGATACGTCCAAGGAGGCAGTGTGGTTTGGATGCATTTCTGACGCGATGTTTTGGAACGATTTGCATTTAGATGCTTGTTTTGCTGGACCGCAATCTTCAGTAGATTGTGCCTCGGTTCCGAACCGTATTGTATATAAGCTGGGACATCAAGGCTTAGGAAAGTGGGGGGTAGTTTAGAATAATTTCAGAAATGAAATGAAATTCTCAAATCCAGAGGTACCTAAGTAGGTTTCAAACTAATATTATAAAGGCAAAAGAATGTATGCGTGTGCATGTTTGTTACTCTTTCCTTCCGCAACTACTAAATCGATTTGGCTGAAATTTAGAATAGAGATACATTATGCCCTGGATTAACACATAGGCTACTTTTTATCTTGGAAAAAATCCGCAGTCCCCGCAGAATTTTGAAAAAACCAAAATTTGCTATAACAATCTAAAGCTACAGTTATAGGTAGATTACTATAGCAAACTACCTTCAAAGTAGGTATGAAGGTTGGAAAAGTCTGAAATCGACGATTCTCTCGGGATTTATGAAAAACCGAAATTCACGCGGGCGAAACAGCGGGCAAAACCTATTAAAATAATTGTAGACGGAAAAAAATTTAGTGTCATCTTTTTCAAGGTACACAAAACTGATAAATATACCTATACTTTTAGCAAAAATTAGCAACAAAAAATATTAGAAGAATTGGTCGTAGCAACATTTGTAACGGTATTTACTTGTTAAACATTAAACATAATATAATTAAATACCAAATAACATTTTCAAACTAATTTCTACTTAAGTATAATATATTTTTTGAAAGAGAGAGCTCTAACGAATTTAATCTGCTTACAAAGTTTGCTTGCTTAATAAACATTTTTATAAAGAGATTATTTTCATGAAACGGATATTGCTTCTTCTGAAATTTTATCAGATTTTTTGGGTTCCGTGTCTAAATGGTAAAAATTGAACCCTTATGGTTTGGCTTAGTCCGTATGTCCGTCGGTCACAGGCGCAATGCCAAGTGTTGTGTGAGACAGTCTTGCGCGTGCTGCGTCGCGTTGGTAGAATTCTGTCTATGGACAAGGGTAAATTAAAAATTTAAAAAACCCCCGACATTCGCCATCTTGGATTTACAATAGTGCTATTCTACTAATCTTCCTTTCATTTGATACCCATATTAAGGGAGTTGTGAAAAAATATGTAATCCACCATTTTGTAGCGGCGGCCATCTTGGATTTTCATCAAACATAGCTAACAAAACTTTCGACTAATTCACCTTTCAAACAAAAAAAAATCCGCATTCAAATCGGTCCACCCGTTTGAGCGCTACAGGGGAACAGACAGACACACACACACATAGACACACACACACACAGACACGTCAAACTTATAACACCCCGTCTTTTTAGCGTCGGGGGTTAAAAAGAATATACGAAATAGGAATCAAAGTCGGGTTTTTTCGAACACTTATAACTCGAGAACGGCTGACCGATTTTCATAGTTTTGGTTTCGTCGTATATAATATGTCTCCATCCCGAATAGCAGAATAACTCAATTGGAAAATTGACGATAAAATAAAATAAGTAGTATCCATTTTATTTTTCGTCAAATTTCGGATTTGGATATATGTGTATCCTGGATGGTTTGAAAACACATTTATCGGGTAGGTACAGGTAACCTATCGGATCTCGGTAGGTGGCGCTGATGTCGGTATGTTACCGGGCAGGACGACATCTGCCGGGTCCTAGATAAAGTAGATAACATATTATTCAGAAGTATTAAGAGGAGAAGAAATTTAGAAAATTATCTTTAAAAAAAACAATATAGTTACTTAACAACACGAAAATGAAATTCGAAAAGGTACTTAACGCTTTTATTAACAAAAGAAAGGCAGAAATAAAAGAGAAGAAAACCTAAGTTAGACTGGTAAACAAGTTCGAAAACTTGAAAAATAGAGATAAAGTTCCTAAAAATATGAGCGATAGCTCATTCGATTCGGAATCACCTATAGAAAAATCCGTTTGAGCGCTTCAGGGGAACAGACAGACACACACACACACACATACACACACACACACACACACATACACACACACACACACACACAGACACGTCAAACTTATAACACCCTGTCGTTTTTGCGTCGGGGGTTAAAAATAGGATTGCGGTCGACGTAGAAGGAGCGGGGCGGCATGCGTCCCCGCATGCGTCGCTTACTCTCAGACTGTGGCTAATACAACGCGTGCGGAGAAAACAGTCTACCCCCCGCGCCTCATACATCGCCCACAGTCCTGACCAACCTATAGATTGATATTTGGCACACCTTATTGACTGGATTGTTTGACGTAACTTTGGTTAGTCTATTGTGATTTTTGATAAAGGAACGCAGAACTCTGCGTCGCATCATCATCATTTTTCACATAAACATAATATATTTCCCTTAAAATTTGAGAGCAGTAAGTTATAGCGGCGACAGAAACTGTTTCAAATGTACAAACTTGGTCTCTAAAGCGGGCTGTTTATATCATTGTTGTTGAGTCCAATATAAAAGGTGATCGCACATCTACATCCATCGAACGCGCCGTACGTGCCTCACGTACTGCAAATAACTTCATAACTTATTTTACTCATTAGCCTTATTAGGTACCGACTCTGTAAATAAAAATAAAAATTCAGCGATTTTTTTCTCAAGTGAGCTCTTGACTACGTTCTCACCATTCTCGATCAAGCTATTTGACATTATTTTGATCGATTAAAGTCGAACGCCAATTATTTAGGCTATTCTCGGTTATATTTCAAAATTTTCGCAATCGAAGACAAATTACATGACGTCAATTGGCTTGAAGATGTGGATTGTGGTGGGCATATGTGGATTTTCATCACCGCAAAACTTGATTTGACATTCTCGATCAAACTTTTGTTTGTATATTCTGCCATTTGATACGATGAACTGACCGTAAAGCTAACCGCTAGGAGAGGTACAGTAATTTTAATAAGCCCACCCCTACTTGGCTTCTTCGCAAAATATTATTTTATTTTGCAAGGCTAGATTGCAAGGCTACAATTTAACTTGATGTCTTGCTACTGCAAATCTAGGTGGCACCGATCGCTGTTATGGTGCTAACTATTAAAATGAGTATTGACGTCGTTTTAGTTTTTAGTAAGTACTACAAGTGATTGGTCAACTTGTACGACGCGTACGATTCGTGCCGTTAGATGTGTGTACATCTTTAAGTGGGCGGTTTATAGCTCAGTTGTTGAGTTCAGTTTAAAGAGCATATTTCATGACAAAATAACCTTTCGCTTTGAAAACCTTTGCGCTCCCGAAAGCTGTTTGGCAACAGTGGGGGGACGATGTTGACTGTTTATCATATCTAGAGGGGATGTTGCGTAAAATAATCGACCCATTTATCAGGATAATTAGGTTTTGATACATTTTGGCGCTATGAAATTATTTTCGCACGATTATTCTGGACCCAACTGTCTCGTTGGTCTAGTGGTTAGCATATTCAAGAGGTCCCGGATTCGATTCCCGGGTCTGGGAAATAATTATTGTTAGGTATTGGGCTTTTCTATCAAGAAATTCTCGTTTCTCGGAGAGCACGTTAAGCAGTGGGTCTCGGTTATATTATCACTATTATGTGACAATAGTCGTTAAAGCCCATTAACCCGCATTGGAACAGCGTATGACGACCTCCCTGGCGCAGTGGCGAGCGCTGTGGTCTTATAAGTGGGAGGTCCTAGGTTCGATTCCCGGCAGGGGCAATTTGAGATTTTATAATTTCTAAATTGTCTCTGGTCTGGTGGGAGGTTTAAGCCGAGGCTGGTTACCACCCTACCGGCAAAGCCGTGCCGCCAAGCGATTTAGCGTTCTGGTACGATGCCGTGTAGAAACCGATCAGGGGTATGCATAGTGCATACCTCTTCCAAGTTAGCCCGCTTCCGTCTTAGACTGCATCATCACTTACCATCAGGTGAGATTGCAGTCAAGGGCTAACTTGAAGTTGAATTAAAAAAAAAAGCGTGGCGGGTCTAAGCCTAAATTACTCTCTCCTATGAGAGAGGAGGCCTGTGCCCAGTAGTGGGACGTTAAAAAGGCTGACAGGTGGTTCTGAACCCCTATCAGAGGCTCTGGCAAGTATAACTTTAGAAGTTAACATGAGCGTTAAAGTACTTAATTATTCAATTCAAATTTTAATAAGTCATTTTAAATGACTGGTATAATAAGGTACCTTAGGGACGTCGCGCACTACGCGGCCACGACTACTAATGGCCGCAAACGTCCAGGGGGGCTATTCTCTAACTTATAATTATCAACAGTAAATGAAAGCCACCGAATTAGTTCGATATACATTGCTGTTTTATTGTGTGAAATGAAATCACTGTTTATATTTCACACAGTAAAGCAGCAATGTATATCGAACTTATTCGGTGGTTATCATTTACTGTTGGTAACTAAGTTAGAGAATAGCCGCAATGGTAAGGAATCGTAATGAAAGAAGTTTTGTTGTTAACTTAGAATCTTTAATGTATATCTGCAGAGGTAAAATAAAATGTATTATTGTGAAATAATTTTATAAAGTGTTTCCTCCATCCAGCGATGCCGCTAACGCTGTTGCGGCTGTTATTTCTTATTATTTGCGTTGCAACGCGCGGAGACCACTTCGCGCCACTATACTTTATCGTTTTAAGGACGTGTTTTATGTCACATGTACGAGTACAGAGCGGAATATACGGGCGTCGAAACGTTCGAACATTCTCCGTTACAAAAACATTCAAACATTCTCCGTTACAAACAATTTCAAACATTCTCCATTGCAAAAATGTTCAAACATTCTCCGTTGCGAAAATTTTCAAACATTCTCCGTTGCAAAAATGTTCAAACATTCTCCGTTGCAAAAATGTTCAAACATTCTCCGTTGCAAAAATGTTCAAACATTCTCCGTTGCAAAAATGTTCAAATAATCCCCGTTGCAAAAATGTTCAAACATTCTCCGTTGCAAAAATGTTCAAATAATCCCCGTTGCAAAAAATATTCAAACATTCTTCGTTGAAAAATTAACATCTTTAAGGCCTATCGTTAAACTGATATGGTTACTGAGGCGGTCAGGAGATGTAGACTCTACAATGCACAGTTGCAAAGTGCATTGTAGAGTCTACATCTTTTGTAGAGTCTACATTTCTCTTACGAGAAAACTTTGCAACTGTGCATTGTAGAGTCTACATCTCGTGAGGATGCTCCGGTGTCGGAGTGAAACGATCGTCGAGTTTATTTTGGTGGTGGATTTGTGTGGTGTTACATGGTGGCGGTGCTTGGGATCCGCTTGGTTGCTTGTTTATTCCTGCATATTTAATAGCAGAAGGGCTGACAGGGCATAACACATGCTGCTTGTTGTACCACACTTTGACTGTTTTGCGGATTATAGCAAAATAATTTTGACTTTTCATCATATATCATGGATTTCCGCAAAGTAACGCCTGCTTCTATTCAATATTCAAAACCATAAAGCATCCAGGATCTACATTATACAATGTACTATGTATATGTTATTATGTTATGTACCCTAGGAATAGTATAACGCTTTACAAAACCATACAAGCTATTTTATAAGAAAAATTAAACCGACTTTGGTCCAGCAACTCAGAGAAATCGGTGTACCAATCAAAAATATTAATTTATGCGTGTAACTTCATAAGAACGAAAACTAGGTGTGTTACATACTAAAACTTTCCTGAAAATACGAATATGCGATAGTGAAAAAAAATCGTCGAAATCGTTTCATTGGTTTTTGAAATAATCCCGAACACACTTAGGTACATACATACGTACGGGTCGAACACAGAACCTCATTTTTTTTTAAATCGGCTAAAAGTAATCGAAAATGCTATATATATATCGTGGCTCCACACAATACACTGCCGTGTGTTAGCAATGACAACGTCCACTATGAACACGGCACTTCGGCGAACACTCAGATTTTACGGCGCTCCACATTTACTGGTGATCAAATAATAATCCCTCCACAATGTTGAATGTGGGCTACCAGTGTTCCGCTACCCGGACACACTCAATGGCACAAGCTGCTATGCCAACCTCAGGGTGTGAAAGAGGTGGTAAAAAGAAACGATATCTAACTTAAAAACAGAGAAGTTTTGTCGGGAAAATCGTAGGAATTGCATATATTATGTAGCTCTCGTTTTATTTTCATTAATTTGCTGCATTTTAGAGTTTTATTGCATAAAGAAAGAAAGAAAGAAAGAAAGAAAGAAAGAAAAATAATTTATTCTGGGCTTAAGTATCACAAACAAACAATTATACTTAGATATTCAGTGTTATAAGTATCGAATGTTTGTCTGTGACACCACCCAGAATGGGTGTACAGCTCAGCGTATGCCCCACAGTGTGCGCGTGCGCGGACAATGCAGGGCGCTGATTTTCAGCTGTGACCGGGGTGACGTCACAGCCAAATAGAAATTAACTATCATCCAAATAGAATTTAAGTATATCAAATAAAAAGAAATAAATATAAACATAAACATAAGCATAAACATAAGCATAAACATAAGGAAGCAGCAAATATAAAAATATACAATTTGTATCATATAGAAATATATATACATAGTAAATTAGAAGAGTATAAACTAAGTACAATAAAAAGATAACAAAAATGTATTATAAACTATTTTATCCAATCAATGCCTAGATAATTGAAAGATTAACCGCAATATTTTCATATTCTTTCTGTTTAGATAAAATAAATTGTTTTAATTTATATTTGAACGTGTGTTTGCTACGGGAATCTCGAATGGGTGGAGGAATATTGTTCCAACATTTGGTTGCGGCATATTTAAAACTACCTCTAAAAGCAGCCGAACAATGGCGTGGAACACTTAGTACTTTCCGCACGTCCCTGAAATGATCTCTCCCTTCGCACATCCTTCCCAGTTTATTATAAATGTACGCTGGTTTACCAGTCTTGAAGACTTCAAAGAGTAAACTAGCAAGATGTACCTTCCTCCTGGAGCTCATTTTTAATAACCCATGCATGTTTAAAAACTGTGTAACATGAGTTCTAGGAGGGATACTGAAACAAAAACGTGCACACGCATTCTGGACCCGCTGTATGAGCTTGCTCGTTCTACCTAATAGTCGAGGCCCATAAATGACATCCGCATAATTTAATTTAGACAAAACCAGACTTTCCACTAGACGAATACGCACTTCTTGACTGATATATTTTCTTATTTTATACAGTATTTTTATACGGTAGAAGCAGTTACGCACTACAGAAGCTATATGTTTTTCAAATCTCAAGTCAGTGTCCATTAGTAATCCTAAGTTCCGAGCTTCATACACACGTTCTAACTTATTTCCTTTTAGATAGACGCTACCTGATTCAAAATTAATTTTGTTAATTTGTGCATTAAAACCAAAAATTAAAAGTTTCGATTTACTGGGATTAAGAACCAATGAATTACTATTAGACCACTCTGATATTCGATGGAGGTCCTCATTAATCTTTTGAACTGCCATTTGATACTCAGTCGGTTCAAAAGAGAAGTATATCTGCAAATCATCGGCATATATGTGATATTTACAGTTTTTAATATTCTTTACAATATCAGCAGTATACAAAATAAATAAAAGTGGACCTAAAATGGACCCTTGAGGGACCCCTCGAGTCACGTCTGCGACAGAGGAACAACATTTTTTTCCATCATCCTGCGTAAGTTCTACATATTGCGTTCTGTTGCTCAAATAACTATCGAACCATTTAATAGTATTTGTATTAAAGCCATAAAATGATAGTTTAGACAACAGGAGTGCTATATTTATAGTGTCAAATGCACGTGAAAAATCTAATAAAATCAAGATTGTGCACATCCTTTTATCCTGGGCCGTCAGTATATTGTCCGTCACATCTAAAAGTGCAGTCGCTGTACTTCTTCCTGCCCTAAAGCCCGACTGCATTTCTGGCAACAAATTATTTCGCTCCAGGTATTTAGTAACTTGCGAATAAACCACTTTTTCTAAAATTTTTGACGTACAGGGCAATATACTGATTGGGCGCAGATCTTTTACGTTGACAGGATTGCTAGTTTTAGGGATAGGGCGAATCACTGCTACTTTCCAAGCATTTGGAAAGGTTGACGTTTGAATAGACATATTAATAATGGATGTGATGGTACCTAAACTTTGAGGAAGCGTCATGAGCAACATGTCGAGCGTCAGCTCATCCCTACCCTCTGCGTTAGAATGAAGATTCTTAATAATTTTAAATATCTCAGCTTGATTTGACATAACTAAAGAAAACGTACTAGACGAAGCCCTGTCAAATTCATACAATGTGAGCTGAGAGATTGTCACGTCATTTCTGCCTGGAACATCCATGAAGTGTTTACTAATTTCATCAGGATGATAAAGATGGGCAGGCAGATTCGTAACTTTCTTTGGGAGGACTGAACTTTTAAGATTACACCATAGTACCTTAGGTTGATTAATTTTGTTATTGATGTTATATGTAAAATACGCGCATTTTTCAGAATTCAGAGCTTCTATTACTAAAGTCTTATATTGCATGTAATTACTTTTATTTGCTTCAGTTTTCACTTTACGCCACTTTTCATGCGCATTATCCCTCAACTTCATCATATCCCTAACAGTAAAGGTAATCCAAGGTTCATGCCGATCCTTGGTATAAATTAGAAGGCATTTTTATTCAATATAGTTCTGAGTGCTTAGTCTAAGATCGGAGCACTCGAAAACGAACTCGAAAACTATTGATTGATTTCAGAGTAAAATAGACCTAAAATGGCTTGTATTAAGGTTTGAGTTCGCCAATACATTCAGCATTCGAACACAATGAGCGCCCCAAGCAGAAATGTTGTAAAATACATATTCGAACTATGGAATTACGACTTTAAAATACGAGTATTTGAGTTCATTTTGCTCTGAATTCACTTGTGATTCGATCAATAGTTTTCGAGTTCGTTTTCGAGTGCTCCGATCTTAGACTAAGCACACTGTAAAGGTGCACAACTGAAGTGGAGATTAAGCAAGAGTGTTTTAAGTGATTAATTCGATATTCTCGCAGGACTCTATCAAAAAAAGCATGACATAACTTGACTTAGGACCGACTGACGGACGATATTTGACCACTTTCGCCCAAATTGGACAAATTATTTGATAAACATTACTTCACTTGAATGGAATGAATGGAATGGTTATATGCAACCATGCGAAGCCATAATGGAAAGAAAAAAAACTTAAAAACAAAATTATCGGCCTTACATATTACTTATGTAGTTTAAGAGCATGGCCTACAGGAGCTAACTATTTAACCGAAATCTATAAATTGTACCTACCCTTCATCAAGCTTCTCGGTTGGAACGGCATTCCGAACCAGTGGTAGATTCAATTGACGATTCAAAAGTACTTGTAAAAGTTTATTTGAATAAAAAACTTTTCTATCCTATTCTCTGCACGTTCAAAAAATAAGAGTTACCTAAACGTTTACTAAATTATCGCAGACGTACCAACGCGCTGGTTTAAGATCAGGCGTTTGAGTTTTTCTCAAACTCTAAGTGCTTCTTTTGTAATTTATCGCGTACTTTGCGGTGAGGTATGGTCTTTTTGCGGTATTTTTCCCGCTGCGCGGAACGTGCGCGCCTTATAAGAGTGAGTATCTATTAACCGGTGTTATTAACCGACCTCGAAAAAGGATGAGGAAGTTTAAAATTAGACAAGTACCTATTTTTTCACTGTAAATCGAAAACGATTTAAGCAACATTTTTTTTAAAGGATGGACTTGCAAGGTTGACATCATCGTCGTATCTAGAGGAAGGTGAGTCCAGTTCAGACAGTGCATACCTGTCGATTGCGTCGATTAGGCAACGTTGGTTCGTGTCCGTATCTGGATGGGTGACTAAAGGACATGGCCAATTTCTGCCTAATAATTCTGTAGGATGTCATCATCATCATCATCATGATCAACCCATTACCGGCTCACTACAGAGCACGGGTCTCCTCTCAGAGTGAAAAGGGTTTTGGCCATAGTCTACCACGCTGGCCAAGCGGATTGGCAGACTTCACACACCTTTGAGAACGTCATGGAGAACTCTCAGGCATGCAGGTTTCCTCACGATGTTTTCCTTCACCGTTAAAGCAAGTGATATTTAAATACTTAAAACGCACATAACTCCGAAAAGTTAGAGGTGCGTGCCCGGGATCGAACCCACGACTTCCGATTAGAAGTCGGTCATCCTAACCACTAGGCTATCACAGCTTTAATTATTTTACATTACATTATATTACAATGTAGGATGTACATTAACAAAAACCTTTTCATGAAAAATAAAAAACAAAATTGCAAAATAATGTAATAAATAATTTGAGAGTTCTATGGGAACCGACGATTCTACAAACCAACAAACAAAAACACAAACAAAGCAAACAGAATGTTAAACTTCCTTGGCCGGGTAGAAAAAAGTTAAATCATACACCCAACGGCATTATTTTCTGAGTGAGTAAGTATGCATTGTAGCCTGCAGTTACTACAGAATTCCTTGTAAAAGATCGCACCAAGGCAAGAATGGAGGCCTTTCAGTGATCCCTTTTTTCCTTCCTAAAGAGAACTCTTAAAAAAAAGCGCCCTAAATTGCTCTCTCTATTCAAAATTCACGAGAAATCTAAAGGAATTGGTGAATAGATAGGTAAATGTTGAATGCATTTAAATGTATCTTTAGAGCGTTTTTCTGGGTTGCATTAAAACAAAATCACTTTTTTTTAATATCACAAACTAGCAGAGGTCCACGACTGTGTCCGCGTGAAAAAAAAAATTAAAAACGTACATACCATAAGGGTCCTCTCCTTTTTTAAGTCGTTTAAAAAATGTTTCACATATACCCGTTGTCACCCTTTTTTTTATTGAACTACAAGTTAGCCCTCGACAGCAATCTCACCTGATGGTAAGTGATGCAGTCTAAGATGGAAGCGGGCTAACTTGGAAGAGGTATGTATACCCCTGATCGGTTTCTACACGGCATCGTACCGGAACGTTAAATCGCTTGGCGGCACGGCTTCGCCGGTAGGATGGTAACCAGCCACGACTTAAGCCTCCCACCAGACTAGGTAAGCCAGAATTTAGGGGGTTGGAATTTCTGAAGATACCCTAATAGGTAGTATCGCTATCCTGGACTGAAATTTGTTAAGCAACCCATATGCAATATATTTATTGACATATTAAATTAAATATACAAGTATAAATTTAAAATTTAAAAAACCCCCGACATTCGCCATTTTGTGGCGGCGGCCATCTTGGATAGCTTACAACACTCTCGACTAATTCACCTTTCAAACAAAAAAAACCGCATTCAAATCGGTCCACCCGTTTGAGCGCCACAGGGGAACAGACAGACACACACACACACACACACGCACGCACGCACGCACGCACGCACGCACGCACGCACGCACGCACGCACGCACGCACGCACGCACGCACGCACGCACGCACGCACGCACGCACGCACGCACGCACGCACGCACGCACGCACGCACGCACGCACGCACGCACGCACGCACGCACGCACGCACGCACGCACGCACGCACGCACGCACGCACGCACGCACGCACGCACGCACGCACGCACGCACGCACGCACGCACGCACGCACGCACGCACGCACGCACGCACGCACGCACGCACGCACGCACGCACGCACGCACGCACGCACGCACGCACGCACGCACACACACACACACACACACACACACGTCAAACTTATAACACCCCGTCGTTTTTGCGTCGGGGGTTAAAAATACGTTTCATCAAATAAACATCTCGGTGAAGGTCGTTGTGTAGCGGGATCTTAGACCATAATCAGTTCATTGGTTTTCGGTTAAAATCGGTCTGTTAAAGTCGGTTAAAATCCCCTTCATTCCACGATGACGTAACATCTACTAAGTTAATATTCCTAACATTTTGTTTAATAATATACGATTTAACGTGCAATTTACGAAAATGTAAGTTAACTTCAGACGTGTAGCGTTTAAGAGGCCGTATTCCGAGCCGAGCTAACGAGTTTCGGCCCGAGTTTTAAATGTGTGCGTGTACCTCACAATGGCACCGTAAGCTGCACTCACACAAAGACATGGTATACTTAAAAGCGGTCGGACTAACCTATATTGATACTTTGCGTTCCAAATTCAACGCGCTAATAAAATAAAATTTTAGATCTTAGTATATTTTATATTTGCTTTTTTTTAATGTTCGATTTAGGTAAGTATATAATTATTATCAAGATGTTGTGTAATCGTTTATACTTACACATAACATCTGTAAGAATTAAATACAGCTATATCATATAATAAAAATCCTCTTTAATTATATAATTTCCTTTAATTATTATTATTCCATTCTCTTAATACCATTTTACATTTTATTAGTCTTTCCAAACATTATCTTTTTTTCGCTTACATCTCATGTCTCATCCTCTTTTTTGAAATTGTCAGATCAATAATCATAAAAATACCTTAAATCAACAAAAAGAGGTTCTATTGCAATACTGAATTCACAACGAACCTTACATTCGTCCATCCTGACAACGTGTATGTCCTCATACACATCCGGTAAACACCTTACATTCGTCATGTTAAAGTAGGAGTATATACCGTGATACTTACTATTATCATTAATACTTCAGTATTCAATGTGAGACAACTATACTATATAGTAAACCATGCTTAAATGCAACACATTTACATGATTAGAAAGACAATGACATGTTCGATACTTGATATGACAACAACATCATCTATTTTATTCTCTTTACCGAAACCAAACGAACCTCACTCTAACACATCTCCTTTCAGTTCAGTATCAGTATCGGTTACATAATATATATGTTCAAGTAACTAAATAACACTTTATTCCCTGTCTCTAGCCACTTTGCTTCCATCAGTTAAACATTGTATCCAATTTTTGTGAGTTGTCAGCTCTTTATAAGCTCTTTTAAACTTCGGTGTGTTAAAAAAATTTCGTTCAATGACTGTTCTTCTAAAGCTATCATAATCTGATGGCTCTGTTAATCTTTTTGAATATCTGTTTCAGTTATTCTTACATAAGAAAACAGTAAAATGTGCATCGGCCTTCTATTCAGATCTATACAGAAAACTACAACAAGAAATAGCACAAGAGAAACAAAATACAACTGGGAACAGAGAAAGGTCAACAGAAATTATCCACAATTATAAACTCTTTTCATCAATCATTCTGAGTAGAATAGCAACAGAAATAAACAAAAACCAACGAATAGAACAGGCCGGTTTCCGACCACATTACTCCACAATAATTGACCACATATATGTCATACAATAAATAATTGAAAAATCTAAAGAATTCAACAAACCACTTTATATAACATTTGTGGACTATTCCAAAACTTTCGATAGCATAATACACTCAGCTATATGGAATGCTTTGAGAAGTAATAATATCAACGGAAAATACATAAACATTATAAAGAACTTTTATTAAAAGTTCTACTAAGAAATTTTGTTCCATGGGTGTTTCAAACCTCTCAGAATCCTTTATTCTTCTAAACCTTCTTTTTTTTGCCAAACTTTTCTGTTATACCTTCTATACACCTACAATGAACCAAATTAATTTTATTCAGTTCTGGACCACAATCAATATCAATTCCCAACTACTTACTGTTTCACTTTTCCTAAGTCTTTCATACGAAATCTCTTACTGAGTACCTATTTGCTTCATATTTTAAATCATATATTCATTTTAAGCATATTAAAATATTATCCACATGTAAACTTTTTAACCACTAATACATCCTGTTTACAGACAATAATCATAGTTTGCCCTTATGCTCCACATAAACTCACTATAATACTCGTACCAATCTCTCGGGCTCTGCCTTAACCCAAACAAAGCTCTTCTCAACTTGTAGACCTTATCACAATTTCATAACCATCTGGTGAAACTTCAGATTTAATAGTTCCATTTAAAAAAAAAAACGGTTTCTACATCCATACTTTCTAAATAACCTCCCACACATGCAATTGACATTGACAACTTTCATAGTTATCACTCTCCTTCCTCTTCTATTACTATCTTGTTCCACGAGCAAATATATTTCTTCATTTCACATCATAAGTTTGTTTAAAACCTTTTTGCCACTTTCCGCTTTGTATCTCCCATTTGACCCTTATCCTAAAAATCCATTTTGCTTCGCACATTTTCATCCATTGGTTCCTCAACAATTTCCCACGTTTCATTTTGTTTCAAACTATTCATCTCATCGCATTTTTCCATTTTTTTGCTTCTGAACTTTCATTGCGCTTCTGAACTTTCATTGCTTCTTCTCTTGCACACATTCACATAAACAACATGATCATTAAATTTTTCAAGCAATCTTTTTTCTCCCTTAGGTCGACTTGTTTCCTTTACCTCCTCAACTCTAAGTTTCATTCTCTCATCTTCTTTCTTCTTCTTTTTCAAGTGCCGTCTCCTCTACGAAGTTTGGATATCATTAAGGCTATTTTAATCTTTGATGCCGCCGCTTGGAACAATAATCGCGTGCTCATCCCGTACCACTCGCGGAGATTCTTGAGCCAGGAAGAACATCGTCTGGTTTTCGGTGTCCCTGAATCTTGCCCTGTATTAGTAATTGCAATAATCGCTACTTCTCGTGACGCGTGATGTGCCCAAGATATTGCAGCTTCCTACATTTGATTGCAGTGAGAACTTCCAACTCCTTGTTCATTCTCTGCAACACCGTCATCATCACAGATCATCTTCTTTATTATCTTCAATACTGTCATAAAATTCTTCATTATCGTAATCATTTGCATCTCTTACTTTATTTACTATTTTCATCACTCTAAATTCCTTCAATTTATGAAAGTTATCATGACCAATCTCTCCTTTTCCTTCACTGATACGTGTAATTCATTTACATATACACGTCTACTGCTAACCACTATCCAGCGACCATTGTTGTCACTTCATCCAACTCGTTCAATGAACTCACCATTTCTACGATGAGACCTCGCTCCTCGCTATTACCTCTGAAACTTCTATTCTGACCTAAAAATTTAAGACCAGCAAAATTAAAATTAAGTTAATGTCAGTTATTTCCAGTTTAAGTTGGTTCCAATTATCTTCGACTGACTGTGTTTGTCTCTGTTTTTTTTATCTGCCCACTCATTAATTTCATTTGATACTAGAGCTTTGATGGCCATAGTTTTGACCTTTCTGATTTTCAATTGTAATACTTTTAATCCAATTCATCAGCCTGTAGACGTCCACCGCCACTGATCCTCTGAGCTATGTCGGTCACTTTGGTTCTCCTATGAAGATTCTCGTTTTGGATTTTATCCCTGAGAAAAAAAAAACACCCAACATAGCTCGCTCCAAAGCGCGCTAGGGACTTTTAATTTATGGACAAGGCCAACCGTCAGTGTCCACGTTTCTGCTCCATACGTCATCACAGTAATACAACAAACAGTGTAATACTTATTATAAATAAACCTGAATATCGTATGCTTGTTAGAAGTAGACTGTCTCTACTGTAGGTACTTAATTTTAAAATCTTTTATTGTAACAGTCAAACCATTGAAATAAAATGAAATTCTATTGGCATCAACCCATCTATGGATGATCGATCTTGCAAGACTCTGTATATATTTATTTCACTAGTATCAACCCGTCTATTGATGCTCGATTTTGTAAAACTCTGTATAGTACCTATATTAATTATTCCACTAACATCAACCATTTATTGATGATTCATCTTTTAAAAGTTTCTATACACTTATTTCACAGAATTTTTTTAAAACTCTCTATGTATTTATTTCACTCACATCAATCATTTATTTTATGTTTTATCTTTTAAAACTCTCTATACATTTATTACACTGAAATCAACCTGTATAATGATGATCTATCTTGTAAAACTTTCTATATAATATTTATTTCAACAACATCAACTCGTCTATTGATGACTTATAAAACTCATTATATATTTATTTCACTAACATCAACTCGTCTATTGATGACTTGTAAAACTCTTTATATATTTATTTCACTAACATCAACTCGTTTATTGATGACTTGTATAACTCTTTATATAATATTTATTTCAATAACATCAACTCGTCTATTGATGATCTATCTTTTATAACTCTATATATCTATTTATCTTACTAACACCAACTCGTCTATTGATGACTTGTAAAACTAATTATATATTTATTTCACTAACATCAACTCGTCTATTGATGACTTGTAAAACTCATATTTATTTCAATAACATCAACTCGTCTATTGATGATCTATCTTTTGTAACTCTATATATTTACTTCACTAACATCAACTCGTCTATTGATGACTTGTAAAACTCTTTATATAATATTTATTTCAATAACATCAACTCGTCTATTGATGATCTATCTTTTATAACTCTATATATTTATTGCACTAACGTCAACCCGTCTATTGACACCAAATGCAATAAATATATCTACCTTCATTGACATCAACACGTCTAGTGATGTTCAATCTATCTTTTATAACTCTCTATATATATTTATTGCACTGACATCACCACGTCTAGTGATGTTCAATCTATCTTTTATACCTCTATATATTTATTGCACTGATATCAACCCGTCTATTGACACCAAATGCAACAAACAATCTTCCATTGACATCAACACGTCTAGTGATGTTCACTCTACCTTTAATAACTCTCTATAATATATATTTATTGCACTGACATCAACCCCTCTATTGACGCCAAATGCAACAATCATATGTAACAACCTTTCAAACCAATCTATGTGAATGACCTTACTCTGTATTACAATGGTAATATAGATATGCTTATCAATCTTATCATTCCACAGCAATCGTGTCACGAAGCTAATCCATCTTATTTAATGCTCACCATTTAAATCCACTAAATCATCATAAAATCAATAGAATATCAATAGAATCAATAGAATAAAATCAATATTACATACATCATTATCGATAACATACGAAATACCTACGTTTCAATTCTTACAAACGTGCCTTAGGAATATTTCATATTATGAACCATTAATTAATATTATCAACCATTAAAGGAATTGAGAAGCCACCACTCAATAATATAACAAATTAAATGTAAAAACGTTTGCTACTAATCTCTAGTATTCCTTTTTGTCAAACTATACATTTTATCATCTCATCACTCTCATAATAACAACAACAAAAAAAAAATGGCTTAATAAACTCAAACTCTAAAGTAAAAATTCGAAGTCAACTAAACCGAACTTAACCAGTGATAACATTACGTCATATTTTAACTTCAACAAGGAAAAAAAAAAATAGACAAAAACTTTAACTAGTCCAACTCTCATCCTTGTCATCTTCATCCATGCTAGTATCATCGACATTTAAGCCATGATAAGTCAAGTCAAATAAACTTAATTCAAAATTGGTACACTGTACACTTTAATGGTGATAATTATTTACGAAACTTAAAACTAAAACTACGAGGGTTCCAACGCGCCCTGGTCTGAGAAGAGCCCACAACAAACTCAGCTGGGTTTTTTTTTTATATTATCACCATCTTACAAAATGGCCTTAAAATGATTTCAACTGTTGGCTTTTAGAGCAAATTATGTTCATTGTTTTTGTCAAAAAAAAAAAGAAAAGTCAAAAAGTCCGAAATTGGACAATAGTGGTTGTAAAGAGACACAACAATGAATTGCTCTAATTCAACTGCCGCTAGTTCTATTGACCGTACAACAGATAGACTTACAATGTCATTTCGATTTTTTAATTTAATTTTTTTTTGTCCAACAATATTAATCAGCCCCCATGAATAGCATTGGTTCTGATGAACGAACCACCAACCTAAAGATCACCAAAATTGAACATGTATTCATTCTGTTTTAGCCAATGTTCAGTTATACATTAAAAAAAAATCTTTAAAAACAACTCTATCTCCAAATCCTTCTTTGTTACTAATCAAAAATTCTAATTAATTTATGTAGATGTTCACAACGTAGTGCAAGTGCACTAGATCTAATCGTTTTGTCGTTAATGAGTGCCATGTATAATATAATCTGCGGCACGCTTACCAGTAATATCGCATTGATTTATAAGAGCTAAGTAGTTTTCATAAAAGTAATTCTGGGTTCATTATATCTGCTTTTCCATCTCAGCATGTCCTCCAAAGATTGAGCAAAATTCTCCTTAGAAAAAAAAAAAAATAATAATTTAAGCTAGGTACATGATCTTGTAGACTTAGTCCTATCTTCAGGTCTGTCCATTCTAAGCCTTCGGTTCTGATGACTGGAACCAGAAATTCTACATTCCCGAGATTCTTCACGAGAATAACGTCGTCGTTCTGCTGAATATTGTCCACGAGCTACGTCTAAGTCCTTTTCAATCCTCAAAAATCGCTCGCGTTGTTGCTCCCGTTCGCAGTCCTGTACTCCTCTTATTATTACTCGTACGCTCCCGAGAACGACTTCTCACATGACCGCGGCTACGGCTGCGACTACGGCTGCGGTGCCGGTAACCACTTCGCGGAGGACTCGGTCTCACTACTGTGTTAGAATCATCCACCGCGAGACGTCCGTCTATATGCTGCAGGCGTTTGTAAACGTCGAGTAAAGTAAACGTAATTCCCATCACCCGGCATTATTTAGAGCTCGAACAGAAAACATAAAATTTGTATTAGTAATTCGACAAATCGAATAAGATGAATTTTGAGATCGAACAAAATAATAAAATTGGCGTTGTCTTACCACTTCTGAGATATAATAAAAATCCTCTTTAATTATATAATTTCCTTTAATTATTATTATTCCATTCTCTTAATACCATTTTACATTTTATTAGTCTTTCCAAACATTATCTTTTTTTCGCTTACATCTCATGTCTCATCCTCTTTTTTGAAATTGTCAGATCAATAATCATAAAAATACCTTAAATCAACAAAAAGAGGTTCTATTGCAATACTGAATTCACAACGAACCTTACAATCACTACCCATATTATAATGCGAAAGTGTGTTTGTTTATTAGTTTATTGGTTTGCTGGTTTCTCCTTCAATCACGCTGCAACGAAACAAGACTATACGATCAATGCTTATTATATTGGTCAATAGATTAATCTGGTTATTTCAGGTATACAGGTTGTTTTGATAAAGAAGTTCTCTCAGGTGTGCAATTATCTACTATGCAGTTGCTAATCTTAGGTCATAAATAAAATTTGCACGTGCTCAATTCTTGCAGGAACACTTGTTGTATTCGTATTTGCTTCTTGTAACCGAATTTTTATTTATTGTCAAGAATGGCCCGAGTACCCATAATATTTTATTACCAAAGAATTGATGAGTAGGTGCTAAACTAATATTTGTTCGTGTTCAAACCGTGATGTTTTTATTATATTCTTTTTTCTTGTACTAGTTGACTCGCCCAGGATTTACACATTTTCGTTTAGCCAATTTTGATGCAATTTAGTACACATATGGCTTACATCCCGGAGGTGGACAAAGGCTATTTTTTATCCTGGAAAATAATTTATTTTTCATAGAACACTATTTTATGTGTTTATTATTAAAGACATTACTATCTAAAATTTAGGTATGTAAGGGCCTGTTTCATCACCTTCTGATAAGTGTCGAATAGACTAAACGTAAGTTTTGTCACTTTCTTACTTTATGTCAAGTGACTAAGACAAAACTTGTGAATAAGCTATCTGACACTTATCCGAAGGTGGTGAAACAGGCCCTAACTGTTTTCACTTAATTAAATTTAGTTGTGAGATAACTTATCTCCCTCTATTTAGTCCGATTAAAATAGACATTCAAGATTAAAAAAAATATTCAATATTATAATATACTAGCTTTTGCCCGCGGCTTCGCCCGCGTGAATTTCGATTTTTCACAAATCCTGAGGGAATCGTGGATTCCCGGTTCCCGTTCCCCGCTCCCTTTTCCAACCTTTATACCTACTTTCAAGAAACTTTGCTATAGTAATCTACCTATAGCTATAGATATAGTTTCGGGTTTTTGAAAGAGAAATGTGTTCAATATGGTACTTATGATGAGATTTTGCATCTCTGATAGAATCGGACTGACACAAACTTTATCGTTAAAGTAAAATGAACCTTAACTGCCTTGTTTTAAAGCTCAAGTTCGTCAACAGCCAACACTCTAAACAATTAAAATCAGTGGTACTGACTTTTAGGTCCATTTTATTCTGACGTTATTGTGTCACAGAGGAGAAACGGAACAGAGTCAAAGCTTCTAAGAAGCGAGCAAAATTTATACCTATTCTGGTAGGGTTGGCACAGGAGGATACAATTTAATAAACAATAGTTATTTGTTCAACAAAATGGCAAATTTTGTTTTTGTTGTGATTGACTTTGCTATCGCATGATACATACAACTTTTCACTTCAATAGCGAGAAAATACAAGATGTAAAAGAAATATTTATTTAAACATTAAGGTATTTTTACATTTAGGTACATACTTACTCATTTAATATTATTAATAAATATTTACAGTTGATAATAAGTCTAAATAAAGTGCAGATCATTTATAAAAAACTCAAGTAAGTAATAAAAAACCAGCGCCATTTTGAAATTCTTTTGTTAATTGACCGATTTCGTTCAATATCGATATTAAGGGCTCCCTAGGATCACAAAGCAGAAAACTGTTACCAAAATTAAAAAAACGTCTGCGCCACTTTAACTTTCTTTGTTATTTGTACCGATTTCATTCAAAATCAATATCTGAGGATTTCTAGGATTACAAAACAGGAAACTGTTACCAAAACTTAAAAAAGTCGACGCCATTTTAAAATTCTTTGTTAATTGACCGATTTCATTCAAAATCGATATTTAGAGCTCCCTGGGATCACAAAACAGGAAACTGTTACCAAAACTTTAAAAAGTCGACGCCATTTTGAAATTCTTTGTTAATTGACCGATTTCATTCAATATCGATATTTAGAGCTCCCTGGGATCACAAAAGAGGAAACTGTTACCAAAATTTAAAAAAGTCGGCGCCATTTTGAAATTCTTTGTGATTGTACCGATTTCGTTCAAAATCAATATCTGAGGATCCCTCGGATCACAAAATAGGAAACCGTTACCAAAATTTTAAAAAGTCGACGCCATTTTGACATTCTTTGTTAATTGACCGATTTCGTTCAAAATCGATATTTAGAGCTCCGCTGGGATCACAAAATCGGTAACTGTTACCAAAAATTAAAAAAGTCGGCGCCATTTAAAATATTCTTTGTTATTGTACCGATTTCATTCATAATCGATACACGCTTTTTATCATATTAGAAAATCGTACTAAGCATTATTTTTTTGAGACAAAGAATTTCTAAATGGCGCTGACTGTTTAAAATTTTGTTAACAGTTTCCTGTTTTGTGATCCCAGGCAGCCTCAAACATTGATTTTGAACGAAATCGGTCAACTAATAAAGAATTTCAAAATGGCGCTGAATTTTTTAAGTTTTGGTAACAGTTTCCTGTTTTGTGATCCTAGGGATCCTCAGATATTGATTTTGAACGAAATCGGTCAATTAACAAAGAATTTCAAAATGGCGCCGACTTTTTTAAATTTTGGTAACAGTTTCCTGTTTTGTGATCCCAGGGAGCTCTAAATATCGATTTTGAATGAAATCGGTCAATTAACAAAGAATTTCAAAATGGCGTCGACTTTTTTAAGTTTTGGTAACAGTTTCCTGTTTTGTGATCCCAGGGAGCTCTAAATATCGATTTTGAATGAAATTGGTCAATTAACAAAGAATTTCAAAATGGCGTCGACTTTTTAAGTTTTGGTAACAGTTTCCTGTTTTGTGATCCTAGGGATCCTCAGATATTGATTTTGAACGAAATCGGTCTATTAACAAAGAATTTCAAAATGGCGTTGACTTTTTTAAGTTTTGGTAACAGTTTCCTGTTTTGTGATCCCAGGGAGCTCTAAATATCGATTTTGAATGAAATCGGTCAATTAACAAAGAATTTCAACATGGCGTCGACTTTTTTAAGTTTTGGTAACAGTTTGTTCTGAAAAAACTGTTCCTATTCACCCATAAGTCGTTCCTATTCACCTCATTCTCATCCCTATTAACCCCTCTTTCGTCCCAAAAGAACTTCGAGTATGAGATTTTAACATTATGTCATACAAAAAATATTTCATTTCAATATATACATATATCAACACATACTTATACCAAAACATAGCATTAGCTATGTATTAGCTCAGCATTGATCAGATCGGACCACTAATGAAATAAAACCTATGCACAAATCATCAAACTGAGTCGGTTGCGCTATAACTTTTACGTAACTTTTACGACAAGTCATTACACAGCTTTGCATGTGTGCGTGAGCTGCGTCGGGCAACAACACGTCCTCCCTCGAAGAGCGCTAAGCTCGGTATGGCATTCGTACTGTCTGCTGTGCCATTTTATTTGTAAATTTTAGGATACTTTGACAATTTTTTGTGGTCATATAAATAGTTTCTGGATTTTTTTTTTACAATTATAGCTAAATGAATCCTAAACTTTCGTGCTATATATTTTTTTTATTAGTGAAATTGCGATAAATCAAAGAAATTGGGGTTAATCTAATGCTTAAATTTTCATAAATCGTACGTGCGGTTTTTATTTTTTATTTACTAATTTTGTATAAAACATAGAAAAACTAATTCCAACATTCCAATTTTGAGGGTGTGTTCATAATATTAGTATTTTTTTTCAGTCGCTTTCTACATTTTTTAGTACTTATATGTGTGACGAAAGTTTCACTCAAAAGCGTAAAATCAGTAAACGTCTTCCGCAAGAATTAAGATTTGAATAATATTTTTTAATAAAATTAATATTTTATTCCCAACATTCCATTAAAAAAGGATTGATCTTTAATATTTGATAATTTTTTTTAAAGTAATCATTATATCTAAAGCACTATGGTGTTCAAAAGTTCGTAAAAAATTACGAATCCGGGTACCGGCCTCTTCGCGCATTCATTTTCACTCGCGAAATTTAGATAAATGCGATGCCGGCTTTACGCTGCCATCTTTATCAAAGGAATTCGCCTTTGAGCAACGATCAGAAGCTGAAAATCATGCATGCTCTACTGAAAATAATATAACGAAAATATTTATATTTAAAGTGTAGCTTTTTTCAGTGATTGTATCACAGATTCGGAATTCAGATTATATTCCTTGAGAAACAAGTAGGACACATTTCAACGCGCTTGATATGTATAGGTCGACCAGAATCTCATGAAAAATACGGAAATGAAATTCCAAAGTTTGCAACACTACGGCTGCCCTAGCGATAAACAAAGTAACTGACATTTTTTGTGAAATTGAGTTTTTTGCATTAACAAAACTTTTATGTCGAGTAGTTTTTTACCACAGTTTAATATTTCAAATATCTTGAACCGTTTACTGAATTTATCGACCAGAATCTCATGAAAAATACGGAAATGAAACTCCAAAGTTAGCAACACTACGGCTGCCCTAGCGATAAACAAAGTAACTGACATTTTTTGTGAAATTAAGTTTTTTGCATTAACAAAAGTTTTATATCGAGTAGTTTTTTTAATATTTCAAATAACTTGAACCGTTTACTGAAATTTGGATTGCCCAAACAATGTAACTGCACACACTAACCCGGAATATAAATGTAAAACCAAGTAAACAACAAGCACAACACAAAAACAAAGTAATTGGATGTTGATTACTTTGTTTTTGTATTTAAAATGCAGTTGCTTGATTTTTCGTTTCATGCCCAGGTAAGGTGTTCTGAATGTAATTACTTTGTTTATCACTAGGGCAGCCGAGTTAACCTAGTGTTGCTTACTACAAAATTTAATTTCCCTATTTTTCATGAGATTCTGGTCGATCTATACACATTTGCCGGCACTCGCCGTGCACATTGATCCAATGTGTAATGGTGTCATTAAGTAATAGCGCTTCAACACTAAGGGTCACGACATATTAGAGCAGAGTCGAATACACACACACACACGCACGCGCGCGCACGCACGCACGCACGCACGCACACACACACTTAAGTTTGACGTGTCTGTGTGTGTGTGAGTATCGGTCTGTTCCACCGTAGAGCTCAAACGGATGAACCGATTTGAATGCGTTTTTTTTTTGTTTGAAAGGTAAATTAGTCGAGAGTGTTTTTAACTCCCGACGCAAAAACGACGGGGTGTTATAAATTTGACGTGTCTCTGTGTGTGTGTGTGTGTGTGTGTGTGTCTGTCTGTCTGTTCCCCTGTAGCGCTCAAACGGGTGGACCGATTTGAATGCGGTTTTTTCGTTTGAAAGGTGAATTAGTCGAGAGTGTTGTTAGCTATGTTTGATGAAAATCGGTCTAAGACGGAATTTATACTTGTTTGGATCTAGTTAAGCATCTAGTTAAAGCCTAATAAAGTAAACTAAGCTGGAGGGGGGTGGGGGCGCTAATAGCTGTAACAGAGTTCTCAACTAACACAGTTATTAACATTCTTTAAAATTTGTAAGATACCCATCGAACTATTACGCTTAGAAGGTAAGTTTCTAACAAATTTCCGCTCGAAACGTAAGCTATAAACCAACCCATGTGTGCCCTGTAATTACATTTGCCGACACGCACACAAGCGCATGAGTACCTTGAGCACTGACGCGACGATAGACGTACCGAGTTGTTTAGGCTTGCTAAAAACGGCTTATCGCCGCGTCGACGACTGCCTTTCTTTACCTATTTATTCTAAGAAGATACCTTATATTGAATAACTAGCTGATCCCCGCAACTTCGTTCGCGTAGAAATAAGGTTTTTATATAGGATCGGATCGGATCCCATGATTCTTTTATGTACCTAAACTAAATGTAGTCTTAAGTTACTCCTTATAACATTGAAAGTCCCATTAAAATCGATCCAGCCATTTCGGAGATTAGCTGGAACAAATAGACAGACCGATAAACATAAATTTAAACGCACACCAGTTTAAAATAAGCCGTACGTACAAAGATCCGGGTCCCAAGTTATTGGAACCCAATAAATGCCTGACATTTCTAAACTAAAAAACCTATGACCTTGAAATATTTACGGAACAATACTTAAAGTACTACCTTTCTAACAAAAAAAGAATGAATGAAATCGAACAACGCGTTAATGAATTACAGCTAAATACACGTTTTAACTTTCATCCCCTCTCCCACGGGAACCGTGCTGAATTTCAGGATAAAAAGTATCCTATAACCTACCTCGGAGTATAAACTCAAATCGTACCAAGTTTCATTCGAATCCATTCAGTAGTTTCGGCGTGATGCGCGGCCAAGATACAGACAGACAGACAGACAGACAGACAGACAGACAGACAGACAGACAGACAGACAAAAATGAAAAAAAATGCAGTTTTGGCTTCAGTATCGATTATAGAGTGCCCTCCGATAAAAATTTTCAAAATATCTTCAATGTACAGAATTGGATCTGTTACAGTTTTATTATATTATATAGATATAGATATAGATTGTACATTAAACGAAATAAATAAAAATATTTATTTATTATTTACTAGCGGTTCGCCCCGGCTTCGCCCGTGGTACATAATATATAGCCTATAGCACTCAGGGATCACGTACATATCCAACGGTGAAAGAATTTTTGAAATCGGTCCAGTAGTTCCTGAGATTAGCGCGTTCAAACAAACAAATTCTTCCGCTTTATTATATTAACTAGCTTTTGCCCGCGGCTTCGCCCGCGTGAATTTCGGTTTTTCACAAATCCTGAGGGATAAGTAGATTTCTGGTCCACCCGCTCCCCAGCGCCGTACCGCGGTACCGCGTACGGCGGGCGCAGGGCGCAGGGGCGCGCGGCGCGGCGCGGGGAGTTCCATGCAGCGCGAGCGTCGGCCGTCGCGCACAGCGAAAATGCCTATCAGGGCGTTTTTACCGATTTCAACACAACTCCTTTTTAACCGACTTCATTTGAAAGTCGATTAAAAAGTAGCCTATGTTACTCCTTGGTTAATCCTCTACTTGTCTGTGAAAGTCCCGTCAAAATCGGTTCAGCCGTTTCGAAGATTAGCCCGTTCAAACAGACAGACAGACAAAAATTTTAAAAACGTGTGATTCGGTTATGGTATCGTTCAAATAACCATATGAGCTTAATATGTGGTAGTTATTTCGAAATTACAGACAGACACTTCAATTTTATTTATTAGTATAGATAAGTATAGATAGTATAGATTTATAGAAGCGAATCGAAAAATCTCTCGAACTCGTTGTGTCTTATTTTGTAGAGATAGGTGCCAATATGCCATGACACTTTTTTGTTGACGATTCGATGCGCTTCGATGCGCTTCCACTATATGCTAGTATGCCGCGACCCTAAGAATTTCAAGTGTTATTAACTTTAATTATTGTGTTTAAAGAACATTAAAAGTCTTTGAAATTATGAAGTAGTTGACATCCTATAACGTTTTTGTTCAACGTTTCTGATACGAACTGTTAATGTATAAATAGATTTTTCTTCCGGCGCGGCGTTGCCTACCAGAATTAAAAATGAAACAAAAATCCTTGATTATCTAGTAAGTAGGTAATTATTGCTTAATTTCAAGTAAGTAAGTACTTATTCGAGTGTCGTAAAGTCTTATGGGCTATTAAAGGACCATTCACAGGCAGGAGACCCAATAATGAGGTCGCGGCCTAATGCAAATTTAACAGCCTAATAATAAATTTGATTAACTTTTTAATGTGACGGGCGTCTTGAAGTCTTTGACCCGGCAATTCCGGGACATGCTTTTTAATTATACGTTTTCGACAAAACGTAGTCCAGTTTTATGACGATTTTTATTCGTCGATTTTATAGACATAGGTAATTATTCTTTTTATTTTAATTTAATACTAGGTATTTATTATACTTACAAGTATAAATTAAAAATTTGTTGTCATTCATTCATTATTCTTCATTATTCAATCATTATTCTACTAGTCAAGCTCTTTCATTTGATACCCATATTGAGGGGAGTTGTGAAAAAATAAAAATATGTAATCCGCCATTTTGTGACGGCGGCGATATTGGACCAATTTTCATCAAACATAGCTAAGAACACTCCCATCTAATTCACCTTTCAAACAAAAAAAACCGCATTCAAATCGGTTCACCCGTTTGAGCGTTACGGTGGAACAGACAGACACACAAACAAACACACACACACACACACACACACACACACACACACACACACAATACACACACACGGAGGGGACTTACCGCGACTGACTGACAAATTGCCATCTCTTTTAGGCTGGTGGAGCTAGAAAAGGGAAAATATTCCTCCTAACTACCCTTATATAATAGGAAATATGCCTTAAATAGCCTTAAATATATAGGAGGAAATATTCCTTGAGTACCCCAGAGAGGGAAGAAATATTCCTTGAGTACCCTAGAGAAGGATGAAAATATTCCTTGAGTATCCTAGAAGTGTACTGAGGAGGGAGTTTTTAACCCCCGTCGCAAAAACGACGGGGTGTTATTAGTTTGACGTGTCTCTGTGTGTATGTGTGTGTGTGTGTGTGTGTGTGTGTTTGTGTGTGTGTATGTGTGTGTGTGTGTGTCTGTCTGTTCCCTCGTAGCGCTCAAACGGGCGAACCGATTTGAATGCGGTTTTTTTGTTTGAAAGGTGATTTTGTTGGGAGTGTTTTTAGCTATATTTGATGAAAATCGGTCCAAGATGGCCGCCACCACAAAATGGCGGATAACATATTTTTTCACAACCTCCTCTATATGGGTATCAAATGAAAGGGCTTGACTAGCAAAATAGCACTATGCAAATTCAAGATGGCCGCCACCACAAAATGGCGAATGTCGGGGATTTTGAAATTTTTAATTTATACCTACTTCTAATTTTCAGGTAGGTACCTACTACACAGGGGTATTTAATCAGTTTCCGTTCTGACTTGAATTCGATTTAGTTTTCCCATTCCAGGCCAAATAACGTAATCTTCCCTCGGCTCTCAATAGCCGGTCACGTCATAAAGTCGCGCGTATATTGCTCTTAAACCTTTCCGTTAATTAAGTTTAAATCAGGAATCTGCGGGATGCGGTCGTGAGATTGTTTCCAAATTCCCGTTGATATCTCCTGCGACCCAATTGAGTGGTGGTTTACGACTCAAATAAAGCAACGGTGAAATGAAGAAATGAAGTAATTTCTTGGGAGTATCTGCCTATAAATGCGAGCGAGTATACGAGAAAATATAATAATAAAGAGTACATAAATAAAAGTTAAATATCTAGAAGTTCAAAATATTTAACATTAAATTTATTTATATTTACCACCAGGTTTTGCCCGTGGCTTCGCCCGCATGAATTCCGGTTTTTCCCAAATCCCAAGGGAACAAGGGAAAAAATTAAATCGCTTTCGATCCAGACATCTCAGAAAAATCTGTGTATATCAATTAAAAATATTAGTGACAAAATATATGGGTACACTAGCTTCCGCCCATGGCTTCGCCCGCGTGAATTTCGGTTTTTCACAAATCCCGAAGGAATCATGGATTTCCGGTTCCCGTTCCCGCTCCCTTTCCCAAAATACTTTCAAGGAAGTTTGCTATAGTAATTAATCCACCTATAGATGTAGATCGCTATAGCAAATTTCAATTTTGTCAAAATCCCGCGGAATCTTTGGATTTATTCAGGATAAAAAGTATGTGCTTATGCCTAGCCTATATGTGTTAAGTCAGGAAAGACATAATCTATCTCAATTCGAAATTTCAGCCAAATCGGTTCAGTAGTTGCGGCGTTAAAGAGTAACAAACACCCACACACACACAAACTTTCGCTTTCATAATAAGTATTAGTGTGATAGATTTAAAATGTTCATCAGAACATTTACTTTTAAACATCCGTTCTAAAATACCAATCGCAGCGCACGGAAACGGAAGAATTAACAACGCTTACACTTCAGTCGCTTACGGCTTAAATAATGCAAGCAATTAGCTGCAGCAGAGCTAAACTCAAAGCGAAACAAGCCGCCTCGGAACATAATCCCACGGCAAACGTACGGGGCCGCTCCGCTCGGTAATTAGTATGGAGCCTAGTCGCTTCAATACAAACAGTTTAAAGGACACACTTCTTCTTCGTTATGTGTTCCTGGTACTTAAAGTCTCTGGTTTTTAACCCCCGACGCAAAAACGACGGGGTGTTATAAGTTTGACGTGTCTCTGTGTGTGTGTGTGTGTGAGTGTGTGTGTGTGTGTGTGTGTCTGTCTGTTCCCCTGTGGCGCTCAAACGGCTGGACCTATTTGAATGCGGTTTTTTTTTGTTTGAAAGGTGAATTAGTCGAGAGTGTTGTTAGCTATGTTTGATGAAAATCGGTCCAAGATGGCCGCCGCTACAAAATGGCGGATTACATATTTTTTCACAACTCCCTTAATATGGGTATTAAATGAAAGGGCTCGACTAATAGAATAGCACTATATTGCAAATCCATGATAGCCGCCGTCACAAAATGGTGAATGTCGGGGGTTTTTAAATTTTTAATTTATACTTGTTATATGCAAACAAGTCGTTTATTTTATACTAAGTACTTAGATACTTACTCCATTTAGTTTAGTGCTATATTGTGGCCAATTCTGTTGTACACAATCTCTAAACCTAAACTAAAATGACAGGGCTGAATATATATTCTTATCTATTCCACAATGATACCTGCGAAAAAGGATAGCACTATTTTTAAACCTGTCAATTTAGTTTAGTTTAGAGATTTTGTACAACAGAATTGGCCACAATTGGCTACTTTACCTACTAATTAACTAACTAAAGGCTCAGATTTTTAAATGGACCTTAAAATTCTCCAAATCTGTAGGAACCACCCAATCGTATGCTTTTTGGTTTACATAGTTATATTATCCTAGCGAAAAAGCAACAATTCTCATTTGCTGTACTTTGTATACCTAATTACAGATATAACGTTAAACTACGATGCTACGTAAAACCAATTCTACACGGTTTTATAACTCATCTATACTATAATATGGTTAATTTCCTACGTTACCTTGATCGTTTAATAATATAATTATAATTCGTTTATTTGAATTAGAGACTAAACTTAGTACTCAATAGCGTAACACAAAAGTATAAATTAAAAATTTAAAAAACCCCTGACATTCGCCATTTTGTGCTGGCGGCCATCTTGGATTTGCAATAGTGCTATTCTACTAGTCAAGCCCTTTCATTTGATACCCATATTACGGGAGTTGTGAAAAAATATGTAATCCGCCATTTTGTAGCGGCGGCCATCTTGAATCGATTTTCATCAAACATAGCTAACAACACTCTCAACTAATTCACCTTTTAAACAAAAAAAACCGCATTCAAATCGGTCCTCCCGTGTGAGCGCTACAGGGGAACAGACAGACACACACACACACACAGACACGTCAAACTTATAACACCCCGTCGTTTTTGCGTCGGGGGTTAATAAACAAGTTGGATCAATTTTAGAGTGCGCTGTCTTTCAAATAATGTACCTCAAAAGAGTTACTGGATATTATTTCGAAATCACAGACATTCCATTAATTTCAAGAAACTATAGACTGTGGACAGCTGAATGCAAAACCAATTGTTTCATGCAACTTTATCATTAATAATTAATAAACTAATAACTTCGATTCAACAAAAACTTAACCTACTAATGGTGAGTTTTCGGCAACTATCTTTAGGATTTAATTAATTGTAGCAAATCCGGAATAGTAACCCAGATAAAGGTGTCACGTGATGAGTGATGACGACAGCACGCGTGTGATTAATGCGAGCGATCGCTCCGAAACGTTGCTTTAATCACGCACGTGTGTTGTGATTACCTACCGTGTTAATTCCATGATCATTTATGATACTGAAATGCATTTGAATTTATTTATGTAGGTACAAGCGGATACTTCGTTCGCGAGGATATTGCTTTTTAAAAATCCCACGGGAATCCTTTTTTTATTCTAAGCTCCTTTGAGCTCATACCTTGCTAAAAACTGTTAAAAGTTCACTGGCGGATGTTTAGGTAGATCAAAATGTGAACATCCGCCACTAAAAGTTCCATCAAAATCGATCCAGCCTTTCAGAGATAGCTGGTAATCTTTTAAGTAGGTATATCCTTTCTAACATAAAAAAAATGATATCGGACCACGTGTTAATGAATTACAGCTAAATACACATTTTAACTTTCATCCCCTCTCCCAAGGGAACCGTGTTGAATTTCGGAATAAAAAGTATCCTATATGTTACTCTGTAGTATGAACTTAAATCATGCCAAGTTTCATTTCAATCCATTCGACCTATACGACGAACTACTTTTTATCCCGGTAAATCAAAGAGTTCCCACAATATTTAAAAAACGCAAAACTTTGTAGACTAAGTCACGGTTACCGGTTAGTAAAAGAAAGGAATATATTATACCTATCTGATAAAAAGTAACTTCACAATATCAAAGTCTCAATATCATCCGTATTTGAACCAAATAAGTACCTATTTCGCACGACGTCGATAAAATAAAATACTTGTGATTAATACGAGCCACTAATCGCTGATCGCTTGAGAGTGTGGCGTTAATCACGCGCGTGATTCGTGATTGCGGTGATCATAAAATGAATTTGATGATTAATCACGATCCCTGCTCTATGATTGCAATTTGTGCGAACGTTGTTCGGATTACGGCTATCTAAATTTTCTCAGGAGAAATTATTTTGTGTTCAGTGTGCTTAGTCTAAAGCGGAGCACTCGAAAACGAACTCGAAAACTATTGATCGATTTCAGAGTAAAATAGACCTAAAATGTCTTGTATTAAGGTTTGAGTTCGCCAATACATTCAGCATTGTTCGAATGCTGAATGTATTGGCGAACTCAAACCTTAATACAAGCCATTTTAGGTCTATTTTACTCTGAAATCGATCAATAGTTTTCGAGTTCGTTTTCGAGTGCTCCGCTTTAGACTAAGCACACAGTATAGGATATCTAGAATTCTAGTCTAGAATCATATTGATATGATAGTCATAAATAAATGAAATTGAAATCACTATCTATGTTTTGAAAGAATTTCCTCAAACAAGCCTCAGACAAGCTCATAAATATTTATTGTAACCATAGCCTAACCAAAACACACGATTTTAAAACTTCTGTTTGTAAAAATTGATCGGGGATGATCTTAGGAACGGCTGAACCGATTTTGATTGAACTTTCACAGGTGTATATAGGATAATACAAGGAGTGATACAGTTAACTTTTAATCCCGGTGGATTATTTTTAGAATCCACATATTTATCTACATCAAACGTATTGTGTTGTGTTGAATGGAAGCAGGCGTTACTTTGCGGAATTCCATGATATACAATGAATATAAAAATTATTTTGCTATAATCCGCTAACAGTTAGCGGATTATAGCAAAATAATTTTTATATTCATTGTATTGTGTTGTGATTCTAATATGATTTTCAAATGCAAAACGCCAAAGCAAAGCCACAGACTCTCACTTATTAAATCTAAAGTCAAGTTTAAAGTCAAATTCTAATGAGAAGTTTGGGAATCACGACGGAACAAAAGAACAAACCTAGACACAACGTGGATGTAAATACTTATCCATTTTTTATGCGGCTAAAGTCATGAGTAATCTTAACACCTAAAGTCCAAACATGTTCAAATGTAGAATATAGAATAGAATAGAATAGAATAGAAAAGTTTTTTATTCAAATAAACTTTTACAAGTACTTTTGAATCGTCAATTTGAATCTACAACAGGTTCGGAATGCAGTTCCAGCCGAGAAGAACCTAAGAAACTCAGCGGTTGCTCTTTTTTAGGGTTCCGTAGTAAACAAGGAACCCTTATAGTTTCGCCATGTCCGTCCGTCCGTCCTCGGTTAATCTCAGAGACTATTAGTGCTAGAAATCTGTAATTTGGCATGAGTATAAATATTAATCACCCCGACAAAGTGGTGAAATAAAATTTTGATAAATATTTTTTTTTAGGGTAGCTCCCGTACATGTAAAGTGGGGATGATAATTTTTTTTCTCGTCTACCCCATAGTGTGGGGTATCGTTGAATAGGTCTTTTAAAAATACTGTGGGTATGGCAACATCATTTTTCTATTTCTAGACCGGTTTGTAAAATATGATGTTTTAAAGTGTAAATTTTTATTAGAGTCAAGTGTCCCCCCCCTCTATCAGCCAAATGGCAGTATATAGGAACTTGAAAAAATTCACAGCAGTAGTATATATAATCAATTTTAAAGGAAAACTATCATGGCTAAGTAGGGTTCACAGGTTAAGGAGTTATATCTGTTTTTCGAGGATTGTGACTACGGAACCCTACACTGCGCGTGGCCCGCCACGCACTTGGCCGGTTATTGAAAATAACAATATAACAATTATTTATGTACATGATTGAAATGCCGTCTCGCGCATTGCTGGAACGAGCTAAGTCCATGCTTTTTTATCGTTTATATAATCTTCAATTGTATAATAAGCTTTTTTATGAGCATACTTTTAACAGAGTTCTTAAACTTGTGTAAAGGCAAGTCTAAGATTGCTTGTGGAATTTTGTTATAGAACATTACGCCCATTCCCACAAACGACTTTCGGACCTTTACAAGTGCTTACGAATCGACAAATGAATCTACCACTGGTTCGGAATGGTGCTTACAATTCTACACATGTGAAGATTTACATGGTTTAGGTACAAAGTTAGGAAACCCTAGGGCGCCTAAGCTGCCGCGTGACAAAACGCAACTTGTAATGAAATTAGCCCCACAAGGGAAATACGCGGCAGGTAATATGTTATTCAGACCCTTTTTAATTTAAAAAGTTTCGGCCTCCGGACGCGACACAGTCCCATGCCGCCCTTGGCGAATTTCGGAAACGATTTATTTCACCACGGTCTAACACTCTCTAAATGGTTAATGCAAAATTCATAACAAATTAACTCGGTCAAATTATTCCCATCAATCATTACTTCCGTACTAATTATTCATACAGTTTAATCTCTTAAAACGCGCGCTTAAAACAGTACCGTGACTGTGTGCTTTGTTTTGGCTGTCCTGCGGCACCCTCAAAAGGGGCCAGATCTCGGGGCCCATAGCGAAACCTAGCCGATACCGCAGGCAGACGAGCCGAGTCCCCTGGGGGCCCCGGCTCCTCAAATAAATAGAGACGGCTTGACGCGACCTAGCGGCGGTTATAATTATAGGCTAGCACTAACCTTGAAGCAGCGGCGAAGTCCAGGCGAAGCCGATGGTTGGTTCTAATGGTATTTAGTGAGTGTTATGAGGTAAGTGTTTTGTCAGTGTGTGTGTGTGTGGAACCACCCAAGCGGCGCGTTGCAGGGGCCTCGGCACGAGGCACGCTGGCACGAGGTCCAACGGTTCGGTGTCCCTCCTTCCAGAGTCCACACCAGGGGTCCATTGTGCCCCCACACACTATAGACGCGTCAGTTGCGATAGCACAGTACTTTACAGAGCTAATCGTTTAACGCGACAAAAATAGCCCGCCATTTGAAGCGACCTTTCGATCGGGCGCGTTACACGACACAGGCGATTTCACCGCGCGGCGTTCGCGAGAATTTCCAGGGCGCGGGTCCAAATTAAGGGGGAATCAAAACGAGGCCAAATAGCTTTCCCGACCCGCACAATTCTCTCCAAATAACAAGGGCGAACTCGAGAGAAGCCGCATCTAACAGTGCGGTTCGTACATCATCGCGGCGGTGACTCGCAGGCGTCTCTCGAGCGCCGGCCGCGTGGCCGGCGCGGGGGGGGGGGGGGTTCACCACATCACGCGACATCGCGCGATTCCGCGATCATCCAATAAACAGCGCGAATGTCAAACCGGCCGAATTAGGCCAAGAGCGCGCCAAGGATATATTATTACGCCAACCGGGCGCGAACAATCCCCCGTCCCGGACCTAAAGGAATTAGGTCCGCTAACAATCAAAAGCGGAAGACGTGTCAAGGTAGACACAAATAGCTGCAAAACCGAATCTTCGGCCTTCAAGTCATACAGGTTTAACAGGGCGTCCATGACGCTAATACAAATACAGCAAATTAACTTCATTATCCAGGCGGGATCCCCCATTTTGGGAGAATCCGGCTGTCAGCCCACTTAACGCGTTGCTGCAAGGATGAAACTCTAGAGGCCAACGGCGCCAAAACTGAGTGATCCGTTGCGACAATTAAATAAGTCAAGATAAGATATTCATCTCCCAGAGGAGGCACTAGGCAAGGCGTTAAAGGGCTGGCATCAAATACAAAACGCGATGGCGAACCTCGTAAAATCAAAGTGGTTTCGCCAATAACGCGGCGGAGATGCGTTTTTGCAGCATTAGAACGACCTACTTAAATCAAAACCCGCCCCAATGGGCACACGCTGGGTGGTCGAATTTACCTATACTTATTACTTATTATTCTTATATCTAAACAAATTCAACAATACAGACTTAAAACTAATGCCACAATCCGTCCGGACCAGGTCATGCAGCCTACAACAAAATTACAACTCACTAGCGCGGCAACAAGGCCTCAGTGCAGAGCGCACCTACAATTAATCATAAACAAAACACTTCAGTGGAGAGGCAACGAAAAATGCACGCGTAGGCTTCGGTCGACCGAGCAGTACAAGTTAGTGTTCATGATAGGGAACAGACGCGCGAACTCAGTCGCGGCTCCTGCAAAAGGTCGAGTCACGGTCCGGCGGCTAGTCTCCCATAATCGGCGGAAGAGGGGCGGCTTCCAATCGACAACATGAATGCATACAAATATAGCTCAAAGAAATGCGTGTCGGCTGGCCACAATTCCAAACTCACGATGCAAAAGGGCCGAGAGGGTAGTATGACCTAGTATTGGGTCAACAATAATTTTTATTCAACAAGGTACCCTCTTTGGGAGCAACAAGGTGGCGAGCCTCGTAGGGCTGGTGCTGAATTACTAGCACCGTCAAGGTTCGGATTTTCCGAATATTCAGACAAGGAGGATCCTGTTGATCCTCTCCTGAGAGGTCCTTCAAAATGAGTGGAGTTGAACAAGCCGTTACGAAACTCAGAACCTCCTAACTTCAGGATAACAATCAAGATTTGATACGTAATACAGTTCAATATCAAAATTTCAAAGTCAAAATCTCACAAATTCAGAGTTTCGTCCGCGGTGGAAGCTCCGGTGCAAACATCATGACATACACCCACTGATTGGGCTAGTCCACCATCAATGCGGGTACGAACCATAAATCGGAACAAAAGATAAACCAAATATGGTCAACAAAATACAAACAGTAATAGTAGTAACAGTAGGTTGCAGCATACTAACACCACCCGACAAAGTCAGATCCAACACGTCGGGACCCAACAACAATCACTCGGGTCCGGATCAAGCAAGTAGGGATCAGCGGGGGTTAGGCTCGACGTACAAGAACTGCTGTAGTTATCTATCTACACGTTCGGCAAAGGGCCCACAATATCGTCGAGCGCGTTCGCTTACTCAGAACGCGAAAGGAATTGTCAGCTGGATCAAACATCAATTTCAATTCTCCCTTAGGAGTCGGGTGCTCTAGGCATCAAATACAGGACTCCAAGGGGGCCCTAGGCTTCCCACCCACCAAGACAAGACAATACAGGAACCCGAATCCAGCTGAGAACGGACTATCCAACAAACGTCCGTCGGGTTGTACACCATATCAGAGATCGTCGGCGAAGAACCAGTATGCCACAATAATTAGTGACGATCCAATTCTCAAGAGAGGTGGCTGTAGTGGAAGCTAGGGCGGCAGTTATCTAGTATAAACTGCCATCGTCAAAACAGGGGTCCTCGATGAACCTCTGGGTCAAATCTAAGACCGGAGGGAATCAATCACACTCGGGTACACCCAGGCGTTGCTCCCCGGTGGCAGCGCGGGTCCGGCTAAGCGAGCCGAACAAAACAAGACCCCACAATGCTACTGCCAACAAACAAACAGACCGAGGGAGGCAACCATCAAGTCGAGGACTCAGAACCCGTGGGGGAGAGAAGGGCGGGACAGCCGCTGCGGCAAAGCCGCTACAAACCTTCATCAAACTAACAGAGGGGGGTCGTGACCCCCCGCCCCTGGAGGGCCAAAATACGCCCCACGGGGGGGAATAGAACCCCTACAGACGCCTGGAACCAAAGTCGCAAAAAATGCGGCGAGGGGGGTTGAGACCCCCCCGCCCCTGGCGGGATACCTTTCAAATCCCTAGCAAGCCCAGGTCAGAGGGTGGTTCACAAGCGATCAATCACGGTGCCATGAGAGTGGTAAGGACGAGCACCCCCGCCCGTGCGGGGGGTGCCCGCTAATAGTCCTGATGAACAGCACCAACAACACCACTCCTGTTAAGGCACGAAGTCAAAATCAAGAGGCGGTTGCCCTGAGATTGCGGGCAAGCGCGCTGGGGCGGGCAGCCAGTCGTAGGCGCTGTCATAAGCTACAATGCCACCAGCTCACAATGGCCCATCGGGACCTCAATGATTTGTCCAATGGGTAGGGACGACAAGACGTCCAGTGAATATCCAGGTTGGAGACGATAAACGTCCGTCAATAGTCCAACAAGTAGGGACGATAAACGTCCAGACATACGACGATAATCAATTGCTTAGAGTATCTACAGGGGGTGGTCGCCAAAACCCGCTGTAGGTTGACCGAACCCGACGGCGTCCCGAGCGCGAACTGCTTTTAGCCTAAGTCCGGCGGGACGGTGTCTTTGTACTCGGTAAGTTAAAACGCTATAACAATTTTTAAAATAGCACAAACAAACGCACAATGTTTTAACACAAACAGATACCGAGTAGCAATTACAAAGACAATACAAATTCAGTAAGTTAGTCCGTATTTACGGTCAACATCAAATATTTCAAAGTAATTTTCAGAATAATTATCAAACAAAAGATTATCAATAAAAATTAAATTCAATGTCAACACAACACACAAACAAACAATTATCACAGACTGATTCAAAAGAATTCTTACAAATTAATTACAAACAGACAATAAAAAAAAATTCTCAGTCGTGTTGTGTACCACGACCCGAATTGGGTCCAAGGTTGGATCGTGTGTAGCCGCCTTAACAGATAGCAACTGACGCAAACAAATTATGTAGGTCACGCCCGAAGAAATTCTATTATTGGAACAATAGTTCCGCGTGCCTACCAGGCAATCACTTGACCGAGTGAATAATTATTTGCTCCTACCCTCAAATTTACTCGTCGAATTAATATTTACAGTTTATCAAATGTAACATTAATATTACGAATACAATAGTTTTACCTACCTACAACAATACACAAAGACTTAAATCTACTTAATTAGACCTAATAGATCAACCTTATCACTGCCAAATTGCACCAAAATTGTGATAAGGTAGGTCGGTAGGTAGGTATATCACAGTTGCAATTTCGATTCTACGACTTCAATAAACCAACCTGGGCAACAAAATAACGTACTACGTAGCAAGTACCTACACACATTAAACAATTGAACAGTCAAGAATGCATCAAATTAAGCAATTTGCGTACTATACGCGCATTCAACAGATTAGCGTAATACCCGATAGGTACCTACAGTTTCTCAACAAAATATTAAGTATTAATGATTAGCAATATTTCAACTAGTAATATGAGTCGTAGGTACCCATCTTCAACTACTTAGCATATTACGCCGTAGGCACCTAAACTTTAACAATGCTACGTAGTAATTAACCCAGCTGCTAAGCCTATAATACAGCTACCAGGTGCGTAAGCCGCTCAAGTCCAGAAGCGTCAACCGCGCTCTTGCTACCAAAATGTTTTGGCTGTCCTGCGGCACCCTCAAAAGGGGCCAGATCTCGGGGCCCATAGCGAAACCTAGCCGATACCGCAGGCAGACGAGCCGAGTCCCCTGGGGGCCCCGGCTCCTCAAATAAATAGAGACGGCTTGACGCGACCTAGCGGCGGTTATAATTATAGGCTAGCACTAACCTTGAAGCAGCGGCGAAGTCCAGGCGAAGCCGATGGTTGGTTCTAATGGTATGTAGTGAGTGTTATGAGGTAAGTGTTTTGTCAGTGTGTGTGTGTGTGGAACCACCCAAGCGGCGCGTTGCAGGGGCCTCGGCACGAGGCACGCTGGCACGAGGTCCAACGGTTCGGTGTCCCTCCTTCCAGAGTCCACACCAGGGGTCCATTGTGCCCCCACACACTATAGACGCGTCAGTTGCGATAGCACAGTACTTTACAGAGCTAATCGTTTAACGCGACAAAAATAGCCCGCCATTTGAAGCGACCTTTCGATCGGGCGCGTTACACGACACAGGCGATTTCACCGCGCGGCGTTCGCGAGAATTTCCAGGGCGCGGGTCCAAATTAAGGGGGAATCAAAACGAGGCCAAATAGCTTTCCCGACCCGCACAATTCTCTCCAAATAACAAGGGCGAACTCGAGAGAAGCCGCATCTAACAGTGCGGTTCGTACATCATCGCGGCGGTGACTCGCAGGCGTCTCTCGAGCGCCGGCCGCGTGGCCGGCGCGGGGGGGGGGGGGGCGGTTCACCACATCACGCGACATCGCGCGATTCCGCGATCATCCAATAAACAGCGCGAATGTCAAACCGGCCGAATTAGGCCAAGAGCGCGCCAAGGATATATTATTACGCCAACCGGGCGCGAACATGCTTAGTCTAAGATCGGAGCACTCGAAAACGAACTCAAAAACTATTGATCGAATCACAAGTGAATTCAGAGCAAAATGAACTCAAATACTCGTATTTTAAAGTCGTAATTCCATAGTTCGAATATGTATTTTACAACATTTCTGCTTGGGGCGCTCGTTGTGTTCGAATGCTGAATGTATTGGCGAACTTAACCCTTTACCGCATAGGAATCCAAATAAGGATTCAAAAATTTTAAATTAGTTTTTTAGTTTACAGAAATATTATTTTTTAATAACCAAATTTAAAATCTTATTAAGCAAGGCTTTCTGTAACGATTCGCATTTTTTGCTGCCTATGGTACGAGTCAACTATCAATCTATTTGATGTTATGTGGAGACTGTTTGACGCGTGTGGTGTGATTAAACTTTGTACAAATTTCATCGCTTGAAAAAATATTTAAAACGGTAAGTGAAAAATCTGATATTTTTTATATTTGCTCTCTGAATATCTATGAATGTGGGTTTGTTGCATTTATTGTGATTTTTCTTGATTTTCTTTATTTTTGAGCCTATTTTTTTATTTGCCATATTTGGCTTCGTATGCATTCCCGTCAAAGTACTATCGATCAAATATGGCTTCGTATGCATTCACGCTTGCTTTCTTTTGTTTGCAGAAATGGATCCTGCTCGCTTTTATGGTGCTACTGGGCTTTTTTTACTACGTTCCTATTTGAATATTCCATTTGACTATGGCTAGAAAACGTGGTCGTCCAGCTAGTATTCTCAGAACACCGTCCACAAGTCAAGCCGATACACCATCATGGCAATTCAATACTCCACCAGATGTTACTGCCAGAAAACGTGGCCGTCCACGTAGCATTATGGGAACACCAACCTCAAGCTGAATTGACACTCCATCCAGCTTACCTGATTCACCGATACCTTGTAAAAAGGCACGAAAAGTGCCAACTAGGCATCAAGATCTGCCTTTAGATACTGTTCGTTGTGATAACTTGGCTCATTTTCCTAAGTGGGCAAAAAATCATCAAATGTACCAAAATTGTACGAAATTTCGTTAATTCAAAATGTGTGAAAAATGTCAAGTTTATTTATGCTACAATGACAAAAGAAACTGCTTCACAGATTTTCATAATGCATAATTTTGTTTTTCACTAAATGCATACGAAGCCAAATATGGATCTTATATGATTTTACTAGAATGCATATGAAGCCATATATGGCTTCGTATAGCAATTTCTAAAATAAATAACTTTTTTTTATTTTGCTAATTAAGACTGCTTAGTAAGGCCACATGAAAGATGTTTTCACTATTAAAAAAATTTTATTTCATCTCCTTCATAATTCATGCAATAGAGGGTTAAACCTTAATACAAGCCATTTTAGGTCTATTTTACTCTGAAATCGATCAATAGTTTTCGAGTTCGTTTTCGATCTTAGACTAAGCACTCTGATACTGACAGACAAGAGGTTTGAAATTTGAATTAAATTTAAATTTTCCTTGATTACCATAGAGGTGTCAAGGAGGAGGGAATTTATGAAACTACTAGAGAATGCCCGCGGCTTCGCCCGCGTGAATTTCGGTTTTGCACAAATCCCGAAGGAATCGTGGATTTCCGGTTCCCGTTCCCGCTCCCTTTTCCAACCTTTATACCTACTATCAAGGAAGTTCGCTATAGTAATCTACCTATAGCTGTAGCTATAGATCCCGTGGGAACTGTGCATTTTTTCAGGATAAAAATCTACCTCCATTCAAAATTTCAGCCAAATCGGTTCAGTAGTTGCGGCGTGATTGAGTAACAAACATCCATCCACACTTTCACATCTATACTAATAAATAAAATTGAAGTGTCTGTCTGTAATTTCGAAATAACTACCACATATTAAGCTCATATGGTTATTTGAACGATACCATAACCGAATCACATGTTTTTAAAATTTTTGTCTGTCTGTCTGTCTGTTTGAACGGGCTAATCTTCGGAACGGCTGAACCGATTTCTACGGGACTTTCACAGACAAGTAGAGGATTAACCAAGGAGTAACATAGGCTACTTTTTTAACCGACTTTCAAAAAAAGAGTTGTGTTGAAATCGGTAAGTACATGTGAAAAAACGCCCTGATAGGTATTTTCGCTGCGCGCGACGGCCGAACGCTCGCGCTGCCCCCGCGCCGCGCCGCGCGCCCCTGCGCCCGCCGTACGTGGTACCGCGGTACGCCGTCGCGCGGCGGGGGCGGGTGGACCAGAAATCTACTTATCCCTCAGGATTTGTGAAAAACCGAAATTCACGCGGGCGAAGCCGCGGGCAAAAGCTAGTTTATAATATTAGTAGGATTTAATTCGACCATCCAAGTTTCGTCACCATTCACTTACCGGCTTGGGTCAAAGTTGCTTAACCAGCGCAATCGACTAATATTATTTTACTGTTGTACTGCACTATATACTAGTTTACCGTAATCTGCCGCAAAGCATCCGTGTGTTCCGACAGCGAGCTGAAGAGCCAGTCCCCTTCCTCATACGCTGGCAACGCATTAGTGGTTCCTCTGGTGCTGCTAATGTTCATGGGCGGCGGTAATCACTTAACATCAGGTGACCGCTTGCTCAGTTGCCCGCTAATATTATAAAAAAATACAGTTGCAACTATTTCACACGTCCCTCGAACGTATACAGTTAAGCTGTGCTTAAACAGTACCATGTTGTGTGTTGTACTTGAACAGTACCGTTACAGTACAGTACAGTACACAGTACAGTATGTTGTACAGTACTGTGTGTGTTGTATGCCACATGTTTATAACAAACAAGTAAACAACAAACACAAAAACTGTCAAACGCAGGCAGCCAATCGACGGAAAAAGCTTTCAAGTCGGAGCTTGGCAAGCGTGTGGACGTGCCACATAAGAGACCCCGCAGACCTACAATTTCAAGTTGGCCGACTATCGAACAACTAAATCGCAACCTTTCTCAATTTAATCGGCCAACTTTTAAATTTGACGTAATCGGAAGGGAATTTCGATTCTGATTCAATCATTCAACCGTCGTCCAATTATTTAGTTGAACGATTTAGTTGGATGTGATGTGGGGGGTGTCATAAGTCACTGTGCTTATAGGTTAATTTACACATAGTAAGTTGTCAAGTAGTTAACTAAATTTTAACTTAATTTTAAGCGACTTAATTTTAAGTAAGCGTTTTCACGAAACCAGATAAGTAATTTAGTAAAGCTCTCAAGTTCATACCGAGATGAACAGCGAAGTGCATGAAATAATAAACTCTGTAATTTTACAAGTGCTCAGTGAAGTCACAGAATAAATTAACAATAAAATTTTCAATGAAAAAACACTTTCCCGCACGAAATAGCATCTCTAGTCACCGGCGAGGGTTGCGCGGGGTGCGGAGGGTGCGGCTACTTAACCGAAAAATAGACAAAATTCTATTCTACTTGTTTACTTGCATACTAACTTGCAACTTATTACTAAATTCACTGTTTACATGCATTATTTCACTTAAAATTAAGTTAAAATTTAGTTAACTACTTGACAACTTAATGTGTGTAAACCAAGCTTATCAGTATACTCTGCGATTTAGTTGGCCAACTTGAAATTGTATATCTGCGGGGTCTCTAATACGTCGGGTGGTAGTTCACTCTCCTCGTGGTTGAATGTCATTCCACGATTTTCGGGACGAAACATGTGCAGTGGGCTATTCGTTCAAGGGCCTCATACATCACGATGATGCGAATGTTCTCGTCATTGCTATGAGTACAACGGTAGTTCTTAGCACACAGCAACCGTAAATCTCAGGGCGTTTCGCTGGATCGAAAGCGTTTTTTCAGCGAACAAAAAAGCTAAAAATTCAAAATTGTTTAAGGCACGACCTAAACAACTCCAGAATTCCCCTCAATTATTTTTTTCCACCAAACATTTCTCCAAAGATTTACTGTCTCTACGAAAATTTCTCCAAATACAATTTTTCCCATCTACCAACCGTGGAGAAACAGTTAGCTCCGCCACATGACATGTCCGTTCTCATGCGAAAAACAAGCGAATTGCCTACCTGTATAGCTGCCTCGATTCGTTCCTCTGTTATGGTTTCGCGACGGAGATGTATAAAGACCTCAATATATTTTCAAAATCAAATGAGAAATAGATATCATCATCATCATCATGATCAACCCATTACCGGCTCACTGCAGAGCACGGGTCTCCTCTCAGAGTGAGAAGGGTTTTGACCATAGTCTACCACACTGGCCAAGCGGATTGGCTGACTTCACACACCTTTGAGAACGTTATGGAGAACTCTCAGGCGTGCAGGTTTCCTCACGATGTTTTCCTTCACCGTTAAAGCAAGTGATATTTAAATACTTAAAACGCACATAACTCCGAAAAGTTAGAGGTGCGTGCCCGGGATCGAACCCACGACCTCCAATTAGAAGTCGGTCGTCCTAACCACTAGGCTATCACAGCTACGAGATATAGATATACTTAAAATTAAATATCTACATTAGACCAGGCAATATTGCTTCTGTCTTTTCGGATGCGAAAAGATGTGAAATTGCGAGTAATACAACAGATAACATACACACATGGTGAAACTTTTGCGGTTTCGCTGCTACGGATTCGCGGCGGAGGTGTGCTCAAGGCGTCAAAGTGTTGAGTATTCAGACCACGTAAAGCGCTTTATTTGCCGTGCGGGCAGCCGCACTCCACAGCGCGCCGCGTTCGCCCACAGTTTGATTGGTGGTTATTTGATAAAGCTGATTACCACAGTATTTGCGCCCGAAATATAATATTTGTGAAATGTTTATTCACTTACCACAATGATTAACTGCCGCACTCGGTGACATTAATTAAATTATGTCATAATGAGTCATTAACTAATTATCATTTAATCCTAAATGAGCTGTCATTTGACTGTACTGAAGAGCGTTAACAAACTCTGAGTGATGTTGAATAGAAGCAGGCGTTACTTTGTGGAATTCCATGATATTATACAATGAACACAAAATTACTTTGCTATAATCCGCTAACAGTGACGTAGGTACAACACCACACAAATTCACCACAAATTTAACTCGACGATCGTTTCGCTCCGACACCGGAGCATCTTCAGGAGATGTCGACTTCACAACGGCTGATTGCAAAGTGACGAACGTGTCAAATATATAAAGCCGCTCATTTGACACGTTCGTCACACGGTCACTTTGCAATCAGTCGTTGTGAAGTCGACATCTCCAGAAGATGCTCCGGTGTCGGAGCGAAACGATCGTCGAGTTAAAGGAGATGAATCTGGTCCATACACTCTTGGGCCCAACAATAAACAAGGATGAAACATGCTTTATTTTGAAGATTTAGATGCTTGCTATTTACATCAAAAACTCGTACTTCTGCAGAGCTTGGGAGTTGTGTTTTATTTCTCATTTTAGGTTTGTAGGTTATGTGAAAAAGACGTTCAAAGACGAACTTTAAATAGTTCTTTTAAGAAGTATTGTTTAAATACTTTCAGTAAATGGAAAAAGTATTACGGGAAGATGTTTGGATTCATGTTTGTTTTACTTTTGTAGGTACACCTAGTATTAAATAATATACAAAGCGCAAGACGCAATGAGAATGACAAAATGTCGCCGCAACAGACCATCTCTCATCGTCGTCTTTTTTTCAGGTCTGGGTTCTAGTTTTTTTGTGATAAATAATATATATTCATGATGCACTATTTATACTATATTACTATTTATAGTATATTTGCTTTGTAAATCATATATTTTTTAATGCAAAATGTTTTACAACAAGTTTTAGTTTATTTCTAGATTAATGAATAAATAAAGATAGACTGCCTGGGTAGATACCAAAAAGCCAGAATCCAGAATTTCATTAGTACTATATTAATCTGTGGTTAATTAGACTGACATTCATAAAAACGTTCCGTTTCAACTAAAGAAAAAGCATTAGGTTTCGTACTTAGTCAAAAATAATGTTTTTTTATGATTTTCCCGAGCTGTACATAAATAAAAACCATTCAATTATGCAAGTTATTTATCGATTTATTTTTTCCATATTTTTATGTAACTGTGTGAAACGCCGAGTTGGGCCCAATTTAGTACATCTCCTTTGTGGTGAATTTGTGTGGTGTTGTACCTACGTCACTGTTAGCGGATTATAGCAAAGTAATTTTGTGTTCATTGTATAAACTCTGAGTGATTTTTTTTAAATCTTATACTAAGGAGTTCTATAACCTTCAAGCGACTCTGAATGCGCGAGCCTAACTCGCACCTGGCCGAGTTATTTATTTATTTATTAGTACTTACATAATTATTACTAACAAGTACCTATAAATTAAAAATTTTGAAACCCCCGACATTCGCCATTTTGTGGTGGCGGCCATCTTGGATTTGCGTAGTGCTATTCTACTAGTCAAGCCCATTTATTTGATACCCATATTGCAGCAAAATATGTAATCCGTCATTTTTGGCGGCGGCCATCTTGAACCGATTTTCATCAAACATAGCTAAGAATAGAATTCACCTTTCAAACAAAAAAATACTGCATTCAAATCGGTTCATCCGTTTGAGCGCTACAGTGGAATAGACAAACACATACACACACAGAGATTCGTCAAACTTATAACATGCCCTTAAAAATACTTAGGTACTTGTCGGAAGCTTTTATTTTTTTATTTAAGAAATATTCTTAATTGAACTGTACCCTCGATCGAACAAGAACTTTGTGGATCAAGTCAAACTTCGGGGTTCTGTGGTCTGATTGAATTTGAGAAGTCTAAATGAAAAACAGTGAAACTCTATTACTGTTCAAGTTCGCTAGAAATATAACTTCATCGACGCGAGAAATCTATTGAGAATCGGAATAATCTTTATACTATAAACTCTCTTACCCGTACCTACATATATTATTATTCTTCTGTAAGTGTGTTTGTCACCTAACTCCTCCTAAACGGCTGGATCAATTTGGATGAAATTTTGTGTGTATATTTCAATGGGTTCCTGGATGGTTCGAAAACACAATTACCGGGTAGGTACAGGTAACCTACCGGGTCTCGGTAGGTGACGCTGATGTCGGTAGGTATGTCACCACCGGGCAGGACGAAGTCTGCCGGATCCACTAGTATTATATTGAACGACATGGCCCAAGTTGACTGTTTATAGCCTCAATAGCGCAACGGTCGTGGAGCCGAATCAAAAACCGTAAGGTCGACGGTTCAAACCCCACCCGTTACACTATTGTCGTACCCACTCATGACACAAGTTTTCACTTAATTGGCGGAAAAAGGGGGATATTAGTCATGTTTCATCATGGCTAATATTCTTTAAAAAAAAATATTTAACTGTATTTTCTGGCCAAGATTACAAGCAGCATTAGGCATTACATTAGGACTAAAGTATTTCTCGGCTCTAATATAGATCCATTCAGATCGGTGTCCACGTTTCAACTCCACGAATGAAGATCTAAACCTTGGCACTCCATACAAATCTAATCAAGAGTTTACAAAGTCACACATGACGTCACACACAGTCTAAAGCTGTTCAAGAATGGAACTGCGTCAGAAACTCGTCAAGTGCGCCAACTGAACTGAACTGCACGAACATAGAACTGATGTGTTATAAACAACATCGATTGAACTGTACGTGTGTGCGCTGTACGTCCAACCGTTACACCGTTATGTAATGACAGTTTATATTTCATCGATGCTTTTATCACTTGTTCGCTTTCCGTTCTCTATTATTTTTATAGTGGCTTAATAGCTTTATTCCTTTGTAATCTTTTGTAAGCTGTGATAGCCTAGTGGTTAGGACGACCGACTTCTAATCGGAGGTCGGGGGTTCGATCCCGGGCACGCACCTCTAACTTTTCGAAGTTATGTGCGTTTTAAGTATTTAAATATCACTTGCTTTAACGGTGAAGGAAAACATCGTGAGGAAACCTGCATGCCTGAGAGTTCTCCATAACGTTCTCAAAGGTGTGTGAAGTCTGCCAATCCGCTTGGCCAGCGTGGTAGACTATGGCCAAAACCCTTCTCACTCTGAGAGGAGACCCGTGCTCTGTAGTGAGCCGGTAATGGGTTGATCATGATGATGATGATGAATCTTTTAGATTAAGTACGTGCGTGATCGTTAAACTTTTCTTAGAATTAGTTTGAATTCAATCCCTGTTGGCAAGCAAGTAATTTCTTGCCAACTCTCTTCTTTCTTTTAGTTTTAGTTTCTTTGTCATGTTATGTAATATTTTTTGTGTGCAATAAAGTATTTCTATTTCTATCTATCTAATTTTACAAAGCAAATTTTACAAAGCAATTTAATTTTGCAAAGGTAAAATAAAAAAATCGGCCAAGTGCGAGTCGGGCCTCGCTCTTTTAGGGATCCGTACACAATTATGAACAATATAATATTTTGGGTGTAAAAAATATTCCATTTCCGAGCTAGACATCGCAACAAACCGTGTAAGAAAAACTTCAGGTTTCCAACTTATTTCGTCTGCGAGCTAGAGACCTGTGACCAGCGCACAGACAGACAGACAGCAGAGTGACATTAATAGGGTTCCGTTTTTACCCTTTGGGTACGGAACCCTAAAAGAACGCGGGAAGTAAATTCCAGAAGTCAACGCGTTGCCACAAGTTGTTTTGCGGTGTCACAGCGCACCCTGTGATATACCTATACCAATTTTTCTATGTAGGACTTTCCATCGATGCCACTGAACCAACGCAGAGACACCGCAAGGCGTCGAATGGCCCTTACTTTACTGCGATGTCGATATAATGACGATCCAGACATAGAGATATATTCCAACCTCTGGTAAAACAAGCTCTGGACCTCATACTAATGATGCGAGTATTAGTACTATTGCAACAAGTATAAATTAAAAATTTAAAAAACCCCCGACATTCGCCATTTTGTGGCGGCGGCCATTTTGGATTTGCATAGTGCTACTCTACTAGTCAAGCCCTTTCATTTGATACCCATATTAAGGGAGTTGTGAAAAAAATGTAATCCGCCATTTTGTAGCGGCGGCCATCTTGGACCGATTTTCTTCAAACATAGCTAACAACACTCTCGACTAATTCACCTTTCAAACAAAAAAAAACCGCATTAAAATCGGTCCACCCGTTTGAGCGCCACAGGGGAACAGACAGACACACACACACACACACACACACACAGACACGTCAAACTTATAACACCCCGTCGTTTTTTCGTCGGGGTTAAAAATATCAATGAGTAAGTACCTGACGAAAATAAGGATCATCAGAGTGCTTAGTCTCAGTTTGGAGCGCTCCAAAACTTTGTAGTATACTATTGATCGAATCACAAATGACTTCAGAGCAAAATTAGCCCAAAAACTCTTATTTTAAAGTCGTAATTCCATAGTTCTAATATTTATTTTACAACATTTCTGCTTGGAGCGCTGGCTGTTTTCGAATGCTGAATATATTGGCGAACTCAAACCTTAATATAAACCATTTTAGGTCCATTTTACTCTGAAGTTAATCAATAGTATACTACAAAGTTTTGGAGCGCTCCAAACTGAGACTAAGCACTCAGAGAAAAAACTAAACAAAAATCATTTTCTTCGCCGTTCGTTTCGGTGTAACAGCGGCGCCCCTAGAATACTAAGCACAAAGTATGTTAATAACACTACCTTCTCCACTACCACTCTGCTCTGACAAGTTAGTCAGTCAGCAACAAAGTTTAGCGCAAGTATCAAATGCAGTCCCAGAGTTGGCTCTATGACTAACAAGTTTAGCTCGTGCTGGCTAAATTAATTAAACACTTGCAATAACTTCTCTTGTCCACTCGCTTGCTAGCCGTCATGGTCCGAGTATTTCACTGGCTTTCGAAGTGCACTGGCTACTATATAGTAGAGGAGCAGAAGAGGGGATTTTGAGATTTACTCGAGCGTGGCAGATTAACATAAGGGAGGATCTTGCATCCTGCTGAGTAACCTCTAACATATATAAGCGTTTTATATAGGACCGCGTGTAAAAAAAACGATGGTCAAATAGAATAGAATAGAAAAGTTTTTTTTTTATTCAAATAAACTTTTACAAGTACTTTTGAATCATCAATTGAATCTATCGTACCAAAAATAATAATCTACAAAATCTAATAGGTCTCGACGACATTCGAGTAAATCCCACATTTAGCATCATGGGCGATATACCACTACGAGTAAGTATAATAAAATTAAAAAATTAAATAATAATAATAATAATATTTTTATTATTATTAAAAAATTAAATAAAATACAATCTTTTTATTTAGGCCGTATTGCCCATATTGTGTTAGTACAAAACTTAACTGATATCTATGTTTAACAAAATGAAACCTAATTTAGGCATGTAAAGGTTTAAGGTATGTAATGTATGATAGGCCTTTACATACCGGGGCATTAGACATAGATATGAGTAGATAAGTATATCCAGTGCCTCAGTATGGGGCAGTATAGGGAAGTTTATACGTAAGTAAATAAGTAGGTATTACCACAATGCAAGTAGGTACGCTTACTAATAGTTATAGTTGGGACATTCCAAACGTGCGAACTGAGCCATAAATCTTTTTTATCGGACTTCTAGTTCGCACTTACAGGCCTTATGGAACTGGAACCTGTTTATTTGGTGTTGTGTGTAACAGTAAACAAGTGTAAATTGAAAATTTAAAAAACCCCCGACATTCGCCATTTAGTGGCGGCGGCCATCTTGAATTTGCAATAGTGCTATTCTACTAGTGCTAGTCAAGCCCTTTCATTTGATACCCATATCAAGGGAGTTGTGAAAAAATATATCATCCGCCATTTTGTAGCGGCGGCCATCTTGGACCGATTTTCATCAAACATAGCTAAGAACACTCTCGACTAATTCACCTTTCAAACAAAAAAAACCGCATTCAAATCGGTCCACCCGTTTGAGCGCCACAGGGGAACAGACAGACACACACACACACACACACACACACACACACACACACACACACACAGACACGTCAAACTTATAACACCCCGTCGTTTTTGCGTCGGGGGTTAAAAAGGATTTGTCGATAGTCGATAAGGTTATAAAAAGCGAGGGAGAACACTCCCAACCTCTATGATCATAATGTTAGGCTCAGTTCGCACGTTTGTAATAGAATAGAATAGAATAGAAAAGTTTTTTATTCAAATAAACTTTACAAGTACTTTTGAATAGTCAATTGAATCTACCACTGGTAATGTCCCAACCAATCTAATGTCCCAACTATAGTAATTATTCTGTTGTACAAGTGACATCTGTTTCACCACCTTCTGATAAGTGTCGGATAGCCTAAACGTAAGTTTTGTCACTTTCTTACTTTATGTTAAGTGACAAAGACAAAAGTTGTAGATCTATACTAATATAATAAAGCGGAAGAGTTTGTATGTTTGAACGCGCTACTCTCAGGAACTACTTGACCGATTTCAAAAAATCTTTCACCGTTGGATATGTACGTGATCCCTGAGTGCCATAGGCTATATATTATGTACCACGGGCGAAGCCGGGGCGGACTGCTAGTTAGTTATATGATACTTATCAGAAGTTGGTAAAACAGGCTCTTAGTACTTACTTATCTTAAAGTTTTTACAAGAAACTTAATGTAAGATAGAAATCTCTACAGGCTGAGCTTATTTTCTTCAGAAACTACCCAACTAACTAAATGAGTATTGCTTAACTTTGCACAATATCTGCTATCTTAATTAGTTTATAAGTAGGTATCATCAAAGTTTAGTGTTCAAAGTTTCAGTTTTGACCGTTATCCGAACTGCCCCATGGGCAGATGTTTCTTACGGCTTTGGAAGTTTTCCCATGTTTGGGATTAAATTGTGATTTGAATAAGCCGTGCCTTACTAACTGCCTCATTGGTCTTGTGGTTATAACCCCCGGCACGTAAGTCGCGCAGTGATCTTCAAGTGCGCGCAGCGTTGTACGAGTGAGCGGGACACAATACGATTGGAGAGCCAATCAGCGCTTACGAGGGATCCGCGAGAGCTAAACGATCCCTACGCCCTCCCCGCGACCTCCTCACACTCCGAGATACCTCATTTTCGACTTCTGCGCATTGAAGGTCAACGCTAGACTTATTTTTCGTGACTTATAGCACTTAGCTCATTCGACTGTGAATCACGAAGTCCTGGGTTTGATTCCCGGGTCGGGCCGAAAATTGTTAGCTATTTAGTTTTCTGTCTTTGTAGTTTCATATTTTCCGATACAATTAACAAGAATTAAAAATATTTCCGAACACCTCCACTCTCACTTCACTAAGCAATCACCGCAAATGTGGCGTTAACCAAGTTGCTTCAATCAGTAGTTAATCCAGCATACTTACTGGTATTAAAAGTAGTCAATAGTTTTATAGGACCGACTGCCTCTTTAGTCTAGTGGTTAGCATATTCGACCGCAGATCACGAGGTCCCGGGTTCGATTCCCGGGTCGGGCAAATAATTGTTACGTATTGGGTTTTTCTGTCAAGAAATTCTCAGTGCCAGCCCGGAGTTGGAAACTGGTGGTGTTTCACCCGCGTGCCTCGGAGAGCACGTTAAGCAGTCGGTCCCGGTTATTATCACTATCAAACAACAACAATAGTCGTTAAGGCCCGCCAACACGCATTGGAGCAGCGTGGCGGGTCTAAGCTCTAAATCCCTTTTCACTATGAGAGAGGAGGTCTGTGCCGAGCAGTGGTACGTTAAAAGGCTGTAAAAGGTATAGATGACATTTTTTCCTCACAACAAATGTAAAAAAAAAACACTCTAGCATTAAAATACCTTTCAGTATTTTACCGTAGCGTACATAAAACTCTCTCATGCACATTGCACATAATCTTCAAAACTGTCACACGGACATTTTCAATACAACGTTCGTTTTAATACGGGGGACATAAATTCAAAATGGCTGTCGTATCGTAAAATTTAACTTGTTCAAGTTACAACATGTCTCGGCACAAGTATTTCATACACATTCCGTCGTCTGTGTAATAAATTTGATATGAGAACATAATATTATAAGCTTAAAAGTATCGGGATGAGAGTTTCTTTGAGGAACGGGTGCCTCATTTCACTGGATAATATGATAACGTTACGGCCATCAAATGAGCGGAAAACTCAACTTATGTAATAAGTATTTTACAAGTCGTTTTGGACTTTGGCAAATCATCATCATTGGTTTAAATGAATGAAAAAACCTTTACACCTAGAAATTTACACCTAGAATGACCAGACACACGTTTCCACTTGAAATATAATAATAGGAAGTTCTCTACATTTCAAGGACCTACAGGGTTTTCGCTAAGAAGTAGCCATTTTGACGTCATTGTCGTAAATGATATTATCGTATAAAACTCGCGGTGAAAACGGCTGCGGTCATTTTTAATATCTTCTTGATATATTATATAATGACACTTTTATGTAACGAAAAGAAATAAGCAAATATTTGCGTTCATTTTTCATTCTTTGTGGCCACGAAACACACGATGGACCATAAGCTGTGTTAATTTTTTACTTTTGAAAGGTTTGCGCCTGAATGCTTATCTTGTCTGATGATAATTTTTTTTTAAGTTAGGTAAGTATTGGGTTTTTCTGTCAAGTATCAGTAAGTTGCCAAGGAGTTAGTAGTTGGCAGTGTTTCACCCCCGTGCTTCGGAGAGCACGTTAAGCAGTCGGTCCCGGTTATTATCACTATCATGTGACAATAGTCGTTAATGTCCGCCAACCAGGATTGGAGCAACGTGGCGGGTGTGAGCTCTGAGTCCCATTCTCCTATGGGAGAGAAGGCCTGTACCGAGTAGGGGACAGTTGAAAGGCTGTAGTGTTGGTGGTGGTGGTGGTAATTTCGCGTTATTAATGTTTACAAATTCCACAATTTATTGTGAGTTAATTTTTTGCTCAATGAGCGAATTCTTTCTTCGATCCTAACGTATCCAAAAATAATAAATTGAAAAATACTCGTAAATACAAATATTTGCTCACTCTTCTCTCTACATATAAACCACATGGGCGTTATGCATTGTAATATTATTAAGAGAATATGAAAAACCTCCAAAATAAATGGAATAAATTGCCTTTTTTAAGAACGATCGTTTACACCAGATAAGGGTGACATCACATCAAGATCTGTTTGCTTTGTTAATGAATTTTAATTTTAGCGTTCATGCATCGCATCAGGACCATTTTTAATGAGGTCATCAAAATTTGCATCAGGTGCTTTAATCAGGCAGTAAATTTTCAAATATACCTACATCTTGGTAGTAGAGAAGAGGAAAAATTTTGTTCAACACCAAAATAAAACACGAAAGTTTTGGTAGAAAATAGTCTATGTGCATCCATACGTCTAGAGACGTATGGATGTGTGACGGTGGACCTTGCCTCGCTGAATAGAATAGAATAGAATAGAAAAGTTTTTATTCAAATAAACTTTTACAAGTACTTTTAAATAGTCAATTGAATCTACCACTGGTTCGGAATGCCATTCCAGCCGAGAAGAACCAGCAAGAACCTGACATCCGATGCATGCTAACTGTGCCCGGTATGTGGGTAGGTGTTGAAATAAAATCTTCCGACTTCATTGGTGCTGTGTTTCATTTCTTCCTTGATGGTACTTGGCTAATCAGCAAGGTAGATGGTACTTTGGTAATTAGCATTTGGTACCCGTTAACGTAGATGATCTTCCGGTAATTGGTATTTCGTTATCGGTAAGGTAATCCACGGCGACCGAGTACTGGAGATTGCGTAAGTATTCCGTAAGTATGTAGATCATCATCATCATCATCATGATTAACCCATTACCGGCTCACTACAGAGCACGGGTCTCCTCTCAGAGTGAGAAGGGTTTTGGCCATAGTCTACCACGCTGGCCAAGCGGATTGGCAGACTTCACACACCTTTGAGAACGTTATGGAGAACTCTCAGACATGCAGGTTTCCTCACGATGTTTTCCTTCACCGTTTAACGGTGAAGGAAAACATCGTGAAATCGCAAATGATATTTAAATACTTAAAACGCACATAACTCCGAAAAGTTAGAGGTGCGTGCCCGGGATCGAACCCACGACCTCCGATTAGAAGTCGGTCGTCCTAACCACTAGGCTATCACAGCTTTTGTATGTATATAGATAGACTGTATTATATTCCGTAAGTATATACATAGATGCACGTAGACTATTTTATGTTCTTGACTTCTATCACCATTTACACGTATACATGTGAGAAAAACGTCAGCTGATTTTATTTGAATTTCGTAACAAACTTAAAAAAATACAGGAAATAACTTTTTTACACCTGTATTCGTTTCTGAGAGCGTTCCCCATACACCCTGTATGTACACTGAAAGAAAATCTTGTGTCACTACGAAGCAAAAAATCAATAATAATTATTCATGCATACTTCAATAAATTCTTGAACATTGATCATGAATGCGCGCTAGAAATAGGTACCGCCTATGGAAGGCGCGTCAATTTTTGACGTGGGTCTTATAAATCGATGAACGCCGGCTACATGCATGAAAAAAACTTCATTGTCACGTACCGCGGAACGTAACGCGTAGCACGTAACACGTAGCTTGGAACGTAGCACGTATCATGTAGCGTGGAATGTAGCACATAATTATTATCATGTAGCGTGGAACGTAGCACGTAGCGCGGAACGTAGCACGTAGCGCGGAACGTAGCACGTAGCGCGGAACTTTCGGCTTCAAATTCAAATTCAAATTCAAATTTCATTTATTCAAAGTAGGTACACTGTACACTTTTTGAACGTCAATATATTATAAATTACCTACATGAAAGTGATGTAATGGTGATAATTACTACGGAAACTTAAAACTAAAACTACGAGGGTTCCAAACTATGTCCATGGTTTTTTGTCATTAAGAAAATCTTTTACGTTATAATAAGATTTTTCAATTAATTTTCGTTTTACAAAAACCTTGAACTTATTGAGAGACAAATCCAAAATGGCTTGTGACGCATCTATCTCTCTTTGTTTTCTTATGACGTTATCATGTAAAAATATCGTCCGTAAATCGACTTGACAGACAACCAATTTTTTTTAAAGAATTTCTCTTTTCGGTCCACGCCTATCACAAACATCCGATCCGAAAGTTGTTAAAGAAAAAGCGTCAAAATTATTATTATTCATTAAACAAGCAACAAGAGCGAGCCGCCGACGCGCTGTCAAATATCCGTTATTAACGAGCGGCCATTGTTTGCGCGCCTCATTGCGCGACAAGATTTTTATAACAACCACGGAGAAGGTTGTAGGCACTTTTGCACCGACTTCAAAAAAGGAGGTTCTGTATTCAAACCGTATATATGTGTGTATGTAAGTATGTATGTATGTATGTTCGCGATTATTGCAAAAACCAATGAACCGATTTTGATGATTTTTTTCAATATCGTAATCTACATACTTTCAGGAAGGTTTTAGTGTCTAACACAACCACATAGTTATCATTTTTAAGTACGAAGTTACACGCATAAATGTACCCATATGTATCTCACTAATATTTTTGATTGGCACACCGATATTGAATAGAAGTAGGAGTTACTTTGCGGAAATCCATAATATATGATGAAAAGTCAAAATTATTTTGCTATAATCCTCAAAACAGTCAAATTTGTATGGTACAACAAGCAGCATGTGTTATGCCCTGTCAGCCCTCCTGCTATTATAAATATGCAGGAAAAAACAAGCAACCAAGCGGACCCCAAGCACCACCATCATGTAACACCACACAAATCCACCACCAAAATAAACTCAACGATCGTTTCACTCCGACACCGGAGCATCCTCAGGAGATGTAGACTCTACAATGCACAGTTGCAAAGTGTCCATTGTATTTTAGTAGTAAATTAAGTAATTACTTACTTACTCAGGTTATTAAATGTGTTTAAAAGTAACTAATTCTAATTTTGTCTTGCTTGAAACTTAGATTCTTCTTTGTCCAATTAGGATGAACTAAGATAGTCTTTTTCTCCTAATTCAATTGAATTTTATTTGTCACATGCATAATATATCTGAAAGTTAAGCTTGAATTTATGGAATTAAAAAAATTCGACATTCACCCCTTGCTCTTTTAAACATAAATCACCACAAGTAATAAATTTGAAGGCGGAAAGATCTTGATATTCCTTCGTGATTCTCAGTCGACTAACACAAATCATTTCCATTTCGTAAGTTCTTCCGAGATCAAAATTTAAGAGAGGTGATTTCAGGTGATAAAATCATTGAATAGAGACCATTTCATTTTCCTCATTTCCATGGTGCGTAACAAGTTATTGGTCTAATCGTCCACTTTGTCTTTAAATCAATTTAATACCATGAAATCTTAGAATTATTTTATTTGACATACTTAATATAGATTGTCCTGATTTTCGAATTGAATGAAATAAAATATTGAATCTAATTAAGTATAACTTTGCACTGTTAAATAATAATAAATCCCTCTAGCTAGCGAACTCCAAAAGAGATTTTATAGTGCACAAGTGTGCGCGCAATACAAATGCACCCTCTATTCAATCACTCTCAAAGTCCTATAGGACAGCAGTCCCGCCCGGAGGAAAATGAAGAGCAGCTTTCACTGGCTTACTCCGGTGGTACTTGCTCTCCGAGATACGGGGGTACAACACTAGTCACCACTGACTTTCCAACTGCGTACTATTACTGGGAATTTCTTGGCTGACAAAACGAATAAATTAATTAGCCTGACCCGGGACACAAACCTAGAACCTCTTGATAGTGAGACACTAAAGTATACAATGTTGCTAGAGTACGTTTAAACTATCAAATCAGCATGATGTACAGTCATGAAAAAATGATTTTTTGATTTTAAAATTTGCAGCCTTTGAAAAAAGCTATAATAATGTAGTTACATTAAAGCTGACTGTAACAACTCTCGCAGAGGTAGAAGGCACCAAGTAAATAGTAAATATCTACTTAGATTAAATATTATTATTTGCAGTATTGAGGTAACATAAAGCACAAATAGACGCTAAGTTTTCAGTTGAGTATTATAAAATAATTAATTAGCTTTGAGGAAATTAACCTTAAGTATCTATTTTATTTCAAGTTACATTGTGAATTTCGAAAAGGCTTTCTAAGTACATAAGTTTGTGATAGCTGAGTATAAAATATGAAAGATGGCGCTGTAATTACTCGTAGTTTCCTGAAACGCTGAGCGGTGAAGCGACAAAGGGTAAAAAAAGCTGCAATTACCTTACCAAGCGGCGGCACTTTGCAAGGAGTAAGTTCTACTAGAATGAGCTTTTATACTGCGACGTCGTCTGTCTTTAGTGCAAATGGAAGAATTTGAAAAATACTTTCATGGGTTCGAAATTTAAAAGTGGAGTTAATTATTGGTCAAGTGCTTAGCTTTTCAATTATGAAACGAAGTTTGCAGAGCGTAAAATCTAAAACTGTGGTTGATAGATTAATATAAAATAATGTTTACTTACTTATAGTTTTAAAATAAAAAATAATAATACTTGACTTGGAGCGAATTCCCAATGTTTCATTTCGTTTTTTTTTCACATTTTTATAAAATACTAAGTATATGAATATTACCTATTTTGCTTTATAAAAAAACTTTGAACGTATCCAATGTGTCTTCTAGTATTTTATTATTTAAAAAAGTGTCTGTGTGCAGTTCACACACGGCAGAAGTGAAACTTATATTCAAATTCTTCGACTACTCCAAAATATGATGTAAATATTATATAATTTGGGTTTAAAAACTAAACGTAGGCGAAGAGCGGTCGCCATGGAAACTGACTTGTATTCTATCTCATTCTCTCGCAGGCTCAATCCTATGTGAATATGTATTGCATGTTTGTCCCTCTCTGGCACTTGTGAAGCGCCTGGGAACTCAAACGACCTGTCACCTTATTATTGAAATTGAAATTGAAATTATTTATTTCCTTTCATTTTAACATTTGTACTTAATATCTAAGAAAAAATTATAAATGGAAATATTATGACAATTATAATTTATCTATTTATAAAATATTATAATATATATATTTTTTTTTACTATTAAATTAGATTAGTACAGGTGCAGCATGCATGTTAATGTGTGTGTGAGTGTGAGTGTGTGTATGTGTGTGTGTGTGTGTGTGTGTTGTGTAGGTGTGAAGTGGTGTAGTATTTTTAGTACATTATTTGTTGGCTATGAATAAAAGTCTTTCGGTCTCTTCATAGGAGAGTGATTGTAGCAAGTTAGAACATTTTGTTTTACAAGAATGAGTTGTTAAAGCGTAGATATTTAATAATTTATTGACTCTGTTGTACAGCAGACAGCTTAAATAGGGGTAATGACGCTTTGAGATTGCCGTCCGAAACGACTAAATTTTACATACCATGTAGGATCTACGTTTGGAGGAGATTTTTGGATCGTAGGGTAGTTCAGGGTGTTTACGCAGAATTGTGCGCAAAATAAACAATTGCCTCACTGTTAATACCTTAGCGTATGAATAAAGATCAACAGTAGGAAAAAAGATTGGTTTATTGTACATGACTTTTAATACTGATCTCTGGGCCCTTTCTACTCTCAACATTATGGACTCCTGGTACGCAAGAGAGGATTTTGGTGTCGCTTTTTCGTTTTATCGAATTTTCAAATGCACAGCGATTCTAAAGGAGTTTCACTTTGAAAAAAAATAGCAATTTCGTCATTCGTAAAAGTGCCTATACAATTCAATCTCATATCTAGTCTGTGGCTATGTCCATGTTCCTTACAATAGTTAAAACTTGTTGAAGCAGCTGTTTAAGCATTCCCAGCCATTGCCCGCCGAGGAGTCGCGCTTGGGGCTTCGGCGCTCGCAATTTTAGACCCTTTGTGCTTTTTTCCAGGAGACCTATCCCGTTCGCTTGGCGAACTAGTTTTAGTTGAAGTTTTCCTTAACTTTTTAGAGTTCAGTACCTGAAGCGCAAAATTGAACCCTGTATATTGATAGACATACAGATAAAATGTAGACAGACAGTCTTTCCGTTCGTTTTTCATGGATGGAACGAAATCAATTATTATTTACAGACATGAAATTTTTATATTTGGTGTAACTAGAATATTGTCTCAAAACTGAATATTCAATTAAATTAGTTTTCGAGGTCCTATATATACATGAATGTTTTATTGTTATTGGAGGATTACATTATTTATTAATTGAGTAAACTGCAATTATTTAATAATAAGTATATATTTTTATTCTTTCTTATCTTCAAAAACAAAGGAATGAGGGGCTATTAAAGTTGTCACTTTTGATATGTCAAAAAGTAAACTACTTAGTTAGGATATAAATATATTAAGTATATTATATACCATATAATGTACTTTATTTAAATAAAAAATACAGAAAACTTCGATTCTTAATGTTCTTAAAGTTTTTAAGCTATGACCATAACAAAGAACTTTTTTAGTTTGTCACAATATGTACGGAACACTAATAGAGCAAAACCCGGCTCTCTCTTAACTGATTTTTTAGATTGCTATCTCCAAGACCATTGCATTTCTAGTGTACTTTTCTATCTTCAATGTGAACTTGGTGTGAACCTTATAATTTTATGCCCTTTGTGCCTGTTTCCAGGGGACACGTCTTGTTTGCTCAGCGAACTAGTTTAAGTTGAAGTTTTTCTTAACTTTTTCAGACTAGCTGTCTCTGAGACCTTTCTTCTGAGACATTTCTAGTAGGTACGTACTTTTATATCTATAGTGTGAACTTGGAGTGAATCTACAAAATGCCCTTTGTGCCATTTTCTAGTTGACACGTCATCTCGTTTGTTTGGTTCACTAGTTGATTGACATTTTCCTTTTTCTTTGGCTCGCTTTTTTAGGGTTCCGTACATAAGTAATTATGACCAACATAATATTTTGTGTGTAAGAAATATTTCATTTCAGAGCTAGACATAGCAACAAACCGTGAAAGAAAAAGATATATCATGACCGGCGTACAGACGGACATACAGACAGCAGTGACATTAATATGACTCCGTTTTTACCCTTTGGGTACGGAACCATAAAACGGAGGTTTTTTTTATTCAACTACAAGTTAGCCCTTGACTGCAATCTCACCTGATGGTAAGTGATGATGCAGTCTAAGACGGAAGCGGGCTAACTTGGAAGAGGTATGTATACCTCTGATCAGTTTCTACACGGCATCGTACCGGAATGCTAAATCGCTTGGCGGCTTTACCGGTAGGGTGGTAACCAGCCACGGCTGAAGCCTCCCACCAGACCAGACCAGAGACAATTTAAAAATTATAAAATCCCAAATTGCCCCTGCCGGGAATCAAACCCGGGACCTCCCACGTATAAGACCACAGCGCTCACCACTGCGCCAGAGAGGTCAGCTGTTTAATGTCACGCGTAAGTGTTAATTTTGGCGCGCGTAAATTCATAGTAAACAGTGATGATCCCCGATCTACACTAGGTATACAATATGTCTGTGGAACTAATAGAGCGTGAAACAGCTAGCAGGCGGCTAGCGGCTAGCGAGTCGAGTTAGCAGAAGTGCAATTAACTGATTCGGCGTGCATCGGCTAAACTCGTTGGCTGCAGCGCCAAGTTCCCCACTGCAGCCGATATTATACTAACGTTCATCTGCTGACCCCCAGATAAATGTAAAACTACTTATTGTAAACATCATCATTACAGAAGCAGGATAAGGTTTAATATTAAAACTACTTAAATCAAACTATTATTAAAATATCTTTATTTATCACCCGCACAAACTTTATTAATATTGAATCACAGATTAGTTTAACTGAGATCTCTTTTCAAAATCTATTTTATACTAATTAATTTAATTACACTCAGCCAAGTCCAAAATGGCAGTACTTTATTCGATTAGGGTGTGATTGCTATCGCAACGTTACCTAACTAACACATTTAACGTTAACTTGAAAAGTTTTTTCAAATTCAAATTCATGATTCAATTATTTATTGAAGTCAAGACTCTGTTTCAGAAATACAACATCAGTTTCAGAAAGCCGATTCTGCTAAAAAGAGCCGGGAGAAACTCAGCAGTTGAATATGAACAGCTCATATCATCGTGAGCGACACGCTAGTAGTAGAGGAGTCCAAGAGGGGATTTTTGGATTTACTCGAGCGCGTCAGATTAACATAAGGGAGGCATTTTGTATCCTGCTCTCTACGATATATATACCCTTTATATAGAGCCGCGCGAAAAAAAACGATTGTCAGAAATACTCAGAAACGTCAGATTAAGGTGGGTTAATTACGAGCTAAAAAAAGTATATTTAGAAAATCAGACTATTTGAACGTAACGTACGACAGCTTGAGAGCGTGAAAGATTAAGGCTAAGCGTATGCTGAAACGCAGGCGACGCAGGTCCACGCAGCGCAGAGCAGAGCAGATTTTGTAAAGCGTGGAACGTCATTGAACTACGTACGCTGTGGCGCAGGCACGTGCGACGCAGACATGTATCTGTACTGCTCTGCGCCTCGTTGTACTGCCGGCACAGAATTCTGCACGACGCGTGCACGTCGAGTCGTATTTATTAACAATATTTTATAATTTTTTTGCAATGACAGAACATTTAATTGAATTAGTTCGTTGTGAACCTTGTTTGTATGATGCAAATCATCCAGACTATTCAAAAAAGACATTGAAAGAGTTATTATGGGTGAGAACTAGCTAGGATGCGAATGTCAGCTGCGTCGCAGCATACGGAGGGGGCACATGTCTGCGTCAACTGCCCTGCCCTGCACTGTGCTGTACTGTGCTGTGCTGCGTCGCCTGCTTTTTAGCATACGCCTAGCCTTAACATTTTTTTTGCAGCTTTGTAATGCTGGGAGCATTACAAAGCTGCAAAAAAACGTTATCTTGACATTCCGAATCTCGAGAGCGGTTGAATTTTTTTCTATTTTGATGGAAATGTTGCAAAAATAACATCGGCCGATTTCCACTAGCCGAAGTAATAAAAATCGTCTATGAAGATGAGAGCGTGCAGCTAGACGCTTTCCCAACCACTGAAAGGGGAAACATTATATAACCTTTTATTCTTCCTATCAACTAATCTACAAAATCTAATAGGTCCCGACGACGCAACGCTCGAGTAGGTAAATCCACATTTAGCATCATCGGCTCCCCTACCATAGTTACTTGTCACAGTAACGTTTAAAGCCTTCTACTTCACACTTCCGAGCTCCACCAGAAGTTGGGCCGTAAATCAAGTATAGGAAGAAGTGTTACTTAAAAACTAAATGTGGAAGTGCCGCAAAGTTTAGTGTAAGCTAGCAAGCGAAACCGTGTGCATTTCTTAGCGCGCGTTACGTAAATGTTTGTTTCCATTATCTGTAAGGCAAAGGTATAATAATTATCCCCAATTCATTTATTCATTACTAGAGAATGCCCGCGGCTTCGCCCGCGTGAATTTCGGTTTTAAACGAATCTACCTATAGCTGTAACTACAGATTTCGGGTTTTTCAAAATCCCGTGGGAACTGTGTAGCCTATGTTTTAAGTCAGGGCATAGTCTATCTCCATTCAAAATTTCAGCCAAATCGGTTCAATAGTTGCGGCGTGATTGAGTAACAAACATCCAAACATCCAAACATCCAAACATCTAAACATCCAAACATCTACACTTTCACATTTATAACATTATAGTAGAATAGGTCTATTTTATATTCATTATACGTTGATTAAACTTTACAGACGTTTTAGACAGTGACTCTACCACCGAAGAGGAACTCGAGAAGCAACAAACTCAGCGATAATTCTTTTCAAAAATCAAAAATGGGTATATAGGTAACGTAACAACATAATGTATATGAAATATGTTAATACCAGGTATCCATGCATCTTCGTTACAAGCAAACCCATCGATAGTACAATAAAGTCTATTCAACAAATCTTTCAATTTCAATTCTTACTTTTTTTTTTTTATTATTGCTAGAAAAATCTACAATTTGAAATACTTGAAACTAGATCTAATAAAAATTACTGAAGGTACTGAATACATCATACACGCACAGATTTTCCACAATATTGTTGAAACGCTTTTAAAATTAGAAACCCTATAGGATCGTATTAATATAATGAAGATTTTTGTGAAAAAAATAATTGATTTCATTAGCAGCAAACATAATTTGGCTAAGCAAGTAGTTACATATTACATTTTCAATACATTTTAAAGGTCTTACAAATTTTTCGTGACGCATGGCTACAACGCAAACAGACGGCAAAGTCGACAACGCGGCGCCTTACAATTCCCAGTTTCGAAATGGTGCACTTTAAATAAAATCGCCTGCATGGAATGAAAAAAGTTTTAAGTTATTCCATTGGGTCATATTTAGCCGGTACTCATAATGAGTATCAAGATTGAAACGCTAGGAAAACGTTTTCTAGGGAATTAACTTTGATATTGCAATTTGCATGCTGGGTTCCATTTATTTTTCTGTCATGACAAAAAATACTAACCACTCTGTACTACATAGGTTAGGATGTAAATATGCATTACTTTATAGGTTAATGCATATTCACAACCTAACCTAGAAACTAATAACTGTTGATATAAGATGCAACTCATGTTCATGACAGCGACAAAATTGAACTTAACGAAATTTAGCATAGTTTATACTCGTAGCTTGCATTTGGGAAACGGAAATTCGCTTTCCTAAACCAAATTTCAAGTCATCATAAATATACGGAAGCAGTAGACATCAACTGGTTTTTAATCCATACTAATACTATAAATTCTAAAGTAATTCTGTCTGTCTGTATGTTACGCTTTCACGCCTGAGCCGCTGAACAGATTCTGCCGAAATTTGGTACAGATACCTATAGACTAGACAGAACTAGACAGAACTAGACTAGAAGACTAGACAGAGTAGAGTAGGAAAAGGACATAGGCTACTTTTGACTCTGGAAAATTATAGGATTCCCAAGGGATTTTTAAAAATCCTATATCCACGCAAACGAAGTGGCAGGCATCAGCTAGTATACTATAAGCGGGGGTTTATGTTTTTCAGCGATAAAGTTCTACTGCCGGAGCGTAGGTGTAAGCTTAAGACGAGGCGTCGGCGATGGAATTGTTTGTGAAAACTCACACAACTTTTGAAGTGTGTGAATTCACTTTGAGATGAAGAATTTTCATACTTTAATGCAGCTCTGTCATACCATCATACCACTGTGCTGAGTGCTTAGTCTCAGTCTGGAGCGCTCCAAAACTTTATAGTATACTATTGATCGAATCACAAATGACTTCAGAGCAAAATGAACCCAAAGACTCTTATTTTAAAGTCGTAATTCAAGAGTTCGAATGTTTGTTTTAAACATTTCTGCTTAGAGCGCTGGCTGTTTTCGAATGCTGAATTTATTGGCGAACTCAAACTTTAATTTAAGGCATTTTAGGTCCATTATACTCTGAAGTCATTGTGATTCGATCAATAGTATACTATAAAGTTTTGGAGCGCTCCAAACTGAGTCTAAGCACTCAATTCTATATTTTACTGCCAACCACAGATTTATATCTACTAATAATCTGTGCTGCCAACTTACAAAATCTTCTTCTTCCGGTCGGGTAGGGTCAGCACAACATATCTTCTTCTTCCACTCACTTCTGTTATACGTCAGCGCATTATTCACACCTTTTACGCGTATACTTCTTTCACACACTCATGATATCACTTAATTTTAACTGGTTTAAAAAAAGGGGTTCTGTATTCGACCCGTATGTATGTAGGTATGTATATTGTATGTGTGTTTGTTCGCGATTATTTGAAATAGTAATGGACCGATTTTGATGATTTTTTAATTATCATAATCTACACACTTTCAGGAAGGTTTTAGTATACAACACACCTTGTTATATTTCTTAAGAACGAATTTACACGCATAAATGTACCTATACATAATATGTCACTAATAATATATTTTTAATTGGCATACCGATTTCTCAGAGATTGCTGGACCGAAGTCGGTTTAATTTTTGCTAAAATACAGCTTGTTTGATATGTACTCAGATGGCACTTTAGTCTATTACTAAATGCACATGAGATATTTACCATAATAATATTGGCAAGGAAACGCATGTACAGTGGAGAATATAGTGCAAACATATTTTAACTAAAATAATATAGGAACTCAATTACGTAGCGAAAACACTGTCTGCACTGAGCGTTTATTTTAATAACCGAGCCAATTTATTAGTACTTAATACTTGATGCATTCGCTTTCTCTAGCATGAAAATATAAAAACATCCATTAAATATGATGAAGTTTACCTTGAAAATATTTACTGTGAAAAATAAAGTCCTTTCATGTTGTGAATTCGATTTTTAGACTAGTTCCAGAAATAATCTGTTCTGGAACCAGTTGTACTGGAGTTTCAATAAATATTTAATAATAATTTTATTTATCAAACACACAGGATTTTTTCATAATATTTTGTTAGCGAGGGATGCGAGCTAGGGATGCGCGGGGGAAGAGCAAAGGATGCGAGCAAGAAATGCGCGAGGGATGCGAGCTAGGGATGCGCAAAGAGCAAGCAAGAGATGCGCAAGGGATACGAGCTAGGGATGCGTGAGGGATGCGAGCTAGGGATGCGCGGGGGAAGAGCAAAGGATGCGAGCAAGAAATGCGCGAGGGATGCGAGCTAGGGATCCGCAAAAAGCGAGCAAGAGATGAGCAAAGGATACGAGCTAGGGATGCGTGAGGGATGCGAGCTAGGGATGCGCGGGGGAAGAGCAAAGGATGCGAGCAAGAAATGCGTGAGGGATGCGAGCTAGGGATCCGCAAAGAGCGAGCAAGAGATGCGCAAGGGATACGAGCTAGGGATGCGTGAGGGATACGAGCTAGGGATGCGCGGGGGAAGAGCAAAGGATGCGAGCAAGAAATGCGCGAGGGATGCGAGCTAGGGATCCGCAAAGAGCGAGCAAGAGATGCGCAAGGGATACGAGCTAGGGATGCGTGAGGGATGCGAGCTAGGGATGCACGGGGGAAGAGCGAAGGATGCGAGCAAAAAATGCGTGAGGGATGCGAGCTAGGGATCCGCAAAGAGCGAGCAAGAGATGCGCAAGGGATACGAGCTAGGGATGCGTGAGGAATGCGAGCTAGGGATGCGCGGGGGAAGAGCGAAGGATGCGAGCAAGAAATGCGCGATGGATGCGAGTAGGGATCTGCAAAGAGCGAGCAAGAGATGCGCAAGGGATACGAGCTAGGGATGCGTGAGGGATGCGAGCTAGGGATGCGCGGGGGAAGAGCGAAGGATGCGAGCAAGAAATGCGCGAGGGATGCAAGCTAGGGATGCGTGAGGGATGCGAGCTAGGGATGCGCGAAGTATGCTAGCCAGGGATGCACGATTTGTTTAACTATGTGAAGTACGGAGCAGAGCTTAATAGATGACGTACTGCTCGCACAGCTTAACTCAAGCAAATGACACTTTCATAGCACTCGCTACCTGCTATGCTACACCACGTAGCTTTGATGGATTTACTCATAATTTCGTAGCATAGCTTAATCTTAGCTCACTGCTTAGCTCTGCACATCAGTGTAGGAAATGCAGCGGCATAACCTAGCTCACCACTTAGCTAGCACATGCCTGTTGGAAAGGCAGCGGCATAGCAACACGCGTATCACATACGTCACGTTAGTACGGAGGTACGTGACCCTATAAGTTAGAGGCCGACATAAAACCCATATTGGCTATAACTGATTTTATTCGCCCGTAAAAGGCGCACATGCCATTATGGGCGCATATTGTTTGCGATGTGTATTTATTTTATAGGTTATCTATCTATCTATAATATAGTAAAACTGTAACAGATCCAATTCTGTACATTGAAGATATTTTGAAAATTTTTATTGGAGGGCACTCTATAATCGATACTGCAATTTGTTTCATTTTTGTCTGTCTGTCTGTCTGTAACTTGGCCGCGCATCACGCCGAAACTACTGAATGGATTCGAATGAAATTTGATACGATTTGAGTTTATACTCCGAGGTAGGACATAGGATACTTTTTATTCCGAAATTCAGCACGGTTCCCTTGGGAGAGGGGAAGAAAGATAAAACGTGTATTTAGCTGTAATTCATTAACGCGTAGTTCGATTTCACTCATTCTTTTTTTGTTAGAAAGGTAGTATTTTATGTATTGTCCCGTAAATATTTCAATGTCATAGGTTTTTTAGTGCAGAAATGACAGATATTTATTGGGTTCAAATAACTTGGAACCCGGATCTTTGAACGTACGGCTTATTTTAATCTAGTGTACGTTTAAATTTATGTTTATCGATCTGTCTATTTGTTCCAGTTAATTTCCGGAACGGCTGGATTGATTTTGACGGAACTTTCAATGGCAGATAGGTGATGTTATAAGGAGTAACTTAGGCTACATTTAGTTTAGGTAAATAATTTTTTTCAAAGAAAAATGAACCGACTTCAAACGAATCGAACTAAAAAGTTTAAAATAATTTTTTATTCATTTAGATTGACGATTAAACTACCTAACTCAAATGATATATATTTTTTTGAAGTCGGCGCCAAATGACTTCAAGTTCACTTCAAGTCGAAAATGTGCCCCCCGGGTCCCAGACTCACCCTCCGCGACTAGGTTCACCGCGCTCGCATTCAAAAGTGGATATTCTGATTTTACTTACACGAATTGGATGTGGTGTGGCGCCGACTTCAAAAAATTATATATCATTTGAGTTAGGTAGTTTAATCGTCAATCTAAATGAATAAAAAATTATTTTAAACTTTTTAGTTCGATTCGTTTGAAGTCGGTTCATTTTTCTTTGAAAAAAATTATTTTATGCTTTTTAGTGATTTGTTTTCTTTATATTAGGTAATAATAATAATAATATAAATGAGAACTATGTAAAATAGATTATGACCTATATATTATTAAATATCCTGTGACATATACATTTTATGTGTCATACTATAGGTGAGTGGTTTTATTATGTTCTAACCCAACCTAACCTAACTTCTGATCTATACAAGATTAGTTTGTATGCGTAAAACTCTTGTATAATTTGGATAGACCGTAATTTACAATCTATACGCGACTAGTTTCACACCCTTGCGGTTTGGCTTTGTATAGAATGGAAATACACGTAACCATGCACAAACTCCAAGGAATCACTCTATATGCAACTGTACTGACTTCGGCGCAAAACTTTTTGCAAAAGGTCAATGTTACGTAGGCGTAGCAGAGTGAAGTCTTTGGACAGAATAGCTATATCAGACTTCAGCAATAGGTCTGGCAATCTCAGAAAACATATTAGTGACATATGTGTACATTTATGCTTATAACTTCGTACGTAAGAATGATAACTCGATGTGTTATATACTAAAACCTTCTTGAAAGTATGTAGATAACGATAGTGAAACAATCATCAAAATCGGTTCATTAGTTGCGGAGATAATCGCGAACATACTTACATACATACATACATACATACGGGTCGAATACAGAACCTCCTTTTTTTGAAGTCGGTTAATAAAAGAATTATGGGATCCGATCCGATCCTATATCTACGCGAACGTAGTTGCGGGGATCAGCTAGTTTATATAATAACTGGCAGACTCGCCCCGACTTCGGATGCATAGTCTTATAGGTGTGTAATTATTGTAGCTGTGAGTAATGTAATTAAGGTGCAAACAAAATACATGGCATGTTAATGTGATATCACACCCATGAAAACCGCCACAATTATAATATGAATAAAGGAAAAGATCACGACCCTTAATGTATGACGAAAGGAAAACCAAGAAGGTTATAAGTATATTCTATAGACACTGGAGACTATGCCTAAAACATTGTAGAGAAGATAAGGTCATTCACCTTAGTGATGTTTTTCTCTAGGTTTTTCTATACCTCACACACTCTATTTAAGTAAGTGAGAACGAGACAAAAAACACCAGAGATCTGTTCAAGGCCAAATTTCTCTGCTTCAACGTTTTATTTGCGTTTCATTCTCCAGTGCTTATACTTTAACCTTCTTGACGAAAACAAATAAAATAAAGACTCATTAACGTAGAATCTGAATTGTCGCCTTTGTCAGTTCTAACCTAAAAATGTTTTAATTGGTTTCTTTAATCATAATTGTGTTTGTCTTACAAAAATATGTGTTAATTTTAATAGGTAACCTCCTTAATTATTGCAGCCGTAACATAATGAGGATGCGAGGTAAAAGCGCGGGTCGGCTGCAAACCGCGAAAATTAAATTCCCCAAAAAGTCCTTTGACGGAAATTGTTAGGAAGGTCGGAATGACCGCAAAATCTTGCACAGCACGATTTTTGCTAAGGCCATCCACACACGGGTCGATTCGTTAGGTACTAGTTTGTATAACAAATTTTATAACATAAGCATTTAAATACCTATAATTTATTTTTGCTACGCTTACTTCTGCATCAGTCACTAACGGCATTGACTGAAGTCAAAAGTTAAGTTAATAGACTCTTAAGTATGCTTAGTCTCACTTTGCAAAGCTCTAAAACTTTACTAAATACTACTGATTGAAACACAATGACTTCAGAGTAAAATGGACCCAAACTGGCTTATTTTAAGGTTTGAGTTCGCCAATACATTCAGCATACGTTTACAGTCAGCGCTCCATGCTGAAATGTTGTAAAATAAATATTCGAAGTATTGAATTACGACTTTAAAATAAAAATCTTTGGGTTCATTTTGCATTACATATTAGTTTTTCGATACCTACGTAGTATTTGGTAAAGTTTTGGAGGTGCGCAAACTCAGAATACCTATACAGACACTAATTATAATGCGACTCGCTCTCTTGCTACGAATCTCGTAGAGTTCTACGAGATTCGTAGCAAGAGAGCTTTCTCGTGGTAAAGATGTAAAAGCGTACTCAGACTTTACTCAGACTTGAGACAGGGTTAAAACGAGACAGATTTATGTCATGTACGTATTTATGTCCCCTTAGGTATATCTCGGTCTCATGTCTGAGTAAATTCAGACTCTTTAAATAGTCTGATTTTTAATTCGGTGGAATTCTGACAGTTGTCAGTTAAACATAGAATGAGTTATTTGTATGGAAAACAGGGTTACCATCTTAAGTTCGATTTTACCCCAAACTAAAGTAAGTAGTGAAGTATTTGTAAGACATTTGTCATATTCAAATGAGGCAATTGATTTTTATTTATATCTAAGTTTCAAATTTATTATATTTTATCAAAATCAGTTAAACGAATAGATACCATACCCTTTTGAATTAAAGTGCACTATTGTTAATTATGAAGATAGATAGAACATTGACGAATCGAAATGGAAACGTTTTTTTTTTTGGTTGTTTTTTTTTGTTTTTAACTTTAAAGTGATGTCTTTTAAGAAGTTCTCACTATGGTAAGTATAAACATCGACACGAACATCGAACGCTGAGGGAAAGTGGAGGGGGTAAGCTATTGTATTACGTGCGTTACCTGCGTATTCCCATACGCAGCTATCCCCTCCACGTTTCGTTCAGTGTTCGATCTACGTGGTATATGTAATAGCAACAGTAACAGTTGACCGACTCTCTCTGTTTGTATGAAAACCAGAACCCAGCCAAAGGCTCAATTTACACCGCGGCGGAATGGAATGGAAGCGACTTTTTGCAACGAAATTGTACATAGCTAAATGAACTTTATGTCAATTGGATAACATACAAATTAAATGGGAGCCAAAAAAGGTCGCGCGTCTTCCGGGGAATTCTCGCGCATTCTCGAGAATTCCCCTATAGCTACTATTTTGTATGTTATACAATTGACATAAAGTTCACAATTCTTTGTACAAAAAATTCGCTTCCATTCCATTCCGCGGCGGTATAAATTGGGCCAAACGCTATACGAAGACTGCCCTAACACCTAAAACCCCAGCATATTAAAATACAGCAGGACACAAAAATGAAATGTAGCAAAGCTACGTAATCCGAAACACGGTCGCCGGCTGTGAAATATTACATTGCTCAATGATTTATTCACTGCTAGATTGGCGGGTATGTATTTTTTTTTTTTCAGTGTACCCTGCAACCTACATCCGATGCGTATTGAACTTTCCAATGTGATACCATTTTCACACGTGACATATTTCGGACTAACAGTAACCGGTATCATTTTTAACCCCCGACGCAAAAACGACGGGGTGTTATAAGTTTGACGTGTCTGTGTGTGTGTGTGTGTCTGTCTGTACCCCTGTAGCGCTCAAATGTGTGGACCGATTTGAATGCAGTTTTTTTTTTGTTTGAAAGGTGAATTAGTCGAGAGTTTTGCTAGCTATGTTTGATGAAAATCGATCCAAGATGGCCGCCGCTGCAAAATGACGGATTACATATTTTTTTAAACTCCCTTAGTACGGGTATCAAATGAAAGGGCTTGACTAGTAAAATAGCACTATACAAATCCAAGATGGCTGCCACCACAAAATGGCGAATGTCAGGGGTTTTTAAAATTTTTAATTCATATCGTCACTGGAAAGGCTATTTTACTTAACCGCCAAAACGGCATTTCGAGAAAAAGCCATTTAAAGTTTTTTTTTTAACAAAAAAATTCATAACTTTTTTATTTATCATCTGATTTTAATCAAACAACTTGATACGTAAAACGTTTTCATAGCTTTATTTTTATTCATATGCTGTAGATTACTATATCTGCTAATTCAGGAAATAAGTGGCGGTTAAGTAAAAAGTACCTCATTGCAAAGTGAGTCAAATTTACTGTAACGTGGTTAAGTTAAAAAAAAATGTAAATTAAACTTGCTTATAAGACATAACATAAAGACATAGAAGCATGACAAAATTTCTTTTAATATCACTAAACTAGTATGGTGGTGAACTATAAATACTTCCAGGATACATTTCCCTTTTCATATGTCTAGTTTATTGTAATCATAATATGGATAAACTACGTAAGAGATTAATTACAATGAACAACTACATTAAAAAAACCTGAAGACCATAATTATTGATTCAAAAAGATGCCTATCTATCATACTGAAGTCTCTAATATAATTGAAATGAGGCAGTTAGAACCTATACTTGAAATCTCTAGCATTAGAGTTCCAAATAAGTGCTCTTTTTCTAAGCTAAATCCCAACACAGGTTAAACATGCGCCTTGCATGCAAGTATCTACCTACGTACCAACTTATTTACTACGTAGTTGCAGTTATTCAAATAAAATACACATACATTATACAGAAATTATCAAAGTAACTTTTAATTTGAACGTTAATTATAATCCACCTAATAGAATCATAATTATTGTTTATGAATCTTAATCATGGCTCTTACTTTTGAGAATAATTGTATTTTTACACAACTTAATAAATTCAACTTAACTAGTTTTCTACGGTGAAAACACAAAAATTTTACTACTGTATATTATACTTAATGTATTGGTGTAATAAGTGTTCTGTGGAAGGAACAGTAACCCCCAAAATCGTCTTTCAGATAATAAAAAACAATAACATAGATGATGAATGTTAACCTATTATTCGGCTGTTTCTTCGTCCTCTACATCTGTATCAATGAAATAGTCTTGAATAGTAATAATTAGTATAGGTAAATTTTTTGTACTCTTCATGAAACTATAATGACTAGTATGACTTTGTTGGTACACAATTTGTTGAAATCCAGATACCTATTTCTTTTTATATACATACTGACAGCAGCGCTTTGTAACATGGTCTCAGTTGGATGGTGGAATTGTATTTCAATTTTTTCATTTTTTGCATCTGGATTCACATAAGCTATAATATTATATTCTGTTGATTTTTAAAATGTAAAAGTGCTTAGTTTGCTTATTTTACCCAACAAATTTCCTTCTTTTCAAATTTCCTTGAAGTATTTATCTTCAATTAAGTATATCCCATTTATTAAAATCAGTATAGGTCTACTTAAGAAACCCTATGAAGTAGAGGTTCTTAAGCATACTGATTCTAATAAATGGGATATAATTACAGAAAAATACTTCCAGGAAATTTGTCGGGTTTCGGTGACTTCCTAGCCAGAGTGAAAATTGTACTCCACTGTGATGTCCAAATCATAACACCATTTAAGCTTTTTTCAATGGCAGAATAATAAAAATAATTAAAGCTTCCCATAAAAACTTTCATCCCCTATTTTACCACTCTTAAGGGAAGATTTTCCAAAATAACTTATATAGGTTTTTATTATTTAAATATAATATAAATCTAAATATATAAAAGAAAAAGGTGACTTACTGACTGACTGATCTATCAACGTACAATTCAAACCACTGGACGGACAGAGCTGAAATTTGGCATACAGATAGCTATTGTGACGTAAGCATCCACTAAGGAGAGATTTTTTTTAATTTTCAACCCCTAAGGAGGTGAAATAGGGGATGGGAATTTGTATGAAGGTCCTTCATTTTTCAAGTTATTTCCATGAATAATCGTCTTTAGACATTCGATTTGGATTTAAACTTTCAAATAAAGACTTACATGTCTCAGGTTTATAAGAAATACCACCCCCAAGTGGGTTTAATAGGGGATGAAGTTTTGTATGAGAGTCCATTATTTATTACGTCAACTAATCTTCTTCTAAATATATAAAAGGAAAAGCTGACTGACGGACTGACTAACTGATCTATCAACACGCACAAACAACGCACTGGACAGATTGAGCTGTAATTTGGCATACAGATAACTAGCTATTGTGACGTAAGCATCCGCTAAGAAAGGATTTTTTAATATTCAACTCTTAAGGGAGTGAAACAGGGGATATAAATTTATATGAAAGTCCTTCATTTTTCAAGTTATTTCCATGTAAATTCGTATTTAGACGTTCGATTCCGATTTAGACTTTTAAATAAAGAATTACGTGTCTCAGGTTTTAAAGAAATCCAACCCCAAGTGGGTTAAACAGGGGATGAAGTTTAGTATTAGGGTCCATAATTTTTCGCGTTAATTTTCCATCCATCCATGAATATATTTGAATGATAGTTTGAAAATAAAAATGAGAAAATGAAAATTGATATGGAAGTTTTCCGTTAAAGATAAATTAACTGTTATTTCAGGATTTTCAGAATTTACACCCCCAATAAGAACGACGGGATGAAAGTTTGTATTAAAATCCGTAATTTTTCAACAGAGATTCATGAAAATCAGTATTTGGGATTTCGATACGCCTCTCTACAGCGGGAAAACATAATCTCATAGGAAATCAGAAATTGTACGTGGGCAAATTCGCGGGCAATCGCTAGTAACTTATATGTCAATTTTCATGTATCTTTAAAAAATAGGATTTTCATGTAACCTTCGAACCCCCATTTTACCCCCTTAGAGGTGAATTTTCTCATTACTATTTCCGAGATATCTGAGAGACTGATACTTACACCCTTGAAAGAGCCTACCTTCCTTTCAAGTTAATAATAACAATAATTAAAACTTACCTTAAAACTGTCATCCCCTATTTTACCACCCTAAATGGCAGATTTTCCAGTATAACTTATATATTTAAAAATAACAGATTTTCAGGTCTGTAACTTTAAAAACATAGGACTTTCATACAAACTTTCTACCCCCATTTTACCCCCTTAGGGGAGGCTAGTAGGGATAATAACCTATAACCTTCCCCAAAAATTGGGCTATCAAATACAAAAAAAAATTCAAATGCGACAGGTACTGCCAGAAAATAACGGGTTCAAACAAACAAACTTGTCCGCTTTATTATTTTAATATAGATAATTAATCAATGAAATAAATATATTATTTACATATTTTCACACTAATATTCTCACGTAGCAGCAGCAGCGGCTCCAAAAATATCTGTCGAGCCGACTGACTTAACCGCCTGCGAGCACCTGCCTAGGCGCGTTCACTTACGATTTTGAACTGTCGCGTCGATACTTATTCCACAACGACATCAATATTATTGTCAGTATATTTACTTAAGAGATGTAGAATTATATTTGGGCGAATAGGAAAAAATACATTCGTGACTTTTACAAAAATTTTACTGCAGGGCAAAAATGTTTATAGCCCGCAAACTGTTCAATAACAGTCAGGCTAAATTACTTAAACGCCACGCTGTATTGCAATTTATTTAAACCAAAATTTCTTAAACAACATGGTTTTCCAGACGGCAGAAAGACATACTTACTTTAATTGAAATTTTTATATTTATATAGTAAGTTAATATGACTTATGCGACAATAGTATAAAAAAGACCAAAAAATGTGTCGTTTCAGTAATCAAAACAAAAGAATTCCCTCGTTTTTACGGGTTACTGAAGCGCCACAAAAGTAATCCGATTGCAATGTTACCTAGATAGATCGATGCAGAAAAATTCGCTGATTCCGAATATGTATATAACTCAATATGCCCAATTTGGCGGTTAAGTAAATTTGCCTTTCCAGTGACGATATCTACTTGTAGGTACGTAACCTATCTTTTTCAGTATTTATTAAAAACTAGCGACCCGCCGCGGCTTTGCGTTGGTAGTAACTCTAATAATTCTAAAAACCAAACACGCTACTATTCATATCCACCACCACCACCACTACAGCCTTTTAACGTCCCACTGCTGGGCACAGGCCACTTCTATCATAGGAGAGAGGGATTTAGAGCTTAGACCCGCCACGCTGCTCCAATACAGGTTCGCGGGCTTTAACGGCTATTGTCACATGGTAATGATAATAACCGAGACCGACTGCTTAACGTGCTCTCCGAGGCACGGGGGCGAAACACCGCCAACTACCAACTCCGAGCTGGCACTGAGAATTTCTTGACAGAAAAATCCAATACCTAACAATTGTTTGCTCGACCCGGCAATCGAACCCGGTACCTCGTGATCTGCAATCGAATATGCTAACCACTCGTCCAACAAGGCATTATCCATATAGCTAGCTATAAGTACGTATTGATCATAAAAGTAATTCCATTCTAAAAATACACGCGTGTCCCCAAAAATTCCCCTAAAGTTCACCATAAGGGCATTTTTCCGATATTGCCCCGTAATATAAGGGCCCCCTTGTCTTACAACGGCACTTGAGGCTCGTCGAGGGCCCTTGTAAGTGCCGTGGCCCTCTAACGACCTCAACACTCGGTTGTCACTCCCTTTTTAGGGTTCCCTAGTCTAACTACACACAAAAATTAATTTTTACACTAGCCACAGTCCGCAGTTCCATCTTCGGTTTTCGAGTTATCTGTTTTTCGAATTCTCTTTGTTCCCGTAGAGGTACTTTTATTTATTAACCCCCGACGCAAAAACGACGGGGTGTTATAAGTTTGACGTGTCTGTGTGTGTGTCTGTTTGTTCCCCTGTAGCGCTCAAACGGGTGAACCGATTTGAATGCGGTTTTTTTGTTTGAAAGGTGAATTAGTCTAGAGTGTTGTTAGCTATGTTTGATGAAAATTGATCCAAGATGGCCGCCGCTACAAAATGGCGCATTACATATTTCTTCACAACTGCCTTAATATGGGTATCAAATGAAAGGGCTTGACTAGTAGAATAGCACTATGCAAATCCAAGATGGCTGACACCACAAAATGGCGAATGTCGGAGGTTTTTTAATTTTTTATATTTGGTAGATTCTTGACATGTCATAAGAGCCACACGTTGGCCTATGTGAAATAAATAATTTTGAATTTGAATTTGAATTTAATTTATGCTTGTTTATCAAAAAGTTACACTACTGAATATCTAAAATAGAAAGGTAAAACCAGTTATAAATATTAGTTAATAAATTAGAAGTCTTTTAAATGTGGTAGGTAAACTAGCCAGATGACAGAAAAGAGATGCAAGTACATGTAGACCTACAGTGACGTAAAAGCCACTCAGGTGCGGGCGTTTACTCTGATAGTGTAGTTTTACGATACTCGAAATCTAGTAGAGTTGTCGAGGTATGCGACTCGTCATAACACTACTGAACCCACCAAAAAAGAGTAAGTATATAAAAAAAGCACTCGACCCATTTCCCAACTGGAAATCTTCGTCGGGCGGCGCTCGGGCGTTTGAATTACTTTCATGTCATTCAGAATGGCGGCTACAAGTTTACATTTCACTTTTTTCTTGTTTATTTTGATGTCACAACTCACAACAAGTTCTTGTTTGGTATTTGTTGGATGGATAAACATCCACAATATATAAAAACAAGTAGGTATAAATTAAAAATAAAAAAAACCCCGACATTCGCCATTTTGTGGTGGCGGCCATCTTGGATTTGCATAGTGTTTTGCATATTTTTGCACTAGCATTTTGCATTTGCATTCAACTATGATCTACTAAGATCGCCACAGAACGTGATCTTGTGCCGTTTGTATCTATCGCTTGACATAACCCAGGAACCTCATGATGCGTAACCGACATATCGAGTTACTAGAGCGCTGAGGCAGTTTGATGTAGAATATAGTATAGGTATTTACCTCACGTTACACAGTACGTAGAACACACGTTAGCTAAGCTGATATATTATTATCACAAGGCAGCCTAAGGCAGGAGTACACTCGCGTCGACAATTTGCAAGCATGCGGCGGAGTTTATTTGCATCTCCCCAAAGTTGTAAACATCGCCTTACACGCTCTGCAGATATGCAGCAAATGGATATGACTACAGGTATAAATTAAAAATTTAAAAACCCCCCACATTCGCTATTTTGTGGTGGCGGCCATTTTGGATTTACATAGTGCTATTCTACTAGTGAAGCCCTTTCATTTGATACCCATATTGAGGGAGTTACGATAAAATATGTAATCCGGCATTTTATAGCGGCGGCCACCTTGGAACGATTTTCATCAAACATAGCTAACAACACTCTCGACTAATTCACCGTTCAAACAAAAAAAACGCATTTAAATCGGTCCACCCGTTTGAGCGCTACACGGGAACAGACATACACATACACACACAGACACGTCAAACTTATAACACCCCGTCGTTTTTGCGTCGGGGGTTAAAAATAGTGGAATTATAAGCCACATCCATTGGCTTTGCAGCGGCATACCGGCGACAAGAATCTTCAATTTAAACGCACCCTCTTGTTTATAGAAGTGTTCTGTATTTCATCACCTCGGTTCACACGGCGACGTTCAGAGCGAACATAGGTACATACACACGCCTATTCCCTTTACTATTCATGCTTTCCTGTGATCATGAAGCGAGAATGCGATGGCACTGTGTTTCTAAGGAAACTAACTGCGTTTTTAAAAACTTCTCGTACAAGTATTAATTAAAAATTTAAAAAACCCCCGACATTCGCCGTTTTGTGGCGAAGGCCATATTGGAATTGCATTCTACTAGTCAAGCCCTTTCATTTGATACCCATATTAAGGGAGTTGTGAAAAAACATGTAATCCGCCATTTTGTAGCGGCGGCCATCTTCGATCGATTTTCATGAAACATAGCTAAGAACACTCTGGACTAATACACCTTTCAAACAAAAAAACCACATTCAAATCGGTTCATTCGTTTGAGCGCTACAGGGGAACAGACACACACACACACACACACACACATACACACACACATACACACACACACACACACACAGACACGTCAAACTTATAATACCCCGTCGTTTTTGCGTCGGGGGTTAAAACAGTAAGTTAATACATTCCAAAATGTTTTTTGATCCATCCTGAAATCGAACCCACGACTTCCCACATGATACCTACTGCTCCTTTAGAGAAGTTTCTCATAGTGTAAATTCTGCGCAGACAAAACCCTGGGTTAAACAGTTCGCCATTATAAATCCTGCACAATCAAAGAATTTTTGAAAAGTCTACTTACTGCTGTACGGATTTTGACAAAAGGCACAAAGATAGCTTGTATCCAGGAGACGGACACAAGCTATTATTATTATTATTCCAAAAATTGAAAAGATTAGTGATCTTCTATTATCTATCTATATCTATACATATAATAAAAAATCGTAAACTTGCCGTATCTGTACATTGAAGATTTTTGCAAAATAATAACTGGGGGATGTTAGGGATAAGTAATAGAACGCAAAAAAGCTATTTTTGACATTTTTGTCTGTTTGTCTGTTTATCTGTTTGTCTGTATGTTTGTGCGCGCATCACGCAAGAACTTGGATGGATTGAAACGAAACTTGGTACGATTTAAGTTCATACTACGGAGTAACATATAGGATACTTTTTATCCCGAAATTCAGCACGGTTCACTAGGGAGAGGGGATGAAAGTCAAAACAGGTATTTAGTTTTAATTCAATAACGCGTGGTCCGATTTCATTCATTCTTTTTTTGTTAGAAAGTAGATACTTTAAAGATTACCGACTACTCTCTAAAAGGCTGGATCGATTTTGATAGGACTTTCACTGGCGGATGTTTACATTTACATCTACCTAAACATCCGCCAGTGAACTTTTAACAGTTTTTAACATGGTATGAGCTCAAAGGAGCTTAGGAAAAACAAAACGATTCCTACGGGATTTTTAAAATCAATATATATCCACGCGAACGAAGTCGCGGGTGTCCGCTTGTCGTAAATAAAACACAAATCCCTTATGGAAGATATCGCGAGCATCACCTAGTTTATTTTAATTCCGACTCGCAATCAAATTAAAACAAAACAGTAAAAAGAAAAAAGAAAAAAAAACTCAAAGTTTGTAACAACTGAATTACGGAATGACGTCAAAGTTGGTGTTCCCGGAAACAAGATGCTCCGGGCGAAAATAAAGCAATCATTTATGCGTTGGTTTGTTTTTGATAAAAAGTTGACTTCGCGATCTTGCCAAATTGAATACAGCACGGTTCACGAATAGTGGACAATTTTTTACACAGTTAACAGTAACTGTCAAAAAAAAATTGAACAACATTGCGAATCGAATAACTTCTTCACTTCTTCATACAAACGTTTATTTAATATTTTTACATTATGGACAACTCTCAGGCATGTAGGTTTCCTCACGATGTTTTCCTTCACTGTTAAAACCAAGTGATATTTAATTGCTTACCATCAGGTGAGATCGCGGTCCAGGGCTAATTGTAGATGAATATAAAATAAATATAAAAATTAGAAATCTCCTTCCTCCAGCTCTGGAAAGAATCTCGTTGTAGACGGTTGCTTGTTAAATAAAAAAATTAAAAGTAAAAAAGCTATAAAACTTTAAAAGCACTTTTATATATACTCGGGCACGGTATTTGCGTTACAGTGTTTTATCATTGTTTAATATTGGATCAAAAATATTAAATCGAATCAAAGCCTTCAAAGCAGTAAAATAAAAGCAATTTCTATGTACCGTATCACAGTGTATCGCTGCGAGGGTGTTCAGAGGAAAATTTACATTTTCATTCTCTCTTACAGGCTTAAGTTACGAAGTCCGAAAAACGAATCGGACAACTCCAAATGAATCCCTCTTTATTCACGGCCAAAGCGTCTCCTCCTCTCGGGGGAGAGAAGTTATGTGGAACGTCCGCCTGCCAAAGCCCTGAGCCATCGGGTCAAAAAAATATAATGTATAGGTCTTCGGAAAGTGTTCCAATTTTAGATATGCCAACCTGTGAGCTTTCTATGACAATGTTTGTGCTTGAATTGAAAATATTTATGTATGTTATATAATAATACTAGCTGATGCTCGCGACTTCGCCCGCGTGGATTCTTATAAATCTCACTTTGGGTCGAATTTCCAAAATTCCTGAAACACGTAATTTTTTATTTTTAACCGACAATACAAATACCGATTTTCATTGATATAACTTTAAAAATGACGGACTTTCATACAAACTTTCATCCCCCATTTAACCCACTTGGGGGTAGTTTTTCCGAAATTCTTTAATAACGTTACTCTTTATTTTTAACCTAAAACCTAAATACCAATTTTCATGGATATAATTTGAAAAATGACGGACTTTCATACAAACTTTCATCCCCTATTTAACCACCTTAGGGGTGGAATTTGCAAAAATCCTTTCTCAGTGTGCGCCTACGTTATAAAAGGAAGCTGCTATGAAAATTTCAAGTTTCTAGCTTCAGTAGTTTTGGCTGTGCGTTGATTGTCAGTCAGGACAAGCTACTTTATATTATTATAGATTATGTAATAATAAATAATATCGGTCCTTCAATTTCGCGACTCTGAGCTATGTCAGTAAGTCTGGTTCTCCTACGGACGTCCTCATTCCTGGTTAGATAGCGCTCTCTCTCTATCACCCGCTTGATTAAACCGAATCTTCTTAGGTTCCTTGTTAACAGCACGGTTTCTTAACCGTATGCCATGTGAACAAGCTTCCATTGCTCCATACAACACTGATGACCGTGTCTACTTTACGGCGAATAAACCGTAACTTTTCACGGCAAAAAAACGCGTGTGTACAAAAAGCTTTGTGAAGCCCATTGTTAGCGGCCACGTTTCAGTGTGCTTAGTTTCAATTTGCAGAGCTCCAAAACTTTATAGTATACTATTGATCGAATCACAATGACTTCAGAGTAAAATGTATCTAAAATGGCTCATATTAAGGTTTGAGTTCGCCAATATATTCAGCATTCGAAAACAGCCAGCGCCCCAAGCAGAAATGTAGTAAAATAAATATTCGAACTATTGAATTACTACTTTAAAATAAGAGTCTTTCGGTACAATTTGCTCTGAAGTCATTGTGTCGATACTCGAATTTCGATCATCGTTGCCACCATGTAAAAAGTCGGCATAAGGCCTCAGATCCAATTTGTATTGATTATTGAAATAAACAGAGATCGTTGTCATCATACAAGATCACTATGTCTACTCCGGGGCGTGTCACTTATCCCATCTAAGGTAATCCCACCTTCTCAGATTCGAGATAAGCGTTTGTAATTATCTGCGAATTTTCGAATACGCTCCACGAATACGGATCGCCGTTTTATTACACTTTATAATGACTTTTTAAAAGAATGGGATTTGGGGAGATTTGTTCAGCCCGAAACTGTATCGGTGTCAGCCGTAAAGTAGGTGAGAAAACCAACTTTTTTTCGTTATTTTGAGATCTTTGTACCTTTGGTAAAGTTCGTGAGGAAACCTGAATTTTTCGAGATAAAGTAAGTATGCGTCTCAGTTCCATTTTCATGGAGCGCTTTTTATCTTTGACCCGGTTGAATAGCTACGTGGCAGTACATTGATTACCATCGACCTCTTTGCTTGACGACCTCCCTGGTGCAATGGTGAGTGATGTGGTCTTATAACTAGGATTTAGCGGGTTTAATTCCCGACCGAGGTTATTCGGGAATTTCTAATTTCTAAATTTTCTCTGTTCTGGTCTGGAGGCAGGCTTCTGGTGATGCTAGTTACCACGATATGCCGCTAAACTTGCATCATCATCAATTAGCTTTTTGATCACGATAATACATATTTTGTTGGGCGTCTTAAATTACTATTATATTTTGTTGGGCGTATTAATAAACGCATCAATAGCGCAGACAGACTAACATATTTTTTGGCATCAGAAAGTTGCAGTTTATCCTGTGAACCCAGAATCTGCACTTTACCTAATTAGCGTTATGACCTCTTATAAGTGGTTCGTATAGCGCCATCTAGTGCTTTTATTTAAAGCAAAGCTATCAAAGACCCACTACAACCAGTATTTGTAAAGAATGTCATAAGAAAAATAGCGAAGGCTTTCTTCGCTATTAACCGAAGAAAGTATTCGTATATCAAAATTGTTCACAGACAATTTAAGGCTCACCACGAACCGCGAGGAATGCGAAAAGCGAAATAACAGTGAAACAACAAAGTTCCATTTTGATTTAATTGACCCGAGAGGGACGTGCGCGGATTCGTAAGACCTGGGATATGGTGACATACTTAGCGTTTTCCACCGACGTTGCAGGTCAGGAATAACATACAAAACAAAATATTTTCCATCCATACTGTACCAGAGTTACTTCATTGTTGATTTTGCAAACTACTAAAAGTACTAAACTAACTAGCATGCATGTAAAATGTACGCATGAAATAATTCCCAACGTTATACCTATGTGAAATTTGCCAAATGGAAGTAGTATTGTAGCGGGAAAACATGTATTGTACAACTCAAAACAGATCTATAGGTTCGCAAATTCAAGCTTGGAAAATAAAATTATCATTTACGTTACATACTTAACTAATATGGAGCAATGACTATAATATTTTTAACAGGCTTTTAATTAGCTTTACTTGTAACACTGAATTAACTAGTTATGTAGCCAAACAAATCTTGGAGGCAGTCGAATTTATTATTTACTAGCCGACCCCCGCGACTTCGGCGGCGTGGATATAGGTTTTTATATGGGATCGGATTGGATGCCATAATCCTTTTTTGTACCTAAACTAAATGTAGCCTAAGTTACTCCTTATAACATCACCTATCTGCCATTGAAATTTCCATCAAAATTGATCCAGCCGTTTCGGTAATTAGCTGGAAGAAATAGACAGATCGACAAACATAAAAAACGCACACCAGTTTAAAATAAGCCGTACCTTCAAAGATCCGGGTCCCAAGTTATTTGAACCCAATAAATGTCTGTCATTTCTGAACTAAAAAACTTATGACCTTGAAATATTTACGGGACAATACTTAAAGTACTACCTTTCTAACAAAAAAAGAATGAGTTAAATTGAACTACGCGTTAATGAATTACAGCTAAATACACGTTTTAACTTTCTTCCCCTCTCCCAAGGGAATCGTGCTGAATTTCGGGATAAAAAGTATCCTATAACCTACCTCGGAGTATAAACTCAAATCGTACCAAGTTTCATTCGAATCCATTCAGTAGTTTCGGCGTGATGCGCGGCCAAGATACAGACAGACAGACAGACAGACAGACAGACAGACAGACAGAAAGACAGACAGACAGACAAAAATGAAAAAAATTGCAGTTTTGGCGTCAGTATCGATTATAGAGTGCCCTCCAATAAAAATTTTCAAAATATCTTCAATGTACAGAATTGGATCTGTTACAGTTTTATTATATTATTGATGATTGATTGATGATATTGATTGATGATGATAGATAGATAGACTAGCGGACCCGGCAGACGTCGTCCTGCCCTCTATTAGCGCCACCTACCGGGTCCAATTTTTCTACTTATAAACCTTCGTCTTGTATCACTCTATCTATTCAAAAACCGCATCAAAATCCGTTGCGTAGTTTTAAAGATTTAAGCATAGGTATGTACATAGGGATATAGGGACAGAGAAAGCGACTTTGTTTTATACTATGTAGTGAAGTAACTAACTTCTAATTTTATCGTATCGATTTGAAACTTTACAAATGTGTGTATTACTTAATTAATGACAAGACAATAATTCCATTAACCCGGCGTGAATAAGGTGAGAAATTGTTACACGAGCTATCAGGTGGGTATGAGATACCCAAAATTTTGGTGTTCAATTTTACTATACTATGATTGTATAATTAGCATTTATGCTTGAACTATATAAATAATAGTATCCATTCAACAAGATTAGTAAATAAAATACCAGCATTAAGTACAAAAAGCGTTATTTTTTATTGAAATAACAAAGTATCTAAATTTTCTTTGAAAAAATACAAGCTTAGGTAATTAACTTCTTTTCCCATAAAATCTAACAAAATTTCAATTTCATTGGTAAATTAATATAACAATAGTGTTTTCTAATTATTATAAATCAAAAAGGAACTGAAAAGTCTTATGAGATCATGTTGCAGAGCACGATGTGACGTACCCCAGCCACATGTATGCACGTGTATCTACCGTCACCGCCGGCGCAACCCTAAACTCGATACTGTACCTCGACCCTCGCACCCTTACCTCCAGCTACTGAAACGACAGGACTCGCATGGCAACAGTAACATTAAATAATCTGCGTTTAAAAACTTCTCGGGTATGACATACCCGACCTCACTCACGCCGGGTTAAGCCGATTTGATGATGGACTTTGTTTCGTTGTCCCAATTCATTCCCGGATATAAAAATACTAAAATACTTACTGTAATGTCAGTTCAATCCAATCCTGCTCTTCAAATTTTTCATTATTACACACAAATTATATTAAACGCTCGCGCTATGTCAAGTGTCCTCACCTTTACCCCCAAGCCCTTGTATCTGGTTAAGTTTTCGGCCGTAAACTCGCGACACAAGTATCTTTCATTACGTCGTGTGTGTTGGGGGTTCTAGGGGTACTTTTAGGGTGCTATAGGGGTTCATCTAAACTGTAAATTCTTCGGTTCAATACCAAGCTAGAAATCCTTATTTCCTCTTAGAAAATTACGAGTATATTCTTACTTGATTTTACATGTATTTAAGATTCTTCTTTACAGGCCACAAGTGGCGACGACTAGTGACCACAAGTCGAGGAAGAGATTTTTCATACATTTTACCGCACACTGAGCGCTCGAGTAGCCGCATTCGATCAAGAAAATAATACCCTTTTAAACAAAAGAAGAACTTTCCAAATCGGTCTAGGCGTCTTTGAGTAATCGGGGAAAATAGATAAAAGATCTGTAGAAGAAACTGACTCACCCACATATTACAACGAAACCTAAATAAATAACAATATTAAGATTATACTTGCATACTAAATGGCATTACTTTTATCTCAGACAAAAGGATGCAGGAACATGACAAGCAGATCGAAACACAGTATCTGCAGAGACCGACAAAACGTTTTAACGATATTCAGAGATGTGGGAAAATTGTAACATGGAGAGTTAAAATAATTAATGCCTATTTCACCACCTTCTGATTAGTGTCGGATAGCCTAAACGTAAGTTTTGCCACTTTCTTAATTTATGTCGAGTGACAAAGACAAAAGTTGTGAATAAGCTCTCCGACACTTATCAGAAGGTGGTGAAACAGGCCCTTAATATTTTGAAATCTATTGTATACGATCTCAGAAGGAGAGTTTGTTTTTAGAGTATCATAGTTAAACAAGAATGATTAAATAAAATCAAATAAAAAAATATGTTAATAATTAATTTGTGACAATAATGTGATTCTGAAAATAAAGGCTATTTTTTATTAGTCAAACAAGCAATCTGCTGCGCACGGTGTTATAAAATGGCATCTATGTACTTATCTAAGAATCGTCGCGTTTGATTGCCCCTACTTATAGCCTTGATATGCAAAATACCAAATCCAACGAAACCTCGTTAATCACAAGTATAAATTAAAAATTTAAAAAACCCCCGACATTCGCCATCTTGTGGTGGCGGCCATCTTGAATTTGCATAGTGCTATTCTACTAGTCAAGCCCTTTCATTTGATACCCATATTGAGGGGGCTGTGAAAAAATATGTTATCCGGGATTTTGTCGTGGCGGCCATCTTGGACCGATTTTCATCAAACATAAGCTAATAACACTCTCGACTAATTCACCTTTCAAACAAATAAACCGCATTCAAATCGGTTCACCCGTTTGAGCGCTACGGGGGAACAGACACACACACACACACGCACACGCACACACACACACACACACACACACACTCACAGACACGTCAAACTTATAACACCCCGTCGTTTTTGCGTCGGGGGTTAAAAATGCCATCTATCTAAGAATCGTCGCGTGCGATTGCCCTTATAGCCTTGATATGCAAAATACCAAATCCAACGACACCTCGTTAATCAAAATAAACAAACGGGCAATATACCTAACAGCTGAAATCATATCCCATCCGCAGAGGGATGAAAAAAATTTACCACCTCCAATATTTGTTATCCGTATCACCTCCGCGGTACAAACACCGCGTCACCGGGATATAAATTGGAACGCTGTCCCGGATACTACGTTACAACTGTCCCTGAGATATGACAGTGAGATGTGCATCGGTTTTTATGTTTCGCGTACCTACAACTGAAATTTCTTCACGTTCTTACAGACAGAATTAGAAAACATTATTTTAGAAAATGGGGTTTTAAAAAAACAAATTTCACAGTTAAATCAACAAGTCAACTCTCTAAAATCATTATGCAAAAGTCCGATTTCTAAGCAATTCAAAACACCTCCTAGTTTGAAGACTAATAAAAATAAGTCAAGCACAAAACAAGCACCTCAGAAAAAAATGAGCTCCACAGAGAAAGAGACACAAACGGAATCCATTACACAAACAGTAGGTGAAAATACACTGAACAACAACCTCACAGCAAGCCCAGTGTCCAATAATGGAAAATCTGAACAGGAAAACCCTAAAAAGCACAAGAAAACGGCATACATAGTGGGTGGAAGTCAATGTATTGGTTTATCAGAGACTCTTAGAAAAATAAGAATCAATAACACATATGAGCAAATCCAAATACAGTCATTTATCAAGCCAGGTGCAAATACTGAAGAAATTTTAAAAACAGTGAATTTATTTCAACTCAAAAAAGGAGACAAAATAATTTTATGTGTTGGTGAACATGACTCTAATCCTATGAAAATAATGACAGAGTTATCTATCTTTCTCAAAAATAACCAATTAAAATGTCCCATTATAGTTCTAAGTGTACTTAATAATATTTATCTGAATGAATGGAAATTGAATAATATGTTAAAAATAGTATGTAAGAATTTTGAGGAAAATTGTTATTTTGTGGATTATACCGAACTTTACCGAAATAATCCATTCGAATTGTGTAAAAAAGTTAGTTCTGTTCTTGACCAAATTTACTATGACTCAAAATATTTGGGTTTCATGAAACAGCGTGCACACACAACTAAAAAAAATATTAGCGGCAATTATTCATTCGATTCGATTCACTCAAAACGCGAAATAAATCCTAAAAGGGGCACTATACCATATTACTTTCATACAATTAAAAAACATAATTTAGACATTAATTCTAACAAACATAAAACTAAATTTCAAAAAAAAATTACTTCTTACTTTCCTTTAATTTCAAAAGTCACTCCAATTATAAGTAAAGAATTTTTTCGAGACTAAAAAAAATAAATCCTTTAGAATTTTGCATCAAAATATTGCAAGTATTTGTAGCAAAAAAAATGCTCTGGAAGTTGCGCTTACTGAACTGCACGAAGCGGGTAAACAACCAGATATAATCTGCTTGAGTGAAACTTTTGTTGAAATAGGAAACGAATTAAATATAAATATAAATGGCTACAACCTAGCGTCCATATATTGCAGAACAAAAAAACAAAAACGTGGTGGTGTCTGCATTTTGGCAAAAAAAGGTATAAATTTCAACCCTACAAATATTTTAAAAGATTATGTTTCGGATGAGATTTTTGAATGTTGCGGTATTGACATATCAGGCTATAATCTAACTATTTTTTGCCTGTATAGAACACCTAACTCGAATGTCTCGTCATTCTTAGACATTCTTGATAATACCCTGTACACACTAATAACAAAACTTAAGAATAGGAAGATTATTATTGCAGGTGACTTAAATATAAATATCTTAATAAATAACACGAACACCAACCGTTTACTTGACATTGCGCAAAATTATAATCTTACTCTCCACATTGAAAAACCAACGAGGAAAAATACATGTATTGATAACATAATAAGCAACATATCCAATGCATTCGGTGAACTGTTACCATTAGGCCTATCTGATCATGACACATCACAAATGCTTACAATACCAGTTACTAATATAGACAGCCCAATAAAACATTACTTTATATATAAAAGAGACTACAATAAAGACAATATAGACAAGTTTCGTAAACATTTGCAATGTTTATCATTCTCAGATGTATACAATAATGATGATTTTAATACAGGTTTCGATAACTTCTATAGTATGTTCTCATCATTATTTATGTTTCCCAATTCTACGTATAAAAATATCAAATGATGTGCCCAGACCAAAATGGATAACCAAAGGATTGAAGATTAGTTGCAAGAAAAAAAGAATTTTGCAGACTATATATTACAAAAAGAAAACCAAAAATTCTAAGGATAATTATTTATGCTATTCACAACTATTAAGACGATGTTTTAGACTGGCTGAGAAAAACTGTAACAATAAACATATTATGAATGCTAAAAACAAATGCAAAGCATCATGGGACATCATTGCAGAGTGTGCCAATAAAAATAAAATAAAAAAACATATTAAAGAGATAAAAATCAATGAGCAGAATATAATTAATCCACACGACATTGCCAAACACTTCAATGAATATTATATAAGTCTCACGAATAAGGATAACTTAAAATGTATTAATACTAACAAAAAAAGTATACTCTGTAGCATATTCTTAAAGCCTTATACGGTTAAAGAAGTAGAACAAATCATGATGTCACTAAATAACACTAATGCCGTAGGATCAGATGAAATAACAACAAAAATATTGAAATATTGCAAAAAGGAACTAGCGCCAATTATGACACACCTCATAAATCAATCTTTTGAACAAGGTAAGTTTCCAGATTTATTGAAACAATCTATTGTGAAACCATTGCATAAAAAGGGAGATAAAAACCAAATAAGCAATTATCGTCCCATTTCACTGGTACCAGTCATGTCAAAAATATTTGAAAAAGCCATTTACAAACGCATAATAGACTTCACAAATAAATTAGAAATCTTCAAAACAGAACAATATGGTTTTCAATGCAAAAAGTCCACAACCCAAGCTTGCTTCAATCTAGTGGATGAAATAATAAAAAATATGGACGCAAAGAAGCTTACTGTAGCAATTTTTATTGATATGACTAAGGCTTTTGATTTTGTATCACACAAAACCCTACTTAAAAAACTTAACAATTTTGGAATTAGAGGTCCAGCTTTAGAATGGATCGAATCATTCTTAACAGACAGGAAACAATGTGTTGAGATAGAAAGTATTAACGAAAATAATGATTTAGTCAATGTCAAATCATCGTACGAAATTAACAGATATGGAGTACCACAAGGCACTGTATTAGGGCCTTTACTTTTCCTTTTTTATATTAACGATCTACCTGACATTACTAATCATAAAATGACACTTTTCGCAGATGACATTTCAATTATTATGACATGCACTAATAACAACATTAATCAATTTGAATCTGACATTAATAATACTTTAAAACTCATAATAGAATGGTTAGAAAGCAATAATTTACACATAAACATAAATAAAACAAATTTTATTCAATTTAGAAATTACAATAAACAGCGTGCTAATCTTAATATCAATTATAAAGGAGACAGAATACATGAAGTAAAACAATGTAGATTTTTAGGCATACAGATAGACGAACATTGCTCTTGGAAAAGTCATGTTAGTAAAGTATGTAATAGTCTAAATAGATTCGTCTATGTGCTGCGCAGACTTAGTAAGACGGCTAGTACTCAGACCGCTCTTACAGCATATCACGGATATGTCTCTTCAGTGCTCCGCTATGGTCTTCTTATCTGGGGAAATTCAACAAATGCAAATAAGGTATTCATCACTCAAAAAAAATGCCTTAGGGCTATTTTAAGCATGGCGCCCTATGAATCATGCAAGCCAGCATTTATAAAACTTAAAGTGTTGCCGCTTCCATGTTTATATATATTAGAAATTTCAAAGTTTGTTAAGTCCAACAAATATATTTTCAAAACAATGCACGAAATATATCCTACACGATCTTTAAGGTACCCAGACAAACTCATTCTTACAAGATTTCCAAAAACAGCACTATATAACAAAAGCTGCTATGCTATGGCAATAAAAATTTATAATAAATTACCAGGGGATATAAAATCCCTACCAATGAAATATTTTACACAAAAGTTAAAAAAATGGTTACAGATAAAAAATTTTTACTCCTTAGATGAATTTTTCAGACATGATAAAAGGCAACTATGACATTTTTACACATTCACATATTATGACATTAATACCCTATATTTATTTTATTTTGTTGTTTTTGTTTGTATTACTTTTGATTTTTTGACATATTTTTGATAATTTATACATATAACAATAATTTATATACCTAATATTGTTTTAAGTATAGTCGTCATTCGAATGCTTGATAATATGATGCCTGTTAAATATATGCCTGTAAATAACTTCGTAATTAAGTATGTATTTTTAAAACTTTATGAAATTAGATTTGTAAAATAATTGTATCTGTAAAAATATCTTAAATATCGTATGCCTGTTAGAGGCGGATTGTTCCAACTATATGTAATTATTTTAAGATCTTATTATGTAACAATCAAACGATTTAATAAATGATTTGATTTGATTTGATTTGTTGCGATGAATTGTTCGCGCGCGGCGGCCATTTTTCTTTTGGGAAATCCAACAGAATACACGGTCGAATGCTGCACGTACTCGAATTGAAAACAACGGCTTTGGATGAAATATTTTGGAGCCTATGCTATGTTTGAAAACTTGAAGTTACTAAGTAGTTGCTGCCATAGAGTAGGTAAATGGAAGCCTTTCCACTCTGAACGTACATATACCTATGTGTGGAGGCATGTAACATTCTGAATTGTAATCCCCTTGCTGCTCACATGCGCAATTAATGTACGTACGGTGACTGAAATATGTCAATACGACGGAATATAATATGAACAATTCACACACACTGCAATGTAATTCGTGATCATGCATGAATGTCAGCCAGAATCGAAATCAGAATAGAAGTATCCGTTGTCCGAGGCTCGTCCATTGTATAAGACATTGTGGAAACGAAGACAGGTGATAGTACTGAGATACTAAATATTAAAAAACAAGCGGACACCCGCGAATTCGTTCGCGTGGATATTGGTTTTTAAAAATCCCGTGGGAATAATTTTGTTTTCCTAAGCTCCTTTGAGCTCATACCTTGCTAAAAACTGTTAAAATTTCACTGACGGATGTTTTGGTAGATCAAAATGTAAACATCCACCAGTAAAGTCCCATCAAAGTCGATCCAGCCTTTCTGAGATTAGCTGGTAATCTTTCAAGTATCTCCTTTCTAACAAAAAAAGAATGAATGAAATCGGACCACGCGTTAATGAATTACAGCTAAGTAGATACACATTTTAACTTTCATCCCCTCTCCAAAGGGAACCGTGCTGAATTTCGGGATAAAAAGTATCCTATATGTTACTCCGTAGTATGAACTAAAAGCATACCAAGTTTCATTGCTTTCAACTACTGAATGGATTAACATTCAGTAGTTTTTGCGTGATGCGCGCACAAACATACAGACAAACAGATAAACAGACAAACAGACAAAAATTTCAAAAATAGCTTTTTTACGTTCTATTACTTATCCCTAACATCCTCCAGTTATTATTTTGCAAAAATTTTTAATGTACAGATACGGCAAGTCTACGATTTTATTATATGTATAGATAGATATATTATGTAGATAGAAGATAGACGATGTATAGAAAACGTGAAAAAAAAATAGTTTTTTTTTTTCAAAAAAAATGCACTTTTTGTGCAAAACCCGTTTTAGGAGGTTAAACAGAAGTGTAATTGCAAAAAAAATAATTGCAGTATTTTTAAAGTTTATTACGTAAACGTTGGAGGTCAACGAACGTTGTGTGACCTATTTATGTATCGTTAGGTACTTACCGACAAAATCGCGCGCGCTACCAGGCCGATACCTATCCTATAAGATTATTTTTAGGTAGTATAATAATAGCGCTAAGTTTTCGGAAGCGGTCTCCTTATACCCTGTACGATTCAGGAGATCCGTAGAAGAACGCAGGGAGCCGCCCTACACAAGCGGCACAAGGATGAAGCGTGTGAAAATTCCTACAAGATACCTACGTCCAGCAGTGGACGTATATCTGTTGATGATGACTATGATAAAACGGATCCTGTTTAGATGTTTTTGTTGACAAGAGTAGGTATAATAACAAGGACATTACAAATTATGAGAAAGCGTAAGAAAAACCTTGAAACCACAAGTAGGTAAGATATGATTTGTTGGTTGACCGTAAAAAATGGATTTCTCGAAGCAACGAAGTGCGGGATTTATTTCTATGGTTTGATTAATGATGGTAGGCCATTAGCTACGGGTTTTCGGGAAAAGAATTCGATGATTGTACAAGTTGTGAGAGGAAATAAAAATTGTTTAAAAATAGAACATTTTGCTTTTTTTTAACAGGTAACAACAGGGATATTCTAAAGTCTGTTCCAAGGAAAAGCTATTTAATTATTCAAAAAAATAGTGTGTGCTGACCACAAGACAGAAGTGAAAACTTTATCAAGGCGTGGTTAAAATAATACTAAGTACAATTTTTTTTGTTCTATATTCATAAAGAGAGTGAGTATAGCAATGACGAGTTGACTATATCTGTCTCGTTCCCTAGATCGACTTGAGCCGACTTTACCCGAACGAGCGTTACATAGCCGAGCGTGACGGCTCTGTCTTATTCAATATCCACAAAATAAAGTGTTCAGCGCGACTAAAGAAGTTTTCACTACAAAGTAGACCAGTGGTTGCTTTTCCAGAGGAGTGCGAGGTACTAGGTACTAGGTACTTATAGGTTTAATTAACTACGCATAGTTAATTAAACCTATAAGTACCTATTCCTAATAGGTTTCTACTCGGCATAGTACCGGAACGCTGAATCGCTTGGCGCTACGTTTTTGCCGGTAGAGCGGTAATAGACGAAGCCTCCCAACCGACAAGACCAGAGAAATTATTGAAATTAAAAATTCCCAAATTGGAATCGAGTCCGAGACCTCCCACCCCACTTATAAGACCACAGCGTTTACCAATGCGCCAGGGTAGTCATCAAAAGTAGTTAACGCTTTAACTACTGCAGAGCTTTGACGATGCAAAAGTAACCGTGAGAAACCATTATCGCTGAAAATCTGATTGCTTGGACTGTCGCAGTCACATGAGTAGATATCCCTACAGATAGGAAGCTTCATACAAGCGGCTCGCTGTAGGTACACACACACATAGCGCACGTTTGCCATACAACCATGAGCCGGTAACGTCAGACGCGGAGCGTCCGTTAAAACCGTTGGTGAGAGCTCATGTGGCGTACCTACAGCGGGCCGCTTGTATGAAGCTTCCTCTCTGTAGGGAATTAGCGACTATTCACGTGCTGTTAAAGTTTTACCTGTTTAAGTTTTATCACTGCACGGCACATGTGTGACCGGCGCCGGGCGAAATTGCCGATTCTAAACGCGTCCGATTGTACGCTTAATTCAGTATTTATCGGCCAATTTTGCATGTACCAGGTACCGGCGAAATTACGTGCAATTCGATTGGTCTCGGTAAACCACCCATGCACCTGGGGAGTTTGTTTTATTTAATTTTATTAACCCCCGACGCAAAAACGACGGGGTGTTATAAGTTTGACGTGTCTGTGTGTGTGTGTGTGTGTGTGTGTGTGTGTGTGTGTGTGTGTGTGTGTGTCTGTTCCCCTGTGGCGCTCAAACGGGTGGACCGATTTGAATGCGGTTTTTTTTGTTTGAAAGGCGACTTAGTCGAGAGTGTTGCTAGCTATGTTTGATGAAAATCGGTCCAAGATGGCCGCCGCTACAAAATGGCGGATTACATATTTTTTCACAACTCCCTTAATATGGGTATCAAATGAAAAGGCTTGACTAGTAGAATAGCACTATTGCAAATCCAAGATGGCCGCTGCCACAAAATGGCGAATGTCTGGGGTTTTTTAAATTTTAAATTTATACTTGTGTTATCCTATGTTAGTTTGTGGCCTTTCAAGTATCTCTGTCGATTAAGTTTAACAACGACGTTTTCCGGTGATAAGCTAACAGAGCTTAAATATTTTGCCGTGACTTGGTGCTATCTAGATATATAAGTAGCTACCGCAAGTCGACCAGTCTAAAAATGACAGCTACTGTGCGACGATCACATTCGTCTCTGATTGGCCGACGCTCTCTCGCTATTGGCTAAAATGCATTGTTGCAGCAAGATTACCACAGATTACATTCAGCCAATCACCGCAATTGAGATTATAGAAAATTGTTTGTCAAATAAATAAATATATAAAAAAAAATACTATAATAATAAATAATAATATTTATTTTACAACATTTCCGCTTGGGGCGCTGGCTGTAAACGAATGCTGATATATTGGCGAACTCAAACCTTAAAATAAATCCATATCACTCTAAAATCATTGTGTTTCGATATACCAATTTTAATAAAGTTTTCGAGGTGTGCAAGCTCAGAATAACCATACTGTTGAATTGATAATCTCGTTTTTTGAAGTCGTTTAAAAATGCATCTTCATTTCCAGCACCAAAGCTACCACTTGGCCTACAAATAAATTGTTGTATCGGGTCGTTAAGTCCACTGGGGTGCAACAGATATAAAATATATTCGAGTCACCGCCCTCGAAATCCCGATAATGCGGCGCAAGTGAAATAAATCGCCTTCTGAAGTAAATTCGCGCCGTGAGGGGACTTTGGAGGTTCTTTATTTTTTAACCCCCGACGCAAAAACGACGGAGTGTTATTTAAGTTTGACGTGTCTGTGTGTGAATGTGTGTGTGTGTCTGTCTGTTCCCCTGTGGCGCTCAAACGGGTGGACCGATTTGAATGCGGTTTTTTTGTTTGAACGGTGAATTAGTCGAGAGTGTTGTTAGCTATGTTTGATGAAAATCGGTCCAAGATGGCCGCCGCTACAAAATGGCGGATTACATATTTTTTCACAACTCCCTTAACCCTAGGTCGGTCGCATGGGGTCTTTGAAAGCCCGGGGTTTGCAAAAACTGTCATATTTTTTTTAATAGTTATGGTACGAACTTGTGATTTATAGTAGCTTCCTAAAATATACTTAAGTATAAAATAGAGCAGTTATCACTGATTTAGCGCACTGCGTTTGCGCATGATAAACGTTTGTTTTGCGCGCGGGCTTCAAAAGACCCCACACGACCAAACGTGTAACATTTTTTGTTTGAAGGCAGACACTTACATTATGTTAAATTTAACCGAAAATGGAATATTTTAAAAAACAGCAGATTGTCCGAAGGCTAGAAGAACAGTCCGAAGATGATGTAGATGTTACGATCGATGAAACATAGGTAAACATTTTGATTTTGAACCTGATGTACTTAATTGAAAAAAGTTCTCTTGAAACTGATTCTGAGGCATCCTGAGCTGCCCGAATAACTGGATTCAGACGACGATGATGAAGATAAGGTTTCACTCGCTCGACAAATAACATTTATTTATTTATTTAACCTCAACCACATATATTATTAGTCGGAAAACTACGCCATGGAAATACTGAAACGATATTTAGCTGGAAGAAGACTGCTCCTAATCCTTCAGTCAGAGACAATATTGGAATATAATTAGCCAAATAGGACCAAGATATGCGAAGACTATTTCAAAACACATGCATTTCATCTTTTTGATGATTATAAACACCCTCCCGAGAATGCTCCGGCGTGGCAGCACATGGAGCGCTTTTTGGTCCTGATGTGCTGCAAAATCGATGTGAAAATCAGCCACAAATGTCCAGAAAGGGATGCACATATTGTCCACGATATATTTGATAGAAAATATTCGACAGGATGCTTTTCATGTCGCCAGAATATATACCCGAGGCATGCAGCATCAAATTGCGCAAGCTGTTCGAAATGGCAAAATGAGGTGTAAAAATTTACTAATGTATATGAATTCATTCATGTTGTTTTTTGTGATTTCGTTAAAATAAGTCTTATTTTGATAGTTTGTGTTGATTTTAGAAAGAAAATATAATAAATGATTGGTTTTATATTAATTTAAACTAAAGTTGCCGAAAATGAGTCAAAAATGTTTTTCTCTAGTGGGACTGAGACTGACGTAATCTTATAAAGATTTAAAAGATTATAATACTTTTATTTTAAAATACATCTTAGTACCTTATTAATACATAAATAAAAAATCAGAATATACGAAGAAATTATATAAAAAAATATAAAATAAAACAGGGCTTTCAAAGACCCCATGCGACCGACGAAGTTACAAAAACTAGCGCGACCGACCTAGGGTTAATATGGGTATCAAATGAAAGGGCTTGACTAGTAGAATAGCATTATTGCGAATCCAAGATGGCCGCCGCCACAAAATGGCGAAAGTCGGGGGTTTTTTAAATTTTTAATTTATACTTGTTACATCGAGTGTTGAAATCTGTTTTTAAAATCTTCATGTTAACATTAAAGAAGGGATTTTTGAATAAATCGATTCTATAAATAAATTATGATTACTTATAATAAGTAATTATATTCATGGAGAATTTTATCATTTATATGAAGATTAAAATAATATTAAGTTCATCTGTTCTTGAGATAAACTCCGTAACAAAAATGGTCTAAAAGCTGCTGACAAAATTATTTTCATATATTTGTAATATTTGCGTTTGAAGTCGGATTTTCAACCTAGTCGGTTAAAAATCCGACTTCAAAAAAAGGAGGAGGTCCTCAATTCGTCGTTATCTTTTTTGACGTGATAAGGTCTTATAAATCGATGAACGCCGGCTGCACGCACGAAAAAGCATGACTCACTGTCACGTTCCGCCTGAGCCGAGCGTGCAAGTGCGAGGGCGCGGAACAAGCGATAGAGGGGCAGGATAAAATTATCGTCCGTAAACCGACTTTACAGACAACCAATGTTTTTATGTATGTTCCCCGATTACCTGATCAAAGGCGTTTGGACAGATTTGGAAAATTATTCTTTTATCTAAAAGGGTATAGAATAGAATAGAATAGAAAAGTTTTTTATTCAAATAAACTTTTACAAGTACTTTTGAATCGTCAACTGAATCTACCAGTATACTTTCCTGATGGTCCCATGGTCATCAAATCAGGATCTGATAATGGGATCCTAGAGAAATCGAGGGAAGTCACCTATGCTATATTGAGTCGATTTAACTTTTCCCTAGAATATAGCTTTTTGAAAATTCGATATTTTTATTAAGTAGTTCTGTGTAGGTTCTAACTTCTAGAAATGTGTTAAGGTGCGTCCAGACTTGAACATTTCACCGAACCGAACAGCGAACATTTCGGCGAACTTGTTACGCTCAATGTGGACGGCGCGCTTGGAGCGCTTGAGATGGGTTAGTGCGTAACAGTTCGGCGAAAGTTCGCCGAACTGTTACGCATCTCGATTTACGATCTCTACAGTAGTCTACCAACATTTAATTGCAACTCCCGAGGCTAGTCTTCTCCGCACAGCATCCGTTTAATAACCTCGTGTAAACTGCACACTCGAGATATTATGCAGTACATTCACAGCGCACTTGGTAAGCGTCTGTAATATTAATTGCAGAGGCAAATGTTGTCTTAGGCATATTTGCTATACTATACCATGTAGGTATGGTATGTTCTGAAATATCATAAGCTTAACATGTGGTTTATATTTATGTATAAACCACACGTTCAGCACTTTATGATATTTGAGAATTTTTTAGCAAAAATTGAAATTTTTGTGCAGGTTTGTTTTAATAAAGGTGGCAGAGTAATAATTAGGGTATTCTACTTTAAAAAGCTGTGATAGCCTAGTGGTTAGGACGACCGACGTCTAATCGGAGGTCGTGGATTCGATCCCGGGGCACGCACCTCTAACTTTTCGGAGTTATGTGCGTTTTAAGTATTTAAATATCACTTGCTTTAACGGTGAAGGAAAACATCGTGAGGAAACCTGCATGCCTGAGAGTTCTCCATAACGTTCTCAAAGGTGTGTGAAGTCTGCCAATCCGCTTGGCCAGCGTGGTAGACTATGGCCAAAACCCTTCTCACTCTGAGAGGAGACCCGTGCTCTGTAGTGAGCCGGTAATGGGTTGATCATGATGATGATGATGACTATTGACTATGTTTGAAAAAATACTTCAAACTGATTTTCTTAATAAAAAGCCACAAAAAAAATGTTTCCGCAAAATAAACGCACGTTCTTCCCATACAATTTTATTTAATTTTAAACCTTCTGTCAGCCATTTCGGTGACGTAATATTGATAAAAACAACAGTTGTGTATGTACGACCGACCGACCCACAGGGAGAATGAGCGAGTCGCTGCCAGCCGCTGGATACAAGCGACGCAAGATCGCGTTCTGTGGCGACCCTTGCAAGAGATCTATGTCCACTATGTACGTGTATCTGTTCAGACGAAGAAGGTACTGCACGTGCAGTCTTCTTGTGCTTTCCAATGATTTACTCCGCATACTACTTACTTACTCAGTAGAGTTAGTAGTCTAGTAGTAGTACCCACTACACGCACTGCAATCTAATAGCAATAATTATAAGAAAAATATATTTTTTTCGTAGGTTAACAATTTAGTAGATTTACACGAAGTACACAGTGAGACATAACGTTATTATCTTGACTGTATTTTTTCACAGTAACCAGACAACTCAACGAAAATTCACCTGTTGGAAAAACGGTAACGCTAAAGGCCAACTAAACATGATTTATGCGAGGTAATAATTTCCGTATTGGTACAAATAATGGAGTGTGCGAACGACACCGCGCGAGAAATTAATACGAAAACTTTGAGCAAACGCTAAAGTTTTCCAATCACCGCCCGCTATTGTGTCCGCTCCGCAAATTAATGGCCGCGACACAAATACTAGTGTGTTCCTTTGTGTTCCGCGATGAGACGATCTTTTCGGGGCAGGTGGAGCGTGAAATATTGGATTGAATTAGGTACGCTATGCGGCTACGAAAATTTTACAGGTTTTTCTTGTATCTGAGGCCTTATGCCGACTTTGTACATAATTATAGTGGCAATGATGATCAAAATTCGAGTATCGACACACAATACATTTTATACCTAAGCGCTTAAGAAACGAGTGATTGTGCCCCAAAAAAAAAACTAGATGCGGGAAAATAAAAAGTGAAAAATATTCCAAAGAATCCTTCAAAATATCCTATAATTTGTTCTTAGGTAGGTACTCCCTTAATTTTCAGGTAGGTAATTTTCTGTAGGTACTCGCTTAAAAATTCTATGTAAATATTAAAAATCGTGTCAAAAAGTGCGATCGTGCATCAATCAAAAGTAAATTAAGGAAAAGTGAAACAATTCAATTAAACAAGTAACTATAAAATAAAAATTAAAAAAAACCCCCGAAATTCGCCATTTTGTGGCAGCGGCCATCTTGGATTTGCTTAGTGCTATTTTACTAGTCAAGCCCTTTCATTTGATAGGTACCCATATTAAGGGAGTTGTGAAAAAATATTTAATCCACCATTTTATAGCGGCAGCCATCTTGGATCGATTTTCATCAAACATAGTTAATAACACTCTCGACTAATTCACCTTTCAAACAAAAAAACCGCATTCAAGTCGGTTCATTCGTTTGAGCGCTACAGGGGAACAGACACACACACACACACACACACACACACACACACACACACACACACACACACACACACACACACACACACACACAAACACACACACACAAACACTCACACACACACGCACACACGCGCACACGCGCACACGCGCACACGCGCACACGCGCACACGCGCACACGCGCACACGCGCACACGCGCACACGCACACACACACACACACACACACACAGACACATCAATCTTATAACACCCGTCCTTTTTGCGTCGGGGGTTAAAAATAAGGAAAAGTGAAACGTAATTAACCCCATAAATGTCAATTACACATCATCGTCATTAGAACATACTTATCTGCACCCATTTAATCCTTGCAAATGATTTTTATCAACTCATCCCGCGTTGTCAGATAGCTTTCAATGAAGAAAATTTAAGCCGCCATTAACGCGCCGCTCTCGGTCGCGAAACATTAAATTCGGCAAACAATTACGTATTTATTTATAGGTGTATGCGGAACCGAATAACAGGTGGCGATTCACCGCTAACGATCCGCATTGCGTCAGGACCTTTTGTCTCGTAAAATTGCCGTAACTGTAGGGGGGCCACGCCGCGCCCGCGGTATCAAGGGAAGAAAAATAAACAAGTAAAAATTAGAAAATTTAAAAAACCCCTGAAATTTGCCATTCTGTGGTGGTGGGCATATTGGATTTGCATAGCGCTATTCTACTAGTCAATCCCTTTCATTTGATATCCATATTGAGGGAGTTGTGAAAAATATGTGATCCGTCATTTAGTGGCGGTGGCCATCTTGGACCGATTTTCAAAGAAAGAAAAAAGAAAGTAAAATGTTTTACATGTGAATATGTTTACGAAACGGATAATATTTTCTTGCGTATGTATGTACGCTACGCATCATTCTAATATTATAAATGCAAAAGTGTGTTTGTTTGTCCTTACATTACGCTCTAACTAAGCAACCAATCCACTTGATTTTTTTTGGCGTAGAGATAGTTGAAAAGACGGAAAGTAACATAGGCTACTTTTTATCCTGGAAAAAAGTGTTCCTGTGGGAGTTTAAACAACGCCATAGATCCGCAAATAAGTTAAACTTTGGATTTAGGGGTGCTGTTCTTTTTTGTGTCTTATGTGTTTTGACCACTAGCTAGTAATATTATATGTCAACTAAACGGGTATTATGTGACGCAGCGAAACGACCTCAAAATGGCGGGAATGGCGTTCCTCCACGCGCGTTGCGTCCCAGTCCTCACTCAACGTAACGAATTCTTTGATCCTTTAGCTATTGAGTGGTGAATTATATTTTGGACAGCGGGGTCCAGTAAAAGGGTAAAAACAGACCCGTATACTCTACGCATTTAAATAAGCATTCCAAATGTTTAATGAACATTTTTTTATTGGACACCAGCACAGTTACTTTTATTACTAGGGTTACGCCACACTTGTGCACTATATCTCCCGTAGTTGACTAGTCCCCGACTCAATTGAGATTGGCCGAAGTTGCCGAAATTCGGTCAATTTCGATGATAATATTTATAAAAATTATTTAATTTAGGTCTTAATTTTTTCTAAGCAACTCATGGCCACCCACTCCGACGAAAACGTGAAGGACTATACGTGCGGAGACTCGCTTCCATAGCTCCGTAATGTTCATAAACATTTAATGTGTCCATTTTGTAAACATTGATGCGGTAAATCTTGCTAATACATAATCGGGTAGGTAAGTAATAAGAAGGTATATTTTTATAGGAATAGCGGGCAACCGAGCAAGCGGGTCACCTGATGTTAAGTGATTACCGCCGCCAATGAACATTAGCAGCACCTGAGGAACTACTAATGCGTTGCCGGCTTTTGAGCAAAGGGACTGGCTCTTCAGCTCGCTGCCGGAACACATCCGATGCTTTGCGGCAGATTACGGCTGAAGTGTGGTCGCTAGCCAGGCGGATTCGGGGTACAATCTTACCACAAAGCGGTGATACCATCTAGATTATGTTGTGTAGTATCAGGCACAACAACGACCCGTAGAGGGGACTGAGAGCGTCAGGGCCTCGTTAGCATATTGGCAGGGTGCACCGCGCGCAGGTGAGGTTGACTTTGGCCACTTAGGTGGAATTAGGACCACTTACAGCCCAGATATAATGCAACTTGGATACCTACTTTGTGCATTAAAGGTTAGATCTATAGAGTGTACTCTGACTCTACTCAGACACAAGATAAAGTCATATTGAGACCGATTTATGTCTCATGCCTGGGACATAATGTTCCGTTTTAACTCTGTTTTAAGCCTGGGTAAACTCCGTCCTATAGATGTCAAAAAAACTTGAGAGGTGTCAAGACTGTCAAGGGACACCCGGATGGAACGAAGTACCTACCTTACCTACCTACCTACCTACCTATCTACCTCTACCTCTGCATCTACCTACCTACCTACCTACCTACCTACCTAAACAAAAATAACTGGCTTGCTTTCTATAAGAGAGAGAGACAGACAGAGAAACACGCGCACGCCGCACGGCTTACAACTATACCAAAAAGTGTCGTTACAACTTTTTCTCTTAATTTTTTCCGTCTAGCCCCCTTTCGCAACGCGCGATAAGGAACTTCGTTCCAAAAATGGCGGGCATCAGCTGTTTATCACAATATCTAAGGAAGAATTATATACCTACGTAATGAAATTAGCTGCGCTTAGTCCGCAGTGAAGTCCCGCCCACGAGGCTCGTTGCCAAAACCGTTGTAGCATCGCGTCCTGCCTACGCCCGCATTAATCTGTGTCTCGCAATATGAACTAAACAATGAGTTAGCTGGTAAATTGTGCTTGCATAATATCAAGCCTCCGAGCTGAGCAGCCAAGAGGAATCCTTTGGCTACACACGAATGTGCGCATAATTGTATTTCAAAGTTTCTAGGCTTGCTAGCTGCATTTATCAATGGGTATTAATAATATGTAAGGGGCGAAGCAGACTGTCTCGTTGGTCTAGTAGTTAGCTTAGTCGAACGCAGATCAAGAGGTCCCGGGTTCAATTCCCGGGTCGGGCAAATAATTGTTAGGTACCTATTGCGTTTTTCTGTCAAGAAATTCTCAGTGCCAGTCCGGAGTTGGTTATAGTTGGCGGTATTCCACCCACGTGCCTCGGAGAGCACGTTAAGCAATCGGTCCCGGTTATTATCACTATCATGTGACAATAGTCGTTTAAGCCCGCCAACCCGCATTGGAGCAACGTGGCGGGTCTAAGCTCTAAATCCCTCTGTCCTATGAGATAGGAGGCCTGTGCCCCAGCTGTGGGACGTTAAAAAGGCTGTAGTGATGATGTGATGATGAGATGTGATATCAAAGCACTGTTTCTAGTTTTCTTTTGTCACGGGGTCTATTTAAAAAACGGCTTAACACCAAAAGTTGTAAATAAGTCATATTTTACGAACCATTCATTATACCTTATAGTACGTCAGGCGCCGAACAAAATTTTTAGTGATTAATAACAAGCTGAATTTTCGTGAGTAGGTTCGTTTCGACGAGACAAACAACTTTTTTATCTATGAAAATTCTCGATGGAGGTAGCTTCTTGAGTGGGGAGGTGTTAAAAATTTCGATTCGCTCGGGTGGGAAATCGTTCCACTAAAGTAGGACTATATGGCCATTTCATTATACAAGTACTTATTAGGCTGCATAAAAAAATCAGGTGGTTAGATAAATACATAGATAAAAAAGTTGTTCGTCTCGTCGAAACGAATCTACTTACGAAAATTCAGCTTGTTATTAATCACTAAAAATTTTGTTCGGCGGCTGTCGTACCATTAGTCAAAACTGTACAACTATGTTGATGGTGGCGTTAACACTGACAGCATGAAATTCTTTTAGTAGGTACTTACTTTGTTTAGACAGTTTATTTATATGTACGAAGACATTACTTTTTTTTTTGTTTAGCCCTTTCGGGACGAAGACATTACGAACATTAGATATAGAAAGCGAAGTCAGGGTGAGATCTATAAAGCACAGACTGAGTATACTCAGATTCAAAACGGAGTTAAAACGGGACATAAGTATTATGTCCCTGATATAAATCTGTATCGTTTTAACTCTATGTCGCAATAGAATACACTCTCAATTATTCTGGGAAATTCAAATACCCTTATTTCTGGGAGAATCACTACGTAGGCAATATCTTTGCATCTAGGCTTCACCAATACCCACTAGCGTTTTCCGTTGAGTCTCAGTAGATTACGCCCTCAAGATCTCACCTTTAGTTCGGGGACAACCACTAAGTAGGCAATATCTAGGTTATCTAGGCATCTAGGCTTCACCAATACTCGTGCCTACTGCCGTTCTTAGTTTGGAGAGACTCACTAATGCATTTGGACAGTTTATAATAATTATGTATCGTGTACGAACATGAGATATAGAATGCCAGGTCTTAGTACGGGGAGACCCACTAAGTAGTATCTTTGCATCTAGGCTATAGCACCATCCCCGTAATTGTTAATTTTAATGTCAACCCCCGTATCCGATAGCTATCGACTGCCATTCGTTCGTGTTTATCGCCGGAGCGAAACGGCAGTTCCCGAACGATTGTCGGGCTCAATGCGCTGAAACAATGTTGCTTTTATCGCGTATCGCGGCGTCTAATGACCGATGAACACCCGATGAACTGGTTGGTGAATGTAAATCAATATTATACTGTTTTTTTTAACCGACTTAAAAAAACATATATGATAATCCATTAGGGTTTCCAAATACAATACAAATTGTATAGCTGTGTGTACATGTTTGTCCACACATTTCTCAGGAACTGTTTATCAGATTGTAGAGATTCTTCTTTATTGGCTTTCATTTACTGCAACATAGGGAACAGTGTAAGTTTCATCAAAATTGGTTCAGTAATTTTCAAGATATGGCCTGTTAAGTGTGTGCTAAAGTCGGTTTAACTTTCAATCGATTTTATCACTTGTGCTCCCTCCTACTTACAGAGAACGAGTTGCTATTGCTGTTGCTGTTGCATCACTATCAACCCATTACCGGCCCACTACAGGGCACGGGTTTGTTCTCATTGCAGAATGAGAACGGTTTCGGCCGTAGTCCACCGCGCTGGCCAAGTGCGGACTGGTAGAATTCACACGCCTTTGAGAGAATTATGGAGAGCTCCCAGGTATGCAGGTTTCCTCACAATGTTTTCCTGGTAGACTTCACACGCCTTTGAAAGCATTATGGAGAACTCCCAGGTATGCGGGTTTCCTCATGATGTTCCTTCATGATTAACCAATTATTTGATTATTTAAAACGCACATAACTCCGAAAAGAGACTAGAGGTGCGTTCCGGGGAACTTGGTCCTCCCGATAGGGAGTTGCTTACTTTGTTACAATCAAGAATCAACACAAAGACTGCTGAAAGCTGCAGCTTTCAGCAGTTTTATGTGTGATCACATTCACCTCTGATTGGTCGACACTCTCTCGTTATTAGCTAAAATGCATCATAAATTCAGTCAATCACCGCAATTGAGATTGTGGCAATGATCGATGCAGCTCTTAAACAATTGGGGGGCTGTGCTTACAACAAGCGAGCGGGTCACCTGATTTTAAGTGATTACCACTGCCCATGAACATTAGCAGCACCTGAGGAACCACTAATGCGTTGCCGGCTTCTGAGGAAGGGGACTGGCTATTCAGCTCGCTGCCGGAACGCATCGGATGCTTTGCGGCAGATTACGGCTTGTGTGGTCGCTAGCCAGGTGGATTCGGAGTAGGATCCTACCACAAAGCGGTGATACCATCCAGATTAAGTTGTGTGGTATCAGGCGCAACGACCCGTAGAGGGGACTGAGGACTGACCCGTAGGGGGAGGCGTCAGGGCCTCGTTAGCATATTGGCAGGGTGCACTGCGCGCAGGTGAAGTTGACATTGGCCACATAGGTGGAATTTGGGCCACTTACACCCCAAAAGACATCTCAAGACGGTTCAAATCCCATCCTTTGCACTGATGTCTTAATCAGTGCAAAGGATGGGATTTGAACCGTCGCCCTTTAGGTTTTCAGTTCACACCCAAAGGCGTTTTGAGGCTCAACGTCGTGAATATGTGATAATGTTGTCGATTTACGCGACGTAATGGCAGCTCGCTTAGATTCCAGCGAGCCATTAAAATCTAACAGGCGATTTACCCGATTAAATTCCAGTGTTAACAACCTTCATGTTCAACTGGGTTACGACGACGTTCATACCTGTACTTTATTGGTTTAACTAGCTTCTGGCCGCGGCTTCGCCCGCGTGAATTTCGGTTTTTCACAAATCCCGAGGGAATCCTGGATTTCCGGTTCCCGTTCCCATTCCCTTTTCCAACCTTTCTACTTTCAAGAAAGTTTGCTATAGTACTCCGAAAAGATATCTATATCTACCTATAGCTGCCAGCTGTAGATTGCTATGGCAAATTTCGATTTTTTTTCAAAATCCCCGGGAACTGTGATTTTTCGGGATAAAAAGTAGTTTATGTGTTTTGTTATGTGTGTTGCTAATACGTATATAATGTATTCTCTTTGGTACCTACTGGCCTGGCGCATACGAGTGTGACACGCATGCGGTCGCATCTGGATTTACATAGAATTACGTGCCTTTGCACTCGATTGTTTATCGGAAATCCAATAGAGGCAATAAAAACATGGCCGCGTTATTTTATCTCTATTACTCCGCGGAACCCACACCCCAGGTTCTACTCGTGTGCCCCAGGCTTAAAAACGTTACGTGCGTGCGTGTTTGCAATTGCATACACTGTATATTATTGTGTGTGTGTTTTATTGTTGTTTGACAGTTGTATACCGTAGGTATAAAGGGACCGCTATCGAAAACTAAGCGCTATTATTACACTACCTAAACCTATCTATAGTGTCCTAACCTCGCCTCGCTGTCGCTCCAAAGTGGAGCGACAGCGAGGCGAGGCGAGGGAAGGCGAGGAGACACGAGTGCACCGTCACAGTACACAGATACAACCAGTAGTGAAACTACCTACAAACGTTCGAAACGGCTCACTCACACAAACATGCGCATCGACGAGACCCATAAGGGGATTTCCCGTGAATGTCAGTAGCGAGTGCCGCTAAATGGTCTCGTCGATGCGCATATTTGTGTGAGTGAGCCGTTTCGAACGTTTGTAGGTAGTTTCACTACGTGGCACCGTCCTCACTCTTGCGCTCGCATTGCCTCGAAGATAATCTACAGCCGGCATTAGATTCTCAATAAACAATTGCGGACGAATGAATACACGTAATTGTATGTGAATCCGGCCCGGAGACGCGCTCCAATGTGCACCTGCAGCCTGCGCAGACTAATGTACTCACCGGAAACTGCATTAGTTTAATTCCGTGGCGTCACCCGTATCAAGGTTCCGCCACTTGGCTGACGGTTGAAAAAGACCTCAAAGATGCTCAAATAAATAAAGGCCTGGCACAGAACCGTGTTCAATGGGAGAAGAGGATAAGGAAGGCCGACCTCAAGTAAATGGGAACAGATCTAGGGCGAAGAGCAGACGCGCATCAAGGTCCCGGCTGGCGCTGAATGTTCCTGTGTTAGTGCAAGGCACACACAGTAAAGGTATAAGCATTATGCTGCGCTGGGTTTTTTCGGGTTGTGCCACACATGACAGATGTTATACCGGCGCTTCTATAACTTGGGACTTTATTGGTTTAAGTGCACAAGTGGTGGAAACGTCGGGGGTGAATGTAGTATTATTATGTGTGGTACAGCTCTTGAATTAACGTTCTTTCTTTCTTTCTTTCTTGTTTATATCATACTAGCGGACCCGGCAGACGTCGTCCTGCCCGCTATTAGCGCCACCTACCGGGTCCAATTTTTCTACTTATAAACCTTCCTCTTGAATCACTCTATCTATTAAAAAAACCGCATCAAAATCCGTTGCGTAGTTTTAAAGATTTGAGCATACATCATTGAATATTATGTAGGTACTAGAACAGACAACGCTAACGAAATCTGTGTACCGCGAGCAGCAGCCCTCCTCCCGCGCGCCCCGCTCCTTGAGACATAGATGGGACTACTACAATACAGAGGCGACACATTGAGTATATTCTACCTATTGAGAAATCGCATCTGAGAGTTTGATTTACAATGTTTATTTTATAGCACTATGTGCCCCAAACTCGCACTTAAGCAACGTTTATCCGGGACTTGGGTATTCTATTATCTATTAAACCTCGAAAAAATAATAAAACTGCCTCGTTGGTCTACCATTGATATGCTTGACTGCGAATTTTTAGGTCATGGGTTTAATACCTAAGTCAGGTCAAGCCTGGCATTGGAAGTTAGCGGTGCTTTACCCCCGTACCTCGGAGAGCACGTTTAAAGCTGTCGGTCCCTGTACTTATCACTAATTTGTGATAATAGTTGTTAAAAACATAGCTAATTCATTCCCAACTAATTCACCTTTCAAACAAAAAAACTCGCATTCAAATCGGTTCACCCATTTGAGCGCTAAGGTGGAACAGACAGACACACACACACACATACACACACACACACACACACACAAACACATCATACTTATAACACCCCATCGTTTTTGTATCGGAGGTTAAAAATAAAGTGTCTCATCTGCGTAGTTTCTTAGTCTATGAATTTCAGCGAAACATGGCAGCAAGCGCGGTGACGTACCGTAAAACGGGGTGAATAGGGACAAATTTCAACTTCACATAATTAAATTACATGTTTTACCAATAATTCAGTGAACTTACGAGTGAAAAGTAACTCCTTGGCCTTTACTTGTATTTCTTGAGTGGTTGGCACAGTATTGCAGTACACACCCAGGCATATTTAATTGATTTTAAATAGATCTCAAACACGTCACGCTCCGACAGACGCTTCGCGCAGACTAAGTGAGCTAAGGTACGTTTACCATAACTCTTGTTACAAAAAACCAAGTCTCGGCGTCGACTCTATATAATAATTCCTCAAAGGCATACATAGGGACATAGGGATATAGGGACAGAGAAAGCGACTTTGTTTTATACTATGTAGTGATAGCCAAATAGCCAAAAGTTGTGCATCTACCTCGATGCTACTCCGCTTAACCTTATCTTGAATTTTTCTCTCGAGATTAGTACATTTATGTACACAGGTTTCCTCAAATTAGTGTAAACATTTAAACAGTATGTTTCAGTAAGAATTTATTTACTATTCATAACCTCATATCGTTAACGACCTTCCGGTGAAACAAAACTTTGGGATCGTTACCAAACCGACAGACAGACATACGGTTTTCACTTAGAAACGTTCATTGTACAGTGTAATTAAAGTTAAGAGCTTGATATAATAAAATCGAAAGCGGTATTAATGTTTTAATTTGTATATTTTAATATCGCTTTCGATTTTATTATCAAGCTCTGACTTTAATTGCACTGTACAAAGAACATTTCTTCAGGGGAAAAACCAGGAAAAACCGTCTGATTTTCTACGGAAATTTCTTTTAATAAAAATATCACGTGGACCCGCCGCGGCTCAAAGAGCTTAAAGTGCTCAGAGCGAGCGATTACGGTCGCTTTATAGAAAACCCTATGCTTTGCTATTGAAAGCTTGTAATACAAGAATCTTCGTATAAAAGAACATGACGTCTTTGATGTCTTAGCACGGTTGTCTATGCGCTTTTAGAATATCTAAGTAGGTACCTAAGCCTTGTTTGCTATCATAAAGATATTATATAGATTCAGTATTTTCTTCCTCTATGTTATCACTAGCTTCTGCCCGCGTCTTCGCTCGCGTGAATTTCGATTTTTCACAAATCCAGAGGGAATCGTGGATTTCCGGTTCCCGTTCCCGCTCCCTTTTCCAACCTTTACTTTTACTTTTACTTTTTTGCCATAGTAATCTACCTATAGCTAACCTATAGCTGTAGCTATAGATTTCAGTTTTTCAAAATCCCGTAGGAACTGTGGATTTTTCCAGGATAAAAAGTAGCGCATGTGTTATGTCAGGGCATAATCTTTCTTCATTCAATTTCATTCAAACAGGTAAATCGGTTCAGTAGTTGCGGCGTTAAAGAGTACTAACACACACACACACGCGCACACCACACACACACACACACACACACACACACACACGCACACCACACACACACACACGCACACACACACCCTATCGGGACTCGAACCGAGGATCTCATGATTCGCACCGCTACAATCTACTGAACATAACCACTGCACCAATGAGGCAGTTAAAACGTTTTATATCCGGTATTTGGTCTCAAATAATACATATTTGAGACCAAATACCGGAGACAATTTATTCTGTAAGTCTAGTAAGACAAATTGTACCTTTTGTTCAATACATTTCGTGATTTGCGTACAAAACAGGTGACTACCAGACTTTCATAGTACCTAAAACTAATTTTAGAAACTTAGGTAAACTATTAAATATCATTTTAACGGTGAAAAAAAAAAAACATGATGAAGAAGCCTGCACGCCTGAGAGTTCTCCATAATCGATACCTCAGGGCACAAAGGGCGTAAAGCCCTTTGTGCCTTAATGTGCTTTACGCCCTTTGAGCCCAGAGGTATCGTAATGTTCTCAGAGGCGTGTGAGATCTACCAATCCGCAATTGATCAGCGTGGTGGAGTACGGCCTAAACTCTTCTCACTCTGAGAACACACCCGTGAATGATTACAGGGTAAAAAGATGGATCAACTTAAATCAAATTATTTCTTTTCGAAGAAAATATTTAAAAATTCAGTAATTTATATTTGATTAATTATCTAAGCCCTTAATTCTAAAATCTATCTATCTATCTATAATATAATAAAACTGTAACAGATCCAATTCTGTACATTGAAGATATTTTGAAAATTTTTATTGGAGGGCATTCTATAATCGATACTGAAGCCAAAACTGTAATTTTTTTCATTTTTGTCTGTCTGTCTGTCTGTCTGCCTGTCTGTCTGTCTGTCTGTCTGTCTGTCTGTATCTTGGCCGCGCATCACGCGGAAACTACTGAATGGATTCGAACGAAACTTGGTACGATTTGAGTTTATACTCCGAGGTAGGACATAGGATACTTTTTATCCCGAAATTCAGCACGGTCCCCTTGGGAGAGGGGAAGAAAGTTAAAACGTGTATTTAGCTGTAATTCATTAACGGGTAGTTGGATTTAACTCATTCTTTTTTTGTTAGAAAGGTAGTACTTTAAGTATTGTCCCGTAAATATTTCAAGGTCATAGGTTTTTTAGTTCAGAAATGACAGACATTTATTGGGTTCAAATAACTTGGGCAGTGGCGTAACTACACCGATGGGGGCCCGTGGCAAATTAATCAGATGGGGCCCCTTCTGCTCAATAAAAAGTAGTTCGTCGTCGTCGTTATCAACCTATCGACGTCCACATGCAACGGTCTTGTGCCGCTTGTATCCAGCGGCTTCCTGCGACTCGCTGTATGTCGTCGGTCCACCTAGTGGGGGGTCTACCAACACTGCGCTTCCCGGTGCGAGGTCGCCACTCCAGCACCTTGGGACCCCAACATCCATCGGTTCTCCGAACTATGTGCCCCGCCCATTGCCACTTCAGTTTCGCAACCCGTTGAGCTATGTCGGTGACTTTGGTTCTTCTACGGATCTCCTCATTTCTGATTTGATCGCGTAGAGAAACTCCGAGCTCTATCCATCGCTCTCTGAGTGACTCTGAGGTTTGTTATGAGGCCCATAGTTAGCGACCATGTCTCGGATCTGTATATCATCACTGGCAACACGCACTGTTCGAAGACTTTCGTCTTCAGGCATTGAGGAATTTTGGACGAGAAGACATCGCGAAGCTTCTCGAACGCTGCCCATCCGAGTTGGATTCGGCGGTTGACCTCTTTCTCGAAATTGGACCTACCTAGCTGGACTGTGTGTCCCAGTGTGCTTAGTCTAAAGCGGAGCACTCGAAAACGAACTCGAAAACTATTGATCGATTTCAGAGTAAAATAGACCTAAAATGGCTTGAATTAAGGTTTGAGTTCGCCAATACATTCAGCATTCGAACAATGCTGAATGTATTGGCGAACTCAAACCTTAATACAAGCCATTTTAGGTCTATTTTACTCTGAAATCGATCAATAGTTTTCGAGTTCGTTTTCGAGTGCTCCGCTTTAGACTAAGCACACTGGTATATATACTCGTCTACAATTTCGAGCGCCGAGTTCTCAACGATTATCGGGTGAAGCGGGACATGAGTATTTGACATAATTTTCGTCTTACTCATGTTCATTTTTAGGCCCACCTGTTGAGAAACCCTGCTGAGGTCGTTGAGCATTGTATTAAGATCTTCCAGAGACTCTACCATCACGACTATATCATTGGCAAACTGTAGGTGAGTGATGAACTCGCCATTGATGTTGATGCCAAGTTCGTTCCAATTCAGAAGCTTAAAGACGTCCTCCAATGCTGCGGTAAAGAGCTTCGGGGAGATGAAGTCTCCCTGTCGCCCTCCTCGCTGCGATTGGATAGGTCTTGTAGTCTGATCCTGTATACGGACTGACATGGTGGCCTTTTCGTACAAACACTTCAACGTTTGGATATACCGATAGTCGATCCGGCATCTCTGTAGTGGTCATAATACAGCCCAAGTTTTCACTGAATCAAAGGCTTTCTCATAGTCCACAAATGCTAAGCAAAGCTGGTTATACTCTTCGGTCTTCTGTATAACCTGCCGCAGCGTATGGATGTGGTCTATGGTACTGAAGCCTTTTTGGAACCCGGCCTGTTCGGGAGGCTGGAAGTCGTCGAACCTACGAGCGAGACGATTTGTAATGACCTTCGAGAACAACTTATAGACATGGCTCAGCAGCGAGATGGGTCTATAATACTTCAGCAAGGTGTTATCACCCTTTTTGAAGAAAAGAACCACGCTTCTGTGCCATGCCTCTGGCGTTATATCATCGTCGATGACGGAATTGAACAATCGCTGAAAGATCTTAAGAACTGGTTTTCCACTTGCTTTCAGGAGTTCCACTGTGATTCCGTCATCGCCTGGCGCCTTGTTGTTCTTCAGTTGTTTGAGAGTTGGTATAGTGTCGGGTCAATTTGGCTCTGGGATCTTTAGCCAAATCTTCAACAGGCTTCTGAGTTGAGATGTAGAACTATCCGTAAAAGTTCTCGATCTCTCTCAAGATCTCAGGCTTTGATGAAATGAGACTACCGTTGTCGGTCTTCGCGTCAGATGGCTCTGTCCGATAGACAGATCTCTCGCGAAGACTTTTGAGCCTTTGTTTCGCTCGATTGTATCTTTAATACATTCTGTATTAAAGTAAATGTTACGCAAGTCTCGCGTTTGCGCCTTAGAGATCTGCCTATTAATCTGCCGGTAAGCAAACACAACAGCTGCAGACTGCTCACTGCAGTCTCATTTCTTGCCTCTTATCCATTAGCTTGAGAGTCTGATCTGAGAATTTTTTGGTTCTGATTGCACGGTGGGTCTTAAAGTACTTGGACCCAACCGTATGGACAGTTTCCACCAGCCTGTTGTTTAGATCGTCCACAGAGTCGCAATCTGCTAGGCAATCGAATCGGTTCTGCAGTTCGAGCTGAAAGCATTCGGGATTTTGTATATGAGCACGAGTAGGTCGAAAATAAGCTCAACTATGTTAACTATGCTCAAATAAGATCACGATAAAGTACTCATTTTATTTTAAAATAAATCATGTAAGTACGTATAGAAGGTACATAAAACGCTATTAAAATAAGTTCTTTTTCTAGTAACTTTTAATTTAAAGAGCATGGACAAACATTTTGGTTAGTTTATGAACATTTTGTTGAAACAAAAAATGTCATGCAATTTTCGTCTTAGGTATAGTGCTGCCACACCGCAGTTACAAATGTTAGTAAACATTATTGTTAGTTAACATTTTGTCACAAATGTTAGCAAAGTTTTAAATGTTTTCATGTTCATGAAACATTTTTAACAAATTTTTATTAAACATTTTGCAACAAGTATAACAAATTATAACATTTATTAAACAACATTAACCTGGCCGACTGCGAAAGCTTCAAGAAATAAAATTATTTTTTATCTATCTACAATCTACATAGTTATTATATTATAACAAAACTGTCCAATTTTGTCGATTAAAGATCATATTGAATTTTTTTAAAGGGCTCTATATATACTTAATTAATACTGAAGCCAAAACTGTAAACTTTTCACGTTGGAAACTTAAATTAATTAAAGATCATTGATGATAAATTGATATAATATTAAATGTTAGGATACTCCTGTGCTCACGGCCCTCTCGGGCCGGGGGCCCCTTTCGGCTCGGGGCCCGTGGCATTTTGCCGAAATGCCACCCTGTAGTTACGCCACTGAACTTGGGACCCAGATCTTTGTACGTACGGCTTATTTTAAAATGGCGTACATTTAAATTTATGTTTGTCGGCCTGTCTATTTGTTCCAGCTAATCTATGAAACGGCTGGATCGATTTTGATGGAACTTTCAATGGCAGATTGGTGATGTTATAAGGAGTAACTTAGGCTACATTTAGTTAAGGTACATAAAAGAATTATGGGATCCGATCCGACCTATATAAAACCTATAAACACGCGAACGAAGTCGCGGGGGTCAGCTAGTAATATAATAAAACTGTAACAGATCCAATTATGTACATTGAAGATATTTTGAAATTTTTTATAGGAGGGCACTCTATTATCGATACTGAAGCCAAAACTGCAATTTGTTTCATTTTTGTCTGTCTGTCTGTCTGTCCGTCTGTATCTTGGCCGCGCATCACGCCGAAACTACTGAATAGATTCAAATGAAACTTGGTACGATTTGAGTTTATACTCCAAGGTAGGTTATAGGATACTTTTTATCCCGACATTCAGCACGGTTCCCTTGGGAGAGGGGATGAAAGTTAAAACGTGTATTTAGCTGTAATTCATTAACGCGTTGTTCGATTTCAATCATTATTTTTTTGTTAGAAAGGTAGTACTTTATATATTGTTCCGTAAATATTTCAAGGTCATAGGTTTTTTATTTCAGAAATGACAGACATTACAACCCTCAGTATTGGGTTCAAATAACTTGGGACCCAGATCTTTGAACGTACGGCTTATTTTAAACTGGTGTGTGCTTAAATTTATGTTTTTCGGTCTGTATATTTGTTCCAACTAATCTCCGAAACGGCTGGGTTGATTTTAACGGAACTTTCAATGGCAGATAGGTGATGTTATAAGGAGTAACTTAGGCTACATTTAGTTTAGGTACATAAAATAATTATGGGATCCGATCCGATCCTATATTTAAAACCTATTAACACGCGAACGAAGTCGCGGGGGTCAGCTAGTCTAATTTAAAAACGCAGACTTACAATTTACTCACAAACACAATCACCTGCATATTCTGAAAATATCTTTAAACACTTCTAAGTACATAATTAAGTTTTAAGTTAACAGATAAAATAAGCTTTGTAAGTTGTAAATGTTTAAGAAGTCTGTTGTTCCAGCACAATTAATTCTTTAATTACGGCCATTGTTCGTGTTCCAACAATAAAATTCCTTCATAAAGTAAATTTGTTTTAGATTAAGCAATTACTGCGGTTATGTCTAGATCTAGGCACGCTGGCCGGACTTGCCGTGAAATAATTTAGATTTAATTATTTAGAAGGTTTGTAGGTAATTTGTTTGTTTGTAGGACAGAATTTGCTTTGCTATAATTAACAAAGGATTTAAAATTCACCCCAAAGTCCACTTGAAACAACGCAAACCGTTGAATGAGTTTTGAGTGAAAGAAAAATTCGGCCAAGTGCGAGTCGGACTCGCGCACGAAGGGTTCCGTACCAATCTATAAAAACGAGCAAAAAAAAAAATCACGTTTGTAGTATGGGAGCCCCCTTAAATATTTATTTTATTCTGTTTTTTAGTATTTGTTGTTATAACGGCAACATAAATACATAGGTACAGTCAGGGTCAATAATGCATACATAGCTTAAAGGCTAAAACCGCATGCAACCAATTGATGTGAATCACTCACTCACACAAATAAACATTATTTGTCAATATTATCAACTTTAAATCAATAGCATAAGGTTCAAAACATTTTAATTCAATACTATCACTATACTGTCAACAATCGACCTTAAGTCAACTACATAGGGTCAAACTCAATACTCCCATATACTTTGACCAACATCAACCTTAAGTTTAACAGCATAGGTTGTATAATACAGACCATGCGACAGCGGGAGCAACTGCTGAGTGCCCGCCGCCGAGAATCGGTTCGAAGTTCGCTTGCAGTGAGCGACGCGCTTGTTGTGCAGAATTCCTATTGCATATTCGCTATAGTAAAATGTTTGTTTGTGCGTTGATTAATAATATTATTTATTTATATTATGTGAATGTAACTAAACATTATTTATTTCAACATTTTACAACAACAACAAAAGTTACATTCATATAATGTAAATAAATATTAAAACTCAATTTATAGGTAGGTAATATATATAATAAAATAAATAAACTAAATTGAAAAAAATAAACTTTTTATTAGATGGTTGACTTTATTGTAATTTATTTTCGTAGTAATCAACAACATTTTTTAAAAGTAATAAATAATGTAAGCCCTTCTTCTTCTACTAATTTTTAAGGTTACAGCTTAATTAATCGTTTTCATAGAGAAAAGAACATTGAAGCTAAACCTTAAAAACTAGCAACTATTCAGCGGCGCTGCTCTTCTTTGTTTTTTATGTTACGATGTGTTAAATTATAATAATAAATAATATCCTTGTTTAGACTTAAACAGTAATATTTATATAAGTAGGTATAGGTAACTTTACATGTAAAGGGTTTTAATACCTTATTCATAAACGTGAAATACTTACTTAGTTGCGGAATAGTTATTATCTGTTTTGTCTCTTTCCTTCGAATGTCAAATTACTGTTGACAAACAAAGACAAAACAGAATATAAGAATTCCACCACTCTTGAACGTTTATGAATAAGGGGGTTAGTATTTAATATAACCCCCATTATTTTCAATGACAGCAAGCAAGCGCCGCCGCATGGATCCGACTATGTTAGAACATATATCTGTTCCTCTAATATTCTCCCACACTTTCATACAGTGAGCCTCTAAATCCTCTGCAGTCCTTTCGTTTCGCATGTCCCACCTTTGCACCATCAAACCCCATAAATTTTCAATCGGATTTAAATCTGGTGATTTTGCTGGCCAGGATATCACATTTACATCTGGGTTTCGATTAAACCAATCACGCACTATTTGGGCTCGATGCACAGGACAATTATCATGCACAAATGACAGTTGTGGCACATCGACAGCTGGATATACACACCGCACAGTTGGCAACATGCTCTCTTCTAATACTTCCACGTAATGTGCTGCCGTGGCGCGCCCCGGAATCGGCACTAGTTCACCAGGCCCAGCGGCGCTCATCCAGCCCCACATATTGACTGATATCCGTCCAGATTCCGTGTTTGGAACAACATTTTGATTTGCATGACGGCTTCCATCTCTGCGCCACAAATGAAGCCTACCGTTTTGAGATGACATAAACGACTTCTCATCAGTGAATATAGTATTCTCCCAGTCGAAATTCAAATACTCCCTTGCAAATAACAGTCTATTTCGTTTATGACTCTCAGTTAGGAAGGGTTTCCTCGCTGGCTTCCTATGATGAAACCCTTCACTATGCAGAGCTCGACGAACGGTCCTTCTTGAAGTATCGAAGATATTCGCGAACTCGATTGTTGGAATGAAGCCATTGTTTTCATATTGTTCCACCATGAATCGCCGTTGTGAGGCATCAATATGTCGCGGGCGGCCACTTCGCGGTCGAGAAGTTAAATCACCTTCTTGTTCGTGGCGCGACACCCAACGCTTCACTGTGATCCACTAAAAACAAGACGGCGGGGTTAAAATAAACACTTTTAAAGCTAAGACCAAACCAATCAACCGAGCCTAAGAATTTGTTTGAATTTTATAGGTATTTACTTTCAAATAATAATTATGTGAGTTAATGAACAGATGCAATGAATTCTTTAAATACTTGGTTTTATAACAATACAAATAAAAAGAGAAAAAAAAACTACTTACTGTGAAACCCGTTTCATTGGCAATTTGCGATATATTGTAGCCTAAATTATGCAGTTCAATAATACGCATCCTCTCTTGTATATTAATGTTAGCTGGCATAACTAGGTAGTTCTTGAACTAACAAAAAAGTTAAAACTCAAGAAAAAACACGAAATAAATACTATTAAGTATATAATAATTGTTGTCTTGCTAGTAACGACTGTCAAATCTTTTAACGATCAGTAACTCAGCACTCAGAAGTTACTCAGTGACCATCAGTGTATTTTTTAAACTACCTACCTAAATTGTGGGTGAGAGATTGAATGCTAGGCAACTTGTTTGCTTATTCTATAATTATAATATGGACTTTAAGTATACATAGCTTAAGGGCTAAAATGGTATGCAAGTTACCATAAACTGTCCTGGTGTGTGTACTGTGAGTAAGGCATATTATTACTATGAACTAACTATCAACCTTAAGACAACAGCGTTAGGTTCAAAATATTCATATTATGTATACTGACTGGCCGAGTGCATGCAAGAGATTTTGTTTGCGAATTCTATATGCAATTTTGACCGTCACGTCAATAATGCATACATAGCTTAAAGGCTAAAACCGCATGCAACCAATTGATGTGAATCACTCACTCACACAAATAAACATTATTTGTCAATATTATCAACTTTAAATCAATAGCATAAGGTTCAAAACATTTTAATTCAATACTATCACTATACTGTCAACAATCGACCTTAAGTCAACTACATAGGGTCAAACTCAATACTCCCATATACTTTGACCAACATCAACCTTAAGTTTAACAGCATAGGTTGTATAATACAGACCATGCGACAGCGGGAGCAACTGCTGAGTGCCCGCCGCCGAGAATCGGTTCGAAGTTCGCTTGCAGTGAGCGACGCGCTTGTTGTGCAGAATTCCTATTGCATATTCGCTATAGTAAAATGTTTGTTTGTGCGTTGATTAATAATATTATTTATTTATATTATGTGAATGTAACTAAACATTATTTATTTCAACATTTTACAACAACAACAAAAGTTACATTCATATAATGTAAATAAATATTAAAACTCAATTTATAGGTAGGTAATATATATAATAAAATAAATAAACTAAATTGAAAAAAATAAACTTTTTATTAGATGGTTGACTTTATTGTAATTTATTTTCGTAGTAATCAACAACATTTTTTAAAAGTAATAAATAATGTAAGCCCTTCTTCTTCTACTAATTTTTAAGGTTACAGCTTAATTAATCGTTTTCATAGAGAAAAGAACATTGAAGCTAAACCTTAAAAACTAGCAACTATTCAGCGGCGCTGCTCTTCTTTGTTTTTTATGTTACGATGTGTTAAATTATAATAATAAATAATATCCTTGTTTAGACTTAAACAGTAATATTTATATAAGTAGGTATAGGTAACTTTACATGTAAAGGGTTTTAATACCTTATTCATAAACGTGAAATACTTACTTAGTTGCGGAATAGTTATTATCTGTTTTGTCTCTTTCCTTCGAATGTCAAATTACTGTTGACAAACAAAGACAAAACAGAATATAAGAATTCCACCACTCTTGAACGTTTATGAATAAGGGGGTTAGTATTTAATATAACCCCCATTATTTTCAATGACAGCAAGCAAGCGCCGCCGCATGGATCCGACTATGTTAGAACATATATCTGTTCCTCTAATATTCTCCCACACTTTCATACAGTGAGCCTCTAAATCCTCTGCAGTCCTTTCGTTTCGCATGTCCCACCTTTGCACCATCAAACCCCATAAATTTTCAATCGGATTTAAATCTGGTGATTTTGCTGGCCAGGATATCACATTTACATCTGGGTTTCGATTAAACCAATCACGCACTATTTGGGCTCGATGCACAGGACAATTATCATGCACAAATGACAGTTGTGGCACATCGACAGCTGGATATACACACCGCACAGTTGGCAACATGCTCTCTTCTAATACTTCCACGTAATGTGCTGCCGTGGCGCGCCCCGGAATCGGCACTAGTTCACCAGGCCCAGCGGCGCTCATCCAGCCCCACATATTGACTGATATCCGTCCAGATTCCGTGTTTGGAACAACATTTTGATTTGCATGACGGCTTCCATCTCTGCGCCACAAATGAAGCCTACCGTTTTGAGATGACATAAACGACTTCTCATCAGTGAATATAGTATTCTCCCAGTCGAAATTCAAATACTCCCTTGCAAATAACAGTCTATTTCGTTTATGACTCTCAGTTAGGAAGGGTTTCCTCGCTGGCTTCCTATGATGAAACCCTTCACTATGCAGAGCTCGACGAACGGTCCTTCTTGAAGTATCGAAGATATTCGCGAACTCGATTGTTGGAATGAAGCCATTGTTTTCATATTGTTCCACCATGAATCGCCGTTGTGAGGCATCAATATGTCGCGGGCGGCCACTTCGCGGTCGAGAAGTTAAATCACCTTCTTGTTCGTGGCGCGACACCCAACGCTTCACTGTGATCCACTAAAAACAAGACGGCGGGGTTAAAATAAACACTTTTAAAGCTAAGACCAAACCAATCAACCGAGCCTAAGAATTTGTTTGAATTTTATAGGTATTTACTTTCAAATAATAATTATGTGAGTTAATGAACAGATGCAATGAATTCTTTAAATACTTGGTTTTATAACAATACAAATAAAAAGAGAAAAAAAAACTACTTACTGTGAAACCCGTTTCATTGGCAATTTGCGATATATTGTAGCCTAAATTATGCAGTTCAATAATACGCATCCTCTCTTGTATATTAATGTTAGCTGGCATAACTAGGTAGTTCTTGAACTAACAAAAAAGTTAAAACTCAAGAAAAAACACGAAATAAATACTATTAAGTATATAATAATTGTTGTCTTGCTAGTAACGACTGTCAAATCTTTTAACGATCAGTAACTCAGCACTCAGAAGTTACTCAGTGACCATCAGTGTATTTTTTAAACTACCTACCTAAATTGTGGGTGAGAGATTGAATGCTAGGCAACTTGTTTGCTTATTCTATAATTATAATATGGACTTTAAGTATACATAGCTTAAGGGCTAAAATGGTATGCAAGTTACCATAAACTGTCCTGGTGTGTGTACTGTGAGTAAGGCATATTATTACTATGAACTAACTATCAACCTTAAGACAACAGCGTTAGGTTCAAAATATTCATATTATGTATACTGACTGGCCGAGTGCATGCAAGAGATTTTGTTTGCGAATTCTATATGCAATTTTGACCGTCACTGTGAAACATCAGACAACATCTGTGAAAATTTCAACTGTCTAAATATCACGGTTTATGAGATACAGCCTGGTGACAGACAGACAGACGGACAGCGGAGTCTTAGTAATATAGGGTCCCGTTTTACCCTTTGGGTACGGAACCCTAAAAAAGACAAACTTTTATTTGGTCATAAGTCATAACGTAGATATAATCGTTGTGACCAAATAAAACTTTGTCTTTCTTTCTTTTTTTTTTTGAAACTAAAGATTAATATTTATCTAACTTTTAAGATTATAATAATTGTCTATACTACGTGAAGAAGAACCAGCTCGAAGAATCGATAGACATTGGGATCCCAGGCTACTCCAAGGTACTCCCAAGGTATCCCAAGGTGCTGCACCCGCTGGCAGCCACTGGATACAAGCACCACAAGATCATGTTCTGTCGCGACCTTTGCAAGAGACTTAAAATCTCCAGCAGTGAACGTCATTCGATTGAGAAGAAGAAGAAATTAAATAAACTATTAAAACTGTGACGGCATCGATTTTTTATATTGAGTTTTGTTTTCGTTTTAAATCTTGTAATTTTATTTATTTATACCTATATAGGTATTATTATAAAAAAATTAAATCTTTTTAATTCTTGATCTTTCTTTTTAAATCATGTAACTAGGTACAATTAACTAAACTACATCTATAATATATTCTATACTTCAACCTAATAATTTTAACTGAAAAGTTAATTTGTAGAGAGGTCGCCCTTAATATAAAGCTAAGCATCCTTACGTTATGAGATTCATTTAAATACTGAACGGCTGCCAAAAAACGCTGGGCAGTAAAAAAGTTAAAGCGTCGAGACGGGAAGTGCCGAGTAAAGGGTGCAATTGGGAAAAATTTAAAGTTGAGCTACTTAGGTATCACGAGAAAAATATCTCTTTTATTTTTAGCTTCCTGCTACTTTTTAACCCCGACGCAAAAACGCGACGGGGTGTTATAAGTTTGACGTGTCTGTGTGTGTGTGCGTGTGTGTGTGTGTGTTTGTGTGTATGTGTGTCTGTGTGTGTGAGTGTGTTTGTGTGTGTGTGTGTGTGTGTGTGAGCCGATTTGAATGCGGTTTTTTTTGTTTGAAAGGTGAATTAGTCGAGAGTGTTGTTAGCTATGTTTGATGAAAATCGATCCAATATGGCTACCGCTACAAAATGGCCGATTACATATTTTTTCACAACACCCTCAATATGGGTATCAAATGAAAGGGCTTGACTAGTAGAATAGCACTATGCAAATCCAAGATGGCCGCCACCATAAAATGGTGAATGTCGGGGGTTTTTTAAATTTTTATACTTGTCTTTTATTTTGTGCACAAGCATAAAAAGCGATTCCCAGTGACTCGCTGAATATACTTATCGTCCGTCTACATATTGGGGGAATTTCTATTCAAGAACTTTGAATAGGAGACCTCAAAGCAAGAAAAGGTTGTAACGTTATAAGCCTGGCGCACATCAGAGCATTTTCTGAGAACATTGAATAATTAACTTTACGACTATTGACATGCGCACATAAGCGCGTATTTATTCTTGGGATAAGTACAATTAAATGACAAACAATATCAATTAACTTCTGAAAAACACTACAAAGAAGTTTCTTTAACAGTTAACTTGTTTACCGAAATTATGAAAATAAATAACAGAACTCATATTGAGTTTTTTACGCAGACCTGCTAAATTGTATTTTGAGACAAAAAACAGCAATTACCTACCTTGTTTTCGGCCATCAATGTTTGTACACAGACCGTATGTTACAGTAGGTACGGTCAATAATTGACCGTATTAGCTTACGGGCGGAGTGGAGATATGCATAGTCCGTTTCAATAGAGTTGAGCTAAAATGTAAACCAACACACCTTTTTGCTAAAAAAAAACTACAGAATGGATTGAAATGAAACTTGGCACGATTTAAGTTTGTAGTATAAACTTAAATCGTGCCAAGTTTCATTTCAATCCATTCTGTAGTTTTTTTTTAGCAAAAAGGTGTGTTGGTTTACATTTTAGCTCAACTCTATTGAAACGGACCATACGTACTGTAAACTTGTGCGTGCAGACAGCTCAACTCCAACTTAGCCAGTAGGTATGTAACACATCTCCACCAAGCTTACTTAACCGGAGTGTAGATTTGCCACTCTTTTCCGCTCTCTTCGCCTATCTCCATTTTGATGGATAACGGGAGTGACGGGACTTCGTGATTTCGGGTAAGTTTCCAAGGCATGGGGAAAATTCCCCACCCATAGCGTCATAAATCCCAAACCGGAATTTCAATAACTCATTTACGGGTAACTCAATACATTTATGAAGGCGGGGCATTTAAATAAATTTCATCACGACCGTAAACGGTAGATACACTTGCGAGCGATTACAATATTTATGAGAGGCTTCAACCGTTCGGATCGTGACTGAAATTTCACCCTTTCTTCTTCCGCCACTTTGCAATCACTTAGGATCCACGAAGGAACGAAGGCACAGGTAGCCTTTGCGGCAATTTGCAACCTTCCCTATATAGTTACAAGGGTTTTTTTTTTAAGAATATTAGACATGATGAACATAACTAGGTAATATTCCCTTTTCCCCACCAATTAAGTGAAATCTTGCGCTTGGGGTTTGAACCGTCGATCTTACGGTCTATTGAGGCTTAGGGATCTATACTCAAAGGGCATAACGGAGCCCTATTAATGTCATGACAAGTATAAATTAAAAATTAAAAAAAACCCCCGACCGACATACGCCATTTTGTGGCGGCGGCCATCTTGGATTTGCAATAGTGCTATTCTACTAGTCAAGCCCTTTCATTTCATACCCATATTAAGGGTGTTGTGAAAAAATATGTATTCCACCATTTTGTAGCGGCGCCCATCTTGGACCGATTTTCATCAAACATAGCTAACAACACTCTCGACCAAATCACCTTTCAAACAAAAAAAAACCGCATTCAAATCGGTCCACCCATTTGAGCGCTACAAGGGAACAGACAGACACACACACACAGACACGTCAAACTTATAACACCCCGTCGTTTTTGCGTCGGGGGTTAAAAAAGGAGCCGAACTGAAATTTTTTTTCTTACCCCGGCATGTGGGGTGTCACTAATTAGAATCTTGGACGAATAGAACTCATTAAATAGAGAACCAGAACTTGGTACAAACGTATCCAGTTCAGTATTTATAATCTTCGAAAACAAAGGAATGAGAGGCTGTCTTTATCAGTCCATTTTGGTTACGAGGTCTATCTAAAAATGTGAACTGGTTTGGATATTGGAATTCCTGTATATTATTATGTCCTTAAATACCATATTTCTACAATGTATAGGTATTTAAACAACAAATAGGTACTAGTGATACTACAAAGAAAACATCGGGACTTGTTTGTTGCTTTATTATAATGTTAGAAGCAGTGCAGCTCAATGTTGTTTATTCACCCTAATACGAGTCACGGCAAATAAGTCTACCGTTGACCTTCAATGCGCAGAAGTCGAAAATGTGGTATCTCGGGGTGTAAGCGGGTCGCGGGGAAAGCGTGGGGATCGTTCGTAAGCACTGATTAGCTCTCGCGGATCCCTCGTAAGCGCTGATTGGCTCTCCAATCGTATTGTGTCCCGCTCACTCGTACGACGGTGCGCGCACTTGAATGTCACCGGTCGACTTACGTGCCGGGGGTTATAGATGGGTTACAAGAGTTTACCGCATCCTTCCAAGTCCCGTCGCAACTCCGCAACGCATCGATGGCGTATTTGCATTTTGATATCCGCTTCAATCTACCGCCAGCCTTCAGCGAACTCATGAAGGGCTCCGATATTTTATTTATCGACACCTGCGCCGTGACGCACATCTCGCTATAAACATTTTCAGGCGTTTTAGATGGGAGGTGCTAGCCAGGTAACCTCCAAGTGCCTGGGTGCTGCTGGTCCTCTTGGATACGTCCGAGGGGAAGAGCAGTATTCGGGCCGGTGCGCCCCGGTAACATGGTTAATAATTTTCCTACGGGGATATTGTTAGCCATGGCCAATGACCTGGCGGAGGGAGGTTTCTCCGCGTGTCCCTCTGATTAGCAGGGGGCATTGCGGATGAAACTGGGGATGAGACACCCCGGGGCGGGGGGCGGCGATGCCCATCGCAGGAGGAAGAAAACGTCGTTAAAAAATCACGGGAGGGCGCGAGCCTCTGGAGGGACAGCCCAGAGGCGAGCGGGAGCCCCGGCTGGGGCGGCTGCCGGACGCCTGGGATGCATTCTTTGGGTTCCCCAGGCGTCCAGCACAGACAGCATGAGGGTCATGCCGTGGTGGTTTTTAGTGGGTATACCTGGTGGGTTATTCTGTAACTTAGTTGCCAACTGAAAATAGTTGCCAACGAAACGCTGCTTTACTGTGGGAAATTATAAAGTGTTTTCATAATTTCACACAGTAAAGCAGCAATGTATATCGAACTAATTCGTTGGCAACTATTTTCAGTTGCTAAGTTACAGAATAACCCCCCTGGTTGGAGTCCCACATAACCTTCGTTCTGCCGCATTCGGCCGCAGAAAAAAAGAAAAAAAGCAAAAAAAAAGGTTTTCCACCACGTCATAAAAAAAGGCGTTTTAGATGGACTGAAATGTTCAGGTGTTCGAATGACGACCACGAAAAGACACACGCAACGTTGAAAGCTTAGACTATCCGCAGGGCGATTCAGAACACTTCGATTCGGTTTCGGTTTCGACAACTACCCTGTCGATACGGTTATTCTGAATTGAAAATACATCTTATCGTACGATAACTTACCGAATCGATCGATAGTTACGTTATCGAAGTGTTCTGAATTACTTACCGTACGATAAGATGTATTTTTAATTCAGAATAACCGTATCGACAGGGTAGTTGTCGAAACCGAAACCGAATCGAAGTGTTCTGAATCGCCCTGCCGGACGGAGCACTATCTAAGAAAAGCTCGCTGAATGCAGCAACGAAATACCGAAGTGTGTACCGAAGTGTGCGACGACATTATTCTAACACGTCTTTGCATGTGCAAAGACGTGTTAGAATAATGATGCCAGACTCATAACTTTTACCCGATTAATGGAAAAAATATTTTATACAGTCTAGAGTGTTGGTTAGATAAATATACATGCACAGCTTATAACTATAATATGCATATATATTTAACTCGTATACGCCAATATGGCGTACCTTTTGTAGCCGCACTTCGCTAGTACCTACGCACTGCTCCTACTAGGTCGTAGCGCAGCGGAGACCAATATTAATTCTATGGTTGAAAGACTCCCCACTAGATAGAAACTGTCTCAAGAAAGTCACTGCCAATGGAGACAAGCACCACAAGATCCTTTCAAGAGACCTATGTCCAGCTGTGGACATCTATCGGTTGTGACGACGACGACAAAATTGCAGACATTTCATTCACAATTTAAAAAAGCTTTAAAAGACAAAAATGATAACGACACGTCGCGTCGGTTCCTCTTCCTAAAAGGAAATCGTTTTAAGAGTTAATGTTCTCACGTCTATAATACTTCCTACTTCCAAGCTATCTTCAAATCATCCCACGATTGTTGGGAGTGGGGAGGGAGGGTTTTTCATTTTTTCTAATGAATAATACTCCCGAAGTGTCAGCGTATATCTCAAGATCCCTAAAATAATGTCCACTTTGTGCCTCGTTTGAATCCGGTATTGATGAGAAATAATATAGAAAGCTACCTATGCTTGGAAATAAGAAATGAGGAGATCCGTCGAAGTATACCTGCCGGTTGCCTGCCGGGCTATTCTCTAACTTTGTTACCAACTAAGCCACCGAATTAGTTCGATATACATTGCAGTTTTAGTGTGAAAATATGAAACCACTGCTTATATTACACACAGTAAAGCAGCAGTGTATATCGAACTTATTCGGTGGCTACCATTTACTGTTGATAGCTGATGCCCGAGACTTCGTCCGTGTGGAGTCAGTTTTTTAAAAATCCCTATGATTTTCCGATGTCCGCGTCGCAATGATGTATTTTAGGCACACTCAGGAATCAGTGGGCGGACAGAAAGGGACGGAGCTAGCGCGAACCTGCGCGAGTTCGCTCACGCACGAAGCTCAGAGACGAATATTTGTTTGGCGAGACCTAGGTATACCTACTTAATAATAACCTACTTAGAATAGGAGCTAGGCTAGAAGACTCGCTCAAGTACTGGAAAGCATCAAACGGGGCTAAAGACGGACTAATTTCCCTAATCTTAATAGGAATCTCGGTTTCATAATGTGCGGCCCATCAACGTTTTTCCGAACCCCCTGTGACCCCCCTGCGACCCCCTGCAACCCCCCTGCTGATAGTGTCGCTTTTTTAATAACCACACTCCGTTAAATCTGAATTGACTCCGAGTAATTACTGGAGAGCTCAGTTTTTTCATTAAACGGTCGAGTCGAAGTCCTGGCGCATTCTATGTGCGGAATTTAAAAAAGGAATGTCTCTCTTGAGCGATCCCGATTGCGCACCATACAAACGAAGTTTTTTTTTTTACTATTTGTCATTTTGATAATGATCACTGATCAGTCATAGTCAATGTCAGGTTCAAGTTATTTGAAATATTAAACTGTGGTAAAAAAACTACTCGACATAAAACTTTTGTTAATGCAAAAAAGTCAATTTCACAAAAAATGTCAGTTACTTTGTTTATCGCTAGGGCAGCCGTAGTGTTGCTTACTACAAAATTTAATTTCCCTATTTTTCATGAGATTCTGGTCGATCTATAGCTGTTTCAATGGGTACTGCCTCGTTGGTCTAGTGGTTAACATATTCGAGCGCAGATCACGAGGTCCCGGGTTCGATTTCCGGTTCGGGCAAATAATTGTCAGACCGTATTGGGTTTTTCTTTTTTCCAACCCGCATTGGAGCGGCGTGGCGGGTCTAAGCTCTAAATCCCGCTTTCCTATGAGAGAGGAGGCCTGTGCCCAGCTGTGGGATGTTAAAAAAAAGCTGTAGTGGTGATGGTGGTTTCTATGGTTTGTAAGATTAGTCTAGTAAAGTTGGTACCTAGTAATAATAATATTGTAAGCGGGCAGACCGCGGCCTGTGGGAGTACTTGCAAATAGAGGCCTTCGTCTGGCTATGGACTGTCTTCGGTTGACGAAGAACTAAAGTAGATGCTCACAATGTAGAGGTTATATACCTCCAGCCCAAACCCATGGACATAGAAATCTGAAATTTTGCACAGAGGCTCCCCATGAAAGAAGTAATCTCGGAATAAGACCGAATTATTCGCAATTCCCATGAGATCCTACTATAATATTATAAATGTGAAAGTGTGGATGTTTGGATGTTTGGATGTTTAGATGTTTAGATGTTTGTATGTTTGGATGTTTGTTACTCAATCACGCCGCAACTACTTAACCGATTTGGCTGAAATTTTGAATGGAGATAGCTTATGCCCTGACTTAAAACATAGGCTACTTTTTATCCCGGAAAAGTATTCCTGTGGGATTAAAATAGATATAATCTTCCAAAAACGTCATAGAGGGCGCTGACTGTTCTTAGGTAAATCACGTTCACATAACACATTATTGCAATAGTTTGCTGTGTTGCATGCATTGGCAACACATAGGCTACTTTTTATCCTGGAAAAAATGCACAGTTCCCATGGGATTTTGAAAAACCCGAAGTCTATATCTACAGCTATATGTAGATTATTATAGCGAACTTCCTTGATAGAAAGTATAAAGGTTGGAAAAGGGAGCGGGAACGGGAACCGGGAATCAACGATTCCCTCGGAATTTGTTCAAAACCGAAATTCACGCGAGCGAAGCTGCGGGCAGAAGCTATCACACATAATCACAATACCAATCCTACTAATCCTACTATCCTACTAATATTATAAATGTGAAAGTGTGGATGTTTGGATGTTTGGATGTTTAGATGTTTGTTACTCAATCACGCCGCAACTACTGAACTGATTTTGCTGAAATTTTGAATGGAGATAGTTTATGCCCTGACTTAAAACATAGGCTACCTTTTATCCCGGAAATAATAATATAAATGTGAAAGTGTCGATGTTTGGATGTTTAGATGTTTGGATGTTTGTTACTCAATCACGCCGCAACTACTGAACTGATTTGGCTGAAATTTTGAATGGAGATAGCTTATGCCCTGACTTAAAACATAGGCTACCTTTTATCCCGGAAAAGTATTCCTGTGGGACTAAAATATATATAGACTTCCAAAAACGCGATAGATGGCGTTGACTGTTCTTAGGTAAATCACGCTCACATAGCACATTATTACAATCGTTGCATGCATCTGTATGCGTATGCACTTTTTATCCTGGAAAAATGCACAGTTCCCACGGGATTTTGATAAAACCGAAATATATATCTACAGCTATAGGTAGATTACTATAGCAAACTTCTTTGAAAGTGGGTATAAAGCTTGGAAAAGGGAGCGGGAACGGGAGTCGGAAATCCACGATTCCCTCGGGATTTGTGAAAAACCAAAATTCACGCGGGCGAAGCCGCGGGCAGAATCTAGTAGGAAATAAAAGATGTCAAAAATTATAGAGCAGTAAAATTATACAGTGCTTTCTACCGGGTCTAACTACCTATATCTAGAACACAGACCAGTAATTTTTTTTTTTTTTTTAGCAATGATACCCTAGCATCACCGGTCTCTCCAATTCGCTGGAGTACCTACCTTACCAATAAGTAGTTATAAAAATCATCAAAATCGGTCCAGCCGTTTAGAAGATAAGAACAAACGTCATTCACCGGAATTTTAAATACCTATGTAGGTACTTAAGTATTTTTATACTATATTTTAGAATACGCCTGCTTAACTATTCAATTCAATATATTTTAGAATAAATTGATTATGTATGTGTGTACCCATGTGTACCTATATAGGTATAATAATTTGAATAAAACATAAATAGGTAAGTAGTCAATTGATGAATTTATTTTTGTTGATTGATAGCCTTTTGTCTACAAAGGACTTTTAATAATGTAGTTTAATTCAATAAATAAATTGTTTGAATTCAGTTTAAATTTATATCTACTTAAATCTATTTTTGTAAATTGTAGCATAAATCAAATCGAAAAAAATAGGAAGTATAGGTCGATAAAGCAGTATTTTAAATAAACATCTGTGTGCTTAGTCTAAAGCGGAGCACTCGAAAACGAACTCGAAAACTATTGATCGATTTCAGAGTAAAATAGACCTAAAATGTCTTGTATTAAGGTTTGAGTTCACTAATACATTCAGCATTGTTCGAATGCTGAATGTATTGGCGAACTCAAACCTTAATACAAGCCATTTTAGGTCTATTTTACTCTGAAATCGATCAATAGTTTTCGAGTTCGTTTTCGAGTGCTCCGCTTTAGACTAAGCACACTGATTAGTGATTTGACTAGAAAATCTGAGCTAGAAAAAAGGTTCGTGGTTCTTTGTATGAAAGCGACATCTATACTAAGGTTTCAAAACTGCGTTGTAGTAAGAAACTCATCTCAACTCAACTCAAACTAACCTGCGAAAAGATTCATAAATATGTGCTCACCCTAAATCTCAATTATTATATTTAATCTAAATTCAAAGATAATCAAAACTGCATAATTCAGAATAATTCAAAATATTATCAATATTTTTTTTTTTTTTTTTTGTTAAATAATCGTCTGAATATAGCTAAATTTTAATAAAATTCCAAAGTATTTATAGCGACATCTAGTTACAAATTTAGGAAAATATAGTGACATCTTACGGACTGCTAACCAAACGAGGGAGTAGTTCATATTAAATTCCGTGGCGCTCACAACCCAAACAATGAATTCCAACATGGAGGCAATGTGGTACACAGTTTGAAAATGCAGGCCGTGTCATGCTTTGAAAAAAATCATTTTATACTTGAATTTGGTGGAAAATGTCGGACCCTAAACGTGCTACTCTTATAACAGTGGGTGCTCCAAAAAGTGCAAATAACAATGTGAATAAAACAGTGAGATTAACTGTAAATTTAGACGAAAGCAACGAAAGTAAATATCCAGAGCTGAATTACAAGCAACTAGTCTTAACAGCAGCGGTAAGTTATAACAGAAAATCATAGTAATTTACGCAACCATACTGGTTTTTCAGCTCTTTGCATTGTTAGGAATCATGTGAAAAAATTTGAGTCTGACACCTTGTTCCGTTTGGCGGCTAGAGATGGTCGTAAACTTGGGTCCGTCGAAATCGTTTAGGATATATTTTGCTTACGTTACACAGCTTTGCATTAGGTTTTGTTACATGATTTTGCGTCCATGGGCTTCACGAGAAGCCCAGATATCGGTCGCCATGTTTGCAACAATCTAAGAAGAAAATTGTGAGCCTAGGACATCTCGTTAACAGCAATGTTTTGGTGGATGTCCTCGACTTGCTAACTATTTTTTTGAGCCAAGATGATCAAGTTATTATTATAAAAGACCTATAAAATATGATGCTGATTTATTGCTGACGACACCTATGTACAAAACAATGATAGCAAATCGAGCGAAAGTAGTAGACTTGGATGACCTAGGTTAACCCGCGTAATACCGATGTTTCCGGCAAAGGGTTCCTTTTAGGTTACTTTCTAAATAAGTTATTATTAAATCATAGTTAAAATTGATTAGCGTGACATATGCTATGAATTATATATACCTATGCGAAGTAAATAAATTATATCGCGGGAATAGATAGCGTGCAGCTGTGTGCGTGACGTATTTATTTACGTGTGGTACGACTGTTTTTAAACTTTTGCATAGGTTTTCGTGATTAACATCGCGATATTTGTAATCTTGTAGGGTAATTGACTCGGTAGCTTGCATTATAATGTTTATGCATCTGTTTGGAAACTTGATTTGCAATGTTGCCAAATGCGCGGGCAGCCGCTTTGTGCACTATTTAGCTCTGGGAGTCTGGCAGGATTGGGTAGCCAGCCGTCTTTATTTGCGGAAAGAAGCTTTTCGAGGGCCATTTAACTTGAATCGATAGCTCGCGGAGGTAAATAAGTTATAGGTTATGTTATGTATTACGTATGCGTGTTATGTATTTGGCTGTTTGCTTGTGTGGGTGTGAATATATAATTGTGTGATTGCTTTGTTTATATTAGTGTGTGTGTGTATGATATTGTTTTTGGTTATCTTTTTGAATTGCTAGGTATTTAAAGTCTGTAGCGTCTATTTACTATCGGCGTTCGGAAATTCGCGCTGTTCATGCGATATTAGGCTCGTTTTTTACTTATCTTCCATTTAAAGCGGTCTTTTTTGATTGTTTTATTTTATTTTATGGTTTATCACTGTCTGTCTGTCTGTCTGGTCTGGAACAATTTTACTTGGATATTAATTATTAACTTAATTTTGTTTCCTTTTTTAGACGCGTTGTAATATGTGTATGCTATAGCGATTTTTTTATAGAAGGCTTATTTATTTAGGGAGTTTTTTGTATAATTTTTTTTTTTAATTTTAGCTTTCAAAGGGCTTTGAATATTTCATTGTATCGTTTAATTTGATAGTTACCGACGACGCCACCAGTACAACTTTGATAGCTTATGTATATCTCGAAAATGTGACACTTTGGAAGATTTTGTCTCTTAACAATAGTTTTTTGTGTTCATGCTAGCTATTGATTTAAGCAGGTTTTATGAGTGGCAGTTACTTTGAAAAGAAAAGGAATATGGCGGACTGGTTGTAGGACAGGCTCCATGCAAAAATATACAAAGACCTTTTATCATTTTTGGGCTATGTTGTCCATTTGAATTTTTGAAACTCCAGAAAACTAGATTTTTTTTTATAATCATACCGCCCTGCTTTTTACTCAACTATGAAAAAGAAGTACTGGTTTAGAGTAACAGTTAAGCAGGGAATAGCCTTTATCCCTCCCCTCCCCCCAAGCCCAACCCAAGCCTAACATTCACAATGATTTCTATGTGCAAGTTTGTAACAAAAATGAGGGAATAATAGATTTTTTCAATTCCATGAACCAAGAAAGAGATGGCACTAATGCAAGTTGGCAGCAAAGCGATAAGAAAACGTTTTTTTTTTAAATAATGATTATGATTATTGATTATGCAGAACTTAAAAAAAAATCATGATGATTTTAGAAATTGTAATTTTATCTACTTACTGCATAAATAAAATAAAAAACAAAAATTAATTAACATTACCAGTTAAAATCCTTGAAAATCAAAATTTTGGAGCAATGTTGGGAAAAGTTTTTTCCAGAAAATTGAATCATTTTTAGGGTTCCGTACCCGAAGGGTAAAAAACGGAGCCCTATTAATGTCACTCGGCTGTCTGTCTGTCCGTCTGTCCGCCGGTCACAGGTCTCTAGCTCGCAGACGAAATGAGTTACAAACCTGAAATTTTGGTATTTAGTGTAAAACGTTAACCCAAAATCAAATATTGAATTAGAAATTGAATTAAATTATTTTTCAGGGGGGCTCCCATACATGAAAAAGGAGCCGGAAAAAAAAATTTTTTCTTTACCCTAGCTTGTGGGGTATCATTGTTTAGAGCTCATTAAGTAGAGTACAAATATATATTTTTTTAATTTTTATCTCAAAAAATACGTGAATGGGAGGCCATCAAAGTTGTCAGTTTTAGACCATTTTTGTGACGGGGGCTATCTCAAAAACTAAACTAGTTGGGAATATGATATTTCAGTATATTATGTACTATATGCTCTATTTAAACAACAAATACTGAAAACAACGATTTATTAAATAGTTTATAAGCTGTGACCAAAATAAACAAACATTTTTTTGGGTTTTTCTTTCACGGTTTGTTGCGATGTCTAGCTCGGAAATTAAATATTTCTTAGACCCAAAATATTATATTGTTCATAATTATGTACGGAACCCTGAAAGAGCGAGGCCCGACTCGCACTTGACTGATTTTTGTATTTCTAAATTTTAGATTAAAGACGTTTGGGCCTTTTTGAAACTTTTATTTACAATATTTTAAATTTTAATATGAAGTTCTGGCTTACCAAAAATCAAATAAATTCATATTCTTTATTACCTAATTCAAGTTAAAATATTTTATTTAGTAACTTATGGAAACATTTTTGTAATAAGTACATAATATGAATTATTAAATATTATTATTATAATTTTGTTTTTTTCAGAGAAAAAAGAGAGTGGAGAACGGTAAAACAGCTGGCCTGGACCCTTTTTCTGACAACGATGATGATGTTGAGAGAGTAGCCAGGAAATTTGAACAGAAATATGTGAGTCAGCAATAAAAATCTATACAAATAAATAAAATTGTATGTATGTCTTTAATGTTGAAATAACTGCCACTAATATAATATTTATTTGAATAATGCTATAAATCAAAAAAACACATTTTTAAAAATTTTCAATTAGTATGGGATAATCTTCGGAATGGCTGAATGGATTTTAACGGGAGTTCTCAGAGGCAGGTAAAAGATTATATGTGAAGTTATGTAGATGATTTTCTATCCGAGAAATATTTAGATTTCCTGCATAATAAAATAAAAACTATTGAACTGATTTAAATGAAAATTCGGCACAAAAATAGCTTGCATCTAATAGATTTACAAATTACAATGGCTATACTCTCTGTTTTCTATTTTCATAATATGTTATTTTTTATGAAAAGACAACTGACTGACTGTTTTCAGGGCGGCAACAGTACATATGGCAGAAAAGGCAGATCTAAATACGATGAGTTTGCTGACATTGGTGCGGGCTACGATGAAAATGACTCATTTATTGACAACACACATGGTGTAAGATGCTTTGCTTATCTATACTAATATTATAAAGCTAAAGAGTTTGTTTGTTTGAACGTGCTAATCTCAGGAACTACTGAAATGATTTCAAAAATTCTTTCACCGTTGCATATGTATGTGATCCTTGAGTGCTATATACCACGGTATGTACCACGGGCGAAGCCGGGGCGAACCGCTAGTCTTAATATACATATATAATTCTTTTGTACATGTGTTTGTCACATAACTCCTAAATGGCTGGACTGATTTGGCTGTTTGTATATTTCAATGGCCTCTTGGATGATTTGAAAATACAATTGGATTTCTGGTAGGTGACTTTGATTTCTGTATGCCAGGCAGGACAACGGGGTGAAAGAGGCCCTAAATCTCTCTTTACTTTTGCTAGTATATGAAAGACAGGTTTGGTAACAAAACAAAATCATTAACATTTATTTATGCTATTTTCCAGTATGATGCGATGACCCAAGGTCTTTATATTGTACTTTTGCTAGTATATGAAAGGGGGATTTGGTAACAAAACAAAATAATTAACGTATATTGTATTTTCCAGTATGATGAGATGATCCCGCCAGAGTGTGACACGTTGTACGGTGGATTCTACATAAACTGTGGCTCGCTGGAGTTCAAGACTGTGTCCGAGAACCAGACTGTGTCCGACAGTGACAATAGAAGGAATAAGGTGAGTTCACTTATGTAACATACCTGCTATTTTTTGAAGTGAAAGTTCTTTAGGATTTTGTGGGCCAGGGCGGGTCGCTACTCTGAGATAGTCAAAGTATATTTATTATTTTATTCACAAGTGTAAATTAAAAATTTAAAAAACCCCCGACATTCGCTATTTTTTGGCGGCGGCCATCTTGGATTTGCATAGTGCTATTCTACTAGTCAAGCCCTTTCATTTGATACCAATATTGAGGGAGTTGTGAAAAAATATGTAATCCGCTATTTTGTAGCGGCGGCCATCTTGGATTGATTTTTATTACACATAGCTAACGTCACTCGACAAATTCACCTTTCAAAAAAAAAACCGCATTCAAATCGGTTCACCCGTTTGAGCGCTACAGGGGAACAGACAGACAGACACACACATACGACACACGCACACACACACACGGAGACACGATGAAAGTGAAGTAATGGTGATATAATTAGTTACGAAAACTTAAACATAGTTTATATATCTATCTCGATTATTATCTTATGTTTCGATATTATATTATGTTCGAGATTAGCTAGATAACTGGCTAAACCGATGTTATTTGTCAACAGAGACGTATATCATCGAGTAGCAGCGAAGAGGAGTCTTCGGAGAGTTCGTCGGAATCCGACAGCCAAGAAGCGAAGGACCCCAAGGTGATCGCCAACGGGGAATTAGACTCGCACAAGACTGAACACAGAAAGAAGGTACCACTATTGAGCTTGTGGAAAAGCACCTTTGCTTTACCACCAGCTAGATGACCTGCCGTCACATAGTTAGCCACTATCTGACGGTAGAATAGACTGAATCTCTATATGACAGGATATAATTAATTGGGTGGTGTCAGTTTACTGTGGAGTTTTTGATTTGAAGTGAAAACTTTAAGCGCACAGAGCAATTTATTTTGTGGATGTTGAATGAGACTGAGCCGTCACGCTCGGCTATGTAACGCTCGTTCGGGTGAAGTCGGCTCGAGTCGACTGAGGGCACGAGAGAGATATAGTCAACGCGTCACTGCTATACTCGCTCTGCTTTATGAATATGAAACAAAAAAGGTGTATTTTGTATTATTACTAAGCACGCCTTGATGAAGTTTTCAGTTCTGTCGTGTGGTCTTAAGCACACAATGGTATTTTATTTTATCCACCTAAAATAACTTGTCCTTTTACTTCAAAACTAAAATCTGCTTGTGGGTGTTGTTATAATATGATAAATTAATATTTTTACAAGGGAATGACATTAATAAATTGTTGTACATAAAGGTTTGGATACACATTACATAATATTCTGGAACATAACTTGATAACGTTACAAATTGTAACGGTTACTAGATAACGTTACTAAATAACGTTATGAATTTTTTAAACCAATTGATTACAAACACTTGTTTATATATATCTTTGTACATAGGCGTTAATTCTAGTGTGAAAGTAGTTTTCCGCTAAGCATATGAAAAGTATAGCATTTGGTCTAAAGTTTTTGTAGAAGCTTTGACATTTCACATTCATCTATCTCCTTAAGTCATGCTTTTGAGCTGTAGCTTTATTGAAAACCGAATAAAAAGTACAAAAAAGTACCATCAAAAATAACATAACTTGCAGATGAACAGTCGAAAATATCAGTACGCAAGATATTAGTAGAGGTGTGGACACAATAACAGCTTTATATAAGAGAGACAAAAAACAACGGTAAAGTATAACGGGCCACATTAAATAAACATTCATGCATAATATGTACATACTAACCACCTTATTGTAAACCTCAGTCAAGTACGACACAGCTTAGAAATACTTAGAATTAACTTCGATGTACCACCTACTGTTGTGTAGTTAAATAAGTTGTGTACAGTTGAAATTGTAGCAATGATTGATGCAGCTTTTCCGTAATGACATGTTCCCTCATAAATACTCGTGTTTCATCGGTCATAAATACTCGTATTTTTTTGGTCATAAATACTCGTATTTTTTTGGTCATTTATTTATTTATTTATTTATTAGTAATCAACAGCGTTTAACATAATATAACAAGTACACAAGTAGAAATTGATAATAAGGCCACATAGATTACAAAGATAAAAATAAGTAATGAAATAATAACAGAGTAGGTACAACTAATTGCGTATGCAATTGTGTATGTATGTCATGAATACTCGTATATTATCATTGGTCATGAATATTCGTATTTCAATGGCCATAAATACTCGTATTTCATTGGTCATAAATACTCGTATTTCCATGGCCATAAATACTCGTATTTCATTGGTCATGAAAACTCGTATTTCAATGGCCATAAATACCCGTATTTCATTGGTCTTAAACACTCTTATTTCATTTGGTCATAAATCGTATTTCATTCGTCATAAATACATCAAGTAATTACACACGCTTACGGACATTTATTAACAAACCGCCTAACCCTCATAAGTGTTTGTAAAGCTAAACCACAGCTGGTTTATAAATCATGCATGCATTGGGGAATTACTTATTTATTATTACACGAATCCTTGGACCTGTTTCACCACCTTCTGATAAGTGTCGGATAGCTTATTCACAACTTTTGTCTTTGTCACTTGACATGAAGTAAGAAAGTGACAAAACTTACATAAGGTTATCCGACACTTATCAGAAGGTGGTGAAACAGGCCTAAATGTTTTCGTTCACATGTCGAAGATATTTACTGTTATCTTTGTTTTCAACTGGTTTGTGTGTAAATTGTGTAGTGTGTAAAGTGAATGAATGTGTTTTATGGGAAGTTACAAATACTATAATGTCCTAGTGACCGAATTTCTGTCACCGCGAGGGTAGCCGGAGGCCCAGGGGCCGATTCCGGGCAGGGTGGTAGTTCGAAGAATTTTTAATGACGTTTCATATTGCAAAGACTCAGAAATCCAACAAAGTCTCACGGCTAAGTTTCGTCAACACTCCTCTAAACCTGGAAGATATGAAAAATGGCTTTAAAATAAAGCATCGAGTGGTTGGAAAAGGTGTATTCACTGTTAGTCTTGAAGATCCAACTTGTGAAGCTTCTACGATTGATGGAAAAATTTATAACGGAAACATTATCATGAAGTTTGTTCTGTGTTAATTTTTATTTACTTAATTTTTTTGTAAATACATTTTATTCAACTATAAAGTTACTTTTAGGATTTTTGTGTATTGTTCCTTTATAATATTCTGTACAAATAGGGCCTGTTTCACCACCTTATGTTATGTGTCGTATAGCTATCTACAACTTTTGTCTTTGTCTTGATATAAAGCAAGAAAGTGACAAAACTTACGTTTAGGCTATCTGACACTTAACAATTAACAAAATGTGGTGAAACAGGCTGATAAGGTTTTATTTTAGGATAAAAATAATTATTCTTCTATTTTTATAAAACAGAACAAAAATTCTTTTTCTACTTCGTCGTAATAGTGTTTTCACTGTACTTGATCAGGGCTTGTTAACGTTGCCAAATAGCAAAATAAATAAAGTTCAGGTAAAACGTTCATTTCAATATGATACTTTATTAATGGTAAAAGTATTAATGTTAATTATTGGTAACATTAACAGTATATTAACATTAATTAGTAACAGTAAAAGTAATTTTAACAGAATAAAAACGTTAATATAATATTGTTAACGTTAATTTTTTATTTACGAAATGGTGGTAGATTAAAAAAAGTGAACAAGAATAATATTAAAAATTAAAATATATTAAAATTAATATGATACTTTAAAAAAAGTTATGGCTTTTATTTTATTTCATTTGAATTGAGTTCAATTGCTATTCCAGTTAACAAGAATAACTGCTTTGCTTGTATGTGATAAAATGAACCAGATAAATATTTGTAGCTTTTTAAGTTAAAAATACGAGTAAAAAGGAAAGATATACATTATTTAGTCATGTTTTCAAGACCCAATAATCTACAATAACCCACCCATGGATTTGTTTCAAGTCCCTTAGACTGTGGTATTACTGAAGGGGTGATAATACTAATTAAAAAAAAAAAATATAAAACTGTTGTTCTTATTTATGAAGGTTCTCTATTATTTCCAGAAGAGCAAAAACATTGACAAGAAGAAAGCTCAGAAGGTACAAAGAACGGATTCTTCTGCGGCCACATCGGGCAAACAGACATCTGACGGTAAGCTTTATTTATCAAGACACACGGCCGTGTGTCCAGCCAAGTTCCAATATTATTCACTAGCGGACCCGGCAGACGTCGTCCTGCCCGCTATTAGCGCCACCTACTGGGTCCAATTTTTCTATTTACAAACCTTCCTCTTGAATCACTATCTATTAAAAAAAACCGCATCAAAATCCGTTACGCAGTTTTAAAGATTTAAGCATACATAGGGACATAGGGACAGAGAAAGCGACTTTGTTTTATGCTATGTAGTGATATCAATAACCAAGGGTGTAAGGGGACGGCTTTCGGAAAGACAGGTAATACTGACAAGATATCACAAAAAAAAAACGCGAAAAAAATTCAAACTCTTGCACAACTCGGGGTCAATGTCCCCTCGAGTGGCGAGCGGCCGGCGACAACTGGGTATTTAGGCGTCAGCTGATTGCATTACATTGCAAACTTTTTAATTTTTTTTTTGTGGTATCTTGTCAGTAATCATCACTACTATTGCCTGTCTACCGTTTCCGATAGCGGTCCCTTTCACACACTATAATAATCTAAATTAACTAACTATTTTTCCACAGAGAACGCACACGGGGACGCGGAGAGCGCAGACTCGCGCACGTCGCAGTCCGACTCGCTGACGTCCAAGCCCGCGCCCAGTTCAGAAAATGCCATCACTTCGGATAGCTCCAGGTGACAAAATCTATCTACCAAATGGTTAAATATTTTACGGATTTTTACAGCTGCTGAACTTCATTTTGTTCTAAAACGTATAGTTTTTACGGAAGTCCATAGCTAGCGGTTGTTGAGCGTTAACGTTTGTCTGTTACATTATACAGCCATCAAAATACTGTACTACACTACACTGCTAGCCGCTGGTCTCCTCGTCTATAGGAGAGAGGACAACTTGGACCGTCTACGCTATTCCATTATTGACAAGAAGAAAGGCGGGCGGGAATTTCCAATTGGCGGGCTTTAACGACCGTTGTCACATGAATTATAGTGATAATAACCTGGGCTCTCCGAGCTGGTACTGATAGTTTCCTAACAGAAAACTTAATACTTTCTTTTTCGGTCCGACTCGGGAATCGAACTCAGGACCTCGAGAACCGCTAGACCAACGAAGCAGTTCTCTTAGCTTATTATATTATTTGGTGTTCAGAGACGTGGAAGCTAAAGTGGAAGTGAAGCTGCCGTCGCCGGTTCGCGAGCTCCTGGACGAATTGGACTCGCTGGTCCAGCAGGCAAAGGACAACCCCGCGCACGACGCCGCCAAGACTGACCAGTGTGTTGTGAGGTATGTGTATTGAGCACCAAGACTGACCAGTGTGTTGTGAAGTATGTGTATTGAGCACCAATACTGACCAGTGTGTTGTGAGGTATGTGTATTGAGCACCAAGACTGACCAGTGTGTTGTGGGGTATGTGTATGGAGCATCAAGACTGACCAGTGTGTTGTGAGGTATGTGTATGGAGCACCAAGACTGACCAGTGTGTTGTGAGGTATGTGTATGGAGCACCAAGACTGACCAGTGTGTTGTGAGGTATGTGTATGGAGCACCAAGACTGACCAGTGTGTTGTGAGGTATGTGTATGGAGCAGCACCAAGACTGACCAGTGTGTTGTAAGGTGTGTGTATGGAGCACCAAGACTGACCAGTGTGTTGTGGGGTATGTGTATGGAGCATCAAGACTGACCAGTGTGTTGTGAGGTATGTGTATGGAGCACCAAGACTGACCAGTGTGTTGTGAGGTATGTGTATGGAGCACCAAGACTGACCAGTGTGTTGTGAGGTATGTGTATGGAGCACCAAGACTGACCAGTGTGTTGTGAGGTATGTGTATGGAGCAGCACCAAGACTGACCAGTGTGTTGTAAGGTGTGTGTATGGAACACCAAGACAGACCAGTGTGTTGTAAGGTGTGTGTATGGAGCACCAAGACTGACCAGTGTGTTGTGAGGTATGTGTATGGAGCACCAAGACTGACAAGTGTGTTGTGAGGTATGTGTATGGAACACCAAGACTGACCAGTGTGTTGTGAGGTATGTGTATGGAACACCAAGACTGACCAGTGTGTTGTGAGGTATTGTTTTTTTATTCGTCTGAACCGATTTTAATGACATTTTCACAGGCAGGTAAAGGATTATATAAGTATTTATCTAAGTTACTTTCGGTTAGGGGGTAAAACGTGATGGTAAAATAGGCGTGTTATGATTAAAAGTTCATTTTCACAACCTACCCACAGAATCAGTCTTGATGAAATTTGACAGAATTCTGAAGACGGACACATTCTACTTTAATTCCATATCCCTCTGGATTTTTAAAAATCTAAATTTATCTTTTTTCTTCTTACTCTTTTTTCTTTAAAAAAAAAAACGAAATCGATGTCCGCCAAATTTACCTACTACGGCTGTCTTGTACTGTTAATGTTCTCTGTACCCTCTATGCTGTGGGACGTGGGGTACAATAAAAGTAAAAATTCATTAATTCATTTGCAGGTTAGAGAACGCTCTGACGAAGAGCGGCGCGGACGGCGCGATGCGTCGCGCGGCGTGGCACCGCGCCGCGCACACGCTCAACTGCTCGCGCACCAAGCTGCTGCAGATGGTCAAGGGCTGGAAGACTGACAGCACCGCGGAAGGTGACGCGGGTGAGTCATCAACATCTCGGATTGTTGACGTCCACTGCTGGACATAGTACCTTGTTATGGTAGTCGATTCACCGGGCTGTAGATTGTCCCACGAGGGCTATAGGTTGTCCCACACCGCGCTTCCCTGTATGGTTTTCACTCCAAAATACGTCTGCCCAAGCGGATATCAACACAGCGGATCAAAGTTCAGGCTAGAGTTGATTCTCCTAGTTCAGAGAGACTAGAGTCAACTAAGCCAATCCAAGGCAAATGGGACTTGAGTCGACTCTATCGAGCCTAGTTCAGAGAGACTCCGAGTCGACTCTGCCGGCACTAGTTCAGAGATACTCGAGTCGACTCTACCGACCCTAATTAGAGAGAATTGAGTTGACTCTGCCGACCCTAGTTCAGAGAGATTCGAGTTTACTCTCCTAGTTTAGAGAGAATTGAGTCGACTCTGCCGACCCTAATTCAGATAGACTTGAGTTGACTCTCCTAGTTCAGAAAGATTCAAGTTGACTGTCGACCCTAGTTCAGAGAGATTTGAGTCTACTCTCCTAGTTCAGAGAGATTTGTGTTGATTCTCTTTGATTTTTCAGAGATTGAGTCGACTAAAGTCTCTCTGAACTAGGATGTTCAGAGAGACTTTAGTTGACTCAGTCGACCAGAGTTCAGAGAGACTCGAGACAACTGCTGACTGGTTATCATAGAAACTCGAGTCGACTCTACCAACCCCATTCACATATAACTTTGTCCTTGTCAGTATTAGATTGTTATACTCTGAATTCTGACAGCTGTTATTGTCATTTACAGATGAGTTATTTGTATGGAAAACAGGGTTAACATCTACGAAGTACGATTTTACCTATCTAAGAGTGGAAACTAGAAAGTGCATACTAACAGCAATAGAAAACAAAAGAAGCACATTGAAAAAAAATATTCAAAAATGGAAGTCGAATGACATTATCACCATGAAGTGTCCTGTCAGGCATTTGTCATATTTATATGCGGCAGTTGATTTTTATTTACATAAGTTTTGAATTTTTTATCTTTTTTGTGGGAATTGTTTTATCTCTGAGTGCTTAGTCTAGGTTTGAAGCGCTCCAAAACTAAAAGTATACTAGAAGTATACTATTGATCGAATTACAAATGACTTCAGAGCAAAATGAACCCAAAGACTCTTATTTTAGGTCCATTTTACTCTGAAGTCATGGTGATTCGATCAATAGTATACTTATAGTATACTAAAAAGTTTTGGAGCGCTCCAAACTGGGACTAAGCACTCTGGTAACATTGCGAAATGTCAGAATTCAAATTAGTAATTCGGGTATAGATGTGTTGATGGTGATTTAAATTTTTATTTTATTTCAGCATCAACCCCTTCGGAGAGCGCTCAAGCGCGTGCTTCGGTTGTACCCTCGAGCAATAACACAAGCACTTCCACTTTACCAACAAGCCATAAACGCAAAGCGGTGGACTCCCTCGACAGTTCGGCCTTCAGTCGGTTAACTCCTGACGAGAAGGAGGCTAAGATAGTTGAGACGTTGCATCGGTATGTTTGTTCTTTATTATTAGAAGTTCATTTATCTGGTAATTTCATTGTTGTAATAATTCATCTTGCAATTCTTTGAAATATACATTATAGTTGCCCAGTAGAGATAAGAGAGATGCTTTGGTAGCAATAAGGTCGCCTTTGCATAAATAATAAATAAATAAATATATAAATACAAGTATAAATTAAAAATTTAAAAAACCCCCGACATTCGCCATTTTGTGGTGGCAGCCATCTTGGATTTGCATAATTCTATTCTACTAGTCAAGCCCTTTCATTTGATACCCATATTAAGGGAGTTGTGATAAAATATGTAATCCGCCATTTTGTAGCGGCGGCCATCTTGGATCGATTTTCATCAAACATAGCTAACAACACTAACAACACTCTCGACTAATTCACCTTTCAAACAAAAAAACCGCATTCAAATCGGTCCACCCGTTTGAGCGCCACAGGGGAACAGACAGACAGACAGACACACACACACACAGATACGTCAAACTTATAACACCCCGTCGTTTTTGCGTCGGGTGTTAAAAACTGATAATAATAATATTATGTTGGTAATGATTTCAGGCTCAAAGATCTGATAGAGGAGCGCAAACCGGGAATGTTCGCAGCCTACAACGCCGAGTGTGAACGGGTACAGGAAAAGAGGTAAACACTTAATTGTCGTACACCGACAGACGTAGGTCACACCACTACAACCTTTTTAACGTAGTAGCTGCTGAAGAACCATGAATGAAAAATCGGTAGATAATGAAAATCGGGACAATTAGCGTCCCGCCAGCTCTCTCGTCGAGACGCGGGACATAGGAGGCTGTAATCGGGACATCCCGCTTAAACAGTTGGCAATCCTACATGCCCGTCGTGCCTATTAAGTGAACTAGGATATATTATTATACCCACTGTGCCTACTTTATCGTGAGTGGGAATAGAATCAATGTCACATAATAAACTAATACCTATTGGTCGTAATTCCGTTGTAATGTCACATCCAATTAAATGATGTAGGTACTTACTTATAGTAGGTAGGTTAGGTACCACCCACCACTACAGCATTTTTTTACGTCCCACTGCTGGGCACAGACCTCTTCTCTCATAGGAGAGAGGGATTTAGACCTTCGACCCGCCACGCTGCTCCAATGCGGGTTGGCGGGCTTTAACGACCATTGTCAATTATGATAGTGATAATAACCGGGACTGACTGCTTAACGTGCTCTCCGAGGCACGGGTGTGAAACACCGCCAACTACCAACTCCGGGCTGGCACTGAGAATTTCTTGACAGAAAAAATCCAATACCTAACAATTATTTGCCCGACCCGGGAATCGAACCCGAGACCTCGTGATCTGCAGTCGAATATGCTAACCAATAGACTAACGAGGCAGACAAAAATTAAATAATTCCAAGAAAAATTTTACATAATTCCAGGAAAAATTGTACAAAATTCCAGATTTTTTTTTACATAATTCCAGAAAATTCTACATAATTCCAGTAAAATTTTACATAATTCCAGGGAAAATGTTACATAATTCCAGGGACAATTTTACATAATTCCAGGAAAAAGCTCCAACAAGAGTCGGGCGAGGGCGCTCCTCACATAGACAAGCGTCTGCCGAAGCGTCGCTTCCCGTGGTGCCCGCGCGCCCGCGCTCTGCTGGCTAGGTTAGCGGCTCTGGCCGGCGACCCGGAGGCCGCAGCCACCTTGCTGGCCGCCAGGGTGCTGAAGATGTTCCCCGTCGGCTTCGTAAGGATGCCGACACTCTTGAGACAGGCGGAGTAAGTTACTTTTTTAAAAAAACTTAATTAAAAAATTTAATCCTTTTAAGAACTTTTTTAAAAAATTTAATTCTGATGCTGTAGGGGACCTGACTTCGAAAACTAATGGGATTTAAAAATTGTTGGTTATTGAAATTGATATTGGAGGTAAATATCAATTAAATACTTTAACGTTGAATGAACTCGAGTACATATTGAATTCCTCAACCTTGATGCTGTAAGGAATTGCATTCCTAAATCATGGGGTTCCCGCGGGACTTTTCCGTTTTGGGGACGGGTTACTATAGATAGGCGACTTTTTGTTCTGGAAAATCAAAAGTTCCCAAAGGGATTTTTAAAAACCTAAATTCTCACGGGTGAAGCCGTGGGCATCATCTAGTTAATAATAAATAACCTAATAACTTTCACTCTAAACAAATGCTAATATGGAAATTTTCAATTTCATTTAAGAATTTATAAAAAATTTGACACTTCAAGGATTCGGCCAGGGTGTCTGTGGATTACCTAGTTTATTCTGTACTCCATAAACTTATTTTAAATTATGGTATTCTTATTTTCAGTTTGAGCAAAGAAATCAAAGCATCGGACATAAAACGTCAGCGCTTGGGCTCTACCTCCCAACCCTCAACGTCAGTCATAACAAGCACACAGCAGTTCAACGAACAAATACATTTCCCCAGTTCCTTGACAGTTACTACGTCTGTCAAAAACATAGACGATGACAAAGACAAGTACAAAGTCAACCCGGCTGCGGTGTTCGGAACAGTAATCAACTCCTTTTCCCTCAGTCAAGATCTAGTTATAGAAAAAGATGACAAGAAAAAAGATTCAGAACGGAGTAAAGATGATAGCATGTACACCGCTCCGAGCAGTATCGGCAGTATTACAATCACGCCTGTAGTCAACCAAAAAGACAAGAAAGTTAGTAACGTTAGTGAGAAATCAAAAGATGCACCGTTAATAAGAGTCAAATCACCTGCAGCGTTGAACGAAATGGTCACAAACAAGAAGGAAAAGGAGAAGTACAAAAGAACGGATAAAGATAAGGAGCATATGAAAAGACTGGAGACACCTCTGCACGTAGATACAACGACGCATAGTAAAAAAGAACAAAAAGAACCAGAGAAGGGTCCGTTAACTAAAGAAGAGTTCAGTAAGAAACAGATCGAGAGTATGAGAGTAGCAGAGAGTAATATACCGAGACCGGGTCTGGTGTCGGTATCTCATTCACCGACTTTTGTGAAACCGGACAAACGACCACCGGAGGTTAAGAAAAAGAAAGATCTAGTTATCGTTTCTGATCTGGATCCTTTAGGAGACATAGTCCAGGAGCCCGTAGCTGTAGATGACAGTAGCAGTGATGTTGAACTAGTCGAAGAGAAACTAGTGGACAAAAGTGAACAAAAAAGTGAAAATATAGTGCCTTTGAAGGACAGAAGTGACAAAAGTGACAGTCATAAAAGAGAGAGAGTGAAAAACAATGTGAAAGTCAAAAGTGGGGGTGAGAAAAGTGTTAGTGTTAAGGAGTGTGGTGCGAAGAAAAAAACGGATGAACCTACTAAGGAGGATTTCGATTCAGTCATGAGGGATCTCAGTGAAATGAAGGTGAGATGATAATTTTCTTTATAAAAACCTTAGTTTTCTTAACTCCACATCCTTAACAATAAGATTGACTTAACATTTAATAATAATAATCTTAAATGATGCAATATGTTTCAAAATTCAATTTCTTACTGAGCAATGAGCATACTTGATTTTTCTTTTATATATTACTAGCGGTCCGCCCCGGCTTCGCCCGTGGTACATATATAGCCTATAGCACTTAAGGATCACATACATATCCAACAGTGAAAGAATTTTTTAAATCGGTCCAGTAGTTCCTGAGATTAGCGCGTTCAAACAAACAAACTCTTCTGCTTTATTATATTAGTATAGACTATCTATTTAGATAACATAGAGGGGTGCTATTTTGAGAATGATTTGTGATACAAAAAAGGTTATTCTTAGATATAGCATGCATATCAAAAAGATTAAAAACTGCATTCAAAGATTTTCGAAAAAAAATTACACATAACTGTTAATTTGGATTATGTTTCACTGTCAGAATCATGTGGCCTTGGCATTGCATTTTGACAGTGAATGACATGCCAGGCACGTCATTTTGATAGCTGATCATTGAGTCACAATCAAAATCATGTGGCCTGGTATGTGATTTTAATCATGATTCACAATCAAAATCATGTGGCCTGGCATATGATTTTGATCATGCAATCAAAATCATGTGGCCTGGCATATAATTTTGATCATGCAATCAAAATCATGTGGCCTGGCATGTGATTTTGATCATAATTCACAATCAAAATCATGTGGCCTGGGATATGATTTTGATCATAATTCACAATCAAAATCATGTGGCCTGGCATGTGATTTTGATCATAATTCACAATCAAAATCATGTGGCCTGGCATATGATTTTTTTGACCATGATTCACAATCAAAATCATGTGGCCTGGCATATGATTTTGACCATGATTCACAATCAAAATCATGTGGCCTGGTATGTGATTTTGATCATGATTCACAATCAAAATCATGGTATGTGATTTTGATAGCTGATCAGGGCTTATCGGGGCAAAGAGATCATTAATCATTAATATACTGTTTGTGTTTTTCAGCACTCTCAAGAACCCGCTACTCTTATCTGCAATTCCTATGGTGTTATAACCAGTGGTAAGATGATTTTTCATATAGTTTCTTATTTATTAATAAAAAAACATAATATTATTTTGAGTGGTGTTATGAATGTATTGCATTGATATAATATTTATTTAACGCCTGACCTGAAAAATAAAGATCCTTGTTCCATGGGTGGTTACCTCATTGCAAAACTTATTTATTATTTTATTTATTTATTTAGTCAGCCAATTTTGCATTACATTGCGAACTTTTTCGCGTTTTTTTTTTTATATCTTGTCAGCAATCATCACTACTATTACCTATCTTCGTTTTCGATAGCAGCCCCTGTATAACTTTGCAATGGATGTTTTAATTAAATAAAATAAAATAATTTATTTCGAACTTTATTGTCATAAAGTCAAAACAAGAAATTACAGTTTACAATGAACACAAAATTATTTTGCTATAATCCGCTAACAGTGACTTTGTAGGCACAACACCACACAAATTCACCACAAAATAAACTCGACGATCGTTTCGATCGTTAGCGGATTATAGCAAAGTAATTTTATATTCATTGTATATTACAGACTTCTGCAAAGTAACACTTTTTCTATTCAAGAAATTAGTTTCCGTAAAACGGCGAGGATTCTTATTTTTCCGGTCGGGATCTATTATATAAATCTCGAAAGAGACTGGGTTAATTATAATTACAAGTTATAACACTAGTGTTTTGACTTCAAGCAGCAAAGCACGAGTCTTCCAAACAGTCGTACAACCGGGCCGCCGTTATCGGCGACGCGCGTACCGATAAAAACAAGTTGTAAGTTCCCGTCTGTGCGATCCCTCCCCAAATACATATAAACACCGCCACGTACATTGAACGCTGAAGGAAAGTGGAGGGGGTAAGCTATTGTATTACGTGCGTGACAGTTCCCATACGCAGCTATCCCCTCCACGTTTCGTTCAGTGTTCGATGTACGTGCCGCGGGTTATACAATAATTATTAACATACACCCGATGGAGGCGTATTAAAATGTCGCATTGCTCAAATAATAATGTTATGCCTGCTCTACACCATCGCCGATAAAATCGCCGGCAATCGTCACGATCATCGTGCGAGCATCCGCACGATCGTCCGTGTTCGTTTATTGAGCGGCGCGAATACCCTTTGATGCGTGCCTGAAAACCGACAGGTCGCCGATCGCCACGATTATAACCCCCGGCACGTAAGTCGACCGGTGACCTTCAAGTGCGCGCAGCGTCGTACGAGTGAGCGGGATACAGTACGATAGGAGAGCTAATCAGTGCTTACGAATGATCCCCACGCCCTCCCCGCGACCCCCTCACACCCCGAGATTAAAGTCTGTTCGTTTACTTACGGTCAACGTTCGTTTACTTACCACGCTTCCCAAGTGCGGATTGGCAGACTATTTGGAGATTCTGTTTTATTCTTAGAATAGAAAAAAGAATACAAAGTGTAAAAAATAATAAAAATAAAAGCAGTATAATAAGAGCACCTGCGCCTGTGTGACACTATGTTACCGAACGGACTTTACCTCATTTTCGACTTCTGCGCATTGAAGGTCAGCGATCGACTTATTTGCCGTGACTTGTACTGACGATTGTGACGGCGATGATCGGCGACTACAGGCGATATGTCCTCCACAAAGTTGAATAAAATTAATTATATTGGGTAATAATGGGTTCCATCTTGTAAACTTTTCAAAATGAATGTAAGTAATATATGTAATTGTTTGAGATGTGATTTTTAATCATGTCTCCATCCTAACTCATCTTGCTAAGGTACCTATCCTCACGCCGTTTTTTCAACCTGTACAGCACTTTATATGGCTTTGTTACCTAGTATCTACCTGCTGTCATACTGTTATACTATACTAGCGGTCCGCCCCGGTTACGCCCGTAGCACATAATACATATAGCCTATAGCACTCAAGGATCACGTACATATCCAACGGTGAAATAATTTTTGAAATCGGTCCAGTAGTTCCTGAGATTAGCGCGTTCAAACAAACAAACTTTTCCGCTTTATTATATTAGTATAGATTTATTTGTTTTCAAATCTTATCCATGTGCCGCCGAGTGCGTGAGCTTGTATTGTACATTAGCGAAGCAATCCAATGGACGATCCACATTTTCTTAGCGTTTCCGCTTACGCGCTTTTAACGTCCCACTGCTGGGCACAGGCCTCCTCTCATAGGAGAGAGGGATTTAGAGCTGAAACCCGCCACGCTGCTCCAATGCGAGTTGGCGGGCTTTAACGACTATTGTCACATGATAGTCATAATAATCGGGACCAACTGCTTAACGTGCTTTCCGAGGCATGGGGGTGGATCACCACCAACTCTGGGCTGACTCTGACAATTTTGTGGCAGAAAAACTCAATACGTAACAATAATTTGCCCGACCCGGGAATCGAACCCGTGACTTCGTGATCTGCAGTCGAGTACGTTAACCACTAGACCAACGAGGCAGTTGCTCATTCCCAATTATGTGTATATGTCGTAGCCAGATCTTAGAATTGATCACTTCATGATTTGGCCGGTTATTTCATGAAATGGCCGGCTACATCATAACATATCCACAGTTCCACACCAAGAGAATGTGCCTCAGTGATGTGGATTAGGAACATGGTTTCTACTCCAAACTAATGCACATCTTTTCCAAGTTATAAACCATATTCTTCCATTAACTCAATAGCTTTTCTATGTTGCATTTAGTATTTTGTTGTAAGAGCTTTACCTCCAAAAAAGGACAGCAACCAATTATTTATACATAATATTATTTATTTTTGTATATATGTATATAGAATGTAGATATAATATAACATGTGTATATAATAGTCAAAAGTTTGGTAGTGGACTATCCCACGTGGTTTGCTCTTCTACCAAATTGGTAACATCTCAAATGCAGGGATTTGAGATATTACCTAGGGACTACTTACAACACTAGGGACGCTTTCGCTGTTAGTGTTACAATGATGACACAGAAGAGTTATCTACAAAAAATGCTTTGTTTCAGCGCAGAACGAACTTCTTTAAAGAAAATGGATGGATATAGCGCGGTCACCGGTCAGTTCTGTATATTTTATTGTAGTTAGTTAAAGTAATGTTTTTATTTGTTTTTATTTTCTAAATCGACTGGCCGCACTCAGAGACATTCTGGAAAATGTATCTAATTGGCTTGTTAACTAATGAAGCGTTAAGTGACTCAGAGTAAAATTTTTTAAACCAATTCTAAGGTCTTGAGTTACCAGTAAGCGACTTTGAGCGTGGCAGTTAATCTTGATTTTAGCGTTTACTTGATTTACTTGATTTTAACATTCATTATTACTTACTACAATAACACAATGGCTAGACTCGCATAAAATGTTCACGCGTCGCGGCGCAGGTCACTGCGGGCGGCGCGGGCCACTGCCCGCCGCCGGCGTGCTGTGAGAGTCGCTGAGGTTGGGAGGGAAGTGGATCTGCCCCACCCCCTGTTGGGCAGAGACTAATAATTACTGCCGGGGCAATCTTTTGATCCTTTTTTTTCATTCATCTACAAGCTTTTGACTGCAATCTCACCTGATGGTAAGTGACGTTGCAGTCCAAGGCGGAAGCGGATTAGCCTGCAAGAGTATGGCAGTTGTACGCGGCATCGTACCGAAACGCTTAATCGTTTGGTGGCACGGTTTTGCCGGTAGGGCGGTAACTAGCTCCGGCTGAAACCTCCCACCAGACCAGACCAGAGACACTTTAAAAATTATAAAATGCCAAATTGCCCTGTCAGGAATTTAACCCGGGACCTCCTTGTCAAATAGAAACGATTGACACCACAGAATTCAGAACAAGGTTAGAAGTGAAATACCAGTACTTCGATGTACATCGTATATTTATAATTATAAGGGTTTATCTTATTTGTTTTCAGGATGATACGTGACTGCCTGCGCTGTTGCAAGACAAAGAAATCAAGAGAAGGAATATATTGTTAGATCGATGATATATTATGATAGTCTATTTATTGAAGATGGCCGCTTATTACTACTATAAGATATATAATTATTGATAAATACATGTAAAATTTACTATAGAGTGAGTGGAATAGGTAGATGTCTGGGTTTTTGATTTTGATGATGAAATTCAGAACATTTTTTTTACACTGCCAAAATCCATCTTTTATAAAAAAAAATTGTTTTTAAATATTATATTACACGTGAATTCCAATTTTGTTTTTGGGAAAAATATTGAATCAAAAAGTTGTCTTGTAAGTCATGTAGATTTTTCGAATGTATTTGACTGTTTTATTTTGAATGGACTTCGAATCACTCATCACACTATCAAAATTTTAAACAACGGCAAAATCATGTAAGTACCTATTATAAAAAAAATATACAAGCAATGCCCCAAAAAATTCGGTTGTACACAAATCTTAAAAAGAGATAGACAAATATCCTTCTCCACACGTAAATTCCTCAAAAGGAGTCACTTTTACACTTGATACTAATTTAGTTTAGGATTTATGTATAACCGAATAACGGAGTAGTCACACAGAACCGACCAATGCCAGGAACGTGGCCGTACCGTGGCCGGTCAAAAATATAGTCTACAATACATTTTAGCATAGAATAGATTTTTTATATATTTAAATGTATAAACTTTGACAGTGTTTTGAATATTCAAATAAATCTATTTCTGGTTCGGAATTACAAGTTCCTATCGAGAAGAACCAACATGAATCTGGCGCATTACTAAAGCGATTCAAATGTCAAATATAAAAGTGCAAGGGATATACTTTGCTTTTTAATATTACGACCCTGCCACATTCCTGGCAAAGACTGTGTAAACATAGCGTTAATTATGAAATTCTGTAATTTTAAACTTTATAATTGTAAATCTTTTAGTTTTAAGTCCTTTACATGAGGCGCTGTGAACTAAAGTGCGGTTTATACATGAGAATGTCGCAGCTCATTCGAAAAATTATCCATATCGTGAAACGCCCGGCCATTTTTATGAAATGGTGACATTTCGTGGTATGGCCATCTTGTATTCAAGTCCGCTTCCATCTTATCCATCTTATCTTAGACTTTCACTTACCCTGAAATTGGATAATAACATTGAATGAAAAAATTCATCTGTTGTTCATTCGTTTGCTTAAATAGATCAACTATTTAAGCAAACAAACTCTTTGTATTTGTATTACGATTGCCTCTTCAATATAAACCGCACCTTATATTTAAATCAAAAAACATCTCCACAAGTTCCTATTGCGTTCGTGTAATGTTCAAAATGGCGTGTATTTTAAATTTTTCCTTCCCAATTGATTGAATTTTTTTACGTTAGGGCCTGTATAGAAGAACACCGTATTTTGTATAGAACTTTAGATAGAGATATTCTTACCGCGAAACGTGTTTAAACAAGTGTTGAACGGGTAACTGACATTTGACAGTTTGTATCGGAAATCTGTCAAAATATTAGTATTATGGTTTAAAATAAATTAACCTTCTTTTTTGAAGTCATTAACCGACTTCAATAAAATGTGGTCTAGAACACGCGTTCAACGCTTGTTTAAATTCTTTGCGGCGAGACCGAGAGATAGTTTTACACGATTTTATTTCGTACACAATATTATTGTTTTTTAATTATACCTCTGATTTTTAATTCCGTGGAATATGGAATCTGACGTTTCATAATGTTACTAGAGATAAAATATTTTCCACAAAAAAGATGATAAATTCAAAACTTACTTCTTACTTCAGGTACTTTAGTTTGACCTTGGGGTAAACTCGAACTTCAGGAGGTAACCCTGTTTTTAATACAAATAAGTCATTCGATTTTTAAATGACAACTGTTAGAATTCCACCGAATTAAAAATCAGACTATAGGCGCAGTTGTACAAAACAGGTCTAGATCGGCAAACATCTAATCTAATATATTATGTATAATACATAAATAATAAATTCTTGTGTCACATTGTTTTTAAAAAAAATCCTCCGAAACGGCTTGACCGATTCTTATGAAATTGTTTGTGTAGGTCTGAAAATAGGACGTAATCTATTTTTAACCGACTACGGCAAAGCCAAAAGGAAGGGTTATGATTTTAGCTGTCTACGTCTGTATGTCTCCAACGTCGTACGTACGTACGTCTTTGTGTCCAATTTTTGTATGAGATTCTGTGTGTACCACCGTAGCGCCTAAACTACTGGACCGATTTTGATGAATGAAGTGTCAATTGATTCGTTGTTATGGTCCGGGTGACATAGGCTACATTTTATTTACGAAAAAAATCGAGAAGTGACCTGCGCGCGGCTTTCTAGATTATTAAATTAGTTTCGGATAGACATAACAGATGGCGCCACTAGCTGCTTGCCCCGCGCTTTCGCATTAAATTATAATTTTACATTAAATTAAATTATTAAGTTGGGTTTTAGTTTACGAATTTTTCTTGTTCTATTTATATTTATTTATTCATTTTAATGTTTTTTACTTTTATTTGATTTCTGATTCATCAAGGAAATAATAATGATTTTATTATATGTATCTGAATGAGGAAATTATGAATTAAAATTATTGCGTAGCCAGTCGCTTTACCTGTACAAATATTTTTATATAATTCTTAACTGGAAATAATATCTTATTGAGCTTCTTGCTGTAATTTTTTTTAATCCCTTGGCTGACTAATTATTTAAATTAAAAGTATCTATACCCGAATTACTAATTCCCCGGAATTCTGACGTTTCGTAATGTTACCAGAGATAAAACAATTCCCACAAAAAAGATAAAAAATTCAAAACCTATGCAAATAAAAATCAACTGCCCCATGTAGATATGACAAATGCCTGACAGACACTTCATGGTGATAATGTCATTCGACATCCATTTTTGAATGAATTCTTTCAATGTGCTTCTTTTGTTTTCTATTGCTGTTAGTGTGCACTTTCTAGTTTCCACTCTTGGTATTTTCTATTTTAGGGCGAAACGACTAATATTATTACTCGGCATATGGCTTTTTATGATGACAAGGAATTAAAGTAGTTTGGGGTAAAATTGTACTTCGTAGATGTTAACCCTGTTCTCCATACAAATAACTCATCTGTAAATGACAATGACAGGTGTCAGAATTCCGGGGAATTAGTAATTCGGGTATAGGTTGTCCAGGAAAAATATTCATCAATATCGGTTTTTGAGCAGTTAAAAGACTCACATTTACACACAAATATAGATATTATACACTATACCACTTTTTTTGGGTCGGTTTATTAAGTAGAGATTTGAATAGATCTGTTTTGCATAACAACAGCCTATGTATAATAAATAAATACAATATATAAATAATGAATATAGTAAATACAATATATAAATAATGAATATAATAAATACAATATCACTGCTCCACGGAGGTTATTTTAAAACATTTTCGTTATTTTATTTTTTTGTTTTTGTTGTAAATAATGTGTTGCTTATAAACATGATACATTTTAACGTGTCTCTAGAATTAAAAAAAAATTGTGTACTAGGCTACTACATATTTATCCGAGAAACAAAACAGCCTGTATTTTCATCGGTATCTGTATAATGTATATTATGTTTTCTTTCATTTTCTTTATAATAATATACTAATGATTTTATTTATTTATTAGTTTTATGAAAACTACAACAAAAGACTACTCTCCACTATCAAATTTTTTATCAATGTGTAAATAAATAATTTTATCCCTCCAATCCAACAAATCAATGGTATTAATTCATTTTATTATTAATAAGTATAATATTATTATCATGTAGCTTTTTAAAATTTTTAATGTAAAAATAATTAATTGTATGCTTTTCCTTTTTTGTTTTTATATTCTTAATAATGCGTGGAGCAGATTAATTTTTTTAATGAACACTTATTTGTGAATGTCACTGTTTTTTATGTTCAAAAAGTCACTGGTGAAATGAACGTGAGGGCAATGTGAATAATTCCTGGCCAATATGAATATTGACTAATGTCGATTTGGCAATGTGATCATTAAATGAGTCTGAAGACGACTTCAAAGATATATATATAAAACTAACTCACGGTGAGTCTCCAGAAATTTCCACATTGTCAAAGTTTGTTATAGTAAATACTTTACGGCTAAAGTCCGAAGTGCGGTTACACCTAGTTTTAGTTTAGAATAATAAATAGGATACACCTAGGTTCACCAAATGACACCGGCCGCGACTAGATGTAGCTGGCTAAAGTTAGGTGCAACCGGCTAAAACTAGATGTGATTGTTCTTCGGCCGTTACCGTACTTAGGTATTATAATATGAGGACCTGGCGAGCAAAACGGCATAATTACATAAAATAAAATTTTACAGGAGAAGCAAAAAACGTATTCAAAGCTGTTAAGAATTGTTCAAACGAACTTTAGATGCAATTTTGATGCAGTTCTAGACCGTTTTCGATAGAAATAAGTTGAGATTCTTGTCCAGCGGGTCAAAAACAATCGGATTAAAAAAAATATTTTGACCAGAGAGGTGTAATTGTGCCGTTTTGTTCGCCAGCTCCTCATATTATACATGACAGAGAGCGTCACAAAACATCACGACACAAATAATATGAACCCAGCTTTGTGTTGTGCGTTAATTCAAGGAAATTTACTGCATGCGACCATATATTCCAATTCCGTAATTACTGTTTTCTCATTTTCTCGAGGTTTTGTTTTCGAATTGATAAAAAATAGCTTTGGCCACTGTCGCAATATATATCGATACCAGAAATTTCAATCGTCGTAAAGGACAGTCCTGTCCATGTCCTTTACGACAATTGTAATTTCTGGTATCGATATATAGCGCCTTCCGTGCTTATAGCTTTTGGGGCGTCGCGTGTTTTAAGTATGTTGCCGCCGTAATGCACCACTGTAAAATTTTATATTTTTAGGGCGAAAAAGAAATAGTATTTTTTTTTTAATTTTTAAGTTTGTAATTATGTATGATGTAAAATTTATCCTGGAACATCAAATAATGTCCAATGTAATGATTTAATGAATAATGATGAATAGAGATTTTTGGTATTTTTATTTTATTATTCCCACCCACTATCGTACTAACCCGACGAGTTGGTACGAATGCGATCGCGCCAATCCGCGTTAGCCGCGCGCATTCTCTCTTTATAGAAAAACAAAAATTTTAGCAATGCCTTTTCTTAACTTAGCAATCATAGCAATCTTTCAGCAGAACTAATTTAATTTCCACAGGCGTTTCCGATGAAGAAAAAGAAAATATATTTTCCAGTCTATAAACAAAGGCGTGAATAAGATTTAACGTAATTTTATTAAACTACCAAAAGACTACTAAAATTTGACATATATATTTTCAAAGTATTGTACGCCGTTAAAATTCCACCCGCCAACGTGACGTCAGCTTGGCGGCGCACTTTATTTTTCATTTAATTTTGGTTATATTGAACTACTAAATATTTTATCTTAACTACCAAATACTACTAAAAAACTACTAAATTATAGAATATATGGTTTCACTTGAATTTGTGATATACCGTCAGCCATTCTGATGGAGACCCTTCATCGAACTGCTGATGGGATTTCCGTAAATTTGTCGAGTAAACGATTGTATGGCAACACTAAAATAACGACCTGGGGTAAAATTAAAGTTGCTAGTAAAAAAAATAAAACTCAAGACAAAATGTGTTTATAATATTTTTTTATTAATTTCACAAAATTATTTATTAAAAGCCACAATCTTAAGGCTTTTAAGCTGTCAAAGCGATGACGGTTTAAATTTTAACTCCCACCGATATAATCTGTGAGCTGGAAACTGTAATTTCGAAGCTAACTACTTATCGCTACATCATAAAGTTTATATTTTATAGAAAATATTGACATACACTTCGTCCGATAGGGGGCAGTCAAAAGCTTGCAATTACTAAGGGTGGTCACACAAGAGTGGACGCCTTTAGAGACCGATTTTTTTATTAAATTAAATTAGATAACACTGCATAAAATTATCGACAGATTATAAAAGATACGTTAAACAACATGTTCACACTGTTCACATATAATAATATAAGACGCATTTTAACTCTAAAAGTTTTATTAACATTAAAAGTTATTGTAAATATTTGTTACACACAATTTTTTTAACAGTTCTAATATAATTATTATCATATTGTTATTTCAAGTAATTTAAAAAACATTCACACACCAATATATTTCTATTACATTGAATACTGTTTATTTTTTATTATGGTCATATGATTAAATATTAGTAAGTATTATTTATAATTATTAAATAAGTAGGCAGAAAATTATGGCAAACGAATTTTACAATTTGCGATATAAAAAACGGTCCCTAAGCTGGTATGTATTTAGGTACCACCCGTTATATAAGAATATCATTTTGTATAAACAATGGCATAGATTACTTAACATTAACGTGTGAATTAAACTATGTTTACGTATAATAAGAACAACTCAGTGTGTCATTTACAGTAGATCTAATTGCGCACCGGTTGACAATTTTCAAATAATATGCTGGTATTTCATTATTCTTATAATGGATACTGAAAGAAGTGGGATAACCTAATTTTATTTCAGTTAAACACTTCCAACATACATTAGAAAATATGAAAATAGCCGACCGGCATTACTAAATTAAATTGATTGTAGGTATATGTATGAAGTTTCCGTACGACAAGCAACATTGATCACTAATAGGTATTTGAAGTAGGTATGTATATATTTTATTTTGAAGCTAATTTGTGTTATCTAAAAACGCCTTAGTCTATATTTGAGGTACGAAAATGACCTTGATGCGAATGCAACTTTTTATTTGAATTAAAATAAAATTCTACTGCAGAGGCAGGCGTTTAAATTTTTGCACAAGGTCATAGACATCCTCACTAAATACATACATTTAGATATGCTATTTTAAAACTGATATAGACACAAAAACACATTATTATACGTTTTATATTCAGTGCTCTGTAATACGGGGAGAGGGCGCTGCAGTGAACAGTGAAACATTAGCTCCGCGTAAAAAGTGTTTTGAAAATTCAATAAACGCAATTTAACTGTTCTTGGTGTGATAAATACATAATACTTTGTGCAACTCATGAGTGGAAACGTTTGTAAAACAGAATATTCCCCGGAAGTGTGAAATTTTCCGTGTTTTAGTGTCACCCATTACGACTTCAAAACTAACACAAAGACTAAGTGGAAGTGATCACAAAGTGGGAATCAACACATGATTAGTGGTCTACACTAATTATAAAGTGGAAAAATAAAGGAAAAGTTCTTAAAAGTTGATTGCAAAAGTGTTAATTATTCCCAAAAAACAATTATTCATAATCAGTGAAAGTATAAATTTTTTGAGGGTATACACGAAATAAAAGCATTGACGCACATCAACGGTCAACGCAGTCGGACAAAACGGACACATAACATATTAAAATTTCGTCGCTGGTAGTAACAGTTAAATTGGCTCAGCGGCCGAACGCTCGGATCATTGGCACCTACAATCGGCACAACCCAGGTTCGATCCCCGGCCCGGGATGAGAAAAGTTTTTCTAAATTGATAGACTGAATGAGAATATTGTAAAAAAAAAGAAAAGAAAAAAAAAAAAAATAACAATAATAAAGAAAAAAAAAAAAATATATTAAAAAAAAAAAAAAAAAAACCTTAATTCTTATTTAAAAAAAAAAAACTTATTCTCACCAGTCATGGACGACATAAAGCGCATGCTCAAAGATATTCAAAGCGATATTAATGAAACGAAAGACAGTGTTAAAAATAGTGAAACAATCCTACTGAAGAAAATAGATGAAAAGTTCGATCAAGTACAACTAAAGTTACAAGCACTAGAATTAACAGTCCAAACACAGGAAAGCCGACTAGACTTTCTGGAAAAACAAATAAGAACCAGAAATATTATCATTTTTGGCGTTGAAGAAAAAGAGCGTAGCTACCAAGACCTTTTAAGAATAATACTGGAAATTTTAAACTCGAACATGAAAGTAAATTGCACAAAGTTGGAAATTGAATATATAAGAAGAAAGGGTAAAAAAAGTAGTAAAACTAGACCAATTATAATAACACTAACTACACTAGGTAAAAAAATTGAAATTCTACAAAACAAAAAGAATCTAGAGAAGACTAACTACTATGTTAAAGAAGACTATCCACCTAAAGTTTTAGAGAAAAGGAAGGAATTACAACAAAAAGTAAAAGTAGAAAGGGAAAAAGGTAACACAGCATTTATCAAATATGATAAACTTATCATTCTCCCGAAAAAAGAAAATCGCGAACAAGAAAAACCACGCAACAAACGAAACTTATCTGTCACACCTCCAGACAATCATAACAATCATACTAAGAAGACCAGTGAAGTTAATCCAACACATTCACAAAAAAAGAATACCCTATCATCATATTGGACTCCTAAGCAAACATCGAAGCCTACGCGTGATGAATCTTTCTTCTCTCCAGAACCAAGCGCAAGTTTCCATATAATAGACCAGGAAGAATAGCCATTACAACAAAGGAACCCTCTCCCTCCTCCAACACGGCTGGTCACCGAGGAGGAGTATGACCAAAACCCTCCAGATATACACAAGGAAATAAATAAAAACTCCCCCGAATCAAATACAAACTCGTCAAAACTATCTTTGAAAATATGCACCTACAACGTAAGGTCGCTTGCATCTGTAGAACGATATATAGAATTACAACAGGCATTACGAAAAATTCAGTTCGACATCTTAGGCCTAGCTGAAGTCAGAAGAGAAGGCTGTAATATAGAAGAACATTTTGACTACATATTCTACTATAAGGGAGAAAAGGCAGGACACCATGGGGTAGGTTTCTTAGTTAAGAAAAAATATAAAGATAACATTATTAGTTTTTCCGGTTTATCGGACAGAGTAGCAATGCTGCAGCTAAATTTTGATAAAACACCTATCTCAATCATACAAGCATATGCTCCAACAGAAAATTCAAACGAAGAAGATATTGTTGATTTTTACGACACCTTAAATAAAGCGCATGAGGCAGCAGATAAAAATATTATCGTTTTAGGCGATTTTAACGCCAAAATTGGGCAACCTAAACATACCGAAAAGATAATAATGGGTAACTATGGCTACGGCTCAAGAAACAAAAGAGGAGAACTACTCATATCTTATGCCTTCGAACATAAACTATCCATAGTCAACACTTATTTTAATAAGAAAGAAAACCGCAGATGGACCTGGGTATCACCCGATGGGAAAATAAAAAACGAAATAGATTTCATATTGACCAATCTAATAAAGCACGTAAATAATATTGAAGTACTATCTAACGTTGAATTTCCGTCAGACCACAGGTTGGTAAGAGCAACATTTGAAATAAAAAATACAAAAAAATGCAGAAAAACCTTCAAGGAGTCTCTTGCTATCCCGAACAGCGAATCTTCCGTCGAAACTTATCTCAGAAATTTAACAGCACTAATAGAAGAAATAGAAAACAATATTAATTCAGAACAAAATATAAACGTACAGTCTTACTATGACTCCTTAGAAAAAGCAATTAAAGCAAGTCTAGAACCCAAAACAAAACAACATAAAAATAGAAAAGATATTTTAAAAGAAGAAACAAAGACGCTTATAAAAAGACGAACAGACCTTTTACTTATCGAACATAAGGACAAAAATACAAGAAAAGAATTGAGTGACCTATTTAAAAGTACAAACAGAGCAATAAGAAAAGACTATGAGGCTTATAGGAGAAACGTCATTGAAAAAAACTTGGTAAACTACAGAAGTTATAAAAGAGCCCAAAAGGAATTAAAAACACACAACAACTGGATCCAGGCTTTGAACTCAGGTTCGAAAGAAGTGAAAACCAGGACTGACTTAATGAATTGTGCTACGAAGTTTTATAAAGAGCTATACTCGAAATTACCAGACGACAAAAGTAACACGAGTCATGAATTCGAAGAGGAAGAAGAAACTGGCGAAATAACGCCAATAAATGAAATTGAAACGTTGGACCACATTAAAACTCTTAAAAATGAAAAAAGTGCAGGACCGGATAACATACGAAATGAACTTATAAAAATTGCAGTACGCCAGCTTACTTCTCCCTTAACATTACTGTTCAATATGATAATAAACACAGGACAAGTACCTACACAATGGACCACTTCTGAAATCATTCTCCTTTATAAAAAAGGTAACCCACTTGATATATCAAACTACCGACCGATAAGTCTTCTGTCAAGCATTTATAAACTATTCACATCCATCCTTTCAAGCAGGATCGGGCCACAAATTGACAGCTTTCAGCCGGTAGAACAAGCCGGTTTCCGCTCAGGATTTAGCACAATAGACCATATTCATGTTATGGAACAGGTCATTGAAAAGTACCGAGAATTTCATAAACCACTTTACATAGCCTTTATAGATTATACGAAGGCATTTGACAGCATATCTCATAATTCTATCTGGAAGGCGCTAAATAAATGTAAAGTAAACAAAAAATATATAAACATATTGAAAAACATATACATGAAAAGCAAAAGCAAAGTGAAACTAGAATTCCGCGGAAAAGAAATAAACATATCAAGAGGGGTCAGACAAGGAGACCCAATATCTCCAAAACTTTTTATTGCTGTCCTAGAAAATATAATCTGCAATCTGGACTGGACAAACGAAGGCATCAACATATCCGGCAAATATCTTAGTCACCTAAGGTTTGCAGATGACATTGCACTCTTCGCAGACCACAGTAGGAAGCTAGAAAGAATGATAAGTGGCCTAGATAGAGAAAGTAGGAAAGTAGGGTTAGAAATGAATATTAGCAAAACCAAGATTATGACAAACAGTTCACAAAATAAAATACTTTTGAACAACGTTGCATTAGAATACGTATGCTCATATCTGTATCTCGGAAAACAAGTCTCTTTTAGCTTGACGAGTGCAGAAGAGGAAGTAGACAGAAGAATAAACATCAGTTGGAACAAGTACTGGGCACATAAGGAAATAATGAAAGGGGCTTACCCACTACACCTTAAAAAAACTGTCTTAGATACATGCATCCTACCATGCCTTACCTACGCCAGCCAAACATGGATCTATACAAAGAATATAAAAAGGAAAATAGTAACTTGTCAGAGGGCGATGGAAAGAAGCATACTTAATCTACGAAGAATACACAAAGTGAGAAGCGAAGACATAAGAAAAAAGACAAAGCTAACAGACGCCTTGAACCATGCCCTGAAGCTTAAGTGGAAATGGGCTGGACATGTATCGAGACTGACAGACGAAAGATGGACAAGGAAAATTAACACTTGGCCAGGCCCGGCACGCAAAAGAAAAATAGGTAGACCGAAGACGCGCTGGTCCAATGACATTGTACGAATAGCGGGGAAAAATTGGCTTGATAGTGCCAAAGACAGACAGAATTGGCACCACCTGGAGGAGGCCTATACCCAAGAGGGGTCCTTATCTAAATAAGAAAAACAAGAATAAATAAAATATACTAACATTTACTAACATACTAAAGTTACACAACTCAATTTCACACTCACAAAAACTCGCATCCACATACACACAAGCACACACTCAGATATGAACACACACACACACACACACACACACACACACACACACACACTGACACACACACACACACACACATAGACACACACACACATACAGTTCATACGCTCACGTATACTAATTAAAAAATACTAACAAATTTATTGCTAATAATATAATGGTTGTTAAAAAAATTGTAAATAACTTAGTTTAAGATAAGGAATAATAAAGGCTTTTTTATTTATTTATTTATTTATTCAGTGCTCTCAAGTTAATTTGCATTTCGCATTTAAGTGGGTCCCTCCGCCCTATTTACACAAGTTTACTGTTTTTATACGCTCATTTTAAAATGAACTTAATTATTTATTAGGACAATTGCTATGATTTTTAACGGCCATCTTTGTTTTGAATATTACCAAAATGGCGTTTAGAGGTTTATTTAGCTTGTATCTACGTATCGCAAATATTTTTAGGATATTAAATACAATATATACTTATTGAAAGCTCAACATTTTCAGACACCCTTGTTACAATGAGGCATGCGATAAGTAAAAAATAGAATATTTCTGATTCTAGCCAAATTGGCAAATAAATAGACATTAATTTGTGAACAGTTATTTAAAAATTACGTCGTTTTGTATTGTATAATGGCATGTTTACGCCAAAAACTAATTTTACATAAGCTAAACATCGTAAATATATCAGGATCAATATTCATCGCGATGTTATTACCAAAAATATTTTATCTTTCGCAATTCAGTACGTATTTTATAATTTATAAGCTTAAGCAAAAATAAACTCTTTATCTATACATGTAGAGTCCTATTTGTATAACTATCCTACATCCAACGTGATATTCCATCCAAATTCGAGAAATCAATAAGAACGGGCACTAATTTAGCTACTATTGTATAACGCTGACGAAACGGCCGGGCCTAAGTAAAATGGCAATTCTTAAAACCGAATTTCACATACCTATGTATAACGAATGCCTATATAATATACTTATTTATTATTTTCTTTCTTATTCGGTTTAAGTGTTTCAACATAGCCAGTAACTAAGTGTGTGCCCGCTCTAAGTGACACAATTTCTTCATACCGTGCTCGAAACAAACTCTACAACTAGAAACATAAAAATCTCATTATTTTATGTTTCTGATTGGAAAATCACCAAATAGCGTTCCATTTTACTAAAACTAAAAATTTATCAAATTCCATCCATGAAAGTTTACATGAATTGTATGTATTTACAGTCGCGTTTGATTCATCAGCATATTAATTATATCTATTAACATAATACATACTAAACTGTTATCTGTTATGCCTTAAATATACTTAACTATATAAAATTTTGCAACGCTCGAAATGATTTCTCGCCATTGACTAGTTATGATACAATCACAGAAATAATAAATAAATATTTCTGTGATTATGATCATTTTAAATTTGGATAGCCGCGTTCAACCTATTCTTACCTATTACTTACTGATTTTAATTTCGTTCGTGTAACGCGATTTTTAACTTTTTTTATTTCCATAAATCCTATATTTTATTTCCATAAATCAATGCCTTTAATCTACATCGGCCTTATTACAGATAAATTAAAATCAATCTGTTATGTGTTTTAAAAATTTCCCGCTGATCTGGGGAAAATAATTCCTTAATATGGCAACACGGGCATCGACCTTTGTTTCACTTTATCTATTTAAAATTATCGATTGAATTTAATTTTACAGCGTATAATTACTTATTTAATTAACTTGACTATAAAACCGTTCTGCAAAACGTTCAGCGGTTTTTAAACTAGAAATTATAAAATATTGACTTAAAATTTACAAAACCATATGGTAATTATTTACTACGACTAGGTATTAAGGTAACTATAAAATTATGAGACCATCATATACATATACAAAATAAATACCTTAAAAAATAATATATTGAATTGTAAACTACACCAATGCTTTCAACGATACAGTCGTACTAACACAAGAATATGAATAGATAGATATGATTCAACACAAAATATAGAAAATTGTGGGGCCTCCTGATACAAGTATTTAAATATACTTACAAGGAGGTCCCAGCCTCAGTAAAATTATGTATACAATGTTTTTGGAATAAAATAAAAAAGAAAAAAAAGGAAAAGCAAACAACACCAAAGTTGTTGTTGTTGTGTTGAGTTTTTGGTCAACTCAATCAATAAAGATGCGTTGAACACATTGTTTACTATTCATATAGTTTTTATTGGAACATAAATATTTTTAATGACATTAGGTATGATTTATTATAATATTTTATAAATTACATTAAATAAATATATAAGTACCTAAAGGCTTTTTACAATTAATACTCTTAACAACACGTGGTCAACGTGTGAACACTGAACAGATCCTAAATATGTGATATAAGCAGTGACTTTTAAATGTGAAATAGTGAAAAACAGCTGTAAGTGTTATTTTAATTATGACTATCAGTATGAAATGGACGAAGATAGTTTATTATTTCTTATGATTTGCCGCGAGATAGATGGACGATGTATGTACATAGATTAAGAAACAAGCAGGTTTAATAAAAATGGGGTAATCTTATTGGGAAAATTTATCTTCCATATGGCAACACTAATATTGGGATATTGTATTGGATAAATTATTTTTCGGTCATAGCTTAATTACCTACTGTTCTTGCACTCTGTAAAGCAAATTGTTTTGTGCTTTATAGACTTTATAAAAGAAGTACCTAAATATTATTCATGTTGTTAATAAAATAAATGATGTTATGTAGGTAGGTATATGTTTTTCAATAATAGACGTAGGTATATTTTTGAATGCGAAGTATGAAAATAAATATTAGGCTCAGTAGATTATGCAAAATCAGAGGCGTCTCTAGCCCATGTAGCGCCCGTGTGCAATCATTAGGTACCCTAGCGCCCTTTAGTAAGCGCGCGGTCAAAATGGAATAGGTACAAATGTGAAAGTGTCAAGGCCGGCGTCGCTAACACCGCTGCGCCCGAGTGCAACGCACATCCTCCACCATAGGTAAAGGTGCCTCTGTGCAAAATCGACATTCGTTGCAACATAATTGTAAGAAATTTTTGAACTTGAATCTTGAAGAAGTCTTGAAATTCTAGAATGCTTCTTTTCTTTAAAAGCATCTACACTAGGTAAATTAAATTTTTTTTATATGCCATTTTTCGTCAATCTTAGGTATACTTAATCAAGCAAAATAGGCTTTTTAGTGCCAGAACTTTTACCTCGAAAGAGTATCAATTTTCGGGTTGATAGGTAAATTAGGGCATGAAAATAATAAGTACTTATAGCACAGGGCAAGTCGCCCGCACTTCCCCGCACCTCACGCTCGAGAAGAGCGAGTAATACGTCGATGGCATCGCGCCATCTCCCTCGTGCACGGCGCGCGCCGATACGTTTGTCTTTGTAGAAGCCGCCCGCGCCGGTCTGCGGAATTTTCCACAAGGCACGAGGCAGTCGACTACGAGCTTTGGTTGCGAATGCGCGCCTGCGTGCGCCTCTTTGGTCGGGCCGCGTAAATACGTTTTAGTTCCTAAAGTAATTACTAAGTCACTGTTTTGTAGAACACTTGATTATAATTTTTAAACTGAACACAGTCGTTTCCATTCCCACTATAAATTGGCGCTCCAACGGGTGGCCTGTTTTTAGTTTTTTTAAATAAAGTCAGTGAAAAAGTGACGTAATTACATAACGGATTTTCATAAATCAGTTACTTATCACACAGTTTGTTTCTCTAGTGCCGTTTTATTTCCTAGAAGTTGTGTGTATAGGTATCCAGTAATCCGGTATAAAAACTATAATCGTGTGTGAAACCGAAAACTCTCGTGGTTGATTCGAAAACTCGCTATGACGGTTACAAAGTGCTTCCGTGGTTACGAATTGATTTTTACGTACAGTTACAAAATCTAGTGCTTAGTTAGGTTACCTAATACCTAGAGAGACTGTATGGCTGCAAATCGTAAGTCAAAGGAACGTTTGTATAATAAATTAGTGCTTCGTGTTTACGAATTGATTTTTACGTACAGTTACAAAATCTAGTGCTTAGTTAGGTTACCTAATACCTAGAGAGACTGTATGGCTGCAAATCGTAAGTCAAAGGAACGTTTGTATAATAAATTAGTGCTTCGTGTTTACGAGTTGATTTTACGCACAGTTGCAAAACTTAGTGTTTTAGTTAGGGTACCTAAATACCTAAATCAACTGTGAGGCAGCAAATCGTAAGTCGACGAACATTAATCGTATAATAAAATCAGTGCTTCGTGCGAAATCTTTAGATGCCTAAAGTTAGAGTCCGCAACGAACGCTATATTTCAATAGGTATACCTGTGTACACGCGCGTATAGAACATTCGTGCAGGTTTTAACTTGCAAACGCCTCGTGTCGGGCGACGTGTTTGTGTACGGGGTACATACCTACTTTCATCGAACTATTTTTCGATGCCTACGGATTGTAGACTTTTGTGTGGTGATTATACACGTGTCAACGTGCTTACGTAGGTAGTGAAGAACTTTATATACCTACGCGTGTTTGCGAACAGTTTACGAACTTTGTGTTGTTAGGGTGAACTGGCCTAACCTGGTACACTTAATTTTCGAACTCTTCGTCGTTAGGGTAAAAGTGTCTAACCGTGTACGCCTAACTTTCAAACCTTTTATTATTAGGGTAAACGTGCGTAACTTGGACCCCTAACTTTTTATTGTTTATTAACCTCGTAAGAGTGCGTGTTAACGGTATAATAGTGCGTAACAGACTTCTGTAGACATGGTACTGACACGGTCACGTGCTAACAGTGCTTCACGTAGTATGCCGCCTGTAAGGGCAACGCAGCCCGATGAAGGCGCTTTATTCGTTGACGTGGGTTCGTCAACGCCTCCGCTGGTGGGACCTCCGTCCACTGGTGGCTTCGCCTCATCGTCGCCGCCGCATCGCGAGCGTGAGGAGCTTGAGTCCGTGCCGATGGCACCACATGGGCAGCCTCCGCTCGGCACCGTGGAACCGCCGTCTACAGCTACACCCGTTGTGATGACGGATCAACAACTGGTATTCTTGTTACAATCACTACGGCAGCCGCTTGTACAGAGTGCGCCGCCACCGTCCACATCTGTGAGTAAAAACTTATCTAAATGTACTTCAAGATACGATGGTGTTTCCGACGTTCTCGCATTTATAGACTCTGTGCAGATTTATAAGGAATGTGTTGGCGTCAGCGACGATATTGCCTTGAGAGGCCTGCCAATGCTACTAACGGATTTTGCCGCTACATGGTGGCAAGGTGTTAAACATTCAGTCCCAAATTGGCAGGAAGCGATTAATCTACTACGGCAAACTTTCGGTCCGCGCCTACCACCACACAGAATTTATCGAGAAATATTTAGTCGTGAGCAGGGTGAAGAACGCACTGATGTCTTCGTGTGTAGGGTAAGAGCCCTCATCGCCCAATTACCACCAAATACACTATCCGAAAATCCCGTACAACTTGATATGGTATACGGGCTACTCCATAAGAGGATTCGTGAGAAAGTATTAAGAAGCGCATTCACGTCGTTTGCTGACCTGCTGAAACAGGCACGCGTGGTGGAAGATGTCCTAGAGGAAGGGACCACAGTGAATCCTATCGGGAAGTACACAGCTACACTGGCCTCCACACCACCCCCTGTCACGCAGCCTACGACGCCATCATCAACCTCTGTGGTGAAGACAGAGAAGACCTTACCGAGCAAGCCGAGACCTAAATGCTCATTCTGTAAGCTGTACGGCCACGTCAGGGAAGACTGCCGTAAACTCAAGACTAAGACCAGTCCGGGTTCAGCGAAGAGCGAACCTGCCGCAGCACCGCCGGAGCTGCGCCCGTCCATAACCTGTTTCGGATGCGGTGCGCCCGGGGTGATAAGGTCCAACTGTAAAGTGTGCAAAGACAAGAACAAAACACCTCCGTCAACGACCTCGTTCCAATCAGTGTCCGTGCGCGAATCTGTGTTAAACCCGCGTGTGCGCCCAATATTCAATATTGAAGTGTGCGGAGCGATCGGTACGGCACTGCTCGACACCGGTGCCAAACAATCCGTGGCTAGTGAAAGTTTAACCAATCATTTGCGGTCAAATGGCCAAGTGTTCGAAAGTGTAGAAACGGAACTGCGTTTTGCGGACGGAAGTCATAGGGTACAGATTGTAGAAACGGCCTTGGTAAATGTAAAGTTGCAGGGAAGGGAGATTTCGACCCTTTTTATGGTCTTGCCAGGTGCTATTGATTCCCTGTTAGGCATGAATTTCATTCAAGACGCTGGCATGTTACTCGATTTTGTTAACAATCGGTTCTCTTTACATTCCCTGGGGTTTTTTGATCTCCAATATGAAACCAATAACCACGTCGCGGTTAGCGCTACAGTAGGCCTCCGCGAGTGCGAGGGCGTCCTTCTATCGCCAGCCGATAGAAACAAATTGGCTGAGGTCCTGGTGAAAAATGAAGACATCTTCAATGCAGGGGGAGGGCCGACTCCCTTTGCCATGCACAGGATCGATACGGGGAACGCCGCTCCTATATCTACCCCGCCTTATCGGGTGTCACCCGCTAAAAAGGCGACAATAAAGAACGAAATTGACAAGATGTTAGATCTGGAGATTATTGAGGAAGCGGAATCGGAGTGGACTTCACCAGTTGTATTAGTACCAAAGAAGAACGGTGAGACCCGATTCTGTGTCGACTACCGAAAACTAAACGCCGTGACGCGTACAGATAAATATCCGCTGCCTTTAATTGATGACATCTTAGCTTCGGCTAAAAGTAATTGTGTGATGTCCACGATTGATCTAAAATCCGGCTATTGGCAGGTTGAAGTGGCTCCGGAGGACCGGCCCAAAACTGCATTCGTTTCTCCGTTTGGAACATTTCAATTTCGGCGCATGCCGTTTGGCTTAAAGAATTCGCCTGCAACGTTCCAGCGATTAATGGATCGGTTTCGTGCTGGCCTTAAGGACGTAACAGTGGTAGCCTATTTAGACGATATTTTAGTAATCTCCGAGAATCTGGAGACACACCTGCGAGATTTACAACAGGTGTTTGATCGTCTACGTCAATTCAATCTCAGGGCGAATCGTGACAAATGCGTATTTGCCAGGGAGCGAGTGACTTATTTAGGGCATGTAATCACTATCGATCGTCGACCGTATTCCTCCAACTAATCTGAAAGAATTGAAAAGTTTTCTGCAAACCTGCAGTTGGTTTCGGAAATTTATTCCGCACTTCTCAGAAGTGGCGCGTCCGTTGACCGACCTCACTAAAAAGAATACACCCTGGCAATGGGGTGATAAGGAGGTCGAGGCATTCAGCGAGCTTAAGAGTAGACTCACAACGAGTCCAATCCTGCGACAACCAGACTTCGAAGAAGCATTCATATTGCGCACCGATGCTAGCGACTACGCATTGGGTGCCGTATTGTTGCAAGGACCTGATCCGAAGTCTGAGAGGCCTATTGAGTATGCCAGTAGGTTATTGACGTCTGCAGAGCGTAATTACTCTACCACGGAGAAAGAGGCGTTGGCAGTGGTATGGGCCCTGGAGAAATTTCGAGGCTACCTCGAAGGCGCCCAAGTCCACGTTGCATCCGACCATCAACCTCTGAAATGGCTGCTTTCTCTGAAGACACCCAGTGGCCGCCTAGCTAGGTGGGCCCTGAAGATTCAATCCTTTAATTTGAGCATTGAATACACACCGGGAAAAGTTAATGTGGTGGCGGACACCCTAAGTCGTCCAGTCTATAACCCTTCCCCAGATGACATGTCCGAACAGACATGCGACATATGCCCGGTATCCGTTGATCTACCTCATCATAGCTCCGAGGATTTGCGAGCTGCTCAGCTCGAAGATTCTGAGTTAAAGAGAATCCTTTCGGACTTTGAAGAGGGGGATGATGCCAGTCGTTGGACTGATCGGGGATATTATGTCAATAACGGAGTATTGTTCCGATTCGATCCGGTTGGCGAATCCGAAGAGCCCCAGCTGGTTGTACCGGAGTCGATGCGCGTGGAAGTCATGAAGCAGCTTCACGATGCACCGACGGCTGGTCACCTGGGTCTGGAACGCACTTTAAAGAGGATCAAGGAACGATTTTACTTTCCAAACATGCGACAGTACGTGTCCAGATATCTGAAGGCATGTGATTTGTGTCAAAAGTTTAAGCCGACTAACCTTAAACCAGCTGGACTACTACAGACACCTGTTCCGTCGCAGCGTTTTGAAGTCATGGCTATGGACTTGTTTGGCCCACTACCGGAAGGTAGCAAAGGAGAGAAGTATATTTTCCTCGTAGAGGACACCGCGAGCAGATGGGTAGAATTGATTCCACTGACAGACGCAACCGCCGAGAATTGTGCGAAGGCCCTCATTGAGGAAGTTTTCTTGCGCTATGGTTTTCCTCGTCGTGTCATATCGGACAATGGGGTCCAGTTCGTGTCAGCTGTTATGCAAAAAGCCCTACACGTTCTTGGAGTCGCCCAGAACCTAACTCCGGTGTACCATCCCGAGGCTAATCCCTCTGAAAGAAAGAATCGGGAAATGAAACAGATGCTGGCCATGCTTATCGACCCTGAGCATCGCAATTGGCCAGACGCATTACCCTCGGTGCGATTCGCACTCAACACGGCACCTAACCAGGGTACTGGACACTCCGCCGCTTATTTGACATTTGCCCGGGAGTTTCGGTCACCGTTGGATGTCTCTTACGATTTGAGGTCAATCGTAGAGAACGAAAACTATGTGCCGCAAATCACTCCATACTTGAAGAACTTCGTTCAGCACTTGCAGGAAACAAAGTGGCGAGTCGAACGACAGCAAGACATCCGGAAGGATGCTGCGGATAAACACCGCCGTATAGGACCAGCCTTTAAGGAGGGCGATCTCGTGCTCGTAGAGAGCCATCGCCTAAGTCAGGCTGCTAAAGGATTTACGTCTAAGTTTGCTCCTCGACGGGAAGGCCCGTATTTGGTAAGTAAGGTTGTCTCCCCTACCACATACGAAGTAGTGGATAAGGAGAACGTTCCTCGGGGAAAGTATCATGCCAGCCTCTTAACCCCGTATGTAGGAGAAGGGGAAGCTATTGCTCACACCCGCAAGAAGGGTAGACCCCGCAAAATTTCTAGTCCCAAGCCAGCTCCAGAGTCTTCCACTGGCTTGGAGGGGGAGGATATAGCACAGGGCAAGTCGCCCGCACTTCCCCGCACCTCACGCTCGAGAAGAGCGAGTAATACGTCGATGGCATCGCGCCATCTCCCTCGTGCACGGCGCGCGCCGATACGTTTGTCTTTGTAGAAGCCGCCCGCGCCGGTCTGCGGAATTTTCCACAAGGCACGAGGCAGTCGACTACGAGCTTTGGTTGCGAATGCGCGCCTGCGTGCGCCTCTTTGGTCGGGCCGCGTAAATACGTTTTAGTTCCTAAAGTAATTACTAAGTCACTGTTTTGTAGAACACTTGATTATAATTTTTAAACTGAACACAGTCGTTTCCATTCCCACTATATACTTACCTAACTAATTTATTTACTTTGCAATCGGTATGTCATATAGTAGGCTAGTTTGAAAATAGAACAATCACAATTTAAAACGAATGACTTAGGAAATAGCTTCACTGATTTTATATCATTAGTTATTACTAGGTTTATTACCTATAGTTTATTATTATTACACGCATTGATATTATTACCATATCGAAAATCATAAATAACGCAGCAGAAAGCGTGCCCTGCGGTGCGGGTGCGTTAGTGCAATACGCGTGCGGCACGGTTGTTCGCGAGCGTTACGCATTCATCGAAGCAGCTCGCGAGCGCTACGCGTTCGGCGCGAAGCCCGCGAGCGCTACGCGTTCGGCGCGGCACCCCGTGAGCGCTACGCGTTCGGCGCGGCACCCCGTGAGCGCTACGCGTTCGGCGCGGCAGCCCGCGAGCGCTACGCGTTCGGCACGGCTACTCGCGAGCGCTACGCATACGGCGCGGATGCTCGCGAGCGCTACGCATTCGGCGCGGCTGCTCGCGAGCGCTACGCGTTGGGCGCGGCTGCTCGAATACGTTATGCGGAAGCGCTTCTCGTTAACGACCGCTGGGAGTTTGCTGGAAATTAACATTAAGAAAATATCAAATAAGTACTTGTTTTTAACTTACCTAATTAAGAATGTACAAATTAAGTAATCTCATTAATTTGCGTAGTGAATAGTCAACTCTTCCATTGAATATATGTTATATTCATTTGCGCCACATGTCACGACTTGTCCACGACATTTTAGCTGAGCGTGGCGCGGCATGGCGATCAGCGGAAACAAAGCAACAATTAAGTAAGTAGATCATAATAGTAATTAATTATTGTCGCTACCACCATTTTTGTTATTGAGAGATAATAAATTACCTGCAGAATACATTAGAATATCCTAGAACAAATACCTGCGGGAGTTGCTCAGGAGGGCCGGCGGCCGGTCAGCGAGCCCACGAAGGACTTGAGCGCCTGGCCGAGCGAGGCGCGCGCCGCCTCCGCCGCGAGCGCGCCGCCCGCCGCGCACGCGCCCGCCGCGCCGCCGCCGTGCGCGTCCAGGCACTTCTGGTAGCGCAGCTGCGGACAAACCGCATTGATTATGGCCTACTATTCATGGGCTCACCAATCCGTGAGATTTGTCGCTGGCGACAAGGCCACGGACCAATCTTCGTGACCAATCTGGCTCGCCGTTACTAGCTCGCCATTACTAGCGTCACCGCGGACAGATCCGCGGCGACGCTAGTAGTGGCAAGCCGCACCCGCCCCGCGCCCGACCAATTTATGCATGTATGGACGCGCGGTATGACGCATACTGAATAATTAACATTACGACTATTGACATACGGTCGCGTGGTACGGTACGCGTTTCTAACACCAGCAAGCAGCAAAGATACGTGCGAGGCTCGCCACAGTTCACAAGTAACTGACGCGCTCGCGCAGTTTGTGGGCGATGACGGATTTGTCGACGGCTCGCGGTCGCGGTGCAACTCGCGGCTGGACACGCGAGCTGTACAGACGCGGTACAGACGAACAAGGCAGACATTGAAGTTGTGTCGTCTCTTGCGTTTGGTTAAGATGGTGGATGTTAAAAATCTATAGAAATCGTAACAGACTCGAACACACGAAACACGTGCCAACGTGTAAATACATCGCAAGCGCTTGTCGCCAGCTTCCTTTGATATTCTGTGTTCAAAAACCGACTCTAGCCAGGATCGGCGACAAGCTCACGCAAGCCAAGCCAAACACCCTGTTTACAAGCTTGTGTTTGTGAACGCTTGCTGGGACTTGTCAAGCATGTAAACGTAGCATTGAATAGCATCCACTACACTAGCGGCCGGAGGCAGCTTTACCCATGGTGCAGAGTGTGCGTTGCACACGGGCGCAGCGGTATTAGCGGTATCCGCACATTATTTTGTACCTATTCCATTTTGACCGCGCGCTTACTAGAGGGCGCTAGGGTAATGGGTAATGATTGCAGACGGGCGCTTCGTGGGCTAGAGACGCCTCAGCTGGGTTATTCTGTAACTTAGTTAGCAACTGAAAATAGTTGCCAACGAATTAGTTTGATATACATTGCTGCTTTACTGTGGGAAATATAAAGTGTTTTCATAATTTTACACAGTAAAGCAGCAATGTATATTGAACTAATTCGTTGGCAACTATTTTCAGTTGCTAACTAAGTTACAGAATAACCCCCCTGGTAGTGGCGTACCTTGCAAGCGGCTTCGATGGTCTTGCACAGTGCGCCAGAGGACGGCTCGGCGTGGAAGGCGTGCGCCACGAACAGGTCCTGCGGCGTGTGCACGATGAACGCGCAGCGGCGCACGTCCCGCCCGATGCCCAGGAACGACAGGTAGCGCACCCGACACTCCACTAACGTAGTGGCGTACCTTTCAAGCGGCTTCGATGGTCTTGCACAGTGCGCCAGAGGACGGCTCGGCGTGGAAGGCGTGCGCCACGAACAGGTCCTGCGGCGTGTGCACGATGAACGCGCAGCGGCGCACGTCCCGCCCGATGCCCAGGAACGACAGGTAGCGCACCCGACACTCCACTAACGTAGTGGCGTACCTTGCAAGCGGCTTCGATGGTCTTGCACAGTGCGCCAGAGGACGGCTCGGCGTGGAAGGCGTGCGCCACGAACAGGTCCTGCGGCGTGTGCACGATGAACGCGCAGCGGCGCACGTCCCGCCCGATGCCCAGGAACGACAGGTAGCGCACGCGGCACTCCACCAGCGGGTTGCTCTCCTGGAACACGTGATACCTCGGTTAAGTCCAGATGTGAATAAAAAAATTGAAAGTGTCTCCCAAGCAGCGAAGGCAGTAGATGTGGACGCACAAGTAAAAGCGAACGAATGAAGACTTTGGTTTTAGAACGTCCAGTGTCCATCCGTAAACGCCCATAATTAGCCATCGTTGACTTTCGCTGCTCAACCCTGTACGACTGCGACCCTGACATCAAAACGTTGAAGAACATTTTGATGGGGTTTCTCACCATTAACTTATTCCGGTTCTCGAGCTTAGGAACTTCTGAAGGAAAACAATCGTAAGGAAACCTGTCTAAGAGTTCTCCATAATGTTCTCAAAGGTGTGTGATGTCTACAAATCCGCACTTGGCTAACGTGGTGGGCTACAGCCTAAACCCTTCTCATTCATTCAGTGGAGATCCGTGCCCTGTAGTGGGCCGGTAATTGGTTGATAGTGATGATGATGATGATGAATGATCACTCACCCCTTCTTCCGTGATCGTGATCATGGAGGGAGCGACAGCCACCGCCACCGGTCTCCACGCGGACGGCGCTCTCGCGGCCGCCAGTCTGTCGATCGCGTCATTCAGGACGTCCATGCCGGTAGCTCGCGGCACCTCCGCGCTGCCCAGGTACCGCGCTCGGACCGTCTTCCGGGGCTCTTCCATTGGCGTGGGGAATGACGCTCCTGAAACCACAAGCAAGATTCTGGTTAAAAGTAACCCAAAGTTGCATAAGTATTCATCTACTTTCATTAAGGTACCTATCTTTATCAGTTGTAACTTGTAGGTCAACAAAAGATCCTGGAGAAAGATTGCTGAAATTCAGAGACAGAAAGAAATTAAGATTTTTGAGTCCAAAGCCGAGTCTAAAGCCGCTTCTACTCGTGTCCAAAAGCTCTCCCAAGAGAATGTCTACACAGACCTGCTACGACAGTTTAACATCATTTTACTCTTCAAGTTTTCCGCATAGCGGGAGGCAAAATAGTTCAGCGCCATCTATCGGCAGTTGCGAAATTCTTTAACTAAGTTAGTCGATTACCGACTTACCGGACAGCGGCCTCGGGCGGCGGGCGGCGGGCAGGTCGGTGGGGCGCGGCGGCGGCTGCAGCGAGCGCTCGATCATGATGCGCTTGCAGATGTCGCGCAGCGCGTTGGCGATGGAGCGCGCGGGCGCCTCGCAGCGGAACACGTGGCACATGTGCTTGCGCGTCACGCGGTCGCGGGCCACGTACGCGAAGTCTCGACTTACCGGACAGCGGCCTCGGGCGGCGGGCGGCGGGCAGGTCGGTGGGGCGCGGCGGCGGCTGCAGCGAGCGCTCGATCATGATGCGCTTGCAGATGTCGCGCAGCGCGTTGGCGATGGAGCGCGCGGGCGCCTCGCAGCGGAACACGTGGCACATGTGCTTGCGCGTCACGCGGTCGCGGGCCACGTACGCGAAGTCCCTGTTGCGATACGATTCATTTAAGTTCTGTACCGTATATAGGCATCTGCGCGGAAGACGTTTCTACCCACTTTTCGGGGGAGTCCAAAAACTACTTTTACATTATGATTATTAACATTTATAGGCCCATTTTGAAGCCCATTATTTTATAAATAATCTTGTGTTATTACTATTTATCTAACCACTTGTACGACGACATTTATGTACGCTTCTGTTAAATACCAAGATTTTGAAAATGAACCAAAGTGATTACTGATTGGTCGGAAAGCACTCGATTACTACTGGTCAATTCCGTGTCCACCAAAATGCTGATTATAAAGTTTTTCTACATAAACATTATTAATTTGGCGATTGATGAATGTCGACTTAAATTATTCAATTTATTTATTTGGTCCTTTCCATACCTTTCACTATTTCCAGAATGCGTTGTGAAAAAAAATCTTATTAGTTATCGTTAGATGGAATTGCAATGTACTACTCTAACATTTTAGCAATCATCTACCTGTTAATGAATCTAGGAATGCATTGTACAATCTGGGATGTTAACATTGCAGTACCTAATCGGTTTACACATTTTTTTTATAAATATAAATAAATATATATAAATATAAATAATATTAATAATAAATATAAATAAAATAATATTAATAATAAATATAAATAAATATATTTATTTATTTATGGTTTACACATTCACCATAAACATCAAATATGTACGACATTATGTAAGATAATGTCCTACTTTATAGCAATTACTACATCACTATATATAACTGAACCATAAATATTGATTTGTACTGACCGTCCATTGTCCCTGCCAACGCCCCATACCCGGATAGTGTGAATGGGTTGTGTGTGCAATGTGTTTAGACTTTCCGGGTCGATCAACTTTAGTGCGCCGTCGTCCAAGTCCATAAACAGGTCTTTTCCCTGGAAAAATACAAGCAATATAAATGCTAAAATCCTTTCAGATGATGTGGTGATGAAAATTTAGGAATGATCATTCTAGATATAAATTCCTAACCTAAAATTACTCTTTGGAATATTTTACAAAGGAAAGAATCGATGGAGTCCATAATCTGGACTGGTAACCCGAAAGCGCAGTTGAAAGATTGTACTGAGGACAAAGACGAGTCACCAGGAGACGCTAGATACAACCGAGTTGTGTGAAACACCCTGCAGGAGACCATCAGTGGACATCGACGAGTTAAGACGACGAAGAATTGATAAATGTCAGCTTGCACCACTTCACTTTTTTGCGAAGAACCACCTTCCTTATTGGAGACCGGTGAGGCACTGGAAGACAGTTCTATAGGACTGCATGCAAGCATGTATATCCAGTTAATGGAGACTGGAGATGCACTAGAAGAAGATAGTTCTCAAGATGCGGATATGCGTATCCAATTAATGGAGACTAGAGAAGCACTAGAAGAAGATAGTTCTCAAGATGCGGATATGCGTATCCAATTAATGGAGACTAGAGAAGCACTAGAAGAAGACAGTTCTATAGGACTGCATGCAAGCATGTATATCCAGTTAATGGAGACTGGAGATGCACTAGAAGAAGATAGTTCTCAAGATGCGGATATGCGTATCCAATTAATGGAGACTAGAGAAGCACTAGAAGAAGACAGTTCTATAGGACTGCATGCAAGCATGTATATCCAGTTAATGGAGACTGGAGATGCACTAGAAGAAGATAGTTCTCAAGATGCGGATATGCGTATCCAATTAGTAGAGACAAGAGAAGCACTAGAAGAAGATAGTTCTTGAGGACTGCAAGCAAGTACGGATATCCAGTTAATAGAGACTGGAGATGCACTAGAAGAAGATAGTTCTCAAGATGCGGATATGCGTATCCAATTAATGGAGACTAGAGAAGCACTAGAAGAAGACAGTTCTATAGGACTGCATGCAAGCATGTATATCCAGTTAATGGAGACTAGAGAAGTACTAGAAGAAGTTAGCTCTTCAGATATCCAGTTAATGGAGATTGAAGACGCATTAGAAGAAGATAATTCTGTAGGACTGCATGCAAGCATGGATATCCAGTTAATTTCTATTCTGAATTACTTACATCACCCCAACGTCCGACTTGATCCAACAAATCGTTGCGCCCCAGGCTCAGGTCCACGATGCACTTGTTGACAGCCCGGCTGGACCGTTCCGGTGTGAGGTCCGCTTCAGAGATCTCCACCCAGCCGAGTGAGCGCACGAAGAACCTCACAGCACGCCCGTCGCACTCCGGACGGGCTGGGTAACTGCGACGCCTGGTGGAAATGTGAACTTTATATTAACCAGGATAAGGTCTCATTTAATCTTATAACTGGACGCCTGGTGGAAATGTAAACCATTAAGATAATAAGGTCTTTCATCAATAACGTGTTTAGGGGTGTAAGTGGCCCAAATTCCACCTATGGGGCCAAAGTCAACCTCACCTGCGCGCGGTGCACCCTGCCAATATGCTAACGAGGCCCTGACGTCAGGTTGAGCCGTCGACCTGTCTGTTGTCAGTCTGTGACCTGACCGTTGTGCTATTGAGGGTTTTAACTGGTAGAACCAGGTCTTGCTTTGCAGGATTCCATATAGTAAGTACAAGGGTGTTCCTCGAGGGCGTAGCCGGGACTTTTTATTATTCATCTACTATTTATAGTTGGAATATTACAAACATGCGAACCCAGTCATAAATCATGTTTATCGGACTTCTCACTTGCACTTATAGGCCTTATGGAACTGGAATCTGATTCTGTGGTGTAACAGTAATAAAGGATTTGTTGATAGTCGATAACGATAGGTTATAAAGAGCGAGGGAGAGCCCTCATAACACTATGATCGCAATGCTTTACTACTCAGTTCGCACGTTTGTAATGTCCCAACTAAATATACATAGTTAGCTCTTGATATCTACGCTACATTGTACCGGAATGTTAAATCGCTAGGCGAAACTTCTTTGCCGGTAGGGTGGTATAACCAGCCATGGCTGAAGCCATTTATAGCGAGAACGTCTAGTAGTATTTAAAGTATGTTCAGCACTTACTGATACGCGACCTCATCTCTCCGTTTCCTCTCGGCGTCTTGATCGACGTGGTCCAAAGCCCCACTGGTGGTGCTCCTGGTGACTGATGAAGTCATGGCGTTCTCGTATTTGACGTCTGACAGGTTGTTATTATAGAAACGTCCATAACAATGTTCAGCACTTACTTATACGCGACTTCATCTCTCCGTTTCCTCTCGGCGTCTTGATCGACGTGGTCCAAAGCACCGCTGGTGGTGCTCCTGGTGACTGATGACGTCATGGCACCTTCATATTTGACGTCCGACAGGTTGGAGCAGTCTCGCACCATGGAGATGCGCGTCTCTCTCGCCTCTACGGGCGGCATCTTTGGTATCTCTCTTTGGATCGTCCCACTCTTTATGTGCCAGTAGTAGGGACCGTCATTGTCTGTAATTTAAAGCAATTTATTTGTATACAAGAGTAAATATTCGTTAAAAACATTTACGTTAACCATCCATTGACAATTTTTTTTTTCTGACTGGTTGTAAAATAACATAGCATAGTGGTGTTACTCCCCCGTGCCTCGGAGAGCACGTAAAGCCGTCGAGTCTGCACCTGATCTCTGTTTTGTATCTCTCTTTTCGGTCAACACAACAATAGTATTGACTGTAAAATTCAGTAAAAATTACCTACCTTCGTGTTTCTCCCATCCCGGAGGTAGTGTCTCTTTCTTCGGTCGCAATTTGACAGGAATAGCGTAGAGGTCGTCGTTGGGGCCCTCTGCGCTGTGCGGGACTGAGCCGGAGTGCCTCTTCTCTGAGTCCTCCTGATCGGCCCTCTCCTTCTCTGGTGGGGGTGACTCCCCCCCTCCATTCTGTTGCGGCGGCGTGATGAGACCGCTCTTTTCGCTGGAACAATAGATGGAACACTTAATGACTTTTTTGGATTCAGGATTTATTAATGGCTTGTTGAGGAATCGTTCACCTATTTTTTTTTTTTGAATTATAACGGACATCCCGAATTACTTCCCTGGTGCAGTAGTGAGCGTAGAGGTCTTATAAATAGTAGGTAGTGGCAATTTGGGAATTTAAATATAATTTCTAAATTGTCTCTGGTCTACTAATATACTATACTGTCTAATGACAGTGGAACAGCCATTAAGCAGTATTGAATGTAGTCTATATTCAACTTTATGACTGTCGCGATAAGGGAGTTAATTGCGCAATGCACTCACAACCAATCGCCATCATAAATTAGTCTTGCAAATGGTTTAGCAAGTTTGCTGAAAGTGTCTTTTAAGATTCGGTACTTTCTTATTGATCGACAATCGACTTCAATTACACAAGTATAAATTAAAAATTTAAAAAACCCCCGACATTCGCCATTTCGTGGTGGCGGCCATCTTGGATTTGCAATAATACTATACTACTAGTCAAGCCCTTTCATTTGATACCCATATCAAGGGAGTTATGAAAAAATATGTAATCCGCCATTTTGTGGCGGCGGCCATCTTGGATCGATTTTCATCAAACATAGCTAACAACACTCTCGACTAATTCACCTTTCAAACAAAAAAACCGCATTCAAATCGGTTCACCCGTTTGAGCGCTAGAGGGGAAAAGACAGATACACACACACACACACACATAATACCCCGTCGTTTTTGCATCGGGGGTTGAAAATTAAAGTTTCATTGATTGCGACCACACTGTGCAATTACCACCCAGCGTTTAATTAGCAGCGTTACAAGTTTATGACCAACCCCGGGACCTCGTTCGGTGGTTTTTACGACACCGTAGTCGACAAAAACTGCGGGCGATATTGGGACTGGGAACAAGCAATGAGCATTTTTTGTCGGTTTAATGATTTAGAAGTGATGCTTAATTATTACGACGACGCAAAATGGAAAAGCTTAAAAAGATTTATATAAGATATACTCCGCAGTTTTCGATGTCAAATTTTTTTTTGAACGTGATAACGTCCTAAAAATCGATGAACGCCGGGGCTACATGCACGAAAAAGCACGACTCATTGTCACGTACCACAGAACGTAGCGCGTAGCACGTAGCACGTAGCGCGTAGCGCGGATCTAAGCGTTCGGCTTGTGACGCATCTATCTCTCTTTGTTTTCTTATGACGTAAGATTATCGTCGTAAATCGACTTTAAAGACAACCAATTTTTTTTTTTTTGGAGTTTAAATTCTATGCATTTTAGATCTCGAATAGCTCATTGGTTTGAGCTGAAAGTTGGTACAGAGATTGTTTGCATCCTGAAGAAGGACGCGAGATACTTTTCATCCCGGTAAAGAGTAAAGAGAACGCGGGTATCAGCTCGTATGTAATTAAAGAATCTTGCCTTCATCTTCATTGAGAAGATTTCTTGATAACTACCCTCTATAACTGTAATACGGTTGAATTCATTGTCTTAACCTTACGGCTAAAGAAAATGATGTCATAGCTTTGTGATGATACATAATTTATAGTAGGCACAGAGGCTCATCTACAGGGATGAAAGTAAAAATTGTTTAGTAAACTAAGTATATCTCTAATCTACTTACTTTGTTTTGTTTACAGGCGAAGACGCATCGTCCTCCACCCTGAAAACAAAAAAAAGTTACTGAATAGATGTTTTATGGTTAAACTAAAATCTGACATTTCATTGTTGTCTAATGAAAATGAACACTAAGGATCAGTAGAACCATAGGCATACGTTAAGGTCACCCGTTATAGTTTAACCACCACCAAAAAAACCCAAAATAGATTCCCATTCGTTTTCGTTTCGGTTACTTTAGACCATTTTACTCTTCACCTTAATAATCGTAGTAAATTATACGACTTATCCTGTACATTTAGACTTCCCACGGGACTTTCGCATAGCAGTAGATCAACTTGTACAACTCTACAACTAGTTAAATGCTTTTTTGTTTTGATTAAACTTTAACATTAACCGTGACTTAAATTTAACCACCGAAGGTGCTTTTTTTGGTGATCAATCTTTAACGGTAATCGTAACGTAATACTTTAAACGCACGTGGTGCACCCTAAACTCTATTAAAAGAGTTTCGTTTACGCATACCCAATACAAACTCTAGGGTTTTTATAAACTTAGTACAACCCGTATGTACACTACCTGACCTATCTTCTTTAATTTAACCTAATTAGGGTTAAGAGACTCAACCGCACTAACCACTAAAGTGAAGCATCAACTTTATGACCCACCATTGATCTAATAGACCCCATTCGAACATTTTTATGACCACCATGTTGACTATAACACTGAACAAACGGACACACTGTTTTGGTCTCGTTAAAAGCTTATCCGGTTACAGTTCATGGAGTCCCAGATTCGACTCCCAGGTCGGGATACAGAAGTTATTGAGTTTTCCGGGCAAGAAATAGGTACATAGTAGCACCCCGGAATTGGGAAGTTGGGTATTTTTGAAGACAAAAGGTGGCTAAGGTCATTCCTCAGAACAGATTTTTGTCGAAATCGGTTCAGCCGTTCAGCTCAGCGGTTAAGGTGTGAAAAGGTGATAAACAAGTAGAGTTACCTACTATTTAAATTTATAATTTACTAGCTGTTGCCCGCGGCTTCGCCCGCGTGAATTTCGGTTTTTCACAAATCCTGAGGGAATCGTGGATTTCTGGTTCCTGTTCCCGCTCCCGTTTCCAATCTGTATACTTACTTTCAAGGTAGTTTGCTATATTGATCTACCTATAGCTGTAGATTTGGGTTTTTTCAAAATCCCGTGGGAACTGTGGATTTTTTCAGGATAAAAAGTTGCCTATGTTTTAAGTCAGGGCATTATCTCCATTCAAAATTTCAGCCAAATCTGTTCAGTAGTTGCGACGTTATAGAGTAACAAACATCCAAACATCGAAACATCTAAACATCCAAATATCCGCACTTTCACATTTAGATATAATTATTTAATAACTAAATAGCTTTACATTATTTATTTAGTTATTTATTTATTGATTTAGTTATTAATTTAGTATTTATTTAATTGCCTTCGGCCACCAGAGGGCGCAGCTGTCGTACCGAGATTCCGCCTGCGACCGTCAGAGGTCATTGCAATTGCTTCGAGTTTCCAGCTCCGGCCGCAAGAGTTTTGACTATAAGAGGGCACTGCAATCGCTTCGAGTTTCCGGCTTAGGCCGTTAGAGGGCGCTGCGATCATTTTTAGTTTCCAGTTTTGACCGCACGAGGGCGCTGCAATCACTTCAAGTTTCTGGCCTAGGCGGCCAGAGGGCGCTGCGATCGTTTTTTAGTTTCTAGTTTTTGCCGCAAGAGGGCACTGTGATCGTTTTAATTTCCAGTTTTGGCCGCAAGAGGGCGCTGCTATTACTCCAAGTTTTCGGCTTAGACCGCTAGAGGGTGCTGAGATCGTTTTTAGTTTCTAGTTTTGGCCGCCAGAGGGCGCTGCGATCGTTTGATCGTTTGTAGTTTCCAGTTTTGGCTGCTAGAGGGCGCTGCTATTGTTTCAAGTTTCCGGCTTAGGCCACCAGAGGGCGCTGAGATCGTTTTTAGCTTCCAGTTTTGGCCGCTAGAGGGCGCTGCAATCATTTTTTTAGTTTCCAGTTTTGGCTGCTAGGGGGTGCTGCTATTGCTTCAAGTTTCCGGCTTAGGCCACCAGAGGGCGCTGTGATCGTTTTTTTTAGTTTCCAGTTTTGGCCGCCAAAGGGCGCTATGATCGCTTCAAGTTAGACCGCCGGAGGGTGCTGCAATCGTTTTTAGTTCCCATTAAAACTTTCATCCCCTATTTTACCACCCTTAAAAGCAGATTTTTCAAAATAATAATTACAGAGTTTTATTATTTAAAACTCATAATCTAAATGCCGATTTTCAGGTCTGTAACTTTAAAAACATAGGACTTTCATAAAAAATTTCATCCCCTATTTTACCACCCTTAAGGGGAGATTTTCCAGAATTACTTATACAGGTTTTTATCATTTAAAAATTATAATTTCATATCCTATTTTCATATCTGTAACTTCAAAAACATATCCTTCCAACTCCCATTTTACCCCCTTAGGGGAGGATTTTCTTGAAATATTTTCCAGGCTGATATCTAAGCCCTAGAATTAACCTACCTTCCGAATTTCAAGTTGATAATAGCAAAATTATAATTAAAACTTCCCATTAAAACTTTCATCCCCTATTTTACCACCCTTAAGGGAAGATTTTTCAAAATAAAATATACAGAGTTTTATTATTTAAAACTAATAATCTAAATGCCGATTTTCAGGTCTGTAACTTTAAAAACATAGGACTTTCATACAAACTTTCTACCCCCATTTTACCCCCTTAGGGAAAGATTTTAGGGATATTAAATAGCCTATAACCTGCCCCAAAAGTTGGACAACCAAATGCAAAAAGAATTTTCCAAATCCGATCGGTACTTCCAGAGATTAGCGCGTTCAAACAAACAAACAAACAAACAAACAAACTCTTCCGCTTTATTATATTAGTATAGATGGTAAGTACCTAATATGGAATACTTAGTAGTATGGATAATATTATAAGGAAGTTAAATAAAAAAAAAAAACAGAAACAAACGCATTATTCATGTTGAAATTGCTAAATGATGCAGATTTTATCTACCAGCACTGAATCGCGTGCTAACTGCTAACATCGAATCAAATCTTCTTACAAATGTACATGTGAATTGTGAATCAACAATTTAATTGAATTGTTCCGTTGTTTCGAATTGTATATTATCTGGGTTAGTGATCTGCCTTTGTTTTTTATCGGAATGATGAAGTTGATCGACAACTGGATATTGTTGTTCAGGTAAGTATGTACTTGCTTGGTTCAGTTAGTGCCTCAGTAGACACTAACAGAGGTGATGATGTCGCAATTTATTTTATTTAGATACCAACATAGGGATGCACTGCCTCGTTGGTCTAGTGGCTAACATATTCGACTGCAGATCACGAGGTCTCGGGTTCGATTCCCGGGTAGGGCAAATAGTTGTTGGGCATTGGGTTTTTCTGTCAAGAAATTTTCAGTGGTAGCCCGGAGTTGGCAGTTGGCGGTGCTTCACCCCCGTGCCTCGGAGAGCACGTTAAGCAATCGGTTCCGGTTATTATAACTTTTATGTGATAATAGTCGTTAAAGCCCGCCAACCCGCATTGGAGCAGCGTGGCGGGTCTAAGCTCTAAATCCCTGTCTCCTGTGCCCAGCAGTGGGACGTAAAAAGGCTGTAGTGGTGGTGGTGATGGTGGATAGGGATGCAAGCCTTCAACATAGTAACCGCTCGTTATCAACATCATTAACAACCCATTACCGGCCCACTACAGAGCACGGATGTCCTCTCAGATTGGGAAGGGCTTAGGTCGTAGTCTGGTCACTGGCCAAGTGCGGATTGGTAGACTTCACACGCCTTTGAGAACATTATGGAGAACTCTTAGGTGCAGGTTTCCTCGCGATGTTTTCCTTCACCATTAAAGCGAGTGACATTTAATTGCTTAAAACGCACATAACTCCGAGAAGTTAGAAGTGTGGGCGATCTGACTCGGTCCCTCCGAATGGGAGGTCGCAGTCTTTTAACCACTAGGGCCTAGTTACCCAGTAGTAATTAAAAAATAAAATAAAAGTTAAAAAAGTTTTTGGGCCCAGTGACTAGGCTATAACAGCTCGTAAGCGGACTAGACGTGCAATTGTGAAACTCAATAGCGCTCAGAATGCACGGCTTTGTTTAACAAACGGTTGCCAGGTGCCGGCTGGAATAATACATATTGCAGCCGGATGCATTTTCTTCCTTCAACTGACCTATTTACTGACATTTCCATGACAACATTTGGACGTAGGTAGAATACCTACGAATAAAATGATATGGAGTTTCATATTCGCTGCTTTTTTTGCTATGATTTCACAGATTTAACTTTCTTGAAAAGGTATAGGACTAGTGCAGTGCTCTCTACGATAAAGAAAAATGGAAATGGATTCATATTTGAGGCCGTCAGCGCAAAAATGGCCTAAACCTGAGACAGTTAGTATTAGTTAGTGGCGGGTTAGGACATCATTGCTCAAATAAAAGACGAAAATAATTAAATACAAAAATGGATTTTGTTTTGCCATCTATTACATAACAGGATAACTATAGTTAGGCCATTTTTAGGCAAAGAATTATCATCTTTGTAATCAGTTTAGGTCTATAAGTAAGAACTTAAAAAAATGTGGGTTAGGCCGCTTATGCGCTGACGACCTCATTTCGGAATATACGAATCGTAAGTAGAGCGGGGTAGTTGGATAGAAGCAGGCGTTACCTTACGAAAGTCTATGATGCACAAGAAACAACAAGCTTATTTATTATTAGGCTATAATCCGCTAATCCAGGTAAATCTGTAATGTCGGATGCTATCATCACACAACAGCTTGTCGGCGGATGCAATCACAATCACTTGGTTAGATACAAGACAATAGCTTGGTTAGTGGTGCGTATTGCTTTCTTCGTCGCTTACTTGTCCCGCATTTGTATTTGAACATGCTGCACAGTGCTGTAGAATACAGATATTTTATCTGGATTAGCTGATTATAGCAAAAAAAGCTTGTTGTTTCTTGTAAATATTTTCCTTGTTTAAACTTTACTTCATTGTTGATAGTCTATCGCCACAGTTTAAAGAAATACTACGGAAGTAAGTAGAACTTAGATAGTTAGTTATTAACAGGGTGGTATTTTTAGCGGCCAATCGATATAGGGTACGGCGTGAAGTTGTAAATAGACTACAGTAGCGAAAGCTATATCAATAAGTTACCCACAGATTTCACCATTAAACAGTTTCATAATGGCGAATGCAAACCGAAAATTTCGGAAAAAAAATCAGAAAATTTATTTACTTTTAGATGGATATTAGAAACGAGGGGCAAAGCCCAATTCACACGCGAGATATTTCTATGCACGAGCGAAGCGAGGGCATACATAATCTCCTACGTACGTAATACGTAAAATCCATAGGTGTAAATGGGCTCTCCCCGAGCATACCTACTAAGTACTTTTAATATTAATTAAAAGGAAAGTAAATAAATACCGAAAATACTGATTAAAATATGACGTATTTTTACTTCATTGGCGACAATACACGCGTGTGTGTGTGTGTCTGTGGATGTGTGTGTGTGCGTGTTTGTGTGTATGTCTGTGTCAGTCTGTGTGTGTGTGTGTGTATTTGTGTGTGTGTTTTTATGCGTATGTTTGTGTGTGTGTGTGTGTATGTTTGTTACTCTTTAACGCCGCAACTACAGAACCAATTTGGCTGAAATTTGCAATGGAGATAGATTATACCCTAGAATAACACATAGGCTTTTATCCTGAAAAAATCCAAAGTTCCCGCAGGATTTTGAAAAAACCGAAATCTATAGCTACAGCTATAGGTAGATTAATGTAGCAAACTTCCTTGAAAGTAGGTATAAAAGTTGGAAAAGGGAACGGGAACGAGAACCGGAAATCCACGATTCCCTCGGGATTTTAGAAATACCGAAATTAGCATGTGGAAATTATTGAAAGTAGTGAACTCGATTTGAAAGCCTCAGAAATCCAATAAGAGTACCAACTTCATTATTGTATGCATCCTGACGAAGTCACGTTCGCTTTAAATTCCCGAGTGGACTCATCGATGCATTCAGATGGATATTATACTTCGAAAGCAGAAGCTACCTAATCTCCGAGATTGTGTATTACGTAGTAGGTATTATAGAATAATAAAGTCCATTCTGCAACAAGGGCGTAGCCAGGATTTGCTGCGGAGAGCGGCGAAGCCAAGGAAAGTAAAATAAAGCAGATGCCAGCGACTTCGTCCGCTTGGATTCTTATAAATCTCACTTGGGGGGGGAATTTCCAAAATTCCTGAAACACGTAATTCTTTCTTTTTAACCGACAATACAAATACCGATTTTAATTGATATAACTTCAAAAATGACGGACTTTCATACAAACTTTCATCCCCCATTTAACCCACTTGGGGGTAGTTTTTCCGAAATTCTTCAATAACGTTACTCTTTATTTTTAACCGAAAACCTAAATACCAATTTTCATGGATAAAACTTGAAAAATGACAGACTTTCATACAAACTTTCATCCCCTATTTAACCCCCTTAGGGGTGGAATTTGAAATAATCCTTTCTTAATGTGCGCTTACGTCATAAAAGAAAGCTACGGTGAAAATTTCAAGTTTCTAGGTTCAGTAGTTTAGGCTGTGCGTTGATGATCAGTCAGGACAAGCTACTTTATATTATTAATAATAATAATATAGATTTTTGATTTTTCACTTTACAAACTTCGGAGATATGGGAGGAGGGCGGAAGGGAGAGTAGAACGAGTTACCTATTTTATTGACATCGTGTGTTGCGTGGGGTCTCCATTCGAGTAGGTACCTACCTTGAGACCCCGACGTCTATGTCCGAGATAGGTATTTACTCTACTCACAACAAAAAAATACAAACACACACACACACAATAAGTTAGAATGCAAATATCTCAACCCTTCCGCAGGTAATAAACTTCCAACCAACAAACCCTATACCTACTTTCTCTTATAGGTAGCAAACGCTAACTTGCCAAGTAAACAAGTACATAAATTTTCCGCCCAATTTAAACTTTTGCCAAATAACACCAATAAAATTGGTTTCGATTTTCAAGGTGAAAGGGTTTTCCTTTCCGTACGAACATAACTTTTATTATTACAGATTTACACCCAATTTGAGAGTTCGTTCGATTTTTTAGTGTAGTCTAATGTAAATTACGGGACTTACCACGATAAATTGTTTGTTTGTTTGTCGATATTTCGATGCAGTTACATGGACCGTGGTCAGGACGAGACTCGAGAGGGTAGGTACCCGTAATTTAAATAAGACTATATCGGTTGTATTAGACTAGTACTGACAGTGTGTTCCAGAGATTATGGAAACTCATATTAAAAAAGAGTTCAAAAAGGAAACAAAACGTTGAGTAGCAGGGATGTGTACCCACACACATCCCTGCTATAAAAGTGCCGTTATCCTTCCCACAACAAAAATACAAGCCAAAACACGCTTTCCGCTATCAAACAGCGATATATCCCGACACTTTCCAACTACAAACTACCGCCGCAGACTGGCTTAACGACAGAGCTCGTTTTATCAACAATTTTTACTGAACATAACAACCAATACCTTTTAAAACTGTTTGTACAGGGTAAGAGTCGGAAATACTTACCTAGCCCTCTTTAACTGAGTGCTTAGTCTAAGTTTGGAGCACTCCAAAACTTTGTAGTATACTATTGATCGATTTCAGAGTAAAATGGACCTAAAATGGCTTGTATTAAGGTTTGAGTTCGCCAATACATTCAGCATTCGAACACAGCGAGCGCCCCAAGCAAAAAGGTTGTAAAATACATATTCGAACTATGGAATTACAACTTTAAAATAAGAGTGTTTGGGTTCAGTTTCTCAAAACGAGTGAGCAAACGAGTCGCAAAACTATTTATATGTGTAAAATCTTAGACTAACCGTACTGAACACTTTCAAAATGATCGCACCTAATTCAACGTACTTAACCACGAAGTTATAATAATATAGTTTTGCTTCGGCGATTGACCAATCCGATGACCCCCTCCCCCCACCCCACGTCTCTGTTTCGCCTATTCTTCCAAATACACACAAGTCAAAACAACTCAGTAAAGCGCTCTGTATGCTTAGTCTCAGTTTGCTGAGCTCGCCTCGACAACTTTGCTAAATATCTACTACTGATCGAAACACAACGATTTCAGATTAAAATGGACCTAAAGTAGCTTATTTTAAGGTTTGAGTTCGCCAATACATTCAGCATTCGTTTACAGCTAGCGCCCCAAACAAAAATGTTGTAAAATAATTCGAAGTATTGAAAATAAGAGTCTTTGAGAAGAAGGTTCATTTTGCATTACATATTACAGTTTTTCGATACTTAGTGCCTGTTTCACCACCGTCTGATATGTATTAGATAGCTGTCTACAACTTTTGTCTTTGTCACTCGACATAAAGTAAGAAAGTGACAAAACATACGTTTTTAGGCTATCAGACACTTATCAGAAGGTGGTGAAACAGGCCGTTAGTATTTGGTAAAGTTTTGGAGGTGTTGAAACTGAGACTAGGTAGGTATACTGAAATAAGAGTTTTCCAATTCCCAAATTGGATTCACCTCCCCTGATGAAAATCGCCCTTGTTCAGAGCATTCAAAAATATAATAACCATAAACGAGGACTGTAGATATTAGTTTTCCCAAAATAAAAAATTATACTTTCGAAAACATACCAACACTTTTCCGACGAATTGCGAACTACCCGCGTCCGCGAAATTACTGTCGTAAAATTTTATTTCAACTTGTGCGCCCGCATCCGATATAATACTTGTTTGACATCCGAGCTTTTAATTGAGTTGTGGTTACGTGATAGTTTTCCCGTACCATTTCTTTTGTTTTCTTCCTTTTTCATAAATTTTTGGTAGGTGCAAATATAGGGAAGTAGACTCGAATTTTTTCATTGTTGTTAGCAAATGGTTAATTTACTCTATATCGTAGTGATATATTACAAAAACAAAGTTCCTCACCGCGTCTGTCTGTCTGTTCGCGATAAACTCAAAAACTAACGTACCGAATGAATTTTCATCCAGTTTTCACCAATAGACTATCATGAGGAAGGTTTTAGGTGTATAATTTGTAAGGTTTTGTGTAAATTGGTTGAAATATGATGATATTGCCGGGTCGAGTCGCTAGTGTATAAAATCTACAGTATGTAGAAAAAAACCCTGTCAGATCCGAAAGGGAGAGATTGTTAGCCCACAGACATCACTGAAAAAAATATTTAAAAAAATTTATTCATTAAGATAAAAATGTTATTGTAATTTAAAATACACATTTTTAGTGCCCTAATTCCCCAATATTGCGCAAATTTTTGAAATGTGACAACACCAGAGTCGGCGGGCGGCATCTTTTGTAAATACCGCTGGCACGTGTAAGCCTGTAAAGGCGTGTTCACAATAAGCTTAGAATCGACCGGCGCAGCATATTGTTTGCCGACTAAAATAAAAAAAAACAACCAAGTGCGAGTCGGCCTTGATTCGAGAGAGCCGCACTCTTTTAGGGTTCCGTACATAATTATGAACATAATAAAACATAACATAATATTTTAGGTGTAAGAAATATTACCTAATTAATTTCCGAGCTAGACATCGCAACAAACCGTGAAAGAAAAATCCAAAAAATGTTCGTTTGTTCGGTCACAGCTTACAAACTACTACGAGCTAGAGACCTGTGTGACCGGCGCACAGACGGCTGGACGGACAGTCAGACGGACAGACAGGCAGGCAGGCAGACAGACAGACAGACAGACAGTAGAGAGAGATTAATAGGGCTCCCATTTTACCCTTTGGGTACGGAACCCTAAGAAGCAACAAATCACCCAGCTCACACTCTCAGTCAGTGGCCTGAGCTGAGCCACAGACTCACGTACCTACTGAATTGGTTAGTGTGATCAAAATAAAAACTATCGAATAATTTTATGAATAAAACTGCTGATTGAATCAGATAGCGCGCGTATCGCAGCCGGCTGTATTCATTTGCGTGCGTAATTACTGCCGCTGACAGAACAAGTCGTTGTTTAGCAGCAAACTGTAACACTAGACATACCTCCATACTATTGGACCCTAACGCGTAATGAGCATAATGTGAAGATGCCTTAAGCTATCCCGACCTTGAAATAAGTTTATTTATTTTATTACTATTCGTTTACACCAGGGATTCTCAAAGTATTTTGGGCAAGAGACCCCTTTTCCAAAATGAACTGATAGCTTAGACCCCCATAAACCAATTACATTAAAATCCTACCTCTAGTTTTCTCTATTGATACAAAATATTTACCAACTTAAAAACTTTGCGGTTGGTTAAGTGAGTAAACTTGACATCATTAATTGGTAAAATATTAATCATTCTTATAACAAGTTGGTACACGTAACACATCTTAGGTAACTTGAAATTTTGAATAAAGCAGGGTACTCACCTAGCCGTGTAGCATGTAACGTATCTGATACTGTATCAAGTGAGTACGTAGGCACGAGCCCGCTGCGAGCCGCTCGCCCGTGAAGCGCAATAAGTTCGTAGTTCGTAGGCCACTAGGGGGGACCCCCTAGTGGCCGTATCACTGCGAACACAAAGGCGGCTCCCAATGTGCGCGTGGACGGCAACACGACCGTGGACGAGCCGTACCCACTTGCAAGTTGATACAGTATCAGATACGTTACATGCTATACGTCTAGGTGAATACCCTACTTAAGAACTTGTGTTAATTAACAGGGTTTGACACCTCGTCGACCCCCAAAATCAGTTTTCATTTATGTCGACCCCTGTAGTCGATATCGACCCCCCACTTTGGGAATCCCTGGTATTTTAGGTACATAAATTTCGCTTTGTTAAAAGCCGTCATAAATGCCGCCAGTTCATACCGAAAGGCGGCGTCGGTTTCTTCAAAGACTCGACTGGGCGGCACGTCACAGAGGGTGGGCACGTGTCACCTCTGAAGTCCTGAAGTCACACAGTTTCGCGCGTAAACTGTTTCCGAGTGGTCGTTCCGTAGCTGTGTTTGTGTTGTGTCATTTCTGCGATATGTCTTATTCTAATCAAGAGTATTTCAATATGTTAATGTGTCTGGGTGCTAGCTAGATGAAGCCTTAGAAGTCTTGGATGTGGCTGCCCATCGGTCAATGTGGTTCCAGCATGATAGTGCCCCGCCACATTTCACCCGTTCCGTGCGTGAATACCTAAACGAGCAGTATGGAGAACGGTGGATTGATAGAGGTGGACCAACTAAGTAGGTACGTGGCCAGCGCGGTCTTCTTTCTAAAGCAGTTTCATTTTTACCTCATCATAACCTGACCAAAGCTTTGTTTTAATTTTTTTAATTTGTCGTATTTAATATCCGTTCCAATATTACCTACCTTATTTTAACTAGGATTGATAATAATTAGGATCTGGTTTCTGTCGACGTATTGATTCAAAAACTAAAAGAAATGTTTAAAAGGATCAAAATAAAACATGTGCTACAGTAAGTAGGTACCTACATAGTATTGTTCTGTATTGCCCGTTAAACAATAAAGGTAACTAAGTACAGCTGTGCCCTTGAAATCTCACGCCTATTATCTTTTTGTACAGACGATAAGTACCTAAAATACTTTGTACCCGATAGGTAGGTACCTACCCGATAGGTACTTTACCCGATACCTACTGAGCGCTGACGCCGCGCCGCGTCTGTGTTACCATGTGACTTTCCCCACTTGATAAAATTAAATTTTAGTTTTTTTAAGGGTAATTTTTTTTACTTAGTATTTCAAAATGATTACCATAAATAGAACCAACTCACGATACCTAATTACAACGTCACGGATCTGACAGGGTTTTTTTTTACATACTGTATAGTCTTTTAAATAATTATTTTTGTTTTTTTACTTTTATTTTTAAATAATCAACGAGCTAGTGGTAGGGGAAAAGGGATGCAAAAACTGAACGGTGACGTCACACGTTTAGGAGCGGGCGTGCGAGAGAGATAGCGAGATGTCTCCACTACGCTCCCACTCTTCCGCATTAAATTTTAATTACTGTCTCGTTTTACAAGCAAGTTACAGTGATTCTTTTTTCACAGTGAGGTTTCTGTTTAATTTTGCTGCTACGTACAATATAAAGACCAAAACGAAACAAAGTAGAAAAAGTGGACATTTATCTACATGCATATTTTATTTAATAATAATTATTATTAATACTTAAGTGTAAATAAATATTATCATAAGAGATTCTCACGGGAAATGTTTCTCTTTATTTTCTAAGTTACTAACTAACTTTGAAGTTATATAGTTACAATGAGGGCTAGAACTCTAAGTGAGGGTTATACAGCGGGTCTAGTTTGCTGAAGTTTGCTGAAAAGCTCAAAGGAGATCCGAGTTGCAGCGCCGAACGGCACGTACTGCAATAAAGTAGGATCATGTGTGCCACAAGGCACAAGCGATAAGCGGATACTCATATAAGCTTCTTCGAGAATTCTACCCATTATCATTGGTAAAAAATCAACCCGCAAAATGAAAAGAAAACTATATTTAAAAATTTTCTCGAAACTTGCTTTCACTGAGATACCGCTTAATGCCTTTAGCACGACAGAGTTCATCTTTGCTACTCTTTGATTTATGTCGGTGTTATTTTATTTATTTCAGACTCGGTCACGTCGAGAAGATCCGAGCATAGAGCGGATTTTTTACATATCTTCTTATTTCTGATATGATTGCGTCGAGAAACATCGAGCTTTTTTCATCGTTCACAGTGACTCTGAGCTTCCTTACGAGGCATAGTTAACAACCATGTCTCGGAGCCGTACATATATACGCACTATATTATGTGTATTATGTTATTCATTGCAAAATTTAAGAGGATTTTTGAATTTGTTGCACGCCGCGCCGTGCTCTGCCGCTATTTGTTCGAACCCACACCATTTCATTGATATTCGGGATTTATTTTGCTTTTTATTACTTTAACTTGACAAAATTATCATTTAAAACAAGGGTTAAGTCATCAAATATATTTTCATCTACCACCTTTACTGTTATGTTTTATTACATAATGTATTACGTAACGAAAATATTATACCCGCATAAAGTTAATACCTTGTACCACAGTCACAGCTATATAATTGTTCCGCCGTAGGATATGCGCTACGCTCGCGGCGGATGTTTGGGGCCATTAAACGAGCGATAACTGATTTTAAACTTGCTTTATGATCTAAAATCGAACATGTTTATGAGTCTAGCTTGAAGACATTTTAAAAGGTAAACAGTTTTATCGCTTGTTTGGAGACTAACCATAAAATTTCACGAGAGTTACAAATCCGCTGTTCACCTTTTATTGCGAGTGAAATGTAGTGAAGAAGATAAAATAAAAATAACACGATAAAATAAAAGAAGATAGATAAAAATAACACGATGGGGATAAACTGAACTATAAATCAATATGAATTAATCATATTCATTATTATTTATCAAATAACTTTATGACAGTGTAAGTGAGTGCATAAGTTTGAACTATATAAAAACTTTAAGGCTTAGGCCGCACTGCGAAATTTATTCGCGCGAATTTTTTCGCAAAATTCTGTGACATATGGGAATGCATGAAGCTGCACGCACATGCGATTTAAAATTCGCGAGAAAAATATATTAAAATGCGGAATATAAACCGCGCGAATGAAATTCGCGCGAATAATTTTCGCAGTGCGGCCTCGCTCTTAAATTCCTCTATTTTACAACTGTAACAATTACGCGCAAAATATGATGGGGATATCCGACGTAGACCTATTTCCAAAAATCAAATTAAATTCATTAATTAAAGATTAATCTAAAAGAAGTTACTAATAAAAAAATTGAGAGATTTGTCAATTATTGTCATCAGAGTTGAATAAGTTTATAAATTGATACTTCAATAATTAGAAGTGGGATAAATTGAGCAAACAGATTACCTTACAGTGTAATGAAGTTACATTTGCGAATCTATTATTTAAAGACGGATGAATTGTATAAGTCTTACTCTAAATCTATGGAATCGAACTGTTTCCACCTATAGATTATTTACATGTCAAATAATCAAAGCGACATTCTAATATTAAATAAATTATTATTTATTAATTAAAACGTGTAAAAAGAAAAAACAAATCACCTCAACAACCTAATCAAATACACGAAAATATATGTCCGGAGTTGTCCGTAGCCGAAAGCGTTGGTGCACATCGCGGGTTGCGTGGCGCCGGGCGCGCGTGCAGCGCGGATCGATGCACTGCGATTGCGCACTGCGGGGGTCAGCGATCCCGTGACGTCACAAGATGGCCGCCGCGGGCTCTCCGCGGGACTTGTTACATCACTTCATACACACAACATCTTACGTCATCCGGAAGGATCATCCGGCGGACGTCATGGGGATTGGGGATCCCTTACCGGACTAGTACGCGAACTATTCGGACCCCTTCCACCTCCGCGGGACGTGTTACATCACTTCATACACACAACATCTTACGTCATCCGGAAGGATCATCCGGCGGACGTCATGCAGATCCCTTACCGGACTAGTACGCGAACTATTCGGACCCCTTCCACCTCCGCGGAACTTGTTACATCACTTCATACACACAACATCTTACGTCATCCGGACCCCTTGCCGGACTAGTGCGGACTAGTACGGACTTCCGGACCGCTTACAAGGCCTCGAGATCGGACTGACTAGTCAAGTCCAACCGATCCCTGCGTCCCAACGTTAATCACTTTTAATATAAATTATACACAACTCCTTACGTTATCCGGACGGATCATCCGGACGTCATCCGGACCCCTTATCGGACTAATATGGACTATTCGGATCTCTTTCACAGCCTCGGGGCGGACGGGCTAGTCAAGTCCAACCGACCCCTGCGTCCCAACGTCAGTCACTATATAAAATACGTTATCCGGACCCCTTGCCGGACTAGTACGGACTACCTACTCGGATCTGTTCACGCTCCCGGGAGCGGACTGACTAGTCAAGTCCAACAGACCCCTGCGTCTCAACGTCTATCACTTTAATAATATACACAACTCCTTATGTCATCCGGAGTCCGGACCCCTTACCGGATTAGTACGGACTATTCGGATCTCTTCCACGGTCTCGGGGGCGGAATGAATAGTCAAGTCCAACCGACCCCTGCGTCTCAACCTCAACAAAAAAAATCACGACTTATAGAGATAGGTGCCAACATGCCGTGATTTTTGATTTTTTTAACCCCCGACGCAAAAACAACTGGGAGTTATAAGTTTGACGTGTCTCTGTGTGTGTGTGTGTGTATGTGTGTGTGTGTGTGTCTGTCTGTTCCCCTGTAGCGCTCAAACGGGTGAACCGATTTGAACGCGGTTTTTTTTGTTTGAAATGTGAATTAGTTGAGAGTGTTGTTAGCTATGTTGGATGAAAATCGATCCAAGATGGCCGCCGCTACAAAATGGCAGATTATATTTTTTTCACAACTCCGTTAATATGGGTATCAAATGAAAGGGCTTGACTAGTAGAATAGCACTATGCAAATCCAAGATGGCCGCGTGTTGTTTGCTTGATTGCTTGTTTTTAACCGATTTCAAAAAAGGAGGTTCTGTATTCGACTCATATTATGTATGTATATATACGTACGTTCACGATTATTTCAAAACCCAATGAATCGATTTCGAAGACTTTTTTCATCATCGTAATCTATAGGTACTTCTACATCAAGAAGATTTTTGTTTCACACTTAGTTATCATGCTTATGTATGTACGAAGTTACGCGCATAAATGTACCCATAATATGATCAAAAATTCAAAATAGAGTAAGTCTTCGAGCATGTTAGTAAACACATTCACCAATCGTGAAAAAATACGAATCCAAAAAAGTCAATCAATACCTACAGTTAGATAATACCTAACGGTGATAAATAATAATGTATTTAAGTGTATGTGAACAGGCTGTTACACCTTGGTGTTCAGCCCTGAACTTAAAGACTAAGTTATTCAAGCCATCGGGCATTCGTGGTAGGTAGGTATATTATGGGAAAATGGTTGAATGTAATGTTCGTGCGTCATCGACTGTGACACATTTCTTTACCGTTTGTGTTGTGTTGATGCTTTTTAAGTTGTTTTAGGTCGTGCTGTCGGCCAGGTCACGTAAGCAAAGCTTTTTAAGGCTCTGTATAAAAGTGTATCGACATCAGAATATTATACCTACTTTTAAACTATATATATATATGTATAAACAAAAAATTTAAACGAATTATAGCATCAATAGCGCAACGGTCAGGTTGCGGACTGAAAACCGAAAGGTCAACGGTTCAAATCCCACCCGTTGCACTATTGTCGTACCCACTCGTACGGTAGTCATGTACAACATGGCTAATATTTAGAATAGAATAGAATATCGTTTATTCATTGATAAAACACACATCAGACAGATTATACAACAAGATTAATCTTAAGATCTAACTTAACTAATAAACTAATGTCTAAAATTTGTCGTGCCAATGAAAAGGCCCGAACTCAGCTCAAAGTTGCGGATACAGAAAGTAACCACAACGCTGTTATTCTGTTAGAGCCCAAACGAGGGAAGTCCCGTGTAAATTTTTTTTTTTTTGTTATTTTTTAATAAAGTGTTTAAATATGATTGAAATTAAATGTAAATAAAATTACAAAATAGAAAAATGTGTGTGTGTGTGTGTATTTAAAAAAAAAACATTTGTATTTTCCCCCGCAACGGAACATTTGTGATGAAAAAAAGTATGACACTTTTCTCAGATAAACCATCAATATTATAATATTAAGTTATGAACCCACCATTGACTTTCAGAAAAGGTCAAAGTCTTTCAAACATTTCGCTAGATAGCTGTTTCTAAAAAATATCGCGAACAGAAATAACGATTTGCAAAGTCGTTGCCAAAACGAGCAAACTTGGAACAGTTTTCTAGGTCACAGATTACTCATATTATACTGAGATCGAGATGGTTTGAAGGCTATATTATGTACAATATTAGGTACATGTATAATTTAATATAATAATAACGTAGGCAATTAAAATAAAAACAAGAAATGGAAATTTTTATTTTACGCCTGGTACCTATTTTGGTTTCATAAAAAAACCTAAAAATTTTCTTAGAACATATTGTACTTACACTAAATTTTTCGAAAAGTAACATTAGTTTAAAAATTATTAAAATTAAGTAACATTAGCTTATTAGAATATTGTCATTTGTCCACTCGCATTAAACCCCCTATATAGGTTTTTTTTCAACTTGAACCCTGGAAACCTGGCAAGCCTGGTTATAAACTTGACAAAAAGTGATAGCGTTAAAGTAAGCAGTTTGGTGCCAGTGGACCTCAGCTGGAAAAAACTCGCGTTATTAAAAATACATTGTGCATGACAAATAAAACATTGGTACTATTTAATTCTGTTGTACTGTACCTCTCTGCATCTAAAATAGATCTCAAAAACAATACAATTACCACCATTGTCTTAAAATAGAAAAATCTGTTAGATTAGAAAACTTAAAACTCCTTTGTACAATTTGGAAAGTATTCTTCTATTTTCTGCATCACAACAGAATTACATTTAAGGTACTTATCTCACGAAAACTAATCAATGATATGACTACTATTATTATCTATTAAGTAGGTAGGTATACAGATCATCATCATCATCATGATCAACCCATTACCGGCTCACTACTGAGCACGGGTCTCCTCTCAGAGTGAGAAGGGTTTTGGCCATAGTCTACCACGCTGGCCAAGCGGATTGGCAGACTTCACACACCTTTGAGAACGTTATGGAGAACTCTCAGGCGTGCAGGTTTCCTCACGATGTTTTCCTTCACCGTATACTGATAAGAGTTGTGAACTTCATAAAGACAATGCATACCTACCCTATCACTTGAAAATCACTAATAAGGTAGGTACTATTTAGAGAATTTTAAGTGACATTGAAATAGAAAATTTAATAATACCTAATTACATATCCAGCCCGCCAATCCGCATTAGAGCAGCGTGGCGGATCTATGCTCTAAATCCCTCTCTCCTATGAGAGAAGAGGCCTGTGCCCAGCTGTGGGACGTCAAAGGCTGAACCTTTGCTTTGGCAAAGGACGTCGAAGTGGTGGTGGTGGTGATTGCATATCCTGGCTTCGAATTCTGTGAACGCCACTGTTACAAGTATATAAAGGTTTTCTTCTTATATATCACGGCCGTTGCTAAAATCTTCGTCTGCTTATTTCTTTCTCCACTTGTCATTCAGTATCGAGGATTCCGTTGTAGAGCACTTGCGAGCTTCCCATCCACTGTTGTAGAGCACTTGCGAGCTGCCCAGCCACGTCGACACGCCATCAACGGAGAACGTGACCATGTCACCCTGGTACTGGCAAAAGGCACGATATGGTCACATTCTACGTCGGTAGCATTTCTAGCTGGCTACCGTAGTCTTCAAAGAGCAGCGCCGTCGAGGGAGTCCGGTGAATCTGCTATTTCATCTGAGAGACTTCAATCTCGAGCGAGCCCCATACCAACGAAGGTAAATCTTGTTTAAACTTTAAATACTAGCGTTCCATCCACAGAAATATAACGGTGTAAGACAGGTAATAGTTGTGATGATTACTGACAAAAAACCAAAAAAAAAAGCGAAAAAAAATTGAAAGTCGAATTTCCTGTATTTTTCGTAAATTCGTAATTTAGTGCTACTTTGAAAAATACTAAATACTAAACCACTAATACTATCTACAAGTATAAGACAAAAATGGTTATTGGTATTGGATTATGTTAAGGTCGTATAATAATAGCGCTAAGTTTTCAGTAGCGGTCCACTTATACCTACCCTGTATCATGAAGGATAGAATGGCGAACTGAGTGCTTAGTCTCAGTTTGAAGCGCTCCAAAACTAAAAGTATACCATAAGTATACTATTGATCTAATCACAAATGACTTCAGAGCAAAATGAACCCAAAGACTCTTACTTTAGGTCCATTTTACTCTGAAGTCATTGTGATTCGATCAATAGTATACTTATAGTATACTATAAAGTTTTGGAGCGCTCTTTTCTCGATTTCTTAGCCTATAAAACGTCAAAAAATATATAATGATGTACCTACCCAACCTAACTGTTTCGTTGGTCTAGTCTAGCATATTCGACTGCAGATCACGAGGTCCCGGATTCGATTCCCGGGTCGGACAAATAATTGTTAGGTATTGAGTTTTCTGTCAAGAAATTCACTGTACCAGCCCGGAGTTGGCACTTGGCAATCAGCGGTGTCTCACCCCGTGCCTCGGAGAGCACGTTAAGCAGTCGGTCCCGGTTATTATCACTATCATGTGACAATAATCGTTAAAGCCCGCCAAGCCGCAGCAGCAATGGAGCAGCGTGGCGGGTCTAAGCTCTAAATCCCTCTCTCCTATGAGAGAAGAGGTCTGTGCCCAGCTGTGGGATGTAAAAAATGCTGTAGTGGTGGGTGGTACCTAACCTACCTACTATAAGTAAGTACCTACATCATTTAATTGGATGTGACATTACAACGGAATTACGACCAATATTAGTTTATTATGTGACATTGATTCTATTCCCACTCATGATAAAGTAGTCACAGTGGGTATAATAATATATCCTAGTTCACCTAATAGGCACGACGGGCATGTAGGATTGCCAACTGTTTAAGCGGGATGTCCCGATTACAGCCTCCTATGTCCCGCGTCTCGACGAGAGAGCTGGCGGGACGCTAATTGTCCCGATTTTCAGTATCTACCGATTTTTCATTCATGGTTCTTCAGCAGCTGCTGTTTTCGCGTTTAGAACTACACGAGCCTGCAACGTACGCTTAGGTACTTAATTTAAGGGAGTGCTATATAATTATATGGACTGTATTCTAACCTCTGTGTAAACTATAAATTAATGGTCAAGAGCAGCTGTTTCGAAATAACTTTGATTGCTTTAACGAATTACGAACGTATTTTTTAAAAAGTGTCCCGATTTTTTACACCTTCGTCCTTCATGTCCCGAAAAACTCTTGTTCAGAGTTGGCCAGCCTCGGCGCGACCCATGATTAAATTATGAGCCAAAACAATGTGCGTCGGTCATGCAGAGCTACGTACCGTGCAGTAAAAACCCCGGGCTGGTTTTTACGAGCTGTTATTGTTAGCTTTTATATAAATATGTACTGAGATCGTATCCTTTTTAGGTAGGGTTCCGTATTTACAAGAATAAATTAAAAATTTAATAAACCCCCGAAATTCGCCATCTTGTGGTGGCAGCCATCTTGAATTTACATAGTGATATTCTACTAGTCAAGCCCCTTCATTTGATACCCATATTATGGGAGTTGTGAAAAAATATGTACTTAATCCACCATTTTGTAGCGGCGGCAATCTTGGACCGATTTTCATCAAACATAGCTAACAACACTCTCAACTAATTCACCTTTCAAACAAAAAAACCGCATTCAAATCGGTTCACCCGTTTGACCGCTACAGGGGAACAGACAGACAGACATACACACACACACACACACAGACACGGCAAACTTATAACACCACGTCGTTTTTGCGTCGGGGGTTAAAAACGTGTTGATTGAGACAAATAAGTCAGGTTTCTGTTGATCCAATGAATATGTGTGACAGCACCACAAGGTTTAGGAACGCATAGAGGACAGACAAACAAACACTCACCTCCTGTTGTCGAGGTAGTCGTAGTGCAGCGGCATCTTGTCGTCGCGCGCGTCGCGCACGTCGCGCATGTCGCGCAGCTCGTCGTAGATGGCGGACTCGAGGCGCGCCGGGTCCAAATGGTAATTCGGGTTCTCGTATGAGAGCAGACCATTCTCTGTCGACAAACAATCACACTGCTCATATTTTCATGGTTGGTTTTTCTTTTTAATAGACATTATTTTGACAGTTGGGAAAGAGAACGCACGAGTTCGGTAAAGGTATAAAAAAGCACGAGTATGTAATAGCCCACATCCCGAACGCTATACGTCCCTGCAATACGCAACTATTTGAGCAACTGTATTAAAAATATTTTTCCTTACTTTCCTTTTTTTCCTACCTTCCTTTCTATAGTACCAAAATTTCCTTGATGTAGTATTTTGAACCTACTTACGAGAAATTGCAGGTAACACCTACTTATTATTCTCTTAAATACTTAATAGTTTTCCTAATTGACTTTGGTTCACGTCAACCCATCTTGACGAAGACTCACACACTAGGGTCTTTCACGTCTTTACGGTTTTCCTCTTTCCGCCAACTTTACTACTCCGGGTTACTACTGATAATAATTTCTTGACAAAAACCAACCTAATCGAGACGCACGGAGTGCGACCGGGCAAGTTCCGGACTTGCATGCAGTGTGTATATTTACGCGAAACATTGCGCACTGTTTTCACCCCCCTCATAACTCTGGTTGATTTTTCCTCAAACTAAAACCCTAAGCTAGACCTGATCAACGAGTCTCCATATCACATGACTGCAAATTGGTTTTATAACATAGCTATAGGGGTACGAACACATGCGGGTATCACAGGACCCGCCGCCGGGCGTCGGTCGTAGGTCTTCGGCGTCGGATTACGGGATGCCGGTCAAGTGCCGGCATGTCGCGACGCATTGTATCGACTCGCAATCGGAAATTATTTGCTAAGTCATTTGGCGACAGCGTCAAGCCGCACTGGAGTAGCATGGCGGGTTTAAATCCTTCTATTCTATAAAAGAGGAGACCTGAACCCAGCTGTCATTCAGGTCAGTATGGTTTAAAACCCAGTTTTAAAGGTGGACCACCAGGTAATGGTTAGTGACTAAAGATAGAAATAGATAATCGCTAGGCGACTGCGCCAAACACGCACTGACACTGCTTCGCGGACCTAAGCTCTAAATACCTCTATGCTATAAGAGAGAAGACCTGAACCCAGCTGTGGAACGTTAAAGGTTGTAGTGACCACCAGGTGATGGTTGGTGACTGAAGGTAGAAATAGATGATCGTTTGACGACTGCGCCAAACACGCACGGACACAGCTTCGTAAACCTAAGCACTAAATACCTCTATCCTGTATAAGAGAGGAAGCCTGAACCCAGCAGTGGGACGTTAATAGGTTGTAGAGATGATATTGATGGTTGGTGACTGAAGATAGAAATATATTTAATCCCTTGGTGACTGCGCCAACACCACACTGGCGCAGCGTGGCAAGTCTAAGCTCTATATCCCTTTACAAGAGAGGAGATCTGGACCCAGCTGTGAGACGTTAAAGGGCTGTAGTGATGGTGGGGATGGTTAGTGACTGAGGGTAAAAAAGATGAACTCCCTGACATGGTATAATATTATAGTAACATCCGTAACTTGTATTTTTTAATTTTCAAGAGTTAAGCGATTCTTAAATGCGACTAAGTATATACTTATTATATCCTAGTACCTAAATGACGATGCAGTCTAAGATAGAAGCATACTAACCTGGAAGAGGTATGGTATGGTTTTTATAATCCCCCCCCCCCCTTACCCCCTTACCTTTTACCCTGATAGTTTTCTACGCGGCAATGTACCTTAACGCTGAAACGCTTGGCGGCCCGGCTTTGCCGGTAGGGTGGTAACAAGCCACGGCTGAAGCCTCCCACCAAATCCCGACACCAGATATACCAGAGACAATTAAAAAATTATAAATTACCAAATTGCCGGGAATCGAACCCGGGTCCTCCCAGTTATAAGGCCGTAGCGCTCACCACTGAGCGCCAGGTCGCCACGTCGAGGTCGCTTTAGTAAGGCTACAGTTACTTATATAATATTTAAATAACACTTTTTCGTAATAATACAACTATACAATTATATTAAAGCTATTAAAAGTTTAAGTAGTTCAGGGTCTAATTTTCCAAGTATAATATTCATTATATTATTATGTCCGTAGATTTTAAAATATATATAGGTATACAATTCAATATATACGATTCAAAAATACTGCATCTCATCGATTCATTTCGGAGTCCGGACACATTCCATTACATTATGGATGAATCCGCACTTTTGATGTCATTTAAAAATCTCCGATTTTGTGGAGACAAATGTTATAGAAACAGACAAATTAATGGGTACCTACTACAAGTTTGTACATAATAATTACTAGTTATATGAACACATTTATATTTTACGTTTTTTAATTCTTCGTATATAGATAGTAAAAATATACCATAAAAATACACAGTATTCTTCTTTGTCGTGGACATTTGTATAGTCGACACGCTTGACGCAATGAGAATGCCCAAATTGTTTTCACAAAATATAAAGACCTAAGTAATTTATTCCTAAGACAGTTTCCATGCATCTTTCATTGTTTCGGATTTCCCCACTGTCTCAATTATAAAATATAATATTTATTTTAAGAATATACTTAATATCTAAATATAAAAAAAAACACGCCGTAATTCCGAGTAGGAATAATATTTGACTGGAATCATCTATCTTCTATTCTATACATATAATAAAATACTGTACACTGTATACTGACTTGCCGTATCTGTACATTAAAGATTTTTGCAAAATAATAACTAACATCCCCTATGTTAGGGATAAGTAATAGAACGTAAATAAGCTATTTTTGAAATTGTTGTCTGTTTGTCTGTTTATCTGTTTGTCTGTTTGTCTGTATGTTTGTGCGCGCATCACGCAAAAACTACTGAATGGATTGAAATGAAACTTGGCATGATTAAAGTTCATACTACGGAGTAACATATAGGATACTTTTTATCCCAAAATTCAGCACGGTTCCCTTGGGAGAGGGGATGAAAGTAAAAATGTGTACTTAGCTGTAATTCATTAACGCGTGGTCCGATTTCATTCATTCTTTTTTTGTTAGAAAGGAAATATTTTAAATATTACTGGCTGATCTCTCAAAGGCTGAATCGATTTTGATGGGACTTTCACTGGCGGATGTTTACATTTTGATCGACCTAAACATCCGCCAGTGAACTTTTAACAGTTTTTAGCAAGTTATGAGCTCAAAGGAGCTTAGGAAAGACAAAATGATTGCCACGAGATGTTTAAAAACCAATATCCACGCGGATGAAGTCGCGGGTTTCCGCTTGTATATAATATTCGTGCAGAAACGCAATTAAAACCCCGACGCACGCCAACCGTTGCCGTCACCGCGGCGCGGCGCGGCGGTCAGGGGGCAGCACTGCGAGGAATGCAATAATAGTAACAGCCGTGAATTCATTCCATTGTGAGCTTGAACTTGACGGGGACATAACTCATGGAACATGAATCATAACAGGTAGGTAGGTTAACTGGCCAGCCATCAACGCACAACTGCTGCCTGACCAGAAGAATACAAAACTTTACAATGTTGCGGAAAAACAAAGAACTAATTTCTTGTAATCGTATAAAACGTACGTACTGCCTCGTTGGTCTAGTGGTTAGAGCGTTCGACTGCAGATCACGAGGTCCCGGGTTCGATTCCCGGGTCGGGCAAATAATTGTAAGGTATTGATTGGGTTTTTCTCTCAAGAAATTCTCAGTGCCAGCCCAGAGTAATTGGTAGTTGGCGGTGTGTCACCCCCGTGCCTCGGAGAGCACGTTAAGCAGTCGGTCCCGGTTATTATCACTATCATGTGACAATAGTAGTTAAAGCCCGCCAACCCGCATTGGATCAGCGTGGTGGGTTTAAGCTCTAAATCCCTCTCTCCTATGAGAGAGGAGGCCTGTTCCCAGTAGTGGGACGTTAAAAAAGGCTGTAGTGGTGGTGGTGGTGGTATAAAACGTAAAAGTAAACGCATAAAACGTCATTATATTTCTTCTGTGAACAATACTAAGTTATATAAATTAATGTCATGTCAAGTTCGAGCCAGTCAGCGGCGTCACCCCTTTAATTATGTTTTTAGGGTTCCGTACCCAAAGGGTAAAACGAGGTCTTTCTGTCTGTCCGTCCGTCTGTCACCAGGCTGTATCTCATGAGGGGTGCTGGCAAGGTAACCTCCAAGTGTGCCTGGGTGCTGCTGGTCCTCTTGGATACGTCCGAGGGGAAGAGCAGTATTCGGGCCGGTGCGCCCCGGTAACATGGTTAATAATTTTCCTACAGGGATAATTGTTAGCCATGGCCAATAACCTGGCGGAGGGAGGTTTCTCTGCGTGTCCCTCTGATTAGCAGAGGGCACTGCGGATGAAACGGGGCGGGGGGCAGCGATGCCCATCGCGGGAGAAAGAAAACCTCGTTAAAAATTACGGGAGGGCGCGAGGTCATGCCATGGTGGTGTCAAAAAAAAAAAAAAAAAAGGCTGTATCTCATGAACCGTGATAGACAATTGAAATTTTCACACACAGAGATTAGATTAGCCAAGAGTCGCCAATGATCAGCCAAGAGTCACCATGATTAGCCAACTGGATCACTTTTCAACAATACTATTTTACACAAAAGTGTAGGTAAAGTACATATAGAATCTTAGCAGCACTCATGTATAGTAAGTACCTACTGCAACAGAGTGTATAAGTACTCTGATTTTTTATTCCGTGGAATTCTGACGTTTTGTAATGTTACCAGAGATAAAAGATAAAAAATTCAATACTTATGTAAATAAAAATCAACTGCCGCATGTAGATATGACAAATGCCTCACAGACACTTCATGATGATAATGTCATTCGACTTTCCATTTTTTAATAATTTTTTTCAATGTGCTTCTTTTGTTTTCTATTGCTGTTAGTGTGCACTTTCTAGTTTCCACTCTTAGCAATTTCTATTTTAGGGCGAAACGACTAATGTTATTACGTGGCTTAGAGCATTTTATGTTGACAGGGAATTAAAATACTTAGTTCGGAGTAAAATCGTACTTCGTAGATGTTAACCCTGTTCTCCATACAAATAACTCATATGTAAATGACAATGACAGCTGTCAGAATTCCACGGAATTAAGAATCAGAGTATACAATCTTAGCAGCACTCATGTATACCTAGTACAGCAAGAGAGTGTAAATAAGACGCGGCCGGGTATCGATCGCGCGACCTTCGTCGACCGCGCCGGTCGAGCCGGGCACGCGGCACGCCGGGTCTCCGGCCAGGCGTGCTCTGTATGTAATTACAGTTTTATTGGGTAAGTCATTGGGGTATGTTTTTTAAAAAAGTATAAAAAAAGAGAACAAAAACAATAGAGAACTCATGTGTCTCGTGTGTGTCCATTATTACGTGAAGAAAACTTTGTAAACATGGATGTATGGATGCATGTTTGTTACTCTTTCACCCAAAAAATATAGAAACGATTTGGCTGAAATTTAAATTTCAGCCCAATCGGTTCAATAGGCCGCGGGATTTTGGATAACCCGAAATTTGCTATAGCAATCTACAACTACAGCTATAAGATACTATATAGGTACTACATAAGATACTATATAAGATACTATATAGATTACTATAGCAAACTTCCTTGTAAGTAGGTATAAAGGTTGGAAAAGAGAGTGGTAACGGGAACCGGAATTCCACGATTTCCTCGGGATTTTCGAAAAACCGAAATTCAGCCGCGCTTTTGATAACTAAAACACTATTTTGGTTTTTATTGCTACGTTTCGTAATAATCAAGCATCATTCGTGATTTCATCGTGAACAGAGGCGGCAGCAAATCTTTAATACTCTACCGGTTTTTTACGAGTTCCAACTAATAAAATTAACACAATAATACACATAAAACTTAACACATAAATATCAAAATTAACACAATATCAATTGTCCAATATTTTGACGACCTCGCTGGCGTAGTGGTGAGCGCTGTGGTCTTATAAGTGGGAGGTCCCAGGTTCGAATCCCGGCTGGGGCAATTTGGGATTTTATAATTTTCAAATTGTCTCTGGTCTGGTCTGGTGGGCTTCAGCCGTGGCTGGTTACCACCCTACCGGCCGCCAAGCGATTTAGCGTTCCGGTACGATGCCGTGTAGAAACCGATCAGGGGTATACCTACATTGCTCTTCCAAGATAGCCCGCTTCCATCTTAGACTGCATCATCCTTTACCGTCAGGTGAGATTACAGTCAAGGGCTAACTAGTAGTTGAATAAAAAAAATAAAAAAAATAAAAAAAATGATATACTCACTTCCTCGTTTGTGTAATCCCATGTTGGTGGCGCACTAACACATGGCGTCAACAACAACACTTTCACGGCACATCACTATGCGAAGTGTCACTGCGGAAGGCGAGGGACACACCGGCGGGTACGAGTTTTAATATTGCCTGCGTAAGGAGTGTTAGGTAAGTGTGGTACGAGAGAGTTCAGCGTGATTGGAATATAAAACTACGAGTAGGTACATACCTATTAAAGAAATTGACTGAAAAGTTTTTGCATAATCCTGGCTTAGTCTACCATATACTAGTAGGCACTTAAACTTATTTGTGTTATACCTAAATCATGGGGACACCTGAGGGGACATTTTTGCGATTTTTGTGAGCAGTAACTTGAAAATTATAAAAACAAAGTCTTTCATATTCAAATATGTAGCTACTTTTTGAGTCTGCTATGAAATTGAAAGAAGTATAAATTAAAAATTAAAAAAAATCCCGACATTCGCCATTTTGAGGCGGCGGCCATCTTGGACACACACACACAGACACGTCAAACTTATTACACCCCGTCGTTTTTGCGTCGCGTCGGGGGTTAAAAATGAACAATTTTCTCATATCAAATAGTGTTAAGTAACTATCCAAACAAAAACATTTCATGTGAATAATAAGGCCAACTTCCTATCAAAAAGTTTCGGCCATTAAAAGTACTGATATCAAAAATTATGACCAAGTCCTTTGCTAGGCTCGATAAATGAAACCATACAGTTTTAGAAGGTATATCTTCTTCGATCACCCTCAAGCTGTCATACCATTCCTAATGATCCTGTTAAAATATTTTTAAATAATTTATGTCTTACTAAAAACACTATAATATGAAGCTCATTTGGGACTGAGAATAGTTTTATTGTTTTCAACTTGACAACATATTTGTACTCCTTTGAATTTGTTTAATTTAAAAAATGTTGCCAAGTTGAAAACAATAAAACTATTCTCAGTCCCAAATGAGCTTCATATTATAGTGTTATTAGTAAGACATAAATTATTTAAAAATATTTTAACAGGATCATTAGGAATGGTATGACAGCTTGAGGGTGATCGAAGAAGATATACCTTCTAAAACTGTATGGTTTCATTTATCGAGCCTAGCAAAGGACTTGGTCATAATTTTTGATATCAGTACTTTTAATGGCCGAAACTTTTTGATAGGAAGTTGGCCTTATTATTCACATGAAATGTTTTTGTTTGGATCTCACTCCTTTTTTCTAAGTATTTCAAAGTTAATGCAATAAGTATAATGAAGTTGTAATGGCTTATAATCGAGTCTTTTTTCTCTCTTACGCTTCAGTATAATTAGGAATAGAACCCTATCACATTTTACGGTCTGATTAGATGTGGTTTAATCTTCAATACATAGTATAAAACAAAGTCGCTTTCTCTGTTCTAATTGGGTGAATTTTTATTTTGTTCGTCTGTCTGTCAAAATCACAGATAACAGAAACTCCACTCCAGAGTATTTCCACTCAGTGGTCAGTTTCAGAACTTAGAACCATACGGCTTAACTAAGAGAAGATTTTGAGTATTTGACTCTCATTAAGTTTAATGAATAGTATTAGATATTAGTGATACCTAGTAGCCGGAATCAACAGGACACCAAAGTCTCCTCCAAACCTCCAAAGTCGGCCACCCATCCATTTCCTGACTTGGGTCAAGGTTGCTTATCAAAATTATTAAGAAAATCGCGCTTCTGGTTTTATTGGCAAAGACGAATCTCAAACTACTGGAAGGAACGGGCTTAGGCACACAGATAGCTATTAATGTGGCGTACGACATCCGCAAAGAAAGGATTTTTGAAAATTCAACCCCTTAGGGGGTAATATAGGGGTTTGAAATTTGTGTAGTCCACGCCGACGAAGTCGCGCCCGCGACTTCGATAAAAAAATATACCTCTTGGCGTTTTATTATTTACCTACACTTTACTTTTTATTAGAAATCAAGACCAGTAAGATTGACCCCTTGCTAGAAAACTTAAAAAGTCACATCTCCCTAAATAGTGCACCGATTTCGATGAAACAAGAACCATATATAGCTTCGAATAAAGTAAAATACATTTATTAAAACAAAATGAAAATTTGTTCAGTATTTTTTGTGTGATGTGGGAACAGACAGATTTTTATATATCTTTGAATTGGTCAGTGTCTGATGCAACTTTTGGACATTTTTCGATTTTTTCCTTCATATACACACTAAGACTCATCTTCTTACCAAATTTCAACATTCCACATACACGGGAAGTGCGTCATAATTTTGATCAGTCAGTGAGTAGGTCTTGTTTTATGTGATTTTCAAACCTCTGTATCTCAGAAACGGTTCAACTTGAAAATTTGAAACTTTCAATTTATCATCACATCCACGAGTTTAACTTATATTTCAAATTTCGTAGGATTACTATCCCGCGAACCAGAGTTATGAGGGGGGTCAAAACAGCTCGAAATGGATCGTGTAAATAACACACTCATGCGACAAGGCCGGAGGAACTTGGCCTGGCGCACTTCGTGCGCCTAGATAATCTCTAAGTGACTGTAAAAATCTATCTTTATCAATTGCTAAAATTCATCGTTGTAGGACTTTAATGATCGATTGATATACAATTTGTCATACAAAGAAATACTTAAGAAAAATTGATAGATCAGTAGGTATGTTAACTTGGTAACATTTTACGGTTGCATATTTTAGACACATCGTTTTTTATTTCACCTTGTTGCATTAAATTCACGTTATAGATTACGAAAGAGCAAAAGTATCGATGAGTATAATATTACCAAACGTCTTATAATCATTTAAACCCGTTCAAGATATAAAAATGACAACACTTTAGTTACCTATCAGGTCAAAATAACCATTTTCTTTGCAAACTACTAATCGAGTTAATTTTCATTTTGATTGCATTAGGTATGCAATAGCACTCTTTTTCCGTTTTTCCATTTCAAAGCGCCTATTGAATTGTAGAAAAAACACCATAGCATCTTATTTTCACACTGCTAAGATAGTCATTATCATGGCGCGAAGCATTACGCTCGCAATTATGTGGGAGCTAAATACCTTTGTTTCTTATCAAACTGGATAATTTGTTCTTTCCTATTACGTACGTATACTTACTCTGAATAGGAAATACCTCATTATTTGAACGTTGAAAAATTATTCTTACGTGTTTAATTTAGGTATTGCTTATTACGTACAAAGTTTATATAAGTATTTTTACAAAATAATTTTTGATATTGATTTGTTTTTTAGCTATCTAAGTTCATAGTATCATAATATCAAAAATATCATCAAAACCTATATCAAATATATACCTATTATTACTGACTGACTAACTGATGTATCAACGCACAGCTCAAACCACTGGACGGATCGGGCTGAAATTCATAATATAATATGACGTTGGCATCCGCTAAGAAAATATTTTTGAAAATTCGACCCAAAATAGGGGTTGGAGGTATGTATGAGATTTATATTCATCGACGCGGATGAAGTCGCGGGCATCAGCTAGTACTATTATACTTAGTATCACTAAAATATCATCAAGTAGCCACTACTCTGCAATGATGTAGATACGCGTAGTAATCGAAAGTGATGAGTCATTTTAAGGTGCGTCCAGACTTGAACATTTCACCGAACCGAACTGCGAACTTGTTACGCTCAATGTGGACGGCGCGCTTGGAGCGCTTGAGATGGGTTACTGCGTAACAGTTCGGCGAATCGGTTCGGTGAAATGTTCAAGTCTGGACGCACCTTAAGTGACTATGAGAATGTATAATCATAGTACAATATAAGTAACAACATTTGAAGGTCGTCGGTGTGTTTTTTTTTTAGGGTTCCATACCCAAACGGGTCCCTATTACTAAGTCTGTTCGTACGTCCATTATCATAGGGGTCTACAACTTAAACCCTAATGGATAGCCAATTAAAAAAACATATTGAAAACGATACAATTCAATACAGTAAAAGCAGCTTATTCGCGCTTCCTTCATTCGCGGTTTCACGTGGTTTCACTATTCGCAGATTAAAAGTTTGTGACCCAATTCCTGTATTCGCGGCGAAAAATTTCGTTATTCGCGGATCTAAACGGTATATCGGTAGATATAACGGTACAACTGTATAATATGTTGTTAAAATATTAAGCTATCGATTTCTTTATGAAAATTGATCCTTCTAGAACGAAGTATTATTTTGAAGAGGCAAATTGCTTATGCCACTGCTGACTATCTATTTATCAGTCTGAAATGAAGGAGCTTTTAAAAACTACCAAGCAAGAAAAAATTATAAAATTATTTAAACCATTTCCTAAACCTGAAGACAATAATTAATCAATATAGTCAAAAAGTTCAATTAATTTGATTTTTCTATCCTATATTTATTTTTTATTTCGTCGCCTAGGAACGTATCCCCTATAATCCCATATAAATTAAGATTCCATATTCACGGTTTCTGTACTCGCGGCATATTTACGGAACGTATCCCCCGCGAATAAAGAGCTTTTACTGTAGTCTCTTTTTTCGTAAAATATCCAATCCTTAATCTTGAGATATGACCCTTATTTCGACTCATTAAGTCTACATAAATAAAAAAATTAAGGCAGAATTCTTATACATAAACACTAGCAAAAATCCACACGAAGTAATAGGACATAGAAAGTACATATACTATAGTCTCACAAACTACGGAAGTTGTCCATTAAATGAAGTTCTCATTATTATAAATCGTCCTACGCGCGCCTGAACCCAGCCTTACTTTTGAGATGGTCTGTGAATTTTTAAGAGCAATTAGCACCGTGCGAAAGAGACATAATATATAATATAAAGTACACAAAATGTGTACATAATGTTGTATTCGTTCGCTAATGAGAACTGTGAATGAAAGCGTTCATTGCGCGTCATTCGAAAGCGGATGACTACGTCGGATTTACGCCATGGAAATAAAATAATTATGTCATTAAAATACTCTATATAGTCTGCATTAAAGTCTTTAGAGATATCTCTCTCTAAATAATACAGTGAATAAGTTATCATTCATTCATTCATTTAATCGACTTATGACCCATTTAAGATAATTTAATTTAATTCTCTCTCTTAGTCGTGATCGTTAGGTGTGACCTCTTTCATTTAATTAAAACGGTGATATATCTCAGGTTCCCTCACGATGTTTTCCTTCACCGTTATAGCAAATGATATTTAATTCCTTAGAACCACCACTACAGCCTTTTTACGTCCCACAGCTGGGCACAGGCCTCCTCTCTTTTTTTTTCAACTACAAGTTAACTCTTTGACTGCAATCTCACCTGATGGTAAGTGATGATGCAATCTAAGATGGAAGCGGGCTAACTTGGAAGAGTTTTGCATACCCCTGATCGGTTTCTACACGTCATCGTACCGAAACGCTAAATCGCTTGGCGGCACCGCTTTGCCGGTAGGGTGGTAACCAGCCACGACTGAAGCCTCCCACCAGACCAGACCAGAGACAATTTAAAAATTATAAAATCCCAAATTGCCCCAGCCGGGATTCGAACCTGGGACCTCCCACTTATAAGACCACAGCGCTCACCACTGCGCCAGGGAGGTCGTCAGGAGGTCATCGACGTCGTCTCTCATAGGATAGAGGGATTTAGTGCTTAACCACGCTACACCTTGCTCCTTTTTAGTTGCTTATAGAACGTACCCACAACCCTAACTCCGTAAAGTTAGAGGTTCGTACCGGGCATCAAACTCATTTCCCCCAAAAGGGATGCCGAATTAACTACTAGGCTATATCCGATTCCGCTACGATTAACATACCTATATATACCTATTATACGTTCGTGCTATCCGCTGAGCATCATTCAAGATCTTCAACCGATCATAATAGTACGGCAGCCGCCGAACAAAATTTTTAGTGATTAACAAGCTGAATATTCGTGAGTTCGTTTCGACGAGACGACCAACTTTTTTATCTATGAAAATTCTCGATGGAGGTAGCTTCTCGAGAGGGGAGGTGTTAAAAAATTCGCTCAGGTGGGAAATCGTTCTACTAAATTTGTAGGACTATGTAGCCATCTCATTATACAAGTATTTACTAAGCTGCATACAAAAAATCAGCTAGTTATTAATAATGTTTAATCATTTTTATAACCTCATTATTTGGAAATATTCGGAGTGGAGGACGCTGTAGAATATTATTACTAACCACCTGATTTTTTGTATGCAGCCTAATAAATACTTGTATAATGAAATGGCCATATAATTCTACAAAAGTGGAACGATCGAATTTTCATAGATAAAAAAGTTGGTCGTCTCGTCGAAACGAACCTACTCACGAAAATTCAGCTTGTTATTTTGTTCGGCGGCTGCCGTACCATAACGTAAGAAAAATGGGACAAAACGGTATTATCACAGGTATTATCCTCTCCAATAAAAAAAATAGAAATCTGTTGTCGGTTTAGATGTAATTATGGCGGTTAAAAATAAGTAATATAATTAATACAACTTTTCTATTATTTTTTATTGCATTTTAACTTCCGTTTATGTTCTGTTTTATTTTAGCTAACTTTAATTAAATTGTACATCGTTTGAATTCCACTACAGTGTATCGTAAACCATACTACTTTTTGCGTTTACCTCGAACAAGTTTTTTTTTACTTACTTTTTTTCGCCGTGCGCTTTATTATGATTTACAAAAACTATTAGATATAAATATAAAGACGTTCTACGTTATTAATCTCAGGTATAAAGATCACAGACTGATTAAGTAATTGTTTTTTAGGGTTCCGTACCCAAAGGATGGTAAACGGGACTATAATTACTAAGTCTATAGTCTGATTTTTAATTCGGTGGAATTCTGACAGTTGTCATTTAAAAATTAAATGAGTTATTTGTATGAAAAACAGAGTAACCACTTTAAGTTCAATTTTAACCCAAATTAAAGTAACTGAAGTATCTGTCAGGCATTTGTCATATCTACATGAGGCAATTGATTGTTATTTATGTAAGTTTTGAGTTTATTATCTTTTTTGTGGGAACTGTTTTATCTCTGGTAACATTAAGAAACGTCAGAATTCCACAGAATTAAACATCAGACTATACCTAAGTCTGTCCGTCCGTCTGTCACAGGAGTGTACAGCTTCAGCCGTCATAGTTGAGGTTTTCACAGTATACTTTTTAATATGGCTTCTAAGTTCTATAACCGCAAGTATAAATATAAAAACAGATTTTGACCCACCCCATACAAATAAACTCGAAACAAGCTATAATATATTTCAGAAAAAATTAAACTGATTTCGGTCTAGAAATCTTAGAGAAATCGGTGTACCAATCAAAAATATTAGTGACATATTATGGGTACATTCATGTGTGTAACTTCGTACATAAGAATGATAACAGGTGTGTTATACACGAAAACCTTCCTGAAAGTATACATATGATAGTGAATTAAAGTGAATGATAGTGAAAAAATCATCAAAATACATTCTTTGTTTTGTGAAATAATCGCGAACATACATACATATTACATAGGTACATACATTCTCTTAAGATAGTTTCAAAGGTTACATAATATTCTATGGTAAAACTACAAATAATACCCAATTATAATTAGGGCTCCATACTCAGAGGTTGCCGAATTTTTGGTCAGGCGCAGGCCATTATAAACGCCTTGTTTTTTGTCGCCTTGACGTTGCTGTGGCGTCTATCTTGCGTGGTGATACGGAACCCTTTGTGCGCCAGTCCGGCTCGCACTTCGCCGGTTATTATATTATGGCAATATTACGCGTCTTTGTTATATAAAATTGACAGGCCAAAATCTAGTTGTTTAATAAAAACAAATTAGAAGATTCAAGGAATAGATAGGCGGTATTATGTTAATTTAATGTAATTTTAAATCAGTGGGTTACCTCGATAAATTGTTGAAACTTTAAAACTTTGTTGATAATAATTTAACTTTATTAAGCTTATTAGGGAAGATTTCCGTGATTTCTTTTATCAACTTAAGTGACTAAGTATATCGTTGAATATTTCTGCAACCCTACAGCATTTCCATGATCTTATAAAACACAAATTAACAACTAGGGGGCTTATTCTTTTTTTTTTTCAGGAAATCAGTACATTACTACAATTGGTAATTGGTATATTATTAGTATAAGTTATAAATATTTAAAGGGGTATTTTTAACCCCCGACGCAAAAACGACGGGGTGTTATAAGTTTGACGTGTGTGTGTGTGTGTGTGTGTGTGTGTGTGTGTGTGTGTGTGTGTGTGTGTGTGTGTCTGTCTGTTCCCCTGTGGCGCTCAAACGGGTGAACCGATTTGAATGCGGTTTTTTTTGTTCGAAAGGTGATTTAGTCGAGAGTGTTCTTAGCTATGTTTGATGAAAATCGGTCCAAGATGGCCGCCGCTACGAAATGGCGGATTACATATTTTTTCCCAAATCCCTTAATATGGGTATCAAATGAAAGGGCTTGACTAGTAGAATAGCACTATTGCAAATCCAAGATGGTTGCCGCCACAAAATGGCGAATGTCGGGGGTTTTTTAAATTTTCAATTTACACTTGTACACAATAAATTGATAAAGCCTAAAAATTTTTTCACTTTGGCTCAAGTGTTTCACCGGCAGAATTGAAAAACACGCGTTACTTCGCCTCTCGCGCAATGTGCCTCGTGCCTTATCTATCGCCCTATAACCGCAGCATTATGTTACACAAGAATTAGCATGTTTTTAATTTAATTATGTGGGAATGTACGGTTTAATTTCACAAACAGAATAACCAACTACGTGATATAACGATGCATCCGATTCATTCGATTAGAATCCGTATCAACCGGCGATACGGTCGACTACGCGTCGATTATTGCCTTTACATTGTACTTATTGATTGTAAACTGAAATGTTACGAATGTTTTCTCATTACGCAATATCTACTAGGTATATAAAGTTCTATTTTTATTGCCGTACAATTTTTGGAATTTTTTCATTGCTAGATTCTAGAATCTAGAGCATTATAAGGTTCTGGGTGCGAAATGTAATAAATTGCAAAATTAATTGATTTTTTTAATTTAAATATTTTTTAAGATTTGCATCTAAGTACCTATTTATCTCATTGTCAATCAGAGTGACAGTTTTCGAGTTAAAAAAAATGATACCGTAGGATACTTTACATACAGCTTTACGTCGGTTATTTTGTATTTACAAAATTATGGAAGTCAATACCTAATTTCATACTTTGCTATATGAACTGTTTTAATATTCATACATAATATAATACAGGTGTATTACGAGTATATAAGCATAACATGTAAACTGTACACAAACCTTTATTAAAACATCGAGGATTCTACATTTTTAATTTCTAAACTGAACATTTTAAATTTAGTTTTAGACATTTGCAGGGTTTAATCCAGCGATTTAGAGCAAAATCCGGCCTGCAGTGACCTACAAAACTAAGCCTAGATAGCTCCGTAGGTTATATACTTAGTTAGATTTTACCTATCTATTTTATCTACTATTTGTAGGAAAAAATAAACCTATCAAACAATAAACTAGAAGGAATAAACTAAAATAAGGTGACAGACGGATAAGCAAAAATTTGAAACGTGTGTTTTAGTTGTTTAATAAGAGACAGTTATTTCGAAATCACAGACAGACACTTCAATTTTATTTCTAAGTATGGGCAGACCAACCTACCTACCGTGTATAATATTATACATAAGTTAATATTATCACCAGGTGTTTCAACATAAAAAAGATGTAGAGATACGACTTTCTAAGAATCGTATTTTAAAAGTTAAGGTCATGTTATCGACTTTTAAAATATCAATGTATTCAACTTTATGAAATATTGTCTTTTTTTATTTGAATAAATTAATTATCAACTTGACCTTAGACCTGTCTAGCCGGTGTAGCTACAAAATATGACTGAATGCGGTTTTATTACGTAAACTTACGTAACTACCATCTTTTTTTTAGGTATCTAGTTTTTTAGATGTCTAGACCCGGATTATCAAATCTGACAACCACTGAAGCATAAAGTTCCCGGTTTGATTCCTGGTTTATTTGATTTCGACCTAGACTTATACCTACTTTGGTCGTTAGTTATAAGAGTTTATAAAGACGTCATAGCATACTCAATAAATGTAGTTACATACCTACGGAGTTTTTATTGATCTAGTCATAGACATAAAATATAGAAAGGTGTCCAGTTAGACCAAGTCAAAGTCAAAGTCAAAGTCAAAGTCAAAGTCAACATATGTTTACTCAAAATTGGTACACTGTACACTTTTTGAACGTCAATTTAAATACATGAAAATGAGGTAGAAGAGAAGAGAAGAGTCCCACAACAAACTCGGCCGGATTTTTTTTTTAGTTTTTTGTTACATAACTAATATGCCATAACAATGCCAGCGTGGGTATGCTAGCGATGCCAGCTGTCGAGTCACTGGATCAATAAAAACGTACCATAAAAACTCAACGAAGACGCCAGAAATATCCAGTCTTTCAAAAATATAACCTTCAACAAAAAATGCTCTCGCCATTGCTCTCGCATATTTAGTTACCATAAGTACCTAGGTATTAGGTAGGTAGGTATTCCGTATTACCTAGGTATTATACCTAGGTATGGTAATATAGGGCCATACCATAAATTCTATGGTTGTTGTGGGAGTCAGTGACCCCCAGCATGTTCCAGATTAAGCGCGCGCCGTTTTGTTAAAAGGCAGGCGTTCTCGTATGCCCCAGATTTGCCTTTGAGCCATAACTACACCATCGCTGATTGTGTGGATCAAATACCTATATGAGCAAAATATACGTGTTATACGTTTTTCTTTTTACATGGGGCTAAAGACCTTCCCGTAAAAAATGTCCAATGGATTGAAACGGCTTTTATAAACATGTTTCGGAATTATATTCTGATTTCTGTATCACCTACAGCTAATGTGCTAGATACCTATCGGATACTTAATAACCAAAAATACTAGACCGAGTATTTGAAAATATCATTATAATTTTTTTCGATTCGCTTTGATGCGCTTCGACTCTCTGCTAGTAAGTATGCCCCGAGCATCATCATTTTTATGGCTCTACCATATTGTAAGATGGTGATAATAAAAAAACCCGGCTGAGTTTGATGTGGGCTCTTCTCAGACCAGGGCGCGTTTGGAACCCTCGTAGTTTTAGTTAAGTTTTACGGAAACTTAACGTAAGTAACTATATCACCATTGCCTGTTCCTAAATTGACGTTCAAAAAGTGTACCTACAGTGTACCAATTTTGAATAAAATTTATTTGATTTGATTCGAGCCTTATTGTCTAAATTATGTACCTATGTAAATGAAAAATGATGTAAATGTGTAATGTAAACGTGTAACTTTGAAACAAAATAATTTTAAAGAGAAGATAGGTAGGTACTAGGTAGTTACTGTAACACGTCTACAAACTTGATTGAATTTGATTGGTCAATATAATAGGTACCTATAACTACTTATAAATTCATTGGTATGGGTATGTGCTCGAGATGAACTCCTGAGATCCCAGTGTTAAATTGACCAATCAAAGACGATTTAATTGCATCAAGTATGCTATAGTGACGATTTGTCCTTTGAATTTGAAATAGTCGAAAGCAGAACTTTACTCTTTAGCGATGCTAAAGATCTTAAACACATCGGTAGTAGTGCTTAATCTCATCTATTTGTTAACCTTAATGTTTTTTTTTTTTTTTTGAAAAATTTAATTTTTTGAAAATTATATTTTTTTTTTTTTCAGTAAATGCTGATTTTAAATTAATATGCAACGCAACGTTCCAATTTATGTACGCCCCAAACAATCTAATCGCAACTAATAATTAGTGCAGTTCAAACATATCGAACACAACGTTACGGGTCGCGGGCATCGATATGGTCGCGGGTTCAAATCTGATCAATCACGAACACCCCGTTGGCACCCTATTACACCCTGTTTTATAAAGTGATCCGTCACTCGCGTTCTTCGACGCCCTTTTCGGGCCGCTAATGGGGTGGAAATTCGAAATGGTTGCGTGATTAATTGAAAAAAAAAAACTAGTTAGGTAGAGTGTGTTTTTGTTTTGTTCCTTAATCTCTAGGTATGTGAGTTTGTTTTTACAAAATTATCTAGTTTTCTCCCTCACCCTAGAACTGCTACTGGACCTACAATAAAATAATTATAGAAATTGCAATCAAAAAGCAAAAAGCTAAATAGGTGTTTTATAAGGTTGCCAAAATTTTTTTGGCTAATTATAGTATTCTTTAAAACAAATAAACTATATTAGTATAATACCTAGTTACTAGGTATTTCATGGTAAGAATTAAAATATGAAAAAGTCGAAGGCATTTTTGTAAATTAGGTAGAGGTAAACTTATTTATTAGTAAGTATCCTATTAATTTTTGTATAAATATATTATATAAATGGATTTAATTTTATTAATGGATGGATATGATTAATGGAAAAGGTCACGACTTTCAGCAATGATAAATGCAAAGCAGTACCTATAGAGAATAATTACATAACTGAAATATGTGTCTCATGATATACCTAGTACCTACCTACCTAACCACCTACTTAACCTGGTGAAAATAATTTTTCAATCCGGATTTTAAGTTTAAAAAGACCTGATTTAATTTATTTTGAACTATGTACTTAATCAATAAAATTCGCAAATTAGATAGATATTTGACTAATAATATTGATTAACATCAATTAGCATAATATAGCAAGAGAAGAAGAAGAAGATGCCTAATTAATAATAATCAATAACGTCGTAACTCAATATATTATGTATATTATTGTGCACTTGCAACCATCTGTCAAATATTTGATAGGCATCCCGCATCTGTAATTTTACGTTGGTCTAAAGTTATAGACCAACTTATAGACTATAACCGGAAACAAAGTAACTACCTAAGTACCTACCTATCTAACTATAATAATTCCAATTCTATTCAAATCGTTATTTTGTAAGTATAAGAAAAGTACTAAATTCATTTTTAACACCTATATATATCGATTTAGTACCTAAACACCTTAGCAACATTCCGAAATAAGATTAAGCAAAATTTAAAAAAATGTACTTAAACCTACTTAGTACTTACCTAAGCTATCAGTACTGTAACCAAAAAAAAATGTGATAGAATACTTCATAAATTAAGCAGATACCTACCTACGAGTGTATATTATTTGTAATAAAACTTAATGAATAGCCTGTGCTAAAAACCTTTTAAATGTTGACCTAGACACGAATAATATCCAATCACGCTAGAACTGACACAATAAACATTTAAAACACGAAAATTAAAACTGATTAACAATCGTATTGCAATAAAAAAATCATCGTACGCCGCAAGTACTAATTTATCCACAGAAGAAAATCACAGAACAATGATAATTACGTTATAAAGTACCCAATTTAAAAAAAAAACGAAATGTCACTTATGGGGCGCAGTTTAAAAATGGAATCACTGTAAAATATTAATGCGTCGTGTGAACGACAGTGCATGTACACGCGCGGTCGGCAGTAGACTGGCTGAAAGAGGGCATTGGTGGAGGGAGTGGGCACCCTCCCTCACAGATAGGGCTATCACAATGGCTTTAAAATAATATTTTGTACTTTATTTAGGACATTCGTACTTTGGGACCATTAGGACTTGAAAGTCGTGATAGACCCCACTGGGTGGGTCAAAGCACTGCGACCAACAGATCGGAGCGTTTTTCATACGTATATAGGTACCTATATCGTAATATGATGTGAGTGTACTGTTAATAAACTACAATCACATCTGACAAAACAATGTTAAATCAAAAATTTTTACCGGGATGCTTAAAAAACAAAAATGAAGAATCCAGGATTGCTGAATTAAATGAAAGTATTTAATTCTCCATTGAACCTAGATAAAATTATAGGCTGTGGGCTACGAAAGTAAAATAATGTTACATTTATTCTAAGTCTCTACATATTATTTCTTTTTTAATTACTTTAAGTACCTATATAGTCTTGTAGGAATACATTTTTATGCAGTCGAGTTTTTTTATTACTTTATTTGTTGGTTACATTTAGGTCCCCTACATAAACTTCGAGGCTTCGTTTCGCTTCGTTGCCAACCCTAACTACAGACTACACTATGCACGGTCCTCCTCAGCAGCTGATTATACATACAAAAACTTTTTGGTTCTTTTAGCTCCGGTGTCTCGCTCGCCATTATCGTTGGAACGTAATCGAGTTCTTTGTTAACCGTGATTTGGACAAAAGTCATTTTCATTTTTAATCGATTCGACGTATCTGTGTCTAACAGCTAACTTATATAATAATGCCCTCCTGACCGAATGTCAGCTGAGGCGTAGACTAGCTAATCACGTAGGAGATATTATAGTGCACAAATGTGTCTGTAAACACGGGTGCTATTCATTCACTCGCACAGTCCGGTAGGATGGCGATACGACCGGAGAGAGATCAGATGCAGGACCGCGACAGCTCTACGTGCTCTCCGAGGCACGGGGATGTATCTAACACCGCCAACTACCCAACTCCAGACTTTAACTGAGAATTTTTAATAGAAAACCTCATTAAATTTTTTTTGGGGTCCGATTTTTCGTAGAAAAAGATGCAAGATTGATTGAATCGATTTTTACATCAAATGGTATTGGAATTATCCCGAATGTATTATCCAATCCAAAGAAAATACATCATGTTTAACTTTAGATTACTCTTTGGAGACAATATTGTGAAACGTTTAAAAAAATTATGGCAAAAGCTTCGATTTTTGCAAGACGTCAGTGTTCTGTGTCCACGCTGACGACAAACCTGTGCCTTTTTTGGGTTCGATAACAGATTGGATGATTCCAATACAATTTAATTTAATGATAAGTAAAAAGAATCACATCTGTCTTGTAAGTCCGTTAAAAATATTATATTTGTAATCGGTACGTTTGCCTTATTTTGTATGAAAAATAAGGATTTAATTCTTGCCAAGATTTTAAACTTACATTAGGTACCTGTATGTATGGTCGTAATCTAATATGTAAATACGCTGGATAAAAATAAAAATCTTACAATGCATACAACTTACAATGTTTTTTATCCTTTTGTCTGCTTTTTCGCATTTTTTTGGATTACGAAAATAAGTAACTATACCTACCTACGATTGACTCTTGTAGCCGGGACATTTACGGGACATAATTGGAAAATTTGGATTTGGCGATTTTTTGTAAGCCGCAACTTGAAAATTATAGATACCTTTAAGGACAATGACTTTCATATTATTTAAATGAATGCTTTGAAATTTAAAAATGATTGTAAGTAAGCAATTTTCTCTACAAAAATATTTACCAAACACTGCTCCAAAATTTTTCATCATATCGTACCTATTTAAAGGACTCCTTATACGGTTTTTTTTCCTCAATGTTCGTTCTCACAGCGAATGTAGTTTTGCGTCGACTTTTACTTTCGCGAAAACAACTGACCTTGTTGTAAAAATAGAACCTGTTCAAATACTTAATTAATTGCAAGTAATTAAAATACATTTTCTTTTATCTTTTTTTTATAACAACTTGCTAGGTCCACCTGTTACTGAGACCTGAAATCGGTGGTGACACACGGACAGACAGATGGAAAGACGGACAAGAGAGTGATCTGATAAGGCCTCATGTTAACACACCCGACACCGTGAATAATAAATCCATACAAAACGTGAGTATTCAGGAGGACAGACAGACATGAGGCTTGTGAGTTCCATTTTACCTTTTGAGGTACGGAACCCTAAAAATGGCACTGCAGAATTTATAGTTAGCTTAATCTAACTACTATAGAAGTCATACTTCTTACCGCGCTGAACAGCCAGACTGATTCTTTGCGCAAAAAATTAGTCAGCCCTTCTGTCACCAGACGAGGCAAAAGTCTCTGTTTTGAAATATCTTTTTAGTTCTAAGATACAATCGACAGTAATTAATATTATCTACAACTTTAACTAGGTAACTAGTTGATTTCCGGGATAAAAAATATCCAGGATGCAGGTTGGTAAAATCTCTCTGAAAAATAGTTTTTTCAAAATTTGAGCACGCCTACGTAGTTTCAAAATGATTTCTATAATATAAAATGTTGTCCTACGTGAGCAAATTGCAATTTGGATAATATTTTCGCCAAATTGCAGTTGGATAGTATTTTCGACAAATTGCACTTTGGACAATATTTACGCCAAATTGCAGTTTGGATAATATTTTCGCCAAATTGCACTTTGGACAATATTTTCGACAAATTGCAGTTTGGATAATATTAAAGGATATTTAGTCATGTATTGTGACTGGTTACTGGTAGGACGCTTTAAGGCCGCTCTCTTCACGCGCTTCTCCATACAAACGTATTACGCCTATTATTCTAATATTTGTCGCAATAGGTCTAAAGTTAAGCCAGATATCAATTTATATCTCCATTATCTATGCCATAAAATAAAAATATTAGTAAAATTATATTTATTTTGAAAGTTATGACGCTTGAAAAATCACTATTTTTGGGCAAATTTTGGGGCAACTTCGTGCGTAAATAAACTATATAAGAAACTAGAAAATTGAAAAACGACCGAAGTCTTATTAGGTTACTTCATAATAATTACAAATGTCTTTAGTTAATGTAAAAAATTGCCAAATATTTGCTAAAATAGGCGAAATACCAAACCTAAGTAGATTTGCATCTTTTTACTTTGCCGTTTTTCACTAAAAATCATGATATCTCAAGCAAAATTTATTTATTTAATTAATTTATTATTTATTTATGTATATATTTTTAGTACTCTTCTTTACTGAAGACGTCTCGCTCTCTAAATGCAGAAATCACTGTTTTAGACTCCACTCACCAACGATTTGTCGATGCCATGGAGAGGGCTCTTAATATACCTTTCAGAGTAGTTGTAGGTACACCTATGATATACCTAGTTTCTGAATAAAACAGCCGTGACAGACTGTTCATGAAATTCGGATGTCACGCCAGTTTATTCAAATCAGATATCCGTCGAACATCATTTAAAGGCTGTTTGCCTCTAGGTCATTGCATACGCTATAAAATGTCTGCGATACAATCAGAATGGGTTCATTTATAGCCCGTAGCGGACATTGATACATAGCCCAAACGCGTAGATACCTACCTAAACATAATTATAGCGCATAAACTTTTGCATAGTTTGGAAAATTCTAGAGCAAAAATGCGAAAGAAATATACATAGCATTTGTGAACAAAATAAAAATTTCTCCCGTGGGAACTCTTTGATTTTCCGGGTAAAAAGTAGCCTATGTGTTAATCCAAGGTATAATCTATTCTCATTCCAAATTTCAGCCAAATCCATTCAGTAGTTTTTGCGTGATTGAGTAACAAACATCCAAACATCCAAACATCCATACTTTCACATTTATAATATTAAAAGTAGGATTAGTAGGATGGTGTGGCATACGTAATAAGGTAAAGGCACCCAATTCGGAGGTATTTTCATCAAAACTCGAAAGAACGTCAAAAAATAAGCATTTACTACACCTTTCTGAAGAACTGGCTATTTTTATCAGAAGCGTTATTTATTTAACTCTTGAAATATCCTAAAAGGACAACAATTAAAACTTGATTTAAATGTAAAATTAAATAAAATATGAAAAAAGTCCGAATCCCCCAATTCGGAGGTAAAAATCCTAATTCGGAGGCAAATGGCCCCTAATTCGGAGGTACAAAATACAAAGGGAAACGAGTAGAATGAATTCTACATGGTGTTCAAAAATTAACTGTATTTAATAATAATATATTTCAAAATCAATTCGATACGTATGTATATAGCTGTTCGTGCTGATTCACTGACTCACTCACTCATTGATCACCTCTCCTGAACAATTTTGTATGAAAAATTTTTTTTTTCACAAAAGGTTTCGTATAGAGGACAAAAATTCATTCGGAGGAAAAATATGGAGAGAGCTGATGATTGAGGATTTCAGAGACGAGCGAACAGCACGCTTAAGGTATTGAAGATAGGTAGGGGTGCTCGAGCAAATGTCACTCAAAACGTCATCCAATTGGCAGTGATCTGAAAAAAAATTCAAAATGGCGAAAAAAAGATGGCCGCCATTCAAATTTCATCGGTGTTCATCTTGGAGGGTATAAAAGATGGAAGAGTAGTTTCTTAGCAAAAGATAATCAAGATCAGAAGATCTACTCGATGAATATAAAAAAAATTATTAGAAGAATTAAAAGAAAAACAAATTCCGCCATTTTGAATTTTTTTTATCTCATTACCAATTGGATGACGTTTCGAGTTACATTTGCTTGAGCACCCCCTACCTATCTTCAATACTTTAAGCGTGCTCCTCACCCGTCTCCGAAATCCTCAATCATCAGCTCTTTCCATATTTTTCCTCTGAATGAATTTTTGTCTTCTATACGAAACCATTTGAAAAAAAAATTTATACAAAATTTTACAGGAGAGGTGATCAATGAGTGAATGAGTGAGTGAGTGAGTCAGTCATTCAATCAGCACGAGCAGCTATATATATATATATATATATATATATATTAAAATATATATTTCTATCCATACCACATAATTAGGGGCTCATAGAACCTAATTCTGAGGTAATACCTCGGAATTGGGTTTTGTAACAAACAACACGTTTCCTAATTCTGAGTGTTAAAAAAGAAAAGATTTTTCCATAATAAACAAATAATTTAAAGCTTAATTAGATTATCTTCGTAAATATGTACAATACTCTCTCAAAATTGCATCGAAATATGCATAAATTTAATTTTCTTTTTAATTAATTTTCTTTAGCTTCCCCATACAATCAATCAATAAATTACCTAAATAGGTAAACTTTGATACGGTATAACTAGTGATTTAGAGGCCAAAGTGTACCTCATAATTAGGGCTCTTTAACCTAATAGCCTATTTAAATATTCAAAACCGAAACAAGACGTATTTAACATAAAATGACCCTAAAAATTGAAAAACTTATGAAGTCTATGAAATCGCAATTCTGCGGTATACCTCCGCGTTAGGAACCGGCTAAAATATTTGGCACCTAACGCGGAGGTATTTTGAAAACGTATTTTCACCTTAATTTCTTTACAAATATTCACAAAAGTTTATTGTTTTCGATTGCAAATATAGTCCTTCAAATATTCATATCTAAATAAAAACAAATAAAGCTCAAAATTAACGGATAAACACTATTTAAAAAAACGTAGGTATTTCGTGCACAAGGTGCAAAATGTATGAAACATGCGTTCGGGCCGGCTGCTAGTGTAAAACTTGCCGGTTATTTTAAAACATATACATATAAAACCAACTATTTCGTCATTTATCTATGGAATGATAAACTATCAATTGATTAAGATATGTTGCAGTAAAAAAGAGCTTGGTGATCGGTTGAAAACGCTGTTTTTCTATATACCTCCGAATTGGGTGCCAATTTTAGAATACCTCCGAATTGGGTGACTTTACCTTATAATAATAATATTACGGTTAGTGGTATGAAAATGGAATAATCTGACGGGAAAACCTAAGGAGTCACCTTTCTTCTTCTTCTTCTGAGAAGGACAGGAGAGGTGATAAGTGATAACATGAATAAAATTATTATAATGTGCGTGTACTTATGTACCTAATATGAAATGTACAAAGCAAAGAATTTGATGGGCCAAGACCGCCTCGCGGTGGAATAAGTGTTGAAAATATGAAGAGCTAATTTCCTAGGAGTAAGTATCTTTGGGTATAAAAATATATCAATGGTGGCTCGTAACACAAGCGCCGAATGCAAGCTGTCAAAAGGTCAGTGAACCGTAGTCCACTTGTATGCGCGCGTCGGTATTAAAATTGGTATAAAGTTTTCTCGTTCCAAATGTTTCCACAGCGGCGTGTACTACAGAGTTTAATAACGCCTTAATTAATTCGCAGCTTAATGAACTAGCGATTCAGAATTGTGTAGAGCGTTCTGTATACAATTCTGGTTCAAATTACATTTCTGTAGGTACGTACAAGTAGGTATTTAACTAATAAGTATCTTTGTTATGCAGCGTGTGGGACTCGCTACAAGATTCATATGTCCAGCAGTGGACGGTATACATATATAACGACGACAATTTGTACGTCTTCTGTACGGCAAATCTTAAAAATTCAACTTACAAAAGCGTATTAGAAAAATTGTTTAAGAAGGAAGGACCTTTATAAAAATTATCACCACTGTCTAGTTTAGCAAACAAAATTAATAGAATGTTTAACAATATGCCAATTTGCAGGTGCCCAGACAAAACTAATATCGAAAAAAAAATTGGTTGTCTGTAAAGTCGGTTTACGGACGATAATTTTACATGATAATGTCATAAAAAAACAGAGAGAGATAGATACGTCACAAGCCGAACGCTTAGACCGATCGTGCCTTCTCTATCGCTTGTTCCACGCTCTCGCTTGCACGCGGTACGTGATATATACGCGGCATTCGTCGATTTATAAAACGTTATCACGTCAAAAACACGCTAGTGCTGTTAACGTATTATTGCATCGTTACAAAATGTCACGTTCGTTTCATTTCGCCCAAAATCGTTACCGCCTGACACTCGCCCGTTACCGCCGCGTGACGGAGAAAAGTTTTTACCGTCAAGTATTATTACCGTCTGGCTAAACGTACGGGACGGCGAGATATTATATTGTCCGCAAAGTGTTCCTATTATATTACTAGCAATGTCTAGATTTATCATGTCCTATGAAATGAGTTTCTTGCCAGCTCCTTCCAAGTAGAATTTTCTCTGCAAATTGATGGTAGAGTCCATTACAAATGGTTAGACTTGACGTTTCATTAAGTTTATCAAAAAAGGTGAAACAAAAATACTGTCGAGTAAAAAATGTATACCTAACTCGTCATAGTAACTTAGCATCAAACAGGCTCTATACTATCACTTAAGCAATCTTACATCTATTGTCATCAAAACCACATATTATACCATTAAAAGTATAATTTTAGACCCCGTTAAGTTATGCATATAACGTAATGTATTCAGGTCATTAGGTATTATTGGGTAAAAGTTCTTGGTTCAACACGCATCGCCCCAAATGACCACCCGCTATCGAATACTAGTTTACTAGGCATGAAGAACCAGTTCCAAATTCCTAGTTGCATTAGAATTGATCAATTAAAATATAATTAATTGCATATCTTGTACTTAAAACTGGTATACCTTGTAGAACTCTATAAATCCAATTAATAATGTCCACTAGCAATTTTGCAGAACACAGAAGTCAGCTCTGGTAAGTCACTTACGCCGTGAAAACAACACTCACAGCATGTCAATTTCTGTGGATTATGGATACGTGACATTATCCAGCAACAGAGACTATAATATTTAACCACTGGCAAGAAACGTCAATTTTTTGCAGAATTTCAGACAAAAAATAACACTGTATCTAAAACTTGCAGTAAATGTTTTTATAGGGCAAGGTGAGGTCCTTTTCCCGGCGAAACCCTCAGAACAGTAAAGTAGTGCTTTGTGGTAAATCCCACTATCCCCATTGCCAATCCCCATGGAGATAATGGGAATATTAGTTTCATACAATAAATTCCCGCTATCTCCTTCGAACTTTATGCCTACAATGCCAAGCCTATCAATAAGTTAATAAGATCAACACGAGGATAGGTCACCAGCAAGGTCAGTTCGTCAATCCATATAATTTATTGCGTTCGATAAATTTGTGCAAAGATACAAAATATTACCTAATTTAAACCCATAAACTTTGAACTATTTTGAGATATACAATACCTTGTCGTAAAGAACAATTCATTGCACATACAATAATTGGTTCTATGGTCAATTGGGATGATGGGATTTTTCACCCCTACAATGGGGATAGTAGTCGCCCAGAAAAAATCTGATACAATACGTTTTCATAAAGAAGAATTCATTACACAATCAATAATAAAATTGGTGCTATATCGTCAATGGGGATAGTGGGACCCACTACCTTTTCTACTTGTAGTTGCTTTAGTGGTAATGCAGGTCGCAGACAGAGTGACTTCCAGTTGATGAATAATAAATCATTACCGCCTAGCGAACACCGGAACGTATTGATTATCCATTAGGAAGCCATTTAGACGATACAGCATGGCGGCTGCCTACACAAACAAACACGTGTTCAGTTTTATTGTGTTACTATTGATGGTAATCGGTCGTACATACACCGGTTGACAGCTTCATAATATTATAATAGTGGTCAAAACAAGCACAATTAGAAACAAAGTTATTTTTTTTTTCTTCTGACCATACTGACTGGACCAACTATTTATTACATTATGTTGGTCGATCATAGCCTGTTTCTCTGTTCTGACCGGTTTTCCGCCATGGTGGCCAATGTCGATATGTATGTCAAGATACGGCAATACGTAAGAGATATTATAGTGCACAAAGTGCGCAAACACAGGTGCACTCTTTATTCCCTCACTCTCATAATACAATGGGATAGTAATCCGAAACGACCGGAGAGAGAAAAGGCGCAGGACCGACGCGACGGCTTAACGTGCTCTGACTTTCCAACTCCAAACATCACCACCACCAATACAGCCCTGGCTCTCGTAGGACAGATGGACGGAGCTTAGACCCGCCACGCTGCTCCAATGCGGGTTGGCGGGCTACTATAACAAACACACGCATAAAGAAAACTAACTTACTCAACTGCAATATACACCTCAGGAACTTGAACAGAGTCAACAACCGGCACATCGCATTGCACTGCCATCGAAAAACAAACCAAATATCTGACTAATACTGCGCTGGGATGCTTTCCGCAAAAGCCTTAGAGACTTTCCTGACTCACCAACACGCGAAAAGCAACTCTATTTCAAACAAGCAAAAGTTGTAATTCCATAGCAAATAATATTAACCTCCCTGACTTTCAGATACGGCAATAACGACTTTGTTATTGAAGAAGTAGAGTTTGAATTTGGTTGAGCGAAATATTTAGTCGACGTAAACGTTTTATAATATAGGGTAGCGGGAAAACCATGGCTGAGTCATGTCTGAGCAGACTGAAAATACGTCATTGATTTGTAACATTACACTAGTTTTTCATAGAAGTTGAGGTACGTAGAGCTTTGTGGAAATTTTATTAGGTGTGTAACTCATGCGATTTCCACAAAGCACAACCTCATACAATTTTTACTCAAACCCCTTTATTACAAAGAAGACAGTTTAGTAAGAAAAACTAATGAACACCTAAAACACAATAACAATTATCTACAGCTCTGGTATTACTCTACATCTTTTCCACTAAGTACCTATTAGGCTGGTTTTTCATGACCTACGGCTCGAATTTTAGAACCTCTTTTCAAACTTACCTATTCTTGAAATCACTCGCCATGACAACTTTTAGGAAGTGAAAATGAATAGACCCAACTCTATTATTAGTCATAGTCATAATTAAAACCTTGACTAGGTTTCTTCGGACATGTTATTTTATGCCCAAAGCTCCTCTTTCCGAATTGTGAGTGCTGGTGCCATCTCTGCTCGAGTTTCCCTTCCCTTGGGCTCAAGTCTCTCTGGCGGCTCTTTCCGAATTGTGAGTGCTGGTGCCATCTCTGCTCGAGTTTCCCTTCCCTTGGGCTCAAGTCTCTCTGGCGGAGCTTCTGCGAATAGGGCTAAAATAGTATATCCACTAAATCCGAAAATAAAGTTCGTAAACTTAAGCCCGACTAATAACAATAATCATAAAATGTAGCCTATGTCACCCGGACCATAACAACGAATCAATTGACATCTCATTCATCAAAATCCGCCCAGTAGTTTAGGCGCCTTACAAGAGACCTATGTCCAGCAGTGGACGTCTATTCGTTGAAACGAACGAACAAAGTTTAGGCGCTACGGTGGAACACAAAATACGTGCCAATTGAGAACCACCTCCTTTTTGGAAGTCTGTTAAAAATCGGATACAAACATAGACTGCTAAAATCATAACCCTTCCTTTTGGCTTTGCCGTAGTCGGGTAAAAAAGGTGGCATCTTTACAAAGCATAAAAAGACGTATACTCAATTCTAGGTACATTAATTACAGCATGCATTGATTTATAGGATGGTTCCTCGACATGATTCTTTACATCGCCAGTCACGGATTACTACTGAAGTATAAGATGTATCGGAAGATAGATCCGACCGTATAATGCCTATCATTCACGGGCGCACCAATCCACCGGATTTGTCGCTGGCGACAAGTCCGCGGACAAATCTGGGTGTGAATGGTAGGATTCGCGGTTCGTGATGATGACTCGTGGATACCATTCATGCGCAGATTTGTCGCCAGCGACAAATCCGGCGGGTTGGTGCGCCCGTGAATGGTAGGCATTACCCGTTGTCCTAGGTGAACGACAAATGCGACGCGACGCTATGCGACACGACGCAACGCACGCGATACGACTCTCGCGAAAATGACAAACTTAACGTAGGCCACGTGAAGGCTGAGTTCACTCTCAGCAATCACTGTTGGATATTCTCGCGTCGCGTTGTACGTACGGTTGTCGTTCACCTAGGACAATGCGCTATACAACGTTAGTTTTACTTTACGCAAAACCTGAAAGTAGTTTGTTCAGAATCAGTAACAAAATCGAATCCAACCATTTTTATATAGTGTTATATTTTTGTCCAAAAATATTTTGAAATCCTACAAGCTTAGACACAATGATTTACCGCGTATCAGCTGACGGTCGGCACACAGCGGCGGTCATTCAACTCGCGTTGATCGCTAGGCGCTGCGGCGACGGCTTGCGGTGACCATTTTTTTCGAGGACAACGACGCAACATAACAAGCTTATAACTTCGTTACTTTTCATTATATTTTTTTGAAATTTTGTATAAATATTTTTAATGTAAAAATATTTGACACGTGTTTCGGTTTTTGCGCAAAGTAAAACTAACGTTGTATACCGGGCTTTAGGAACGTACGAAAAAGCTTTAGGAAAATAATTCCGTCTTCGACAATTCCGTACGAAACGTGCTCAAGGGGCGATCCGTATTCGTACTGGAACAATGGCGTCCGTTCAGCTATGACCAGAGTTTTCTTTTACTGCACCAGAGTTATTTAAGCCCTCTTGCATCCTGTGAATTCCGCCGTTGGTTTCTACTTGGCACTGCACCAAATGGCTCGCACGGATAACATTTGTTGTTGCCAGTTTTGCATACAAAGTGATGTGTAATTCAACGGATTCCTCGAAAGGAGTTATTTATTTTAGGGGGTAATAGGGTCCTTTTTCTTGCTATTTAAGGGTTCTGGGATTACCGGAAACTTGTAGTAAGATTTTTTTTGGATATGTTTCTCTTTCGTTTTCTCCGTGAGAAGTATGTAGGTCTAAGAAGATAATACAAGGTTTCTGCATTCGCAGTTATACATACTGATTATTATTTACAATAATCTGGGAGCACGGCAGTGCTCCCGCCAAGTCGAGTATAATAATTATTAGTCTATGTGAGACAAAATATTCATATTTATAACAGCAGAGGTGATAGTACATACATATTACGATCGACTTAACCCTAGTGTCGTTTGTGCAAAGTACAGTATTCCTTTGTGGGGTTGAGTACCTACATATACGTTTTTAGGGTTCCGTACCCGAAAGGTAAAAACGGAGCCCTATTAATGTCACTCTGCTGTCTGTCTGTCCGTCTGTCCGCCGGTCACAGGTCTCTAGCTCGCAGACGAAATGAGTTACAAACCTGATTTTTTTGTATTTGGTGTAAAACGCTAACAGTGTGTAAAAACCATCGATATGTAAAAACAGTTCAAAGTCGAGGTTATTGCACAGTTAATGAATTTCATAATGACAAAGTTGCATCCAGGAAGCAATCAACATTGCATTCATGCCCACAAGATAATACGAAGATAGTATGAAGTATTATGGTTGTTACATTAATACAGCTATAGGGTACACATCGTAGCATAAGTTTTGAAAAGACCGTAGGAATTGCGTATAGCTCTCGTTTTATTTTCATTAATTTGCTGCATTTCAGAGTTTAATTGCATTTTTAAATTTTTGAATAATTTTTAAGAAACAAGACACTTGAAGTAGTCAAAGTAATGACCATTTAAATTCTAATAGCGTCTCGTTAGCCACGTTCCGTATTCAGCTCACGTAGAACTCACGAATTTTATTAGTGGTTAAGTATTTGAAACGGTTGTAATCAGTGGCGTAGCGTACCTTGGCGGGGCCCCGTATAAAAATTTGTTTGGGGGCCCCTATGAAGGGTAAAGATTTCTCACGAAAGAAAAAAAATGTTTGCATAAAATTAAAAGCAATATTTATTCATCATAATTATTTATCTGTCACTTTTTCTAAAATTTTTACAAACAATTCAAATCTATAATATAATAAAACTGTAACAGATCCAATTCTGTACATTGAAGATATTTTGAAAATTTTTATTGGAGGGCACTCTGTAATCGATACTGAATCCAAAACTGCAATTTTTTTCATTTTTGTCTGTCTGTCTGTCTGTCTGTCTGTCTGTCTGTCTGTCTGTCTGTCTGTCTGTCTGTCTGTCTGTCTGTCTGTCTGTCTGTATCTTGGCCGCGCATCACGCCGAAACTACTGAATGGATTCGAATGAAACTTGGTACGATTTGAGTTTGTACTCCGAGGTAGGTTATAGGATACTTTTTATCCCGAAATTCAGCACGGTTCCCTTGGGAGAGGGGATGAAAGTTAAAACGTGTATTTAGCTGTAATTCATTAACGCGTTGTTCGATTTTACTCATTCTTTTTTTGTTAGAAAGATAGTACTTTATATATTGTTCCATAAATATTTCAAGGTCACAGGTTTTTTAGTTCAGAAATGACAGGCATTTATTGGGTTCAAATAACTTGGGACCCGGATCTTTGAACGTACGGCTTATTTTAAACTGGTGTGCGTTTAAATTTATGTTTGTCGATCTGTCTATTTGTTCCAGCTAATTTCCGAAACGGCTGGATCGATTTTGATGGAACTTTCTGGTGATGTTATAAGGAATAACTTAGGCTACATTTAGTTTAGGTACAAAAAAGGATTATGGGATCCAATCCGATCCTATATAAAACCTATATCCAGGCGGACGAAGTCGCGGGGGTCGGCTAGTTAAATATATACCTACTCTCCTTGCCTTTTATTCGGCAAACTGATTTACTAAATCATTTATAGCTGATAATGACTTTAGTTTTTCTAAAGATTCTGCCTCTGTGGACAACTTTTTGGACAAAATTTTTTGACTTTTGTCATTTCTGAAATAAACAAAAATTTGGGAAGTTTTGGTTAATTTTTGCTTACGCACGTCGGGGGCCCCCGTGGCTTGGGGGCCCCGTATAATTGATACGGCATATACGGCGGTAGCTACGCCCCTGGTTGTAATACTAAATTACTAGTCACTTTCTCCAAGAGATCAGAGAAGAAAAATAGCGTTTCACTAAAAAAATATAAGTACTTACTGAAAAGCTTGCAAAAGTTTAATAAATGAATTTTGCATTTTTGTGTGAAACCAATCAATATTTTCAAGTTTAAATGAGTTTCGTTCGGGAAGCTGCGAGACATCTTCTTTCTTCTCGAGAATCTTCACAGAGGAAAGTCTTGGTCCTCTCGTCGAAACGAACCTTCTCACGAAGATTAATCACAAAAAAAAATAGGCGGCGGCTGCTGTACCACTAGAGGAGGACGGACGATCGGAAGCGACTCACTGACAGCCACAGTGACGAACACAAGGGGCACAAGATCGGGTGTTCAGTGGAAATCCTTCCGAGAGACCTATGTCAAGCTGTGGACGTCTATTGGTTGGAACGACGACGAGCTAAATAAATCACTATTCAATATAAGCTCTACGATTGCTCGAATACGAATACCAATAACGTTTTATCGAGCACGCTCGAGTTGGTAGTTGCAACGGTATTCGTTGAGTGCACTCACGAAAGACAGATTTTATATTGCAATTTTCTGATTGAACTAGAGAATAATAATTTTTTCAGATATCTGGTTTATTAAGGCTTTCAGATACAAATGAGATGCAAGATCATAAATTCGTCTAAATAATATTCAGCTAAATGAATTAGTTACCGTTCAATAAAAGCTCTCTGATTGCTCGATTACGAATACCAATAACGTTTTATCGAGCACGCTCGAGTTGGTAGTTGCAACGGTATTCGTTGAGTGCACTCACGAAAGACACAGAATTTATATTGCAATTTTCCAATTGAACTAGAGAATAATGATTTTTCCGATAGGTATCTCGTTTTTTAAGGCTTTCAGATAGAAATGAGATGCAAGATCATAAATTCGTCTATATAATATTCAGCTAAATGAATTGCCGTTCAATATAAGCTCTCTGATTGCTCGAATACAAATACCAATAACGGTTTATCGAGCACGCTCGAGTTGGTAGTTGGAACGGTATACGTTGAGTGCACTCACGAAAGACACAGAATTTATATTGCAATTTTCCGATTGAACTAGAGAATAATGATTTTTCCGATAGGTATCTCGTTTTTTAAAGCTTTCAGATAGAAATGAGATGCAAGATCATATATTCGTCTATATAATATTCAGCTAAATGAATTGCCGTTCAATATAAGCTCTCTGATTGCTCGAATACAAATACCAATAACGTTTTATCGAGCACGCTCGAGTTAGTAGTTGGAACGGTATTCGTTGAGTGCACTCACGAAAGACACAGAATTTATATTGCAATTTTCCGATTGAACTAGAGAATAAACAATTTTTCCGATATCTCGTTTATTAAGACTTTCAGATATAAAAGATAATAATATAATATTTAATGTAAATATGTAATGTCAGTTCATAATAATTTAGATTTGTTTATAAGTAATAGGTGTAATGAGCTCACTGGAATCTTACTTTGTGTGTCAGCGTGAGCTATTCCCCGGACCCCATATTGCTTTTTTTACATACCTATAAATTATAATACTTAATAATAATAATATTACTTCTTTATTAAAGGTAATAAATAGCCCTATTTTACAAAAAATTAATAAGTAAGTAGTTTGGTAATAAGTAGTTACCAAATTTTTATCACTTATTTTTTTATTCAACTACAAGTTAGCCCTTGACTGCATATCTCACCCGATGGTAAGTGGCGATACAGTCTAACATGGAAGCGCGCTAACTTGGAAGAGGTATGCATACCCCTGATCGGTTTCTACACGGCATCTATCTACCGGAACGCTAAATCGCTTGGCGGCACGGCCTTGCCGGTAGGGTGGTAACCAGCCACGGCTGAAGCCTCCCACCAAACTAGACCAGGGACAATTTAGAAATTATAAAATCCCAAATTGCCCCTGCCGGGAATCGATCTCGGGAGCTCCCACTTAATACATATATACCTACCTCAAGGTATCGTATTGGGACCTCACACATAAAAAGCTGTGATAGCCTAGTGGTTAGGACGACCAACTTCTAATCGGAGGTCGTGGGTTCGATCCCGGGCACGCACCTCTAACTTTTCGGAGTTTGTGCGTTTTAAGTATTTAAATATCACTTGCTTTAACGGTGAAGGAAAACATCGTGATGAAACCTGCACGCCTGAGAGTTCTCCATAACGTTCTCAAAGGTGTGTGAAGTCTGCCAATCCGCTTGGCCAGCGTGGTAGACTATGGCCAAAACCCTTCTCACTCTGAGAGGAGACCCGTGCTCTGTAGTGAGCCGGTAATGGGTTGATCATGACATAAAGACCACAGCTCTCACCACTGTGCCAGGGAGGTCGTCGAATATCCTTCCTAAACTATACCCGTATTACTAATTCCCCGGAATTCTGACAGCTGTCATTGTCATTTACAGATGAGTTATTTGTATGGAGAACAGGGTTAACATCTACGAAGTACGATTTTACCCCAAACTACTTTAATTCCCTGTCATCATAAAAAGCCATATTATGCCGCGTTTTATTAGGTACTCGTTTCGCCTTAAAATAGAAAACACCACAGCAACAGAAAACAAAAGAAGCACATTGAAAAAATTTATTCAAAAATGGATGTCGAATGACATTATCACCATGATGTGTCTGTCAGGCATTTGTCAATAGCTACATGCGGCAGTTGATTTGTATTTGCATATATGTTTTGAATTTTTTATCTTTTTTGTCGGAATTGTTTTATCTCTGGTAACATTATGAAACGTCAGAATTCCAGGGAATTAGTAATACGGGTATACCTACATTACTTTGTCAAAGAAAATACTACCCTATATTCACCCCTAGCACGATGATAAATTCTACTAAGTATACCATGCAGTAAGCGCGGGTGGGGGGCCAAAGGGGGGCAGGCACTGGCGCCAAGATGTCTGCAGATAGCGGGTCGCGTGACTCGCTCGGCCGTTTTGGTGAAACGAGGCAATGCCTTGTATTAGGTACTGATAATAATATAAACCATCGATCGGGCACTAGGTAATCGATGGTAGACATAATAACATCACAACAATATCTATTCTTTCGAATTACCTATTTATTAAAGTAACAGAGTGCTTAGTTTCAGTTTGGAGCGTTCCAAAACTTTATAGTATACTATTGATCGAATCACAATAACTTCAGAGTAAAATGGACGTAAAATGGCTTGCAATAAGGTTTGAGTTCGCCAATACATTCAGCATTCGAAAACAGCCAGCGCTCCAAGCAGAAATGTTAAATAAATATTCGAACTATTGAATTACGACTTTAAAATAAGATTCTTTGGGTTCATTTTGCTCTGAAGTCATTTGTGATTCGATCAATAGTATACTATAAAGTTTTGGAGCGCTCCAAACTGAGACTAAGCACTCTGGTGAAGTGCGTGACAGATCGAACATAGCATAGGGTTCCGTGGATATTATGTTTATTACAAAACGTCTTACTTTAAACAAAAAAGAAAAATCAGCCAAGTGCGAGTCGGGCCTCGCTCTTTCAGGGTTCCGTACATAATTATGAACAATATAATATTTTGGGTCTAAGAAATATTTAATTTCCGAGCTAGACATCGCAACAAACCGTGAAAGAAAAACCCAAAAAAATGTTCGTTTATTTTGGTCACAGCTTATAAACTATTTAATAAATCGTTGTTTTCAGTATTTGTTGTTTAAATAGAGCATATAGTACATAATATACTGAAATATCATATTCCCAACTAGTTTAGTTTTTGAGATAGCCCCCGTCACAAAAATGGTCTAAAACTGACAACTTTGATGGCCTCCCATTCCCTTATTTTTTGAGATAAAAATAAAAAAAATATATATTTGTACTCTACTTAATGAGCTCTAAACAATGATACCCCACAAGCTAGGGTAAAGAAAAAATTTTTTTTTCCGGCTCCTTTTTCATGTATGGGAGCCCCCCTGAAAAATAATTTAATTCAATTTCTAATTCAATATTTGATTTTGGGTTAACGTTTTACACTAAATACCAAAATTTCAGGTTTGTAACTCATTTCGTCTGCGAGCTAGAGACCTGTGACCGGCGGACAGACGGACAGACAGACAGACAGACAGACAGACAGACAGACAGACAGCCGAGTGACATTAATAGGGCTCCGTTTTTACCCTTCGGGTACGGAACCCTAAAAACTATGTATTTTTTTCTCTCAATATAGGTAACCTACCTACCTGCACTTGTTTCAAGATTACATCAATGATATTATTAAGTAGGTACTTATACAATATTAATTATATTAAACACTGGATTACATTGGGTCAGCTACACATTTATCTTGTTACTATAACTAACAAGATATTTGTCTCACGATGAATAACATATACCTATAGGCTATAACCCGCGGCACGTAAGTCGAGCGGTGACCTTCAAGTGCGAGCAGTGTCGTACGAATGAGCGGGACACAATACGATTAGAGAGCCAATCAGCGCTTACGAGGGATCCGCGAGAGCTAATCAGTGCTTACGAACGATCCCCACGCCCTCCCCGCGACCCCCTCACACCCCGAGATACCTCATTTTCGACTTCTGCGCATTGAAGGTCACCGCTCGACTTACGTGCCGCGGGTTACTTATACCTAGATAATTTTGTTTATAATTTCCGTTGATGAAAGTCTTCGGTCTTGCTCTCTCTCCGGTGTTGGAGAGCCATCCCACCAGTCTATGAGAGTGAGGGATTTGTATTTGTTTAAGTTTGCGCGCACACATTGTGCAATAATATCTCCTGTCTAATTTGCTAGTCTCCGTCGAGATTGGCGTTGTGGAAGAAATTCAGGCAACAGAGAAACACCCTGGAAATTTTTATTATGATATTTCGTAAGCTCAGTTCGAACCAGTGCAGTGGTAGATGCATTGACGATTCAAAAGTACTTGTAAAAGTTTATTTGAATAAAAAACTTTTCTATTCTATTAGTTATATTCTAAGCTCGATATAATTCCTACGTACCTAATCCGTTTCTTCAAAGTACACAGAACCGGAAGACCGGAATGCTAAAACAGCTCTCCTAAACTTTCAGCTCAGACTTTGTTCTCAAACTTTAGAGTGCTGCTAGCTTCGGTTACTTGTCTTTTACATTAGGTATCTCTCAAAGAAAAACACGAAGGGCCCTACGCGTCGGCATTCCGGGCACGTCCTCATTCGTGGCACAAAAACAATTTTATTATACCTATCATCGTGAAACTTTTACCATTTTAAAATGTGACGACCTTCAAATATCAAGGTGACCGGGACCGTTTGATTTAATTTTTTTTTTAATTTGTAAAGTTATAAAAACTCGTCTGCGATAAATTCTGACGCTGATATCGGTCGCGTAAGAATATATAATTTTAATATAAATTGTTACAGCTGTATGAATAGGTACCTAGTATATATGCGCGACTGACATAGTTATATTATTTTGTATTACCAACATTTTCCCGGCTGAATATGAGTAGTATTTTTCAGAATAAAAAATAAAGTATTATTATTATTATATACCTATTATTAATTATAATATTACAATATTATACTAAGTATAATATTATAGAATACGTATAGTATAGTACGCACGGTGGGGATGAACGTAGCAGCCAATAATTAATAGAGAGGCCAACTGGATTTTCTCCTGTTACAATCTACCTACAGTAAACCCTACTGGAAACTCCCTAAAAGCATGATCCTGATATCATTTACCTTAGATGTCTCTAGTGGTTAAGACAATATACCGCAGTGACCCTGATAAAATTCCCTACGACCCCAATATACCGGGGTGACCGTGACAAAATTCCCTACGACCCTACAGTGGCCTTGGCGTAACATCACGGTATCTCTACAGTCGTGAATTGTGACTTTGACATAATTTCACTATGACTGTAGTGGTGACTTTGGAGTATTACCTGTGCATTGATGAGTCAGACGCGTTGGTGACCCCGACGTATTTTAACTGTAGCGTCCTTTATAATGCCCGAGACTCTAAACAACCTCAAGCTCGATGACTGGAGGTTGTATACTCAAGAATTCGGTCGAAAGTGGGTAAAAATGGAAAGAAAATTTGTGTTGTTGCGCATTGTAGATAAGGCTCTATATCTAGTGAATCAATATGTTGTTTGATGGATGGATAGATATTAATATAATGGGGACCTCTTCGGCGCGGCGCCACGGCATTCGACGCCGGAAAACATGCCCTACTCCCCTGCTGTAGTTTCAGGGGCCATAGAAAGCTCTAGTCCTGGCTAGCATCAGCCCGAGCAAATTCACGTGCCCTGGATTGTGGTTGCTCGCCTCAGTAGCCTTCTCATCTCCTCTACTCCATCTCTTATCACACTGTACCTGCACAGTGCACACCCTACGATAGTCGAAACCTCCGGTTATTGGTTCGTTGAGTTCTACCAAGAGGTGCCCTAAGACAGGGTGAGTTTTAGTAATGAAGCACTAAAAGGATGTTAATCTATATCTGACCGTCTTGCCTGTCCTATGAGCCCGGAAGCCGAGTGGTTGTCTGAGGTGCACCAGAGGGTGCGGCAACAAGCCTGTTGTCGGTCGGAGGAGCACTGACCTATGAAGCTGTCGTCGTCGCCGGCATGCAGCGCGTGCATGACGAGCGCGGCCAGCAGCGCGGGGCGCGGCGCCGTGTCGCGCGGGCTGCCCGGCGCGGCGGAGCGCGCGGCGCCGCAGAGCATGCCCTAGCGCGCCGCCCGAGGCATCGCGCGCCTCGGGTGCGTTAACAAGTCGGTCGGTCGGTCGGAGGAGCACTGACCTATGAAGCTGTCGTCGTCGCCGGCATGCAGCGCGTGCATGACGAGCGCGGCCAGCAGCGCGGGGCGCGGCGCCGTGTCGCGCGGGCTGCCCGGCGCGGCGGAGCGCGCGGCGCCGCAGAGCATGCCCTAGCGCGCCGCCCGAGGCATCGCGCGCCTCGGGTGCGTTAACAAGTCGGTCGGTCGGTCGGAGGAGCACTGACCTATGAAGCTGTCGTCGTCGCCGGCATGCAGCGCGTTCATGACGAGCGCGGCCAGCAGCGCGGGGCGCGGCGCCGTGTCGCGCGGGCTGCCCGGCGCGGCGGAGCGCGCGGCGCCGCAGAGCATGCCCTAGCGCGCCGCCCGAGGCATCGCGCGCCTCGGGTGCGGCAACAAGTCGGTCGGTCGGTCGGAGGAGCACTGACCTATGAAGCTGTCATCGTCGCCGGCATGCAGCGCGTGCATGACGAGCGCGGCCAGCAGCGCGGGGCGCGGCGCCGTGTCGCGCGGGCTGCCCGGCGCGGCGGAGCGCGCGGCGCCGCAGAGCATGCCCTAGCGCGCCGCCCGAGGCATCGCGCGCCTCGGGTGCGGCAACAAGTCGGTCGGTCGGTCGGAGGAGCACTGACCTATGAAGCTGTCGTCGTCGCCGGCATGCAGCGCGTGCATGACGAGCGCGGCCAGCAGCGCGGGGCGCGGCGCCGTGTCGCGCGGGCTGCCCGGCGCGGCGGAGCGCGCGGCGCCGCAGAGCATGCCCTAGCGCGCCGCCCGAGGCATCGCGCGCCTCGGGTGCGGCAACAAGTCGGTCGGTCGGTCGGAGGAGCACTGACCTATGAAGCTGTCGTCGTCGCCGGCATGCAGCGCGTGCATGACGAGCGCGGCCAGCAGCGCGGGGCGCGGCGCCGTGTCGCGCGGGCTGCCCGGCGCGGCGGAGCGCGCGGCGCCGCAGAGCATGCCCTAGCGCGCCGCCCGAGGCATCGCGCGCCTCGGGTGCGGCAACAAGTCGGTCGGCCGGTCGGAGGAGCACTGACCTATGAAGCTGTCGTCGTCGCCGGCATGCAGCGCGTGCATGACGAGCGCGGCCAGCAGCGCGGGGCGCGGCGCCGTGTCGCGTGGGCTGCCCGGCGCGGCGGAGCGCGCGGCGCCGCAGAGCATGCCCTAGCGCGCCGCCCGAGGCATCGCGCGCCTCGGGTGCGGCAACAAGTCGGTCGGTCGGTCGGAGGAGCACTGACCTATGAAGCTGTCGTCGTCGCCGGCATGCAGCGCGTGCATGACGAGCGCGGCCAGCAGCGCGGGGCGCGGCGCCGTGTCGCGCGGGCTGCCCGGCGCGGCGGAGCGCGCGGCGCCGCAGAGCATGCCCTAGCGCGCCGCCCGAGGCATCGCGCGCCTCGGGTGCGGCAACAAGTCGGTCGGTCGGTCGGAGGAGCACTGACCTATGAAGCTGTCGTCGTCGCCGGCATGCAGCGCGTGCATGACGAGCGCGGCCAGCAGCGCGGGGCGCGGCGCCGTGTCGCGCGGGCTGCCCGGCGCGGCGGAGCGCGCGGCGCCGCAGAGCATGCCCTAGCGCGCCGCCCGAGGCATCGCGCGCCTCGGGTGCGGCAACAAGTCGGTCGGTCGGTCGGAGGAGCACTGACCTATGAAGCTGTCGTCGTCGCCGGCATGCAGCGCGTGCATGACGAGCGCGGCCAGCAGCGCGGGGCGCGGCGCCGTGTCGCGCGGGCTGCCCGGCGCGGCGGAGCGCGCGGCGCCGCAGAGCATGCCCTAGCGCGCCGCCCGAGGCATCGCGCGCCTCGGGTGCGGCAACAAGTCGGTCGGCCGGTCGGAGGAGCACTGACCTATGAAGCTGTCGTCGTCGCCGGCATGCAGCGCGTGCATGACGAGCGCGGCCAGCAGCGCGGGGCGCGGCGCCGTGTCGCGCGGGCTGCCCGGCGCGGCGGAGCGCGCGGCGCCGCAGAGCATGCCCTAGCGCGCCGCCCGAGGCATCGCGCGCCTCGGGTGCGGCAACAAGTCGGTCGGTCGGTCGGAGGAGCACTGACCTATGAAGCTGTCGTCGTCGCCGGCATGCAGCGCGTGCATGACGAGCGCGGCCAGCAGCGCGGGGCGCGGCGCCGTGTCGCGCGGGCTGCCCGGCGCGGCGGAGCGCGCGGCGCCGCAGAGCATGCCCTAGCGCGCCGCCCGAGGCATCGCGCGCCTCGGGTGCGGCAACAAGTCGGTCGGTCGGTCGGAGGAGCACTGACCTATGAAGCTGTCGTCGTCGCCGGCATGCAGCGCGTGCATGACGAGCGCGGCCAGCAGCGCGGGGCGCGGCGCCGTGTCGCGCGGGCTGCCCGGCGCGGCGGAGCGCGCGGCGCCGCAGAGCATGCCCTAGCGCGCCGCCCGAGGCATCGCAGCGCCGCCGCTGCCTGCGACGCACCGAGCACTGCAACACGACACACCGAATAAAGTTAGAGAACCTAGCTCAGTAGGGTTATGACGAGTTTGCAAACCTCGACAACACTACTAGATTTCGAATATCGTAAAACTTGGTAAGTGACGATGCAATCTAAGGTGGAAACGGGCTAGTTTGGAAGATATACGACAGTTTATATTAAACCCATAACTGATCGGTTTCTAAGCGACATCGTATCAGAACGCTAAATCGCTTGGCGGCACGCCTTTGCCGGTAAAGTGGTAACTCGTCACTTACCAATAGGTGAGATTGACGTCAAGTAACTCGTAGATGAACATTTTAAAATAAAGTGTAATTTAAATCACTACGTCTTGTGTAGTCCTCTATGTGCAAATTGCGTCTAAATCGATTCAGCCATTCTAGCCCGTACAGACGTAAATAGACCGACAGACAAAAATTTTAAAAACTGCGTGTATGGGTAATTATTTCGAAATCAGAGACAGACTCTTGAATTTTATATAGGTAGGTAATTGTATGGATTCTTTGGGCGTTACACATTTTCAATTATGCTATAGTAGGGAAACTGAAAAGTGACAACCCTGTTTCATACTAACAAAGCAACGAGGGCGGTGTTCCAGATTCCGAACACAAAAGACGAAAGACCCAATTCATGAATGGCGAATAAGCATTTCGCTTTTGTACTTGTTTACACGAAAATCGGTGGCATGTAAATACTAACTACGAAATTGGCTCTAGATTTTAATCACGAAATCACAAAGTTACCGTCGTGAGTAAAATTACTAATACAGTTACTTTCAATAGACTTGCTCGAAAACCGCACTATTAAATTAATCAATTAACCGAGTTATAAAACGTAGGGTTCCCAAGGAGTTGAAATGACGATCTCGTACCGGAAAGCGCAGTACCCCCTACAAGGTGAACAGACGTCAGCTTGATTCAAGCGGCACAAGACCAAGGCGTGTGGAAGTTCACACAAGGGACCAGCAAATAAGTCGAAAAGAAGATGAAAAAATTAAAACAAGTATAAATTAAAAATTTAAAATACCCCCGACATTCGCCATTTTGTGGCGGCGGCCATCTTGAATTGATTTTCATCAATCATGAAACACTCCGTCGTTTTGCGTCGGGGGTTAAAAACTAGAATCCAACGAAACGTTGACAGGTTTGACAACCCTACTTATAAACGTGTAGATCACGTCATATTAAATACTACCTACTATCAAAACTCCTCAATAATGGAACAAATTTTACACAGTAAGTATTTGCTAAAACTACCCTAGTCTATTCTGTTTATACCGTGTCAGAAGTTCAAGGCAACGCATTACCTTCGTACTAGGAATCAATGTTTGATATATACCCGTATTACTAATTCCGTGGAATTCTGACGTTTCGTAATGTTACCAGAGATAAAACAATTCCCACAAAAAAGATAAAATATTCAAAACTTATGCAAATACAAAATATCAACTGCCGCATGTAGATATGACAAATGCCTGACAGACACTTCATGGTGATAATGTCATTCGGCATCCATTTTTCAATAATGTAATTACTCTAGCGGCACGCTATGATGGCCGGTTTGACGTTTGTCCGCTCATGAAGTTCCGTATTAATTGATAACGACTTTGAAGGAAATAATTGTATTACTTTATTGACGATAGTGATGTGCAGAGATTCATAAATTTTATCGAATGTAGTTTTAGGTTTAGGACTCAAAATTTATTTATTAAATTGATTTCTTAAATGTATACAAGTGTAGAAAAATCAGTTTGCGCCATTTAAGGGGTGAATGTACTTGTGAATATGAACAATTTTCACTATGTGGACAAACCTCTGAAATCGCAAAAAAATATCAATAAATTTCGTTCAAATATTCAGTTCGTTCAAATAAATTAAATAAACATATACATTTTTGTTTTATTAAACCTATTTAATCAGGTACAAAAACAAAACTTAATTGTTTTTTGTTCGAGACTAAATTGACATTCCACATCACTATTGTAATGTGTCAAACCGGCCTTCATAGCGTGCCGCTAGTGTAATGATTTTCAAAAATGCCTACCGCATCCTGATGAAACTACCGCGATTTTGTAGTGCGTCGAACATGTTCGCATCGGCAAAAATGCCCGACTTCTTCGCAATAATACGTTCCAGAATAGCTTCCTTTTGGGAGCGATTACGTCACTCTAATAACGAGATTCTTCGGACGATGTATGAGCACTTGGATGTTGCCACTTTCCGGTATTGGTGATGTAGCATCGCGATGCGAATCGAAAATAGACATGGAAATATTGACAATAATACAATTATTGTATTTATTTTTATTTCTATTTTATATTAGAACATAATATATTTTTAATTTTAATTTTATATTGCATATTTGACTTTTGTAATAATATCTATGGTATATATGGTATGGTAATCTTGCCTGAAATAAAGAATATTATTATTATTTATTAATAATTTGTTTGAATGTGCTTCTTTTGTTTTCTATTGCTATTAGTGTGCACTTTCTAGTTTCCACTCTTGGTGTTTTCTATTTTAGGGCGAAACGACTAATATTATTATTCAGCTTATGGCTTTTCATGATGACAGGGAATTAAAGTAGTCTGGGGTAAAATCGTACTTCGTAGATGTTAACCCTGTTCTCCATACAAATAACTCATCTGTAAATGACAATGACAGCTGTCAGAATTCCGGGGAATTAGTAATACGGGTGTAGGTACAAGCGTAGGCGTCACTAGTTATTAACCCCCGACGCAAAAACGACGGGGTGTTATAAGTTTGACGTGTCTGCGTGTGTGTGTGTGTGTGTGTGTGTGTGTGTGTGTGTGTGTGTGTGTGTGTGTGTGTGTGTGTGTGTGTCTGTCAATTCCCCTGTAGCGCTCAAACGGGTGGACCGATTTGAATGCGGTTTTTTTGTTTGAAAGGTGAATTAGTCGAGTGTTGTTAGCTAGCTACGTTTGATGAAAATCGATCCAAGATGGCCGCCGCTACAAAATGGCGGATTGCATATTTTTCACAACTCCCTTAATATGGGTATCAAATGAAAGGGCTTGACTAGTAGAATAGCACTTGTCGCGAAGCGCGTATGCGTTCGCGAAATGCACAAGAGCAAAGTTAGCCGTACTGCTCTAAGGTCAGTGTTTAGTTTATGAATGTAATGTTATCTGTGATTTAGCAGAGTTCGCTCGAAGTTCGCTCTATGCTCTATAGTCTGTGGCTATTACGAATCAGTCATTTTTCATTCGCTATAGTACATTTGAATTGGGGCGCGACAAGGTGGCTGAACGGTATTCCCATTTTGAACGTGTATCGATGTAATCCGCTCGGATCCCGTACCGTGCGCGCGTATTTATATGTTAGTATATCGTGGTTTGCTTAAATGGAATTTATAAAGTCACATCAAGTCTTATTTCCGTTATTCACGAGTGGTATTTAAATAGCGCTGCCAACGCACGACCATCTCTTCCTGAGAACAACATGCAAGCAGAGGCGAAGTCTGGCAGACTCATCTCTTCGAGCACCGAGCGGATGGCGAATAACTTAAGCTAAGTATCTAGACGTTAAGTGCCTGGACGCTAAGTATCTAGATCAGTGATAGGGAATTTATTCTCGATGTGGTTGGCCAACCAAAGTTTAAACGGAGGTCCTCCTCACCATGCCTTTGACCTGGCGTATTAGATCAGCTAGGAAGTGGTCAAGGACTAAGTACTGGCTGCAACGAGGGATCTTCTACCCTTAGTAGGGCTCATAAGTGTTTGAGCGCTGCAAAGGAGGTTACCGGAAGGTGCGCCGGGGGTCGTATATCGTAATCCCTCCGGGTACCCCTACGGGTTTCCCAGGGAAACATGGCTCGGGGTCATTGGGATGGTGTGGGATGGCCTACCGCACGTTTAAGAAATATAACATAATCACTCTCTCTAGAACTAGGGGCATCATACAGTGATGTCATAGTTAACTTACCCATGCAGGTCGCCGAGGAGCTAGAGCAAGATGGAGAAGGGGGAGCGGAAGACGCGAGGAGACCGGCTGGAGTCAGACTCGCGTCGCAGCATATTACGAAGGTATGACTCCATCAGATATAAATTAACTCGGGGGGCATTCCTTTCCACTCGTTATCACTTACTCATTATTGTAAACCCTCTAAGGGCCCATAGGGGCTCTCAACGACTTAATAACGCGAAGCAGAATTAGGGAAAGGAAGGGCCTTCCCGACATGGTGGAGTCGTGCTGTGATTTTGTAAAAAAAAAAAAAAAAAAACCCGATATGGTGGAGTCGTGTTGTGATTTTGTAAAAGAATCCGATAATGGTGGATTGTATAGAGATTAGTAAAAGAGACTGGAACTTTCAGCACGTGGAGTCATACCAGATTTAAAAATACCAAGTCGTTTCCGCTCCCCAAATTGTGTAAAAGATGGCGTCGAAGTATCTTTATTTTAAATGTGTGAAACAAGGTGCCAGGCTATAAAGATTGTTGCTACCTACCTATAGAGAAATTCAACAAATTTTTATGTGAAAAACATAGTGGGTAGGGTGAGCGCCTTTTTGTAGCATTTAGCCGTACGAGGTTACGCTGTTCGCCGCGAGGCGGCACATGGTCGCAGTTTCAACTTTAAAAGCGAGGGAAAACGGCAAAAGGTACGTTGGCAGCATTGATTTTTACAAGTTAGTGTAGAGAGGTCAAATTGCCCGCGCAACTCTATGGTGTATACTATGATACGAATTTTCAAGAGCGGACGTGGTCTTTTTTTTTCAACAGAATAACGGGTTAGTACCAACTTGATAAAGACGAAAGGGCCGGAGTTGCCAAAGATAATATCCAATAAGTATGAGCGAACTTCGAACTAATTTTATTAATTTTGGATATAAGTTTGGTGAATAATATTAATTTTAATTGTTATTTATTTAAAGGTGATATTCCAATAGTTACGACGTACAATTAAAACCGGATACAGAGAAAGTTCGCAGCGCCATAATTTCAAGGGTAACACTTAAAGATAGCGGAACTTTAAAATACAACGTGAAATTTTTCTCTGTGCAACGAAATTAAATATTAAATGTAGATGGAATAATTCGAAGTCTAAAAGTGAAGGCAAAGTGAAACGATACCTCGTAAAGCTAATTTAACAATAAACAATTCGACAATAGGTATTTATCCGATCTTTATAATATGTGAAAATATTAAGTGAGCTTCGTAAATTTAAGTGAAATGTAGTGAATAAATTCAGACCTTAAAGAGGAATTTATAGTTTCTACATAGTGTCTAATTACTTTCAGAAGGGAAACAAAGGCTGCATTGATAATAGGAGTGACATAATTCTCCCAATATTTAGTTAACAACCTCTGAGCCAAAGGGGTAAGTTCCACTGTTTTCTGTAGTAAGTAGACAAAGTTTCAAATATTAGACCCTTCTTATTAATAGTATCTAACTCTGAGAGTGATTGTTTAAAGATTTTAAGATTTAATTAGCTATACTAGACCTAATTAAAGGGTTAACGTTTCATTTACAAGTATACTGAATGTGGACAATTTTCTGTAGCATGAAAGCTTAGGTTATTATTTTTGTGAAATTATAAACCTTGGAAAGGAATATAGGTATACCTAGAAGTGAAGGGGGAACCTTAAGGAACTTTCCAAGTCCCTATGTCTATACTTTATATGCCAATCTTTGCACATACCTATACCTAGGGTCAGTGACCTTATCAGTGAATATAGCTAGCTAAGTTGATAATTTTGTTTGACTTGAATAAATTGATGAAATATAGTGGTGAATATACAAGTCTACCTTTGGAAAAGGCAGTGAATGATGAATTCTAATTAATTATGAGGATAAATGAATTATTTTTGTTATTTTGGATCGGTACTGAGTTTGATTCTGAATAAGCATGTATATAGAGACTAGTAAGAGAATTTTACTTTACTACTCGCCCAGATTTTACTTTTAATTGGTATCTTGATACGATTTGAATCTAAACAATAAACGTAGACAGTAGATTGATATCCTAGACATAATGGCAGAAGTTTAAGAGAATTAAAATTAGAAATTGAGCGATAGAAGTGAGTGTAGTGTTTGCGAAGCGAATAACAACTTTTTTCAAACGAACCCAAAGAGAGAATCATTCATATTTGTTTGTTCATATACCCCAACAGGTGTCTTGATGTTTTGACTTGTATATTAAGGGGCCTATTCCCCTCATATATACAAAAATAAATGATTAATTAAATATATGGATTCATAGTACAGGAGTAGGTTACTTACATGTCGAGTGAATTAAATAATTGAATAATTTGAAATAATTTTTTGTTTTGAGATTTTAACAAAGGGTTAGTCCAGACTTATATCTTTGGAAGATAGTATAAGAGATTGAACAAGATTTTTATTTTTTTTAATGAAATTCAGATACAGCGGTTGCTAAGTGGAACGGGTACACTTCATGGCATTCATAGAGTGTGCTTCAACCTCAAAGTAATCATATCATAGACAAGGACAATAAGGTACGCGACTATAAAATATGGTATTTACCTATAAAATCAAAAGTGAATAATCGCATAAATTATTATAAAATACTTATATTTAGAATTTTTTAATTTTAATTTTGATTTTAATTTTTTTTCTCTTTCTCTTTCTCTCTTCATAAGAGAGCAATGCCTATGCAAGTCAAACATCTGTTACAGAGGATTCATCATGGATGAACTATTACTAACACGTCTAAAGCTTCTGGCTACTCAAATACAAACTCTCTCAAATCAAACTTCAGATCTCGGCTCTCTGAATACTGACTTGATCTTTAATGCGGAAGTACTTAAGACTAAATTACGAAGTCTCTTGACGAGGTTCAATAGCGATTTAACAAATTATTTTCGGATGGTCAATGTTCCAGCGGTTGATGAGATAAGCGAGATTAGCGAGATCCAACTTAAGGCAGAAGAAATTCTGGCGGAGTTAGAAGTCAAATTGAGATTATTTCAGAACAACACCAATACTTCAGCAGTAAGTAAAGCAGCGGAGACGACAACATCGTGCCGCTTACCTAAATTAAACTTACCGGAATTTGATGGGGATATATTGAGCTGGCACCAATTTTGGGATCAATTCCAATCGAACATCCACAACAGAAATATAGCAGACGTAGATAAGCTGTTGTATCTTAAGGCTTCGTTGAAAGGAGAAGCGAAGAAAGCTATTGAGGGCCTCGACACTACAAATAAAAATTATAGCATCGCTATTAATACTTTGAAGGAAAGATACGGGAAAGACTCCCATTTAATAGATGCGCATTACTCGGCATTATCAAGAGTGGCAACATCGGATTCAACAATAACATCGTGTAGGAAAGCACTCAATGAAATAGAAAAACATCTAAGAGTTTTAGAATCACTAGGTGAAGATGTAAACCATAATCACCTACGCCATCTCATCTTTAGTAAATTTCCGGAAGACCTCATTTACGAACTAAAACTGAAAATTAAAGACGAATCTGTGAATGAGATAAGAGCAGAATTAGAGAAACTAATCACGGCCAGAGAGGACGCTAACCGAATTACCCATATAAGTAGTACACAGGCAACGGAAAATTACACCGTGGAAGCGTTACACATCACTCAGAACAAACGAAAGTATAGTCCACACAGGACGGAAAGGACACCATATAGAAATGATGATAGAAGAAATGAATGGAGTACACGACCCAGAAGAGTAGAACCTCAAAATCTGAAGAAGAGATGCTTTCTACCAAGAAAGGATACCGAAGGACAGACACGAAACACAACCTTTAAAAGAAGAAATAGGACGGAAGATGAGGTACCGAGGAAAAGAATAAAACCATTCTGTACATTCTGTAATGGAGATCACTTCAGTGACCGATGCGAAAAATATAAGACCGCTAATGAGCGGAAAGAGGTAATCAAAGATAAGTGCTACGGGTGTCTCCGAGGAGGCCATCTTATTTCGAAATGTCAAGATATTAGAGCTTGTTATCATTGTAAAAGACGGGGTCAACACCACAGGGCTCTGTGCCCAAAGAAATTCTCATCCACAACTGAACTCGCAGCTGTCTCAGCGGTGGATAGAAGATGACATACGGTTCTTCAGACAGCTGTAGTAGCCGTCAGGAGAGAAGGAGTTGAGTCTAGTCGAACACGATGCCGTATACTATTCGATACAGGATCTCAGAGGTCTTACATCACCCAACGGATAGCGAAAGAATTAAATTTATCAATAGAGAAGGAAGAAAGCTTATCAGTTTATACCTTTGGTTCCAGGAATCCGCAAGAATTCAATAGTCCAGTTGTTCGACTAGAGTTAGAAACTAAATCTAAGGATAAGAAAATTATTTATGTAAATATCGTACCAGTGATTTCACAGGGAGTACCCTACAGCGAAGAACTTAATAAGTGGAAAAATAAATTAGAACTTGCAGATGATGGATCGTTAACAAATCAAGTTGATATTCTTATTGGGTGTGATTATTATTATTTATTTGTTCGTTCAAGGAGAATTAAAATAAAAGAGGATTTATATCTAGTAGATTCCGAGTTTGGATGGATACTGTCGGGTCAGGTTCCGTATGAGGAGATAGAGAGTGAACATATGTCGGTTGTTACATATTTCCAAGCAGAGATAGATTTCGGACTGAACAAACCTGACATGCCTTTAGATCAAGGAAGTATAGCTTTCCTTTGGGAGCTTGAGTCGATCGGTATAACTGATTCACCTAAAATTACTAGAGAGGAAGAAGCTATTAGGAAATTTAATGAAACTACCAAATTAATTAACGATAGATATTATGTTAGCTGGCCATGGAATGAATATCCTCCAACGTTAACATCTAATTATGGATTGGCATTTGGTCGCTTAGTAAATTTAATCAAGCGCTTAGATGAGGAAACTCTCAAATCTTATAATAATGCTATACAGGAACAAGTATCAAAGGGAATAGTCGAAGTAGTATCAAATAAAGAACAGGTAAATCATCCAGTACACTATTTGCCACATCACTGCGTCGCTCAAAGGGGCAAACCCATTAGAATCGTTTATGATGCCTCATCGAAAGTTAAAGGTAATAAAAGTTTAAATGAATGTCTCTATTGTGGTCCGTTGATGTTAGAAGATTTGACGTGCATATTGATTAGATTTCGAAGACATAATATTGCTTTGTCAGCAGATGTAGAGAAAGCATTCCTCCAGATAGGATTACATGAACAAGATCGTGATGTAACTAGATTTATTTGGTTGAAAGATATTCAGAAACCACCGAGTAAAGAAAACATAGTATGTTTACGATTTTGTAGAGTACCCTTTGGAGTTATATCTAGTCCATTTCTACTAAATGCGACAATTAAACATCATCTTTGTAAAGGAAATGAACACCTACAATTAATTGCAAAGGATATCTATGTAGATAATTTAGTAACCGGAGTTCAAACGCAAGATGAAGCAATACAGTTATATGAAGAAGTGAAAAGTACTTTCCAACGAATATCGATGAACATTAGAGATTGGAGTTCAAATTCGAGACAGTTCTTAGAAAAGATACCCGATGGTGTTAAAGATAAAGTAGTGAAAATCTTGGGTTTAGAATGGGATTTAAAGAAGGATACTCTGCACCTAAGATTCAAGATAAATACAGAAGCGAATTCTAAGCGTGAAGTTTTAAAAGTAATAGCGTCGGTATACGATCCTTGTGGATTAGCAGTACCGCAACTTTTGTCAGCAAAACTATTTCTCCAAAAGCTTTGGCAGACCAAAGTCAAATGGGATACAACACTTTCAAAAGAAAACCAAGTTGAATGGTTGGAAATAAGGAAAGAATTGGAGACTATTAGAAAAATATCGATATCAAGATGCTATTTAAAAAATGTAAGAAGCGAAGAGTATCATTTGCATTGTTTTACAGACGCATCCCTCAAAGCATATGCTGCTGTCGTATATGTAACATATGGTTCAAAAAGAAGTTTTGTTATCGGCAAAACAAGATTAGTCCCTATAAAGGATCAACAACACTTAAAAATTCCACGATTAGAGTTATTAGGAGTTCTTATCGGTTGCAGGCTTATTAAAACCGTTTTAAAAGCATTTTACATGAAAATAGGATTTCAAACGTTATGGACCGACAGCCAAATCGTCATAGAGTGGTGTCAATCTAACAAACTACTACCACCGTTCGTGGCTAGAAGAGTTGAGGAAATAAAAAGTAATAAAGAACTCGTGATTAAGTATGTTCCCTCAGAATTAAACCCGGCGGATGTTGCGACCAAACCAACGAGTTCCAACGAAGACAAAGAAAGGTGGCTTAAAGGTCCTCAGTTCTTATCGGAATCCAGCAATCGGACGTTCTCTATGAAAGATAAGACGCAATCTTTTTTTCTCTCGGCGCGGGAGGTTCTACCGAATACTTCCAGAAGAAGCGATAGTAATCGGGAAGCAGAGGACAATTTAGCAGAAGTTAACAGTAATAGTCACAATGAACCGCTTTGTATTACGGAAAAAATAAAGAAGCTCCAAGCAGAACATTTTGCCCATGAAGTAGCTGGGAAAGAAACTGATTTAAGTCGCAATCTCAAGTTATTTAAAGACGTGGATGGACTGCTACGTTGCAAAGGACGTCTTCAGAATGCAGATCTGTCATTTGACAAACGATATCCAATACTGATTCCTAAGGAATGTGATTTTACAAATAACTTAATAAAGAAGGTCCACAGTGATAATTACCATGTAGGGGTAAATCACACACTTAGTCTCATCAGACAGTCGTACTGGATACCGCGAGGCAAATCACAAGTGCAGAAAGTATTGAAAAAATGTCCAAGGTGTGTTAAACACGGAGGTGGTCCGTTTAAGTTGCCAATTACCCCACCGCTACCTGCAGAAAGAGTAGGCTACAGCAAACCGTTTACTTTTATCGGGATAGACTATATGGGTCCAGTGCTCGTCAAGAATGGCCAAAAAAGATGGATTTGTCTATTTACTTGTTTAGCGGTGAGAGCTGTTCATTTGGAACTAGTGCAAGATCTTACAGCCGTGGAAGGGTTATTAGCATTGAGAAGGATGATAGCAAGTAGAAAGATTCCAAAACTCATTACATCAGATAATGCGACACATTTCAAACTTATAGCAGAGATTCTCGCAAAACGATATTGTATTGACAACAAAATTCAATGGAAATTTATTCCGCAATTGGCGCCATGGTTTGGCGGATTCTACGAACGACTTATGGGAATAATTAAAAATTGTATGAAGCGTACGTTAGCAAAACACATGCTCTCCGATAGCCAGTTAGCTACGGTCATCAAAGAAATTGAAACAGTGCTGAATTCGCGACCACTCACATGTGTAGATTCGGAATTGGACATAATTCTGAAACCAGTTGATTTTCTTACTCCTGGAAGTTGCATTACTATAGAAGAGTCAGTGGAAAATTGCCTAGAAAGGGGTACGTCGATTAAAGTTGATCTTATAAAAAGTTGGAAAAAAGGTCTTAGTATCCTAAAAGAGTTCAAAGAAATGTTCGTAAACAGATATTTGCTTAGTCTTCGAGAAAGGTATAACCACTCGCATAAAGAACCACGCGTCACCTCAAAACTATCTCCAGCAGTAGGACAAATAGTTCAGATAAAAGGGGAAAATAAAAATAGAGAAACCTGGAGAGTCGGTAAAATCGTTTCGTTGAAAAGGGGAGGTGATGGCTTATGTAGAGTGGCCATAGTGAAAGTTGGAGGCAAGGAATTTACGAGGTCAATAGCTCATTTATACCCGCTTGAAGCCCAAGAATCAGAGGTAGAGGTTGAAGAGAGATTCATGGGAGGAAAGAAGTCTAGCGAACGGGCTCCTGTAACTGGAAGCGAATCTTTGAAGGAAAATGGAAATAAGCTCACGGTTGTCTTAGACGAGTTGGATCAGGAAGAGAATTTACCATCCATGCATACAGAGGAACCCGTTCAAGACGACGTAGAGGTCGAAGTAGTGGATCAGGGAATCAGAGAGTCTGCAGAAAATGTTGTTGGTACAGAGAGAGCAGAGTTAGAAGGGAACCATGGAAAGGAGGATGAATGTCCGCGAACTAGGTCGAGGAGAGTTGCTGCCACGAAGGCTCTTGAGAAGATCAAAGAGTGGACGAGTAACTTACTATGCCTGTCATAAATTTTTGTTCCGGCCGGGTGTGTCGCGAAGCGCGTATGCGTTCGCGAAATGCACAAGAGCAAAGTTAGCCGTACTGCTCTAAGGTCAGTGTTTAGTTTATGAATGTAATGTTATCTGTGATTTAGCAGAGTTCGCTCGAAGTTCGCTCTATGCTCTATAGTCTGTGGCTATTACGAATCAGTCATTTTTCATTCGCTATAGTACATTTGAATTGGGGCGCGACAAGGTGGCTGAACGGTATTCCCATTTTGAACGTGTATCGATGTAATCCGCTCGGATCCCGTACCGTGCGCGCGTATTTATATGTTAGTATATCGTGGTTTGCTTAAATGGAATTTATAAAGTCACATCAAGTCTTATTTCCGTTATTCACGAGTGGTATTTAAATAGCGCTGCCAACGCACGACCATCTCTTCCTGAGAACAACATGCAAGCAGAGGCGAAGTCTGGCAGACTCATCTCTTCGAGCACCGAGCGGATGGCGAATAACTTAAGCTAAGTATCTAGACGTTAAGTGCCTGGACGCTAAGTATCTAGATCAGTGATAGGGAATTTATTCTCGATGTGGTTGGCCAACCAAAGTTTAAACGGAGGTCCTCCTCACCATGCCTTTGACCTGGCGGGCGTATTAGATCAGCTAGGAAGTGGTCAAGGACTAAGTACTGGCTGCAACGAGGGATCTTCTACCCTTAGTAGGGCTCATAAGTGTTTGAGCGCTGCAAAGGAGGTTACCGGAAGGTGCGCCGGGGGTCGTATATCGTAATCCCTCCGGGTACCCCTACGGGTTTCCCAGGGAAACATGGCTCGGGGTCATTGGGATGGTGTGGGATGGCCTACCGCACGTTTAAGAAATATAACATAATCACTCTCTCTAGAACTAGGGGCATCATACAGTGATGTCATAGTTAACTTACCCATGCAGGTCGCCGAGGAGCTAGAGCAAGATGGAGAAGGGGGAGCGGAAGACGCGAGGAGACCGGCTGGAGTCAGACTCGCGTCGCAGCATATTACGAAGGTATGACTCCATCAGATATAAATTAACTCGGGGGGCATTCCTTTCCACTCGTTATCACTTACTCATTATTGTAAACCCTCTAAGGGCCCATAGGGGCTCTCAACGACTTAATAACGCGAAGCAGAATTAGGGAAAGGAAGGGCCTTCCCGACAGCACTATGCAAATCCAAGATGGCGGCCGCCACAAAATACTTAGCGAATGTCGGGGGTTTTTTTTAATTTTTAATTTATACTTGTTCAACTTTGAACGTTTTTCTGATAGAATAATGGACTGGTTTTAATTGTAATTGAACTGGTTAAATCAACGTGCTATTTGGTGAGTAGTCAGTAGACCATTTTCGAAGTTACACGATCTCAAACTTTCAAAGATTTGTATGTAAATCTTTTTGCGGATATCTGACAATCCAGACACACACAAATATTGGTTTCTAGATCGTGTCTACAAAATTTCGTTAACTTTGATTGGTCACTTATTGATCATACTTCGTTTGTATAGGCACGGCGCGAACGATATAAACCTTTCTGAAACTCATACGAGTGCAAAAATATGACCATGAATGACACTAAATTTTCTCCACACATATAACTCCTAGTTCATTACCATCTCCACCACTACAGCCTTTTAACTTCCCACAGCTGGGCACAGGCCTCTTCTCTCATAGGAGAGAGGGATTTAGAGCTTAGATCCGCTACTTAATACTAACAATAATTATTTGCCCGACCCTGGGGGGTTATTCTGTAACTTAGTTAGCAACTGAAAATAGTTGCCAACGAATTAGTTTGATATACATTGCTGCTTTACTGTGTAAAATTATGAATACACTTCATATTCCCCACAGTAAAGCAGCAATGTATATCAAACTAATTCGTTGGCAACTATTTTCAGTTGCTAACTAAGTTACAGAATAACCCAGCTGGGAATCGAACATTATGGTCTGCGGTTGACTATGCTAACCACTAGACCAACGAGGCCGCCTGGGACGTATACATCGGGTTCCCCAGGCGTCCTGTATAGTCAGCAAGAGGGAACAGCCATGGTGGTTTTAGTTAGGGTATACCCCCACTCGGGTGGGAGTCCCACATAACCCCCGTTCTGCCCAAAGAACGGGGGTAGCCATAAAGCTTTCCACCACGAAAAAAAAAAGAAAAAAAAAAGTCCAACGAGGCAGTAATCTCCTACTCCTAAAAAAAAAAATAATTATTGAAAGTATGGGAAGAAGATAAACAAGGTCTCCAATTAAATTTGGGGGTGATCGGTTTTCTTTCGGAAAGAAAGAAAAGAAAAAAAAAAATAAAATCTCCTACTCCATTAGCACATCATCATAATACAAAGCTGGGTTTCAAATTGAAAAGTCTGAAACCGTTTCAACAGTAGTCAGCACTCAAATGAACGAGACTCGAAATCACTAACTGTCGCACTAATGGACGACCTAGTTTCAAACTGGGCTGTTAGCGTCTTGGACATCGTAAACTACGGATGACTGCAAACGGGGCTCTTTTAAGTTAGTAACATTAAAATAATCTTATCATCATCATCATGATGAACCCACTGTCAGCCCGCTACAGGGCACGGATCTCCCAGTGTGAGAAGGGTTTAGGGCCATAGTCCACCATGCTGGCCAAGTGCAGATAAAGATTTCCTCAGATGTCCTTCACCATTAAAGCAAATGCTATTTGATTGCTTTAAAGTTTAAACGCCTTACCTAACTCCGAAAAGTAGAGGTGTGTGCCGGGGATTGCACTCGGTCCCCTGGTTTAGACCTCATTAAGTGGAGTACGAATATATATTTTTTTAATTTTTTTGTTTAAAAATAAGGAAATGAGGGACCATCAAAGTTGTTACTTTTAGACCATTTTTGTGACGGGGGCTATCTCAAAATTTAAACCAGTTAGGTATATGAAATTTCGGAATATTATGTGCCATATACTGTATTTAAATAACAAATACCTACTGAAAACAACGATTCATAAAATAGTTTATAAGCTGTGACCAAAACAAATGAACATTTTTTGGGTTTTTCTTTCACGGTTTGTTGCGATGTCTAGCTCGGAAATTAAATATTTCTTACACTCAAAATATTATATTGTTCATAATTATGTCGGAATCCTAAAAGAGCGATTTACTATTAGATTATTTATACTATTTAGATTATATTACTATTTATTATTATTTATACGATTTAATATTTTTGGTTTTTTATTAGAATTTTGAAAAGCGGTGATAGCCTAGTGGTTAAGAGTAGTGATGTGCCGATTCGATTATTTTGATAATCGATTAATCGATTATATTAATCGATTATAAAATAATAATCGATTATTAATCGATTATTGATCGATTATGAAATAATTCTTAGAAAGAACTGAAAAAAAAATTCTGAACCCTTGCATTTAGTAGCAACATCTATATTATAAGCTTTTAGACTGTTCTGAAAAAAGAAAAACAAACACTATTTTTTAAATTTTTTGAAATTGAAATTGAAAGTTAAATAGATTAATTAAAAAATAATGTAATTGATCAAAATTAAATATACATACCTATTAGGTACCTATCCTATAACCTGCCCCAAAAGTTGGACTACCAAATGCAAAAAGAATTTTTCAAATCCGATAGGTACTTCCAGAGATTAGCGCGTTCAAACAAACAAACAAACAAACAAACAAACAAACTCTTCCGCTTTATTATATTAGTATAGATTATAGTATATTATAGTATATTATAGTATATATTATAGTATATAGTATAGATACGTTAATTACCAAACGTTACTACCAGCTTTCTGTTATTAATTTGCTTGCTAAAGTATAATATGGTTTGGAAACCCTATCATTGCAAAAAGGGGATTCCCTCAAAGTTAGTTTTAGGCTTTGTTCACACCAAACGGATAGTCAGCCGCCGACTGTGAGCGAGCGTTATGCAGCTTACAGCTTTTTCATACATACTCAACTTTTCGAACACACCGAACCGACGATACGCCTTTACCAACTGTAGTGAAATTACCCCCGCTATGAGTATCTATATAATATGTACAAGCTGTGCCCCGCGATGTTACCCGTGATTAATAAGTTTGTACACATAAAAAATATTTGAACAAAATCATCTAAGAGTAACTTAGCAACGAGAACGACAGCAAATTCATGCAAAAGCATACAAATGCATGCAACGACAGCAAACTATTGCAATAATTTGTTATGTGAGCGTGATGTACCTAAGAACAATCAGCGTTTAACAGCACCTATCTCGTTTTTGGAAGTCTATATCTATTTAAGTCCCTCAGGAACACTTTTCCGGGATAAAAAGTAGCCTATGTGTTATTCCAGGACATAACCTATCTCCAATCCAAATGTCAGCCAAATCGGTCCAGTATTTGCGGCGTTAAAAAGTAATAAACATACACACATACATACACACACAAACTTTCGCCTTAGTGTGATAATTAATATCCCTAAAATCCTCCCCTAAGGGAGTAAAATGGGGGTAGAAAGTTTGTATGAAATTGTTTGTTTTAAAGTTACAGACCTTAAAATCGGCATTTAGATTATTAGTTTTAAATAATAAAACTCTGTATATTTTATTTTGAAAAATCTTCCCTTAAGGGTGGTAAAATAGGGGATGAAAGTTTTAATGGGAAATTTTAATTATAATTTTGCTATTATCAACTTGAAATTTGGAAGGTAGGTTAATTCTAGGGCTTAGATATCAGCCTGGAAAATATTTCACTAAAATCCTCCCCTAAGGGGGTGAAATGGGGGTTGGAAGGTTATGTTTTTGAAGTTACAGATATGAAAAAAGGATATGAAATTATAATTTTTAAATGATAAAAACCTGTATAAGTTATTATGGAAAATCTCCCCTTAAGGGTGGTAAAAAGGGGATGAAATTTTTTATGAAAGTCCTATGTTTTTAAAGTTACAGACCTGAAAATCGGCATTTAGATTATGAGTTCTAAATAATAAAACTCTGTAAATTTTATTTTGAAAAATCTGCTTTTAAGTGTGGTAAAATAGGGGATGAAAGTTCTAAAAACGATTGCAGCGCCCTCTGGCGGTCCAACTTGAAGCGATCACAGCGCCCTTTGGTGGCCAAAACTGGAAACTAAAAAACGATCACAGCGCCCTCTGGCGGCCTAAGCCGGAAACTTGAAGCAATAGCAGCACCCTCTAGCAGCCAAAACTGGAAACTAAAAAAAACGATTGCAGCGCCCTCTAGCGGCCAAAACTGGAAATTAAAAACGATTGCAGCGCCCTCTGGCGGGCTAACTTGAAGAGATCACAGCGCCCTCTGGTGGCCAAAACTGGAAACTAAAAAATGATCACAGCGCCCTCTGGCGTCCTAAGCTGGAAACTTGAGGCAATAGCAGCGCCCTCTAGCAGCCAAAACTGGAAACAAAAAAAACGATTGCAGCACCCTCTAGCGGCCAAAACTGGAAACTAAAAACGATCGCAGCGCCCTCTGGCGGGCTGACTTGAAGCAATCACAGCGCCCTCTGGTGGCCAAAACTAGAAACTAAAAATCGATCACAGATTTGGCTGAAATTTTGAATGGAGATAGATAATGCCCTGACTTAAAACATAGGCAACTTTTTATTCTGGAAAATCCACAGTTCCCACGGGATTTTGAAAAAACCCAAATCTACAGCTATAGGTAGATCAATATAGCAAACTACCTTGAAAGTAAGTATAAAGGTTGGAAAAGGGAGTGGGAACGGGAACCAGAAATCCACGATTCCCTCAGGATTTGTGAAAAACCGAAATTCACGCGGGCGAAGCCGCGGGCAACAGCTAGTATCTTTATAATCGATCATGATCGATTATGCAAAATCATAATCGATTGCAATCGATCATTTTAATAATCGATTAATCGATTATTGATAATCGATTCCGCACATCACTAGTTAAGAGTTCGGCCTCCCTTTCGGGGGGACCATGTTCGATCCCAGCATACATCTCAAGTTTTCGAAGTTATGTGCGTTGCCATAATGGTCTCAAAGGTGTCTGAAGTCTACCAATCTGCACTTCACCAGCGTGGTGGACTGCGGCCTAAACGCTTCTTATTCTGTGAAGAGACTCGTATCCCGTAGTGGACTGGTAATGGATTGATCATGATGATTAGAACTTTGACTATTCCATTTCCAAACAGCTTGGTTTTAATTCTAAGTCTTGATTATAGCCTCTACGTTACATAAACGATTTACGGGCATAAAAATACCTCCTCAGAGGTAAATACTTAGTTCCTTACGCCGTAATCTATTTCATTAATTAGTAAAGCAGGTAGTTCCCTTGTAACCGAGTCACAATCCATTCGGAGAGAACTATAAAGCAGCCCGCCCCTGCGGTCGGGCTCTGAAAGGCGTCCATTCGTCTGGAATACCGAGCGACGGTGCGGTCAGGTTGGTAGGTACACTAGGTACCAACAATTCATTAGATGATTGTTTCTTAGACTCTAATGTTTTTAATATCACGCTAAAATGCTAAAAACTCAATGATGCTGATTGCAAAACCTAAAGTTTCCTTACAACCCTATACATGTAGGGGTACCTATTTACAATAGATACACGTAAAAACTCTGATGTATTTAAAAAAAGTATAACTATTTTTTCAAATCATCATCATCATGATTATCCCATTACTGGCCCACTACAGGGCGCGTTTCTCCTCTCAGAAAAGCTTAAATTATTGCTGCTAAAATACAGCCAAGCATTCCGCATATAAAATTGATAGAGAAATAGCCTGTTCAGCGACTTCCTTGATTGGTATAGTAATATAATAATAATAGCAAATAATAAGTAGGAAAATATGAGCAATAACCTCTATTATGCAACCGTTTATGAAACGGTTGCATAATAGAGGTTATTAAAACACGAGTGTTAGTTTAAAAAACGAGCCGCAGGCGAGTTTTTTAATAGTATTACACGAGTGTTTTAATAACTAATTATGTAGAGTTTCATACACTACTTTATCTAAACTCATATCTTAAAATCCAAACCATAAAATCTTGGTAATATTTGTCGTGAGTTTTCTTTGATTTTGCTGGCAAAAGATTGTTGGTCGGTGGTCAGGTGGAGTTAAATTCTCTTCAGTATCACTGCTAGACATTTTTCCGCACAATAAAAACCATATCTTGTAAAGTTTTGAGTAACAAATAAAAAATTTAAATATTATAACTAGCGTATGGCGCCAAAATTCAGTTGTTACCATAGAGATTCTTCTTCTTTTTCGGTTTGTCCCTTTCGGGACAGGCCAAGATCGTTGACCATACAGCCTGGGTTACCATAGAGAAATTAATAGTAGTAGAGGAGTCCTAATGTCCTATAGAAATTAGTGGATCGGAAAATAGCTCAAGCTTATCAAAAATTTAATTTTTAATAGTTATTAATTTTTAGTAGTTATTTTTAGTAGTTACTTAATTTTTAGTAGTTACTCTTCTGCAATTTAACACAATTCACAATGTTTAACGCGTTTGTACAGTTACACACATCTACTGTAAGGAGGTCGCACGAATTTCCCGCCATGGCTCAAAAATACCAGAACCCAGTTCGCCTGTACTATAATGTAGAAAAAATTATTTTATAACATTACTTTGCAATAATTTCCTAACAAAGTAGTGTTATAATGAATTTTTTTAATTTTTTTTTTAAATATTATAGATGTATGTGAATAAAGTAGTCCAATATATGACACATTTTGATTTCATATTCGGGATTTTAAGATATGAGAGTAGATAAAATATATTAAATGTTAAATGTATGTATATAAAGGCATGCACACTCCTGCAGCCGTGTAAAGATACTCTACATGACGTGTAAGTAAATAGGTCGCCAGCTCGCAGTAATTGCTGTCGCATCATTATTTGATGCTTTTCTGACGGTTCAGCCTTTGACTCTCGTTCTCTCTGCTTTGACGCTGACTCCCTGAGTTTATAGGTCATTCTAAATATTAAATGACGTTGTATTTAAATAGGGGTTTTCATCGCTGTACTTACCTACTGTGAATACATACGTATTTTTTCCAAGTTCCAACTTTCAATGACCCTGATTTTTATGAAGCAATGTGCGAAGGATAGTTTTCAATACAGTTGTTTAACATGGCGTACTTTCAGAGGCTATAGTTATGATTCGAAAATTAAATCTTTTGCACAGGCATGTTTTGTTTTACGCGGTCGTGACTTTTGTTTTACGAGCTCGATCATTTTGTTTTGCAGTTTATTTTTAAATTTATAAGTCAATTTAAAAAGTTTAGTAGCAAGGAGTTTTCATACATAGAATAAAATCGGATAGATTTTATACGAGAAAAAATTAATAAATGCGTACGTCTTAGCAGTGAATTCTCAAAATTCTTTTAAATGTTCATTTATTATAATTAATTACATATTTAATTACCATTTTTAATTTAATTATTTCACATTAACATAATATCTCAAAAATCGAATAGGCTGTATACGCGTAGACAGTTGCCTAGTTTCGTTTTAAAATGTCCAGTTGCTAAAACGCGCCATTTTCTGAAAGTTTTCATTTTTTGTGTGATAAATTGATTATTTTTTGTAAATATGAGTTCAAGTACAAGTGATATTATGGAATTAACTCCACCTGATATTTTATCTGGGGCAAAAATTACGCAAGATGGAATTTTGCCCCCAAGATTCCGACAAAGATAGGTACGTATGTACGTAGGTATGTATGTTGAAATAAACATTTGATTCTTCGATTTGTTTTTTTACTATTTCCCACAACTGTATTGAAAAACGTCGTGTGATACACGGGTGTATCGGTTATTGCAAACTCGTGACATTAAAAACCCTCACCTTCGGTTCGGGCTTGTTAATGACAGCTCGTTTGCAATAACCAACATTCCACCCTTGTATCACAATGTACTATTAACGCACTGTCGTGTAACGAGACTGAGATTGCACTTGAGACTTGAGATATAGATCTCAGCCTGAGATCTATAGAGCGTACTCTGACTCTACTGAGACTTAAGACAGAGTTAAAACGATACAGATATACATATATGTAAAGAAAACCATGCATGTTTTTCTTAATTTAAATTTTTTCACTTTTCGTAATTTGAATTTGAAAACCGTAAAGCGGCTGTCACTTGAGACATATTTTGTTTATAAGTAGGTATTTAATAAACTCGTAATTAATAGTTTCAATTTTTCAAGATTTAAAGAAATTTACCTGAAATAAAAGGCTTTAAAGGTGGTTTCTTTGTTTTTCAGGTGAGATAATACTTTGTAGTAAATAATAGATTTTTGTATTTATTCGATATATGTTCAAAATATGTTCGTTTCGAATTCGATTTAATTCGATTTAATTCGAAATATGTTTGTTTTAAAGTATTGTTGAAAATATAATCTTTGTTTTCAGAGAAACGCAATTTCGTTTTTTTTTTTTTACCACTCCTGAGTTAAAGAATATAATATCATTATATATATATATATATATATATGTCAGGGATATATTTGTGTCCCGTTTTAACTCTGTCTTGAGTCTAAGTACGCTCTAGAGATCTCAGCCTTAGATAAGTAGGTATATCAACTCATTACGGACAACACGCAGTGGAATATTGAAGCAATGCGCGGGCGTAACGCATGTACATAAGTAGGTACTAATAAGTGAGTAAATAAATACATAATATACTTTGTAAAACTTATAAAACCACCACACCTGAACTCTGTTCGCGCTGTCAAAGTATCTCCCAATAAATTTTAATACAAACTAAATTGTAACAAACGACGGGCATTATGCAAATCGCGGGCCTTCGGTTGTTCGGGCCACTTTTAATTTATGGCCAATTTTCTTTACTCTACCTTTTTTAATGAAACTCTTAAAGGAAAGTTACGCATCAATCCCACTAGATATTTAAGTTCTGGTACTCTGTAGATTCAAAGTCTGTATTTTTCTGACATATTCAGATTCAGGTTCATTTAAATAATTTGCAATCAAATAGTTTCGAACCGCCGAATGAGTGAAGTTAGGTCTTCAAATTTCCTTAGACGAATTTGCAGCTGTCCGTCTGTGAGTCTGTCTGAAAATGTATGTTTGTCAATGCGTACTTACTACTTATACCACTGATCCAATTGTGATGAAAATTTTGTGGGTTCTTCTGCATACTACGCCCGCAAGGGTTGTTGGCCCAAAAAGTCTATATATAAAAATTAATGTTTGTATGTTCGTCCTCTATGCGTTTCTACCTTACCTTACCTTCATAAGTGCCATTGTAACTCATTTCGGGTTCAGCTAGTAAGTTATAACTTCTACATAATTGATCATAATTATTTCAAATCCACAATAGTACATTATGGTATAAGTGTGTAATGTTGGTGATTACCGCTGAGGCGATATTGAGACCCGAGCCGTTAGGTGAGGGTCTTAAGATAGCCGAGGACGGTAATCATCAATACACACGTGTATCATACGACGTTTTTCAACACACTTGCGAAGAAAATAACACTAAAATAGATATTTTTCCTTGGATATTTCAGGTAGGTAGTAAACTTTCCATAACTTTAAGGGCTTCACATTTAACGGGCGGTGTACAACATAAATCATTTTCTTCATAATTAGTACCTGTAGATATTTTAATTTTAATTAATAAATAACTGTAATTTCAACAGTGAAAACGAGTTATGAAAATTTTCTCACAATGGCGGGAAAAATTAATCAGTTTTCCTATGCGCGCACACTTATATTATAAGCACAGATTAATGATTTAGTATCTACGATAATAATTATTATAAGTGCGATCGGCCATAGACTATATAGAATGAGGTTTGTTTTCTATGGCATTTTGCAATGGCGGGAAAAATTAATCAGTTTTCCTATGCGCGCGCTTCGTTAAAATGGCAATCGGCCATAGACTATAGAATGAGGTTTGTTTTATTTGGCTTTTCGCGGATAGCGTTTTAGACACGTACAAAATGGGGAATTTCAAGTTTTCTTTATTACAGAAAAAACAAAAGTTATATTTGAGTGAAAGTTTTATTTATTAAACACGTACAAGTTGAAATTATCTATTTAAATACGAAGTTGCATGAAATGAGCAAGCAAAAGGTATATTAATTTATTTGTACTATTGAATACGACCTTTTTTGTATCGAAACTTTTTTAAGAACAAAGGAACCAACTCAACCAATAAATTAAAAATAAAACTCTATAATTCACTTGTGAATAATAGTAAAACAAAAGTCACAGTTTGAATAATAGGTATAATTATCTGCCTAATTGCGGTGAACGTAGAGCTACTTTATGAGCAAGTGTGTTGAAAATAATATTATATGTAAATCGAATGCCCAAAGGTGTTTTAAAAAGCAAAAAAACTTTATTTTGGGAAGGGAAGCTTATAGAAGCAAATGGGGGCAAAAATTAAAGGGATATGTCCAACAAGACGTCTTTGTGTTATATTTATTCATAAAATAAGAATAGCCCTTTACCCTTAGAATAAATAGGTAAAGAAAGGCAGTCGTCGACGCGGCGATAAGCCGTTTTTAGCAAGCCTAAAAGGCTAGCTACGTCTATCGTCGCGTCAGTGCTCAAGGTACTCATGCGCTTGTGTGCGTGTCGGCAAATGTAATTACAGGGCACACATGGGTTGGTTTATAGCTTACGTTTCGAGCGGAAATTTGTTAGAAACTTCCATTCTAAGCGTAATAGTTCGATGCCTTTACCATATATTAAGATCAAATTAAGATCCTAGCAAATAATAAGAGACAAACTCACAACATACTGCGTCAATCAGCCGCCCACAAAATATGTCGGAGGTTTTGTCATCTACGTCATACCTATACTCGTCTGAGGGTAACTTTATACTTGGGTCACACGAGTAGATATTATACAGAGGAAAAGCTACCTAAGAACGTCTAAAATTTATACCTATTCTGATAGGGTTGTCACCTGTTGCATGTGAAAAATTATGGGTAAAAATAAAAATATTATATACTAGTATACATAATATAGCAAGATATGTAATAATGATTGGAAAAATATATTTTTTATATTATATTACTACACTATATATAAGTTATATAGTTACTTAGGTAGGTAGTAGGTACCTACTAAAAGTATATGTAATAGCACATGCGTAGATATCCCTAGCAATAGTACCTACATACTTACTTACTTTTGTAAATTAAGTACCTAGTTACTTAGGTATGTAGTAGGTACTTACTAAAACTAAGTGTGATAGCACATGCATAGATAACTAGATTCTTTAGTAAAATGAATCAATTAAGTACCTAGTTACTTAGGTAGGTAGTAGGTACCTGCTAAAAGTCAGTGTAATAGCACATGCGTAGATATCCCTAGTGACAGTACCTAGAATCTAGATACTTACTTACTTTAGTAAATTGAATGAATTAAGTACCTAGTTACTTAGAATGACCCGTTAGCGCGGTTGGCAGAGCCTTCCGCTCCGGGGTCGCGGGTTCGATTCCCGCCCCGAGTCTGGGTGTATTTATAATATTATGAATGTATATATACCTTTATATAAAATATATATATGTATTTATATGTAAATATGTCTATCAGTTGGCTATTACCTATAACACAGGCATGAAGTTGCCTACTTTAGGAATAGACGGCCGTGTGTGTATGTGTGAGTATTTATTTAATTATTTATTTATTTAATTATTTATTTAGATAGGTAACTTAGATAGGCCCATCGCGATGGCCCATTGCATAGAGGATCTATAACACATTTTAACTTACAACCCGTTTACTAAAATATAGGACCTCGCTGACAAGTTGCTTTGACTCGCTCGCTCGCAAGACTAACACAGCATACCCAGAGTTTTTCACAAATATTTAAGTTTCATACAATACCTAAATATTCTTAATGATGCTTTTTTGCACATCGTACCCATGCGTCGCAGTGACGTCATCGACGCCAGGTCCGTCAATCTTTTAGTAAACGGGTTGTACCTGGTAATGTTATTACTCAATTCTATTCAGTAGAATCTGCTTTCCGAACCAGTAGTAGAGTCTTGACATAGTATCATAAGTGGCACATACAAATACAATACAATATACTACAAACTACTATACACTACAATATACTACAATAAATAAATTCATGTAATTTCAATTAATTTCATTTCATTAATTTTATTGTATATACTATATGTAAAGGTAGGTATACTTACTTCACTTGATCTCTAGGGTACACAAAAAAAGAAGTTGGAAAAGTGCGCACGACCCACAGCCCTGTCGTTTGTTTACCAACTGTCCTACCAGCGGAGCGTACGTGAACCGTTAGTGAGAGCTCGTGTGTGCGTGAGCGGCGCTATGTGTGAGTGTACTTACAGCGGGCCGCTTGTAGGTAGCTTTCTCTCTGTATAATATCTACTCGTGTGCTTGGGTGGTCTTGGGCAACGTTACCTGCTAGGTCAATATCGCCAACATCGTTCAACCAGAGATTAGGTACTATGCCTACTTATAGCATCTAGAATAATTTAAAACAAAGCAGAATTTCATCAAGAATCTCGCCAGCGCTCTCTTCAGAAAAAAAAACGGTAAACAGGAAAAGGTCACCGGATCACGGGGGGGACAAATTAATAGGGGGGATAAATCAATTATAAACGGAGTGATTCCCGTATTTGGCCAGTTTGGTCCTTTGTTCAGTTAATTGTAACTGTCACCCGCTGAAATTGGTTTATCGAAAGCACGGATTGCTTAATAAAAACCATTCGGTTATCCACTACAGCCTTTTTATGTCCCACAGCTGGGCACAGGCCTCTTTTATCATAGTAGAGAGGGATTTAAAGCTTAGACCCACCACGCTGTTTCAATGCGGGTTGGCGGGCTTTTAACGACTATTGTCACATGATAGTGAATAGTGATAATAACAGGGACCGACTGCTTAAATTGTTCTCCGAGGCACGGGGGTGAAACACCGTCAACTAACAAGTTCTCGGCTGGCATTGAGAATTTCTTGGCAGAAAAACCCTATACGTAACAATAATTGCCCGACCCAGGGTTCGAAACCGGGACCTTGTGATCTGCAGTCGATTATGATAGACGAACGAGGAGACCAAGACAAATGAGAGCATTCGTAACATAGGTAATATTATTTATAGCACAAAACAAATAGTACCTTCTACTACGTCACGCGATGCCAAAAATGTCAGTCTGCCTGCGTCAAGTGGCAATTGTGATTCCTTGAAATGGCTCTGCTCCATAGTGCAACCGAATTTTGATTACTTTTGACAAACATGAGTACAAAATATGATGCTTACTTTCTATGCTTACATCGCATGTACCATTTCCCTTAATATCTTTTTTACCCGACTGGCGACTACGACAAAGCCAAAAGGAAGGGTTATGATTTTAGCAGTTTATATATGTAGGTATGTATGTTTGTGTCCAATTTTCGTAAAAGATTCTGTGTGTACCACCGTAGCGCCTAAACTACTGGTCCGATTTTGATGAATGCGGTGTCAATAGATTCGTTGTTATGGTCCGAGTGACAGGCTATATTTTATTTAGGAAAAAAATCGAGAAGTGACCTTCGCGCGGCTTTCTAGATTATGAATAGAAGATTAGTTTCGAATAGACATAACAGATGGCGCCACTAGCTGCTTGCCCCGCGCTTTCGCATTAAATTATTTTATATTAAACTAGCGGACCCGGCAAACGTCGTCCTGCCCGCTATTAGCGCCACCTACCGGGTCCAATTTTTCTACTTATAAACCTTCCTCTTGAATCACTATCTATTAAAAAAAACCGCATCAAAATCCGTTGCGTAGTTTTAAAGCTTTAAGCATACATAGGGACATAGGGATATAGGGACAGAGAACGCGACTTTGTTTTATACTATGTAGTGATTAAATTATTATTATTAAGCGTTGTCGGGTTTTAGTTTACGAACATTATCTTGTAGGTATTTTGATCACTAGGTGCATAGCACATTGGTCAGACGCAGACTGATATCTGCTCTTCATCCTGTGAAAGAAGAATCAGCCATTACGGAGATCGTTGTAAAACTTTTTATGATCTCTGAGGATAAGTATACGGTCTATTACCTATTAAGACATTGGATATTTTTTTCAGTTTTACAGCTTGTTAGGGCATTTCCGCCAACGACAAAAAATCATGTAACAATTAGCTAGCAGCCAAAATACTCATTATCTTTGTGACTTTTAAATTTAATAATGTTATAAAACCCATTCTCTACATCGTCTGTTAGTATCAGTAGTCTATCTGTTATAGATATTAAACAAATAAAAAAATTATACCTTAGTCGACGCAAATTCTAGTGTAACAAACTACGGTTTCTACATTCATTACGAATTTACAAGAAAAAGAGCAAACAAATTGACTTCATACTAACATTCCTAGAATAAACGCCTTTTACTGATATCGAACCATGTCATAACATAATGCTATATGGTGTAGGTATATATTCTTTTGGTTGTAATATATGTGTATCTCGAAAATCGGTCATTACCAAATCACACACAATATTTCAATTTTCAAGTTATTTATTCACCCGCCCCCCACTTCAGTTAGAGAGATGCGAAGCTTTCGCCATCAGCACGCTGGTGAATGCTGTGAGTGGCAGATGTGTTGCATAATCCGGTCTCAGGATGCATTCTTTTGCGAAACTATAAAAAATGTCCTTACCTACATAGAGTGAAATGTACTAATAAATAAACATTTTATCCTGTTTATTATTGAATAAGATTGAATGTAATAGTACTATGAATGTCTATCCGGTGATTAGAAACTAGAAATCCTTGATTTAAGTACAAAATTATCAGAAAATGTGCAAAATGTCACTACCGGTACTGTCTTTACCGTGGTTAACCAGAAGCTACGGTAAGGACACCATAGCTACGGAAATGACCAATTGCATCACATACAAAGAGAAGCTGGCGTGAACAAGCAAATGATGTCGTCATCATTGTGAGTAGGTGTCTCCCCTTCACCCCGCCCACCTTCACAAAGCATCATTTCATACAAAAATACCATCCCCTCTTGGAGATGGTACAGCGCTCCATCTCCTCTTGCTCTGTTGCTAATAATAATTAATCTGACTGTCTCGATGGGCTTTTTATTGACGAAGGGAGAAGTAGGTATTTAAAATGCAGTGTTTGTTGCACTTAGAGATTCTATTCTAACTCGTATTATTAATTATTTTAGAGACTTCAAAAACATAAATTATTTATTACGTTGATATTTACACCCAAAAATATTAAAATGTCGAACGTGAATACGGCAGCAAATAAAGAAAGAACGACGAATAAATAAAAAGAATCGATATGAATATATAAATCTTGAAAAATATGCAGAATTACTGGAAAAAGAAAGAGAGCGTTAAAGAAAAAGAAAACAAGCAAAAAAAAAACTTAAAAGCATTGCAGACATGCCAGAAACAGAAAGGAGGTTGATAAGAAAGAAATGGAAAATTAATAAAAACTATATTTTACTTGTATTATTACTTTATGCATATTATGACGATTACAACTTTTGCAACTTTTTGAATCGTTATATCTCAAAAACGGTAGCTCTTACGAAAAAAAGTATTAAGTCATTTTTTATAGATAATTATCTGATCTACAATTTTTGTTTGGACTAATTTTATGATAAAATTATAGTCCATTGAAATGTTACAATTTAAGGACCGAATATTGCATTTTATAGAGGACGCAACTTTATTTTTGGAACATGTGTCAATAGAAGCTTAACCTCAAGTTTGTAGGGTCGCCACCCTTGTCCCCCGGCCGCCATCTTGGAAAAAGGGGTGATAACACTTTTTTCGCGATATCTCGGAAACACAAAAAAATCGTAAAGACATAATTTGTAGCAAATTGTTTTGCCTACAAATATGTTTATATAACTTTTTGCCCTAAATTAAAAATTAAAAAAGTTATAAGCAAAACGTGACATTTTTTTTTAAATCTTTTTTGCTGTATTACTTTTTTTATACATTTTACAAAAAAAATTACCTCAGAAAAATCATTTTTTTTTTTCAATTTTATTCATTTAAAACGCTGTTACTGCACTCCAAAGTTGACCGAGTTCGTCAATGCTCATGAGAATCCGGAGCAAAAAAGATTTTATAATAATTTTCTTACTTTTTTCCACATAACTTCTTTAATTTTTAATTTAAGGCAAAAAGTTATATAAACATATTTGTAGGCAAAACAATTTGCTACAAATTATGTCTTGTCAAATTTTTTGTAAGACGCATAGTTTCCGAGATATCGCGAAAAAAGAGTTTTCACCCCTTTTTCCAAGATGGTGGCCAGGGGACAAGGGTGGCGACCCCACAAACTTGAGGTTAAGCTTCTATTGACCCCCACACATGTCCCAAAAATAAAATTGTGTCCTCTAAAAAAATGCAAAGCTCATGTAACATTTCATTTCCGTTTTGCTGAAAATCGCGAAAAACCCGTTTTTGCAACCTTTGACCCCGAGTAATTTTTTTCCAGGTGTCGGATCGATGAGGACTTTTCACATTTCATTTATAATAGTGTTTTGAACAATCTTACCAATTTTCAGCCAAATGTGAATTTTTGTAACCTTGGAAGTCTAAATTGACCGGGCTAAAAATAACACCTGGAGATCTGAAGGAAAATATTAATTTAATTTATATTATTAGCACAATTTTAATTATTATTAACACAAATTGCTTTAAAATTTGAGATAGATTAAGATGTCAATTATCTTCTTCTATTCTATACAATATACATACTTAATATAATAAAATCGTAGACTTGCCGTATCTGTACATTAAAGATTTTTGCAAAATAATAACTGGGGGATGTTAGGGATAAGTAATAGAACTTAAAAAAGCAATTTTTGAAATTTTTGTTTATCTGTTTGTCTGTATGTTTGTGCGCGCATCACGCAATAACTACTGAATGGTTTGAAATGAAACTTGGCATGATTTAAGTTCATAATACGGAGTAACATATAGGATACTTTTTATTCCGAAATTCAGCACGGTTCTCTTGGGAGAGGGGATGGAAGTCAAAATGTGTACTTACTTAGCTGTAATTCTAAATGCGTGGTCCGATTTCATTCATTCTTTTTTTGTTAGACCTTTCTTTTGAGATACTTTATAGATTACTGGCTAATCTCTGAAAGGCTGGGTTGATTTTGATGGGACGTTCACTGGCGGATGTTTACATATTGATGTACCTAAACATACGCCAGTGAACTTTTAACAGTTTTTAGCAAGGTATGAGCTCAAAAGAAAAACCAAGAGTTCCCGCGGGATTTTTAAAACCTAAATCCACGCGGACGAAATCGCGGGCATCCTCTATTTTTATAATATTTTGATTAGGTACCTACAGTAAAAATGTTGATTATATATATTATTTTGATTTTTAACCATGACATAGAGAGATTAAGTCAGATTTCAGACATCCAAGTTCCGACTGTAAAGCAGTCATTGCCGTACTTTAATGTCCTTACCGTTCCTTACGAGTTTTAATTATTTATGATGGCAATAAAAAAAACCCACGATGAAAACATTTCCTTCTTCGATTTTCTATTGACTGCAGTTACTTTAATTGGATAATGTTACAGTTTTTTTTAGCGTGTCCTTACCGTGTTTTTTGTGTCCATACCATTTTTTCAACATGGAATATTTATTAAACTTCTCAAAATAATTCTTGTACACAGAAGTGAGACCTTTATAATGGTTGTGGAAATATATTAAAGCCATCCATAATCTGATATCTAAAGATTTTTTTTAATCTTTCAAATTTTGCAATTTGGCGGAAATGCCCGTTAGTTAGAAGCAACCTTGAATAAAGTAAGCGATAGGTTTAACCGTATCTAATCCGGCTTCCGGGAGGCGACCTTCAGGGGGCTTTGTTTACCTAAGGTCCTATACATAATATAGAGGTCGTAAGGAAAATTACCAATCGATAATGTTCGTTAGTGCAGAAAGGAATTGTTGTGAAAGACACGAGTCTTTTAGTTTCAATTTCGTGACTCAATTCGCTTTTTCAAAAATCGGCAATATTAGTATCAAGACTGAGTACCTAGATAAGTAGTTAGATATAATATTGATTTGAAGCAAATTGACTCCAGTTAATTCTAAAGGACTGAATGAAAGGAAAAGTATGCTAATTAGGTAGGTCTGTACCTATACTCTGATTTCTAATTCCGTGGAATTCTGATGTTTCGTAATGTTACCAGAGATAAATCAATTCCCACAAAAAAGAAAAAAAATTCAAAACTTATGCAAATACAAATCAACTGCCGCATGTAGATATGACAAATGCCTGACAGACACTTCATGGTGATAATGTCATTCAACATCCATTTTTGAATACATTTTTTCATTGTGCTTCTTTTGTTTTCTATTGCTGTTAGTGTGCACTTTCTAGTTTCCACTCTTGGTGTTTTCTATTTTAAGGCGAAACGAGTAGGTAATATTATTACGCGGCATATGTCTTTTTATGATGACAGGGAATTAAAGTAGTTCGGGGTAAAATCGTACTTCGTAGATGTTAACCCTGTTCTCCATACAAATAACTCATCTGTAAATGACAATGACAGCTGTCAGAATTCCACGGAATTAGAAATCAGAGTAAGAGTACCTACTTGTTCCAGTCACATTAAAGACTCAATATGTGAATCCTTGTGAACTGAGTGGACTCTCCTACTTTAGAGTTCAGGACTCAATATAATATAGGTAATATAAGGACCCGTGAAGTCATGCATGAGTCATGACTTCATGACACTAAATTAGTAGCGAGTTTTGAAAAATAGAGACTATAGTCTCGAAAACTAAAAGATTCCGATTCTCACGACTCTAGAAGGGAAGAAACTAACGTAGAAGTACAAACGATTGTAAACAAGAATGAACAGCCCCTGTAGCCAAGTTACTCGTATCTATTCTTTTTCTATGATCGTTAACGCTTTAGAGCAGGGTTTCCCAAAGTTTTTTTTTAAATAATATTTCGCGTAATAATATTTTGCAGTGCCTTAATTTTTATTAGGCATTTAAAATGCTTAAATTTTTAGTAAATTATATACCTAATTTTATTATTATGCAGAGTATGTTCGAGTTTCAAAAACGCAAACTAGATGGCGATGCAATACTTTTAAATCGTGGTTAACTGCTTGAGGATCGGCGAGGCAGCCGTGCTGACGTTAATTAACGCTAACCATTAACTATAACATTATTATTTTTTCTAAATTAAAATAAACTATGATAAAAAAAAACTTTGGAAAACCCTGCTCATAACAATCACGATCATAGAAAGAGAATAGAATGTAACTTGGCTAGGGGGGCAGATTACCTACGACATAATTTAAGAGGTGGTCAATAATAATAAATTGAAGAATTTTCGTTTATAGGTAGGTAAAGCATTATCAGTTGCAAGTTAAAACCATCGTGACATGCGTTACACAACACATTTGTAATGAAACATCAGCAAAATATGCTGATACGCCGTATCGCATAGGTAAGTACTTGCGCCAAAGAAAATAATCTTAGCGGTGGAAAAACGACATAAACGCCACACGCGTCGCAAACGTTAAGTAAAAATCAATGATCTGATACGTAGCTCTACTTTTCATAATCCAGTCCTACTATTCCATCTTTTACAAGACTTAAAGCTTAAAACTTAATATAAAGAATAAACTCTTACCTTTCGTCTTAAAGATATCTCAGTCGGTCTTCAAGAAAAAAAATATTACGTAAGCTGATAAATGTTCAAAGTCTCTCGATCACAAACAAGCAGTCAATACGCCACCAATGATTAGCGAGGTTTCATTTAAAAGTCTCCGTTTTGCAATCACGGGGAAATGAAGGTTTTTATGAACGCGGAGAGAAATGAATGAAAATAAAATGGATTCGCGCACGGCACCCCTGTTGCGATTTGGGGTTACTCCGTTGTGTTAACAGAACGAGGGTGCATCTACGCATGCGTTGCTTATGCTTCTCCCTTCGAGCGTTCGGAAACAGCGTTTAGATTTTCATGGATTGAAAAAGAAAAATCATTGCCCAGGGAACAGAATATAATTAAACTTTACTCAGTAAGAACAAATCTAAATTAAAAATTTAAAAAAAAACCCGGCCTTCGCCATTTTGTGGTGTCAGCCATTTTAGATTTCATCATCATTATCATGATCAACCCATTACCGGCTCACTACAGAGCACGGGTCTCCTCTCAGAGTGAGAAGGGTTTTGGCCATAGTCTACCACGCTGGCCAAGCGGATTGGCAGACTTCACACACCTTTGAGAACGTTATGGAGAACTCTCAGGCATGCAGGTTTCCTCACGATGTTTTCCTTCACCGTTAAAGCAATTGATATTTAAATACTTAAAACGCATATAACTCCGAAAAGTTAGAGGTGCGTGCCCGGGATCGAACCCACGACCTCCGATTAGAAGTCGGTCGTCCTAACATCACAGCTTTTGGATTTGCATAGTGCTATTCCACTAGTCAAGCCTTTACATTTGATACCCATATTGAGGGAGTTGTGAAAAAATATGCAATCCGCCATTTTGTGCCGGCGGTCATCTTGGACCGATTTTCATCAAACATAGCTAAGAACACTCTCGACTAATTCATATTTCAAATAAAAAAACCGCATTCAAATCGGTTCAGCCGTTTGAGCGCTACGGTGGTACAGACAGACACACTGCACACACAGACACGTCAAACTTATAACACCCCGTCCTTTTTGCGTCGGGGATTAATATCTATAAAATGTAACTCATTACTCAATAAAATATTTACTAACACGGAAAAATAAAGACACGGCCGTACTATCCTTTTCTCGAAGTACTTATCTAAGTAATTCAGGACATTTTCTCCTATTTTCAGTTAGGTATTCAATATTCGTAGTCTATCATTCTTCATATCTTAGGATTATTTTTTCAATATGTGCAAGGAAATGAAATCCCTGTTGACTCAAGTATTCATATAAGCGGCTCGTGATCCTAAGAAAATACTTGACAAACTGGCCATACGTAGGTAAGTACATACATATTGTGATATTTTTTATGAATTTTTGCATTCTTATTACTTAGGTAAGTATATCAATATAATGATAATTTTATTTTGGTTTCGACATCGTCCTATGTAGGTATAATTCATCATACTACTAAGTACTAACATTATATGAAACGAAACTATTTTCTCCGTAAATAAAATTTACGCATTTTATGTCATCATCATGATCAACCCATTACCGGCTCACTACAGAGCACGGGTCTCCTCTCAGAGTGAGAAGGGTTTTGGCCATAGTCTACCACGCTGGCCAAGCGGATTGGCAGACTTCACACACCTTTGAGAACGTTATGGAGAACTCTCAGGCGTGCAGGTTTCCTCACGATGTTTTCCTTCACCGTTAAAGCAAGTGATATTTAAATACTTAAAACGCACATAACTCCGAAAAGTTAGAGGTGCGTGCCCGGGATCGAACCCACGACCTCCGATTAGAAGTCGGTCGTCCTAACCACTAGGCTATCACAGCTTTTTTAGCTATCACAGCTTTTTTTTATTTCACAGCATTTTATGTAGGTAGTGATATATTCAGCGTGTATGACCTCGAAGGCTCGAACTGATGAGGGTTAGGTCCAAGGGAATTAATAGAAAATACCTACTCTTGATTAAGAGATGAAAAGCTACAACAGCTGAACGAGCTGAACACCATGTCAGTGCCATTTACGTGATAAGTGTTTGCGTTTTTGAATATACTTACTACATATTTCTCCTGACCGAATTTCGGCCATAGCGCCTAGTCTAGACTTATATCATAATGAATAAGTGTGCGCTAACAGCTGCACTCTCAATTCTCTCACTCTCATATTTCGATGCGACGTAGATCTCAGCCGGTGATCAGTGCAGGACCGATGGCTTATTGTATCTCTTAAAAGTCGGTGAAAACCAAATCCTTGTAATGTAGCGGCCACATAAACGGGATATGCCATTGAACATAGCGATAACCGTAGGTGTGGCCGCTTTAATGTGTAAATCTGCCATGGAAACTTTTTGATCTGCCAAACAAAATTTACCGCCACCCGACCCAATGCCCAATGGCATATCCCGTATATGTGGCCGCGGCATTATGTATCACCTAATTGGTCTTAGGTGTTCCCTAAAATGTAGGCATGGTCGGTGACACAAAGCATAGTTATTTTAACTGTACGTGAAACAATATGTCGCTTACATTTCAATTTACAATGCTTTACTTTGAGTCGAGTTACTGTTTGAGTCGTTGAGGTGTGCGAAAGCCCTAAGCCTCTTCACAATCGGCGACTGTAGACGATTACACGTATGCACGAACAGCACGATCGTGTGGAGGGCTTATCGCCTGTAGTCGCCGATCATCGCCGTCACAATCGTCAGCAATCGCGGCGATCGGCGACTTGTCGGTTTTTGAGCACGCATCAAAGGGAATTCGCGCCGCTCAATAAACGAACACGGACGATCGTGTGGATGCTCGCACGATGATCGTGACGATTGCCGGCGATGGTGAAGAGCAAACATGAGAGTTGACCATGAGGACATAGGGAAGACCAGAGATACACCAGTGAAACTATAGCAATAAAATTTGTATTTCACAGTTCAGAAATGTTTAATACATAATGTAGTCTTTAATAAAATATAACTATTGCTATATCATTGCAATAACACTCAAAAATACACTTGCCTTAACAACGAACGTTAGCCATATACTTAGATTTTATATTTATATAATATTAATATATATATAACGTTATTATGAGAATATTTTTGAAATCTACTTAAATATTAATAAATGAACCTATATTAGTTTTGTTACGCGGTTTTATACAGCAATATAACTTATTGTGATATTATGAAAATATACTTTAATTTTTTTTTCTCCTTTATTACTTCATTTATTCATCATATTCTAACACTTCATTTAAAAACAAAATATGTTCTTGTTATATTTTATTTAAATAAACTGGACTCAGAACGTGTTCAAGAAATGGGTATTGGATAATTATATTTAATTACTTAGTCATAGATTTTTCAATAGTTTTTAAATTTACGACTGAAATGCATCTCGCGAGTGGTGTATTTAAAACACTATAAAATGCATAGTTTCCTTACATTCCAATTTTTTCTTCCAGTCTAGATGTTTAATTTAATTTTTTAACTAAACGAAAGTTACTTGTCTAAGGTTAGTCTAAAAAGACAATGATATCGTCAGACAAATCTGTGATAAATGCAACCTTTAGAAAAAAAAACGTTTTTTTTTTGGCTATGCCTAATTCTATAATAATCGATTTTAATCTAACTATGACATTTCAATTTCATCACAATAATATTTTCCAACAATCAGTAAACAATATTGCATCAAGCAATTTTTTTTTCAAATACAATTCCATGAGTGTTTCAGAACCACTGAACTATTTATCTAAAGTATTTATACTTTTACATTTTACGTATATACGAGTATAATAATTTGTGTTGTGTGTGAGGTTTGTGATGAAAAAGCTGTATCCGTATGGGCACTTTAAACAAATAGTTCACCAGTTCTCAATCTATGAATATTACAGTTTCAATCTGCTAAAACAGAAGTTAATTTGTCTTATTACCTAAAAATGTGTTTTATACAATATAAAACGCAACTTAATTGGAACTACATAGTACGTCGTAACTCGTAATCTTACACTTAGCACCTTGTTTATTTGGTCATCCCCTGTTTCGCGCGCCTCTCCCACTCGGCCCTCATTTGCAAAATTCCTTTGAACTGAGGTGACGCGTCCGCTTCCTCTACAGCCTTCTCTTTCGCACTCTCACTCTTTTCGTTCACCCCGTCCTTTTCTATCACAGAACTATCGCGCTTTTCCTTTTCCAACGACTGTCTAAAGTCGTCCTTTCTTTGCCAAGGCCGTTTTGATAAAGTATCAGCTTTATAAGCCATCGCTTCACTCTTAGTTATACTTTTAATGTCTTCTCTGTCGTTTGAAGAATCTGGGAAGGTTCTATTTCTTAATCTCTTTTCAGGAGTTGAGTCTGAAACTTCTTTCTTATATTTATTGACTTCGCTTCTGTAAACTGGTGCACTGTCCCTTTTAGTACTGACACTGTTGATGCTTACGCTCCTTTGGTAATGACTTCCGAACTGACTAACTCTCGCTGCGATATCGACTAATTTGTTTTCCGGGCTTTGTTCCTTATTCTCTTCGTTTTCTTTGTCACTATCTCTTGATTTTATAGATGCATTAAATTCATTTTTCAATAGCTTAGACCTTGCTGCTATTGCATTAGCCTCAGCAATTTCTTGAGCTATATGGTCAGCTTCTGAATCTTTGAGCTTCAGAGATCGTCTGGCAAAAACTTTCATTAGCTCTGGCTCGTCATCATTTTTTCTATCACCTCGAGATTCTTTACCAATTACCGGTTTTTTCCTAAAGATTACTGTTTCTTCGTGTCTATCTGGAATTTTGTGTTCGTTGCTATCTGTACTTTGAATTGAGCTTTTGCTTCCAAAACTGGAACGCGATTTCTGCCCAATGGATATGTTATCATCTATTTTTTCCGTACTGCCTTCTGTACTGACTGAACTCGTTCTAGATTTTACCGGTCGATCTTGGGCATCAACGCTGAATGATTTCTTTTTGAAAAAATGCTTCGGTGTCAAAGGACTTTGTGGAGATACGTTGCCTGAATTGGTCGCTGCCAATTTTGAAGTAACAATAGTAATTTTATCTTCAGATTGAGTATTATCAGCAGCTTCAGTTCTTTTAAAAGAATCTTTTCTGATTTGGATGTTTTCGGTTGGTTTAGTTTCTGTTAAAAGAAAACACTCCACATTTTCTTCTTTTTCTGCTTGAGGACTATCTGTTTTCTTTGGGGTTACATTAGCAGTTAAAACTACATTAGTAACTGGCTTAGAATCGACTTTATTCAATTGTATGTTCAGAAATTCAGGTACACCCGGCTTAGTGGTTGTTCCTGATTTTTGAATTTTTTCGTCACTTTTACTGATTTTTAAGGGCTCAGCAGTTTTAATTGTAACAGGCGTTTGTTCCTTATTTATATGTGTGACAGATATAAAATTTTCGGAATCCGTTTTATGTTCTTTGTGGTGAGTGGTTTTTGACTGCCCCAATGCACTTTCGACAGATATGGTCTTACGTCGTTCATCGATGGGTTTTTCGGGACTACTTTTAACACTATCTAAGGAACTAGATTTGAGTATTGGAGACATAATAGGTTTAGGCGAACTAATAATATCATCGATTTTAGCCTCTATCTGGGAAATATCACTATCGCGTTTATGTGTGTCAATTGTGATTTGAATGCTGTTAGTGAATAATTTTCTATCTTCATTAATATCGGGCTTTAGGCTGTCGAGGTAACTACTATCTGTGCTTGGCAAGCTGTCGTAATTTGCTTCAGAGTTGCTTTGAACAAAACCATAATTTCTAGCGGAAATCCTCTTTGCGTAATCGTGTCTTTCGCTTACGTTTCTTCTGTAGTTCACTTCCCAGCTTTCGAGCAAAGGCTCTGAAATGCCAACGATTGCTGGAAGACTAGGCATTTGATTTTCTTGGGAGCTAATTGACGGTGATTCAGATGCATATCGAAAACTGTGTGATTTACCAATGCTGCTCCTGGCTTCAACGTATTCCTCTCCCAGGGATCTCAGACCAGAGGTAACGTAAGATTCTTCCGTTTTACCAGCGTGATGAATTGTATCATGTTTCGCCACGATTTCTTTTTCCCGGAAATCAGTTCCTTCTGAGGATCTGCTCATGTACTTCATATTTTCAGAGCTATGAGTAATATTCCTGGTTGGAGAAGACGATACCATGACACTTGGATTGAAATAAGGAATATTCTTAGGCATGCTTCCACTGTGGAAGACATAATCATTATTGACACTTTTGATTCTCATTCCTCTTACAGGAGGTTCTTCGTCAGAAACTTCGAAAGTGGGAGACAAACTTTCCTCCTGAGCTCTTGTTGCTAATTCATTAGCTAAAAATGCTTTTGTCGCAAATGGGTCAATCAATCTTTGAACTGAGACGGGTCTTTTGGATTTGTCATGGTGCAAACTAAATGATTCTCTCTTATTTTCATCAATAACTTCCTTTGATGAGGATCGCTTGGTCCTCTCCGCTCTCTCGCTAAACTCTTCGCGTCTGCTATATCTATTTTTCATTTCCAAATTTAACATTTTATCTGTTTCTTCGGCTACTTTGAGATCAGTAATGCTATAGTCAACACCGGCAACTTTGGCGGCACTGTACACGTCTTTGTACGCCCCGTCGTGAACGTAAGCACCTTTATTATCTATTCTCTTGTGCATTTGATTGGCGAACACTTTCTGGCCGGCAGATTTGTACGACCGCTCAGCGGGGACAGGCTTGTAGCCCTGTGTTTGTTCTCCGTAATAAAACCCTGAACTCCTCTCTGAGTCCACAGTCTTGTATTGTGCAGTGGTTTTCTCAGTTTTCGTTTTCTTGACATCTTGTTGGCCCTCTCCGTCCGTCTGATCCTTCTTAGACTTCTTTCCGCTTTTCCTCAGCAGTAGTCTACTGAAAAACGATTCCTCTTTCTTCGAAGATCGTATGACTTCGTTCTCGAGTTTCTTCTCTGACTTAGATTTCTTTTCAAGGCAAGATTCTTCGGCATACTTCTTGTCAGAGCGACACTTTGTAATCCTCTCCTCTGATTGATAGGCGTGAGCTTCGTTTGTCTGTACTTTCGGCGAACTTTCCCTGAGCGGTTGGTCTTGAGTGCTCGACTTGCTCCTTTTTATGGAAGACCTGGGTGTGTTGGATTCCGCAATGGTCAGTTTCGCCGGCGACTGCCCGACAACCTGGCTCAGCGCTAGTCCGGGGGGTAGGGAGGAGGATTTTAGTTTAGTGTCACTTGGAGTATCGAGAACTTTCTGCAACTCGCGGTTCAGTTGCTGATGGTGTTGCTCTTTAACGATCATATGATGCTTCGTAGTGGTCGATGAAGAGAATGATTCTGGAAGAAGAAAAATAGCTATTGAAGCAATCTCTTTATACGTGGTAAAATTCACGCCATCAGGTGATTTTTACCTATTAATTTTAAGTGATAGTGATTCGTCTAAAACCTGCCATTATTACTGAAGAGAAATGCATTGCTCAGACAAGCCGTTAAGCACTAATGAGCGCGAAGAAGCCAATATTTTTTTAAGAAATGTTGTTATTAAATAAATAAATAGGCTACCTTCAAGGAAGTGGGTTACGTTATGTGATAAAATTGTCGTGTCTAATATTTAAATAATATGTGAATAGTAAATACGTACCAGTAACAACTTCTGAGGTTTTTATGGCGACTTCAGGAGTAGTGCTTCGTATCATTTCTTCGTTCAGCTCGGGAGTTATCGGCAAGGCAGAGGCGACAATCTGAAATGAATTAGTAAAATACTATAGTTCATCTTGAGTCTAATCTTAAAACACCAAGCAAGAAAGGAATCAAAGTGATGCATTAACGATAGTCTAAGCTAAGTGGTGCAGCGAAGGGTGAGATGTGCTTTGAAGTGCTTTTTGTCTGATGGGAGGCCGTGCTGGTTACCACCCTACCGGCAAAGCCGTGCCGCCAAGCGACTTAGCGTTCCGGTACGATGCCGTGTAGAAACCCATCAGGGGTATACATACCTCCTCCAAATTAGCCCGCTTCCGTCTTAGACTGCATCATCACCTACCATCAGCCATCAGGTGAGATTGCAGTCAAGGGCTAACTTGTACTTGAATAAAAAAAAACAGCTGGTATAGGCAATCTAAAGATAAACTTACGGGGCTGGGTTTCTTCCGTCGGGGCGCGCCGTGCGTGCGGCGCGGTCGCACCGCCATCTTGTGACGCGCTGCCGAGTGCGACAGTGGTGCCACACCGGGCGGCGGCTCCGATGAATCTGGAAGGCAAAGACAAACTCGTTTTAGTATTTCACTGACACGAGTACATTCCAAATCCTTGGGGTTAGTTAGTTCAGAGAAATCTCTGTAGAGCGCTCTCGAGCACGCCTTACAGAGATTTAGTTTAATTATTAGGCCAAATTCGCAATGCGACACCATGGTGGCGCCAATTTTGAATAAAGTTTATTTGACTTTAACACTCACTGTAGGTGTCCGAGTGGTCGCTGCGCGAGTGGTCGAGCTGGTGGCTGCTGCTGCTGTCCTCGTCCATCTCCGACGAGCCCACGCTGAGCAGCGAGCCGTCGCTGCACGACGAGATGCCGGCATGGTGACGCTGTGGAACATGAGACGACACTCACTGTAGGTGTCCGAGTGGTCGAGCTGGTGGCTGCTGCTGCTGTCCTCGTCCATCTCCGACGAGCCCACGCTGAGCAGCGAGCCGTCGCTGCACGACGAGATGCCGGCATGGTGACGCTGTGGAACATGAGACGACACTCACTGTAGGTGTCCGAGTGGTCGAGCTGGTGGCTGCTGCTGCTGTCCTCGTCCATCTCCGACGAGCCCACGCTGAGCAGCGAGCCGTCGCTGCACGACGAGATGCCGGCATGGTGACGCTGTGGAACATGAGACGACACTCACTGTAGGTGTCCGAGTGGTCGCTGCGCGAGTGGTCGAGCTGGTGGCTGCTGCTGCTGTCCTCGTCCATCTCCGACGAGCCCACGCTGAGCAGCGAGCCGTCGCTGCACGACGAGATGCCGGCATGGTGACGCTGTGGAACATGAGACGACACTCACTGTAGGTGTCCGAGTGGTCGAGCTGGTGGCTGCTGCTGCTGTCCTCGTCCATCTCCGACGAGCCCACGCTGAGCAGCGAGCCGTCGCTGCACGACGAGATGCCGGCATGGTGACGCTGTGGAACATGAGACGACACTCACTGTAGGTGTCCGAGTGGTCGAGCTGGTGGCTGCTGCTGCTGTCCTCGTCCATCTCCGACGAGCCCACGCTGAGCAGCGAGCCGTCGCTGCACGACGAGATGCCGGCATGGTGACGCTGTGGAACATGAGACGACACTCACTGTAGGTGTCCGAGTGGTCGCTGCGCGAGTGGTCGAGCTGGTGGCTGCTGCTGCTGTCCTCGTCCATCTCCGACGAGCCCACGCTGAGCAGCGAGCCGTCGCTGCACGACGAGATGCCGGCATGGTGACGCTGTGGAACATGAGACGACACTCACTGTAGGTGTCCGAGTGGTCGCTGCGCGAGTGGTCGAGCTGGTGGCTGCTGCTGCTGTCCTCGTCCATCTCCGACGAGCCCACGCTGAGCAGCGAGCCGTCGCTGCACGACGAGATGCCGGCATGGTGACGCTGTGGAACATGAGACGACACTCACTGTAGGTGTCCGAGTGGTCGCTGCGCGAGTGGTCGAGCTGGTGGCTGCTGCTGCTGTCCTCGTCCATCTCCGACGAGCCCACGCTGAGCAGCGAGCCGTCGCTGCACGACGAGATGCCGGCATGGTGACGCTGTGGAACATGAGACGACACTCACTGTAGGTGTCCGAGTGGTCGCTGCGCGAGTGGTCGAGCTGGTGGCTGCTGCTGCTGTCCTCGTCCATCTCCGACGAGCCCACGCTGAGCAGCGAGCCGTCGCTGCATGACGAGATGCCGGCATGGTGACGCTGTAGAAGATGAAACGCTCTATTAGAACAATGAACTACATCAACTGCGGTGGACCAACGTCCCGAAGTTAATCATTGCGGAAAATGAAACGTTCCTTTAAGAGTTTAGATCATAAACCGCGATGGATCAACGTCCCGAAGTTAATCATTGCGGAAAATGAAACGTTCCTTTAAGAGTTTAGATCATAAACCGCGATGGATCAACGTCTCATTGCGGAAAATGAAACGTTCCTTTAAGAGTTTATATCATAAACCACGATGGATCAACGTCCCGAAGTTAATCATTGCGGAAAATGAAACGTTCCTTTAAGAGTTTAGATCATAAACCGCGATGGATCAACGTCCCGAAGTTAATCGCTGCGCAAAATAAAACGTTCCTTTAGAACATGAACTGCGATCTTCGTACATCAATCTTGGCTCTTGTAACCGAGAGCCTGAACCATTCGCGTGATGGTGGAGCAGAGAGAAGGCGCGCTTGCCCCGTCCTATACATGCAAATGTGAGCAATCGAACACTTTCAAAATTACCACGCCTCATTCGATATAAAGGCTCGTATCCCCAGAGTCCCTCACACACTCGCACATTCACACAATAGTCAAAACAGATTTCATTTCTGCTTCTCGCCCTATATGCCCGTAATGCCCGCCCGTATGCGAAAAATTTGAAATAATAAGCCGACGCACATTTGGTTGTTTTTAACCCCCGACGCAAAAACGACGGGGTGTTATAAGTTTGACGTGTCTGTGTGTGTGTGTGTGTGTGTGTGTGTGTGTGTGTGTGTGTGTGTGTGTGTCTGTCTGTTCCCCTGTGGCGCTCAAACGGGTGGACCGATTTGAGTGCGGTTTTTTTTGTTTGAAAGGTGAATTAGTCGAGAGTGTTCTTAGCTATGTTTGATGAAAATCGGTCCAAGATGGCCGCCGCTACAAAATGGCGGATGATATATTTTTTCACAACTCCCTTGATATGGGTATCAAATGAAAGGGCTTGACTAGTAGAATAGCACTATTGCAAATTCAAGATGGCCGCCGCCACTAAATGGCGAATGTCGGGGGTTTTTTAAATTTTCAATTTACACTTGTTATTTATTTACTTTCCTTGACTTGGCCTGCCCTGATAAGCAAATCCTGACTACGCCCTTGGCCTGAGCCTTTTCAGTGCAAATGCCTAAGTCCAAGGAGAAATCTAGCGGAAAGTCGCACACGGAAATCCGCTGCAACATGGCTGCATCGTAACATTATTTGTGATATGTTATTAGGGTCATAGCATAGCCCAGAGCGACTTTTAGCGGTAGCACAGTAGCGCGTTCCGTGAACGCGTTACTGCTTCGCTATATTTGGTCTTTAGTCGCATCGCAACACGCAAAAGATTGATCTTTTCATATCGATTCATAGTACTCCTGTTAAAATGATAAGGATTACAAATGATACATATAAAATATAAATGACATATAAAAAGTGATCTTCAAATAAAAATACCGTCGTTTCATTATTATCATTTATCGCATCATATTGTTTATGCGAGTATGTTTTCCATATACATATTGTAACAAGAAAATAACTGAATTTGTCGTATCCATCAGAGGCAGTCTCGACTCACGGCACAAGTGTGGATACTCCGCCTCGACCTGAGGCACGCCACAGTGAAAACGCCAAACCTTGATTAATATTTTTAACCGACTTCAAAAAAAGGAGGTTCTGTATTCGACCCGTATGTATGTAAGTATGTTCGCGATTATCTCCGCAACTAATGAACCGATTTTGATGATTTTGTCAATTTCTAGTCGCCCTCAGTACGAACAATACAAACTAATGTTACCTACCGCATAATTGACGTTTTTAACAGACTTCAAACGAATGAGCAGGTTCTCGATTCATCGGAATCTTTTTATTATGTATGTTCCCCGATTACTTAAAGATACCTGGATCGATTTGGAAGATTTCTCTTTTATTTGAAAGGGTATTATATTATACTTCCCGTTAGGTAACATGGTCACTGGAGTTCTTCAATTATGGTATATTGAAGTCGGTTTAATTTTCCCTAAAATATAGTTTTAGTACTTTAACATGTACGCGATAGAATGTACAAACCTTGATATTGGCACTGATATATTTTCTCCGCGGAGGACGCCTCACCCCCACATCCCCGCTCGTACTCGTCACATACAACATCATCTTGTTACGCTAACACTGTTTCTGTTACATCACTTTGCACTGTTTCATTATTTCTTGTATCGGTATTTACTTTAAGGTCATTATCACTATCATAGGTTCACTCATCACATTTTATTTTGCTTATTTTACTTCTATATAATTATTTTACTGAATTGATTAAATACTATCGTAAAAGTAATGATTTTAAAGGATTTTTTTGTAGTAAGTATCTAAGTAGGTAGGTAAATTCTTAAATAAGTAAGTAAGTGTATCTTAAACTTACTTATTTAAAGTTAATTATCCTATTAAGTACCTACCTACCTACCCAGTATAAGATCTATGCTTCTTTCACTTATGTAATAGGTAGATATATGTATAACAATCTTTCGTCGTTATTTATTTACTCAATCGATTTATCAAAGTTGAAATACGTATATATAGGCATCAGAGTTTTTATCACAAAACTAAACAAGTTTCAGTGGAAATATTCAACGTAGTAGTAGTAATGGTAAATATAAATTGTAATAATTAAAACTTTATATTTGTAATGCATAGGTACATACGTACAGTAAGTAGGTACTGTTGTATAATTACATTATACTCGCTTAACAACTTATCAAAATACATGTTTTTGAATGATAGGTCGGTACTGAGAAGTTTTTATTGCTTCCATTCCCACGATCTTCAAAATACCTGACTAGTCGGTAGATTGCTGTTTTGTTATTTTATTCAGGTTTTTAAGCGATATCAAAAACAGACAAACACACTTTCGCATTTATATATGTAAAATTATATAATTATAATTTATAAAAATGTCTATAATTGTTTATATAATATATACCTAATATACAATGCTTTTTTATTGTTAAAAATAGGTATTATAATTTGTATTCCAACTGACTTGTAATGATAAATTTCCTACGACTATGACTATGAGTATGACTATAATTTAGGTACATAATTTTACTAAGGATTTTCATTTAATGTTAGCATTTCTTTTTGCTTAATGTTAATTAAATGCTGAGAATGCAGATTGTACCGTTTTTCATCCTCTTATTTACCTGAACTTAATGCTTATTCCGTCCATCTACCTATACTACTACTAATTATATTAGTTACTAGCAGATGCCAGCGACTTCGCCCGCTTGGATTCTTATAAATCTCACTTGGGGGTGGAATTTCGAAAATTCCTGAAACACGTAATTCTTTATTTTTAACCGACAGTACAAATATTAATTTTCATTGATATAACTTTAAAAATGACCGACTTTCATACAAATTTTCATCCACCATTTAACCCACTTAGGGCTATTTTTTCAAAAATTTCTTAAACTCGTAACTCTTTATTTTTAACCGAAAACCTAAATACCAATTTTCATGGATATAACTTGAAAAATGACGGACTTTCATACAAACTTTTATCCCCTATTTAACCCCCTTAGGGGTGGAATTCGCAATAATCCTTTCTTAGTGTGCGCCTACGTCACAAAAGGAAGCTACAGTGAAAATTTCAAGTTTCTAGCTTCAGAGGTTTTGGCTGTGCGTTGATTGTCAGTCAGTCAGGACAAGCTACTTTATATTATTAATAGATTGCCCACAGATATGAATTTTATGCAAGTATCCTCTACGACAAAGCTGAAAGCACTAGGCTATCACAGCTAAAAAAGCTGTGATAGCCTAGTGGTTAGGACGACCGACTTCTAATCGGAGGTCGTGGGTTCGAGCCCGGGGCACGCACCTCTAACTTTTCGGAGTTATGTGCGTTTTAAGTATTTAAATATCACTTGCTTTAACGGTGAAGGAAAACATCGTGAGGAAACCTGCACGCCTGAGAGTTCTCCATAACGTTCTCAAAGGTGTGTGAAGTCTGCCAATCCGCTTGGCCAGCGTGGTAGGCTATGGCCAAAACCCTTCTCACTCTGAGAGGAGACCCGTGCGCTGTAGTGAGCCGGTAATGGGGTTGATCATCATGATCCTCTACGACAGAATACAAAATAAACAAACACTTTGATTTAAATTCATGATCATTGATCACGAATGCGCAAGCCAGAGATTTTCGTTGTATTTGGCTAGTCCGTTATCAAATCACTGTAAACTTGTGAATGTCAATTTTACAAGTATTCTATGTACTGGTGTGTATGTAAGATAATGGTAAAAATTACTTAACGACAGTTTAAAAAATACGAAGAACCAAAATAAAAATTAAAAAAAAAAACATTCTACGAATAAGTATGGCGAAGACAAAAAGATGTATGATGTTACTAATGTGTACTGTATGATGTTAGTAATGTGTACTGTGTGATGATTAAAATCTGATGCGGAAAGCTAAGTATCCATAGCTCTAAATATCTACAATACTCAATAGTTAGGTAATGTCAGTTATCCAACGCTCTGTGCAGTCCAACACAAACTAATCTTCCGTATTACAACGTAACACACGGATTACTTCAAATGTCGGATTCATTAATCAAAACGTAGATATAACGCGTATTAATTTCATGAAGTGATTTTTCATTTGGCCACGGCTTTGCCTGTGTGAAAACTTTTCAGTAGCTAGGTACTTAGGTATATTATGTCAAAGTAAAGCTACTTTACTTCACAGCAACTTTAAAAACATAACACATTTTCGCTGCGGTGTAGTCTACTTTTTACCCGACTGCGGCGATGCCCAAAGGAGGATTATGTGTTTGACGTGTATGTATATACACGGATATATCCGTTTCCGTGTCCGTTCCTATGCCCCCTTATAACTACTCAACGGCTCAACGGATTTTGATAAATGATACGTCAATAGATTCATCTTGATAGCGGGAGTGTCATCTGGGTACTGGCTAAATTTCTTAAAAAATCAAAATGGCGGACTTATTGCTCTCAGTAAAAAAATTTACTTTAACACCCTCAAGTGCTGTATCCGAATAAAGGGCTTTAAAAGACGAATACGAAAATATATAGGTTTACCTACAACCTACCTACAATTTTATTAGTTCTCTGTTTAAGCAGTCGAATTTTTTTTTAAGTTGTTATTTTATAATAGTTAAATGCTTGTTATTTTATAGCTTTGTTGGAAAAAACACATTCCGCAGCTTATCTTTCTAACACGCTTACCGCCTAGCTACCTAGCATATCTCTGGTGGAAAGGCAGCCTTGGATGTTTTAAAAGACAAAGAGCCACAATAATATCCATATTATGAACATAAAAAAGGAAACCGAAATCCATTTTTCACGTTACAAATATTAAATCGATGTCAAGATCATGATTTAGCGAGTGCAAGACACGCAATTATTTCGCACGAATGTGAATAATCGGTAAATGGAAATGAGTGGCTAATGTTCTAACAGCTGGCTTATGCACTGATCTGTCGTTGAATAATATCGGTTTAAGGCCGATTCGCACATATCAGTGAAGCATTGGTGCCGGCGCAGTTCCGGCACAGTGAAAAATATTCTTTCTTACCACCACCATACAGTCCTTTTAACGTCCCACTGCTGGGCACAGGCCTCCTCTCTCATGTGAGGGATTTAGAGATTATCCCCGCCACGCTGCTCTAATGCGGGTTGGAGAGCTTTAACAACTATTGTCACATGATAGTGATAATAACCGGGACCGACTGCTTAACGTGCTCTCCGTGGCACGGGGGTGAAACACCGCGAACTACCAACTCCGGGCTGGCACTGAGAATTTCTTGACAGAGAAACCGGGTATCTAACACTTATTTTACCGACCTGGGAATCGAACCTGGGACCTCGTGATCTGCAGTCGACTACACTAACCACTAGACCAACGCGGCAGTTCATACATTCATACCTAATTCAAAGTTAGCATATTGTACAATTACATGAACTATAACAATCGTGTCACATCCGCTTTCTCCCCTATCAACGCCAGGCGTCCCCCGCATCCGCTTTCTACCAGATAGGTACCTATATATACGAGCGAATTGCGCTGTGGTTTAGATATTATATTTAACTAGCTAATGCCAGCGATTTTGTGCGCTTGGATACTTATAAATCTCATCCCCTATTTAACCCACTTGGGGGTGAAATTTCCAAAATTACTGAAACGCGTAACTATTTATTTTTAACCGACAACAGAAATGCCGATTTTCATTGATATAAATATAAAAATGACAGACTTTCATACAAACTTTCATCCCCCATTTAACCCACTTGGGGAACGTTTTTCCAAAATTCCTTAAACACGTAATTCTTTATTTTTAACCAAAAATCTAAATACCAAATTGGATGGATATAACTTGAAAAAAGACGGAGTTTCATACAAATTTTCATCCCCTATTTAACCCTCTTAGGGGTGGAATTAGGAATAATCCTTTCTTAGTGTTCGCTTACATCATAAAAGGAAGCTACTTTGAAAATTCCAAGTTTCTAGCTTCATTGGTTTAGGCTGTGCGTTGATGATCAGTCAGTCAGTGAGGACAAGCTTCTTTATATTAGTACTAGCTGATACCAGCGACTTCGTCCGCTTGGATTCTTATAAATTTCATCCCCTATTTAACCCACTTGGGGGAAGAATTTCCAAAATTCCAGAAACACGTAATTTTTTATTTTTAACCGACATTAAGATAAATTTTGTCTTTCTAGTCTAGTCTTAGGCTTTTTATCCCGGAAAAGTATTCCCGTGGGACTAAAATAGATATAGACTTCCAAAAACGCGATAGATGTCGCTGACTGTTCTTAAGTAAATCACACTCGCATAGCACATTATTACAATAGTTGCATGCATCTTGCATGTATGCGTTTGCACTTTTTATACTGGAAAAATCCACAGTTCCCACGGGATTTTGAAAAAACCGAAATCTATAGCTACAGCTACAGGTAGATTACTATAGGAAACTTCTTTGAATGTAGGTATAAAGGTTGGAAAAGGGAGCGAGAACGGGAACCGGAAATCCATGATTCCCTCGGGATTTGTGAAAAACCTAAAACTGACGCAGGCGAAGCCGCGGGCAGATAGTTACGAATAAAAATCATTACCTACGTAAATGTCATCTGTTACATTATTTATTAAGTACTAGAAAATGCCCGCGGCTTCGCCCGCGTGAATTTCGGTTTTAAACAAATCCCGAGGGAATCGTGGATTTCCGGTTCCCGTTCCCGCTCCCTTTTCCAACCTTCATACCTACTATCAAGGAAGTTGGCTATAGTAATCTACCTATAGCTTTAGCTATAGATTTCGGGTTTTTCAAAATCCCGTAGGAACTGTGCATTTTTCCAGTATAAAAAGCCTATGTTTTAAGTCGGGGCATATTCTATCTCCATGCAAAATTTCAGCCAAATCGGTTCAGTAGTTGCGGCGTGAAAGCGGAACAAACATACAAACTCACTTTCCCATCTCATATTAGTAAGGATAAGGATATACTTACGAATAAGAATAACATTTTCATGATAAAATGATGTATATTTTTGTTATCTTTTTAAATTTTAAAATAATATCTTGACATTTTATGTTGTGATTTCAGTGCGTAGACGCTCTATACGTATTACGTACAGTATAGTGAAAAGATTTTTGTCATAAACTTAAGGACCTACATTAATCAAGTTATGCTTAACTATAAATTTTGAGCTATTGAGGGCATAGGTACTTACTTACCTACTTCTACTTCTACATTTCTTAAAACGCAATAATCTTGAAAATATAACAATGCATCTACCTAAATATCATGTCTTTGCAATTATGTGATGATAGCAACCATCGATACAATCTCTAATCTCCAATTCACTCGTTATCACTGTGATAGTCCTTATCAATGACGTTATAGTCCACTCGTAAAGCGGTTATTATAGCCCGTGATAATGTAGAGGACTATTGGCTGATAATGGTGAGCATAAAGTGTTCGTTAAGGGTACCGCGTGTTATCACTTTTGTTTTGACAAGGGTTAATTTATACTGATATTAACAAGTGATATTATAAGATTTTTACAATGTATATTTAAAATCGGTCAAGTGCGAGTCAGACACGCACACCGAAGATTTTGGCATTCAAAAAGTGTACATATTGCACCAATTTAAAAAAATTACACTAATATTATAAAGGCGAAAGTTTGTGTGTGTGTGTGAGAGTGTGTGTGTGTGTGTGTGTGTGTGTGTGTGTGTGTGTGTGTGTGTGTGTGTGTGTGTGTGTGTGTGTGTGTGTGTGTGTGTGTGTGTGTGTGTGTGTGTGTGTGTGTGTGTGTGTGTGTGTGTGTGTGTGTGTGTGTGTGTGTGTGTGTATGCGTGTGCGTGCGTGCGTGCGTGCGTGCGTGGCTAGGCTACTTTTTATCGTGGAAAAATCCACAGTTCCCACGGGATTTTGAAAAATCCAAAATCTGTAGCTACGGCTATAGATATATATGCACATGACTATAGCAAACTTCTTTGAAAGTAGGTATAAAGTTTGGAAAAGGGAGCGGACACAAGAACCGGAAATCCACGATTCCCTCGGGATTTGTGAAAACCGAAATTCACGCGGGCGAAGCCGCGGGCGGAAGCTAGTAATTATTATAATTTGTGTGCTTAGTGTAAGTTTGAAGCGCTCCAAAACTAAAAGTATACTAGAAGTATACTATTGATCGAATCACAAATGACTTCAGAGCAAAATGAACCCAAATACTCTTATTTTAGGTCCATTTTACTCTGAAGTCATGGTGATTCGATCAATAGTATACTTATAGTATACTAAAAAGTTTTGGAGCGCTCCAAACTGAGACTAAGCACTCTGAAATCTAATAAATAGTCTAAATAGGTACTTAATGCCGACGTTCGGTCACCCATCCAAGAGTCGATGTTGCCAATTTATACGCACTGTCATAACAAGGACACTAGTAAAGTGCCGCTCGTATATACATATAATCTTGTGCGATATCGCATGCATATTCATGACGTATCGCTAGAAATTGCAGCGCCATAACATAAATTCTTATTAGTTGTGAATTACACAACATGATCGTCCGTTCGCATGTTCATTGCTTCGGTATGATAATACTTACACTTCCTAGCACTGATCCAATACGAGTATAATATTATAATGTTGTATACAATTTCACCCGGCGAGATTGCTATCCATGCGGGCTCAAATCAGACCCCTTCTCAGTGGCTTTAGAAAATGAAAGCCACTGAGCTTATTTGACATATATTTTTTATACATTTTAGTTTGCTATGAAATGTTATTTTTTAACCCCCGACGCAAAAACGACGGGGTGTTATAAGTTTGACGTGTCTCTCTGTGTGTGTGTGTGTCTGTGTCTGTCTGTTCCCCTGTAGCGCTCAAACGACTGGACCGATTTGAATGCGGTTTTTTTATTTGAAAGGTGAATTAGTCGAGAGTGTTGTTTGGTATGTTTGATAAAAATCGATCCAAGATGGCCGCCGCTACAAAATGGAGGAATACATATTTTTTCACAACTCCCTTAATATGGGTATCAAACGAAAGGGCTTGACTGGTAGAATATCACTATTGCAAATGCAAGATGGCCGCCGCCACAAAAGAGTGAATGTCGGGGGTTTTTATAATTTTTAATTTGCACTTGTATTTCACATAGTAAGCAATGCATACTAATTATATTATATCGAACTAATTCGGTAGTTTTAATTTAGAATATTAGATCAACAAACGACCTCAAAGATTTAGACGACCTCCCTGGCGCAGTGGTGAGCGCTGTCACATAAGTGGGGAGGTCCCGTGTTTGATTCCCGGCGGTAATTTCTAAATTGTCGCTGGTCTGGTCTGGTGGGAGTCCGTACCCCTTACCGGTTTCTACGCGGTATCGTACCGGAACGCTAATAGGTAGGCTTGGTGGTACGGCGGTAACTAGCCGCGACCGAAGCCTCGCCACCAGACAAAAAATCCATTAGACAAAGTAGCAGGTTGGCAGCGCGCGACTCGCGAGCATTGTAATCGCGGATTGTGGGCAAACGTGAAACAATTGAACTGGAAAGCCGTTAGAAAGCGTGCGTAACCTCGCGCCCGCGCAACCACCTGACTCACTAGGGACGCCTCACACTGAACACTACATACTGACTGCTTTCATACCTGACTACAGTCTGTTTTTCCTCAGCTGTCTTACAAGGTATAAGTAACCCCCGGCACGTAAGTCGACCGGTGACCTTCAAGTGCGCGCAGCGTCGTACGAGTGAGCGGGACACAATACGATTGGAGAGCCAATCAGCGCTTACGAGGGATCCGCGAGAGCTAATCAGTGCTTACGAACGATCCCCACGCCCTCCCCGCGACCCCCTCACACCTCATTTTCGACTTCTGCGCATTGAAGGTCACCGGTCGACTTATTTGCCGGGACTTGTAATACAGTTCCTTGTCGCCGAAACATATAAAGGCCAAATTAGACGGTGCCCCATTCATCGTTCATTTTTGCGGTGAACGATGCATGATAAGTAGGTACTATGGCAAAGTGCGTGTTAACGATGAACGGTCGGTGTTTAGACGGTCCATGTTTGATGGTTTACCAATGAAGCCTCGAAAATGAAAGCAAAATTCTCGAAAAATGAACCGTCTAATTTGGCCTTAAGCGACGCACTTTGCACGGCGCATAGGACGGTCTTACCGCAAAATGATATAAGTGAAAATTCAAATACAAGATCGTCTAAAGCCGGAGAAAGGGCGTCACTTACGCGTTTCTCCGAGAAGTTTTTTGCTATTCGATTACCATTTAGGACAACTAATGAAAAACAGATTGTACATAATATCACTACATAGTATAAAACAAAGTCGCTATTTCTGTCCCTATATCCCTATGTATGCTTAAATCTTTAAAACTACGCAACGGATTTTGATGCGGTTTTTTTAATAGATAGAGTGATTCAAGAGGAAGGTTTATAAGTAGAAAAATTGGACCCAGTAGGTGGCGCTAATAGCGGGCAGGACGACGTCTGCCGGGTCCGCTAGTAATGTATAAGAAGCCTTCAATTTAAAGAAACAGAAAAATGATTGGAAACATTTTTTGAGACAAAAAGAATTTTGCCCCAAAAAAAAATATTTTTGGCAATTTTTTATTTTTTTATTTATATGTAAGAAGGTAGATAATTATTATTTCAAAAATAGTAGTAGTAATAGTAGTACTTAATGATGCTTTTCGTTTAGCTAAAAAAATTAATGAAAAATAATTTCTATTTTATTTTTGCTCACTTCGTGGCCAATTTGGATGTAGAAATCTACACATAAATCTATCCTTCTTACATTTTTGCGATAACAATAATTCAGAATCGTTTTATGACATGTTAAGACGTCTTGCCGTACAATTGACAATAAATTTTACATCTACTGCAACGTATGTAGCAGCCCTGAGTGTATAACAAGTAATGTATATGACATTTGATCTTTGTATTGGTTTAACTACGGTTTAACTTACAGATATTATTATGCTATAAATCCTACGGTTTAAGTTTAACCACAGATCACTGTAAACGTACCTAGGTAGTTAAGTATAATCTTGACTTTGATGACTTTTGTACCGACCTCTGTGTTAACACTTAGCAAGCAGATTCGCAAGTTTGTTTATCTCTAACTTGAGAATATACAATTACTAGCGGACCCGGCAGACGTCGTCCTGCCCGCTATTAGCACCATCTACCGGGTCCAATTTTTATACTTATAAACCTTCCTCTTGAATCACTCTATCTATTAAAAAAAACCGCATCAAAATCGGTTGCGTAGTTTTAAAGATTTAAGCATACATAGGGATATAGGGACAGAGAAAGCGACTTTGTTTTATACTATGTAGTGATTAGATTCTGAAAATCAAGCGAAGTAAGTACACTTTGTCTTTCATACGCTCGAGTTTCCATACTTACAAAAATATTTTTGCTTTAATTTAGATTTTAGAAACTACTTACGTGTTGAACTGATATGAAACTTTGCAAATACAACGGTGAGACATATCGAGGTCCAAAATTGGTTTTTATTAAGAAAATAATTAAAAAATTACATGTCAATTATTTTTTTAAATTTAGCAGGCTTCTTTTTCACTGGACTTTCTCAATTTGGTACGTAGTTTCTAAAGCAAAACTTTGTACGAAAAGTTGTGTTTACTAGAGCTTGCAGGAGAGTTTTAAGCTGTCAAAACCTAGCCGAAACGCCGCAATTTCCAACGGAAGAGAAGATGTATGTTTCCTACAACGTATTTAATTGTTTCATAATAATGTAAGTATTTGCAACGGAATATTTTTAGCTAAATCCGGTTCTAATGCAAGGATCGCAATGAACAATACTCTATTTTGAGAATACTCTATCTATTATTATCTATACTATACCTAATATCTTTGAATACCTACAATATTGTCATTTTCGAAAATCAAAAGCTGGGTCAAAAAGCTTTGGGTCGCTCCGTAACATCATTTAATTATTTATTATTAACTTTAGAATAATAAATAATACATAATAATGTTATGTCTCTCTATGTGTCGTAATTCGATGCCAAATCCTTCTGCATAGAATAATTCGTAGACCCTAACTAAATTATTATGGGTAACCTTCTAGTACAAAAGATAGTACAGTAACTAAGAAGCAATATCTTCTTACTGACGTGACTAGACTTCACAGCCTTGTCGTCGCCTCAACTGATAGATGCCCACTGTTGGACATACGAGTATGTCTCTTGTAAGGGTCGCTATAGAAGTCAGAACACGATTTTTTCCCACTTGTATCTAGCGGCTGCGAGCGACTCCCTTGAAATCGTCCATCCATCGGTTCTTCGCGCAACGAACGTGCCCCGCGCCGCGCCCATTGCCACTGGGTTCGCGACAAACACACAGGCATGTATTATAAAAAAAAAATATGGCAGGTACAGTCGTGGTCAATTTTCCGTCTCATTTAAGCGAAGTTTTTGAGCCGGTCGCGGACCGGTTGCGTAATTGCGAACGGATGCGCTTCCGAGAGGCACTGTACCAATTCGCTCTTGATTTTTATCGCTGCTTTTTGAGGCCATTGAAAAATGTTACTGTATTGTGTTTTATGTGTAGTATTTTTATTGTGTTCGAGTTAGTGTTTTACTATTGTTATAGTGTAGGGTGTGAACACTTTCCGAAATTGAGGCAGGACATTGACAAAAAACAAATTATTTTTGGAATTAACCCACCATAATCTTTATGAATGAAAACATGTCTTACCATGTCTGGCAACCCGCATTGCTCATATCCTTACCCCATCTTATTAAAATTCATTATTTGTAGAAACATTTTTTACAATAAGTAATTTTTTATAATAATTTTCGTAATATTTTTGACCGAGCGAATCGAAGTCTCAACTTATGTGAACTTACACTTGTATGTCCGTCTATCTATTTGTCAAAGCAAAGCCTTATTTACTTCTGAATTAATGAACATAATTACTTCAAAATCGCAAATAATAATATGTAGGCAAAGCGATAACCTACAGTTGAAAGTTAAAAATTAAAAAGTTACATAAAGAAACCATGAAAAAGCTAGCTCGTAGTAGCAAATGGGGAAAAAATATTTTTTGGCTTTACGGAAGTCTGTGGATACAGTTGGTAATTGGGAATTTTATATTAACAGTCCGGCAGTTAAGTTTTGCAATGTCATAAACACATGAAACTATTCCCTGTCAATTAATTAAATCAAAGTAGAATATAATATACAATCAACGCGCGATCAACGAACGCTATAAATCAATTAAAACGTTCTAGCATCAGTGGGTGATATATCGATAAGATTGTAATGGAAACATCGATTATGATCGAATATAAACGCCTACATCACGCGAGGGAACGTACGGCATTGGCTGAATCCAAGGCTTTGTGGAAAACTAATTAGCAACACCATTTTTGGAGCTATTAAGCTAATGATCAATAACATGTTTTTAATTTTAGAATTTCCTCTTTAGGAATTGTGTGCATACTTTCTGAGGTTAGTGTAAAAAAGATTTTTTTTTTTAATTTTTGGAAATACGTTCCCCCGCAAAATATATGGACTCATCCATATCCATGCTGATATTATTACATACGAAAGTACGTAGTACGTAGGTTTATCTGTCTGTTTATCTGTTACACTTTGTGTCTCCAAAACGCAAGCTATCATCATCATCAACATGATCAACCCATTACCGGCTCACTACAGAGCACGGGTCTCCTCTCAGAGTGAGAAAGGTTTTGGCCATAGCCTACCACGCTGGCCAAGCGGATTGGCAGACTTCACACACCTTTGAGAACGTTATGGAGAACTCTCAGGCATGCAGGTTTCCTCACGATGTTTTCCTTCACCGTTAAAGCAAGTGATATTTAAATACTTAAAACGCACATAACTCCGAAAAGTTAGAGGTGCCCCGGGATCGAACCCACGACCTCCGATTAGAAGTCGGTCGTCCTAACCACTAGGCCTATCACAGCTTTTTTTTTTCAACGCAAGCTATACTTAATACATATTATATCTGTGCCAAACGTTTTCAAGATCGGTTCAGCGGTTGAGTCGTGAAAAGAGAAATAAAACCGGCCAAGTGCGAGTCGGGCCTCGCTCTTACAGGGTTCCGTACATAATTATGAATAATATAATATTTTGGGTGTAAGAAATATTTAATTTCCAGCCGAGTGACATTAATTGGGCTCCGTTTTTACCCTTTGGGTACGGAACCTTAAAAAGAGAAAGAGAAAAAAATAGAGGCAGATACACTTTCTCATCTATACTTTAATATAATAAAGCGGAAGAGTTTGTTTGTTTGAACGCGCTAATCTCGGAAACTACAGGACCGATTTCAAAAATTCTTTCACCATTGGATATGTATGTACGTGATCCTTGAGTGCTATAGGCTATATATTATGTACCACGGGCGAAGCCGGGGCGAACCGCTAGTTTATTATTATAGCAGTAGGCGTTGGCAGTAGGTAGGTAATGGATGGGACAATACCTGAATACTTTTCTCTACCAATAGTAAAATTTTTACGTTATACCTAGTACCTCTACCTACCTAGTATATTATGTAAAAGAATGATTTAGAAACCTGGCACTGCCGTATATATCTATATTGGTCTTCAGTGTTAATCTATAACAGCTTAAGTTAAGCAGGCTTAACTTAAGCTGTAACCCCATATATCCGCCTGGAATGAAAATTCCTTCTAAGTAAACAAATTAGGTTGGTAGGTACCTATAGGTACTTATCTGCCTACGACTTCTTATCATTGACAGGTTTTGCCCTTGCCTCTTATCGAATAAACGATAAATACTTATTGATGCAATAGAGATGGAACAAAGAATAGATTTATAGATACAAGACGATACAAAGAAACATACATACCTACGTATACGATACGGCTTTCCGTGCTCTCCGAGACAAAGCGGCCTTATGAGAGTGAGGGAAAAGAGAGTGCAGTGTGCACCCGTGTTTATGCATACACTTGTGCACTATAATATCTGCAGCGTAGGTGGCTAGGTTACGCCGCCGTTGAGATCGGCCGGCGTGACAGAAATTCGGAGGACATTATTATAATTTTTTAATTATTATAATACTAGCAACCCGCCCCGGCTTCGCACGGGTAGTAGAGCATATATTATGCGTAGGTACTACCCGCTCAGGGATTAGGCAGCGTTTTCGATGAAAGCTCCCAGGCGGCTTGACTTTTTACGATATTTTCCACAATGAACTTACTATATCTCACCTTATACCCGAATTACTAATTCCGTGGAATTCTGACGTTTCATAATGTTACCAGAGATAAAACAATTCCCACAAAAAAGATAAAAAATTCAAAACTTATGCAAATACAAATCAACTGCTGCATGTAGATATGACAAATGCCTGACAGACACTTCATGGTGATAAGGTCATTCGACTTCCATTTTTGAATAATTTTTTTCAATGTGCTTCTTTTGTTTTCTATTGCTGTTAGTGTGCACTTTCTAGTTTCCATTCTTAGCAATTTCTATTTTAGTTCGAATCAATTAATATTATTAAGCGGCTTAGAGCTTTATATGTTGACAGGGAATTAAAGTAGTTTGGGGTAAAATCGTACTTCGTAGATGTACCCTGTTCTCCATATAAATAACTCATCTGTAAATGACAATGACAGCTGTCAGAATTAAGTCTATATTAAGTCAAAAATAAGGAGACAAACTAAATATTTCAAATCAAATAAATTAGTGTATTTGGGACATAAAAAGGTAAGTTTTCACCAGATTCCGTGAAAAAAAAAAAATTATTTTAAAAGATAAAAATAAAAAACCAAAAACTTGGTTTTTTGAACTTTTCACATAAATTTTGAGGTTATGTGAAAAAAGTGTAAATACAAAAGTTGTAGATCTTTTTATTACCTACAAATTTGCTATTTGATTTTTTTCCATAGGACTTCTAGTTTTGCCGGAAATCGAGATAAACCGTTTTTTACCCTTAAAACTCCCCCCCTTTTTTCCCGAGCTCAGATCGCCCGTAAATTATTTTTCCTTGTATTTTTATAATATTCTCCTCCTTTTCCAATGGGTTTCATCCTACGTACTATGATTTTTTTTTTTGGTTTCAAAAATTATCGACACTGGGCTATACGGAGAACCGCGGCCACCGACGCGCTTTATAGGCACGCTCCCGCCGCCGCAATTTTTAAATCTGTAATATCTTCGAAAGTATTCATTTAAATCATATGCTGTAAAGGGCCATATGGATTTATATTAAATCAACAATGTATTTAAGGTATTTAATTAGATAAGGATTAATGCTGTATTGGTTGAAATCGCTTCGAAAATTAGCCATTATATGTCGTAAAAAGTAAATGTCAAAAAAATGTTATTGTGGGATATCCATAAGAGATAGACATATACCATCGCGGACTTTTCTGTAGACCTTTTCAATGTGTACAATACTTAGTACATTATTTTGATAAATCTCGTAGGGTTCAGCCTGCGTTTGCAATGTAAGCGGAAAAAATGTAATTATTTACGACATCACATTAGAAACCTCAAAAATAACAGTATTTCTCCACTATTTAATGGATGTTATTATACATATAAACCTTCCTCTTGAACCACTCTATCTATTAAAAAAAACCGCATCAAAATCCGTTGCGTAGTTTTAAAGATTTAAGCATACAAAGGGACATAGGGACATAGGGATATAGGGACGGAGAAAGCGACTTTGTTTTATACTATGTAGTGATTATATTTAATTTTATATTTATGTGCTCATAGTAATACATTTACGCAAGTACGTAAAGGGATTAAAAGCTAAAAAGATGTCGTATGCCACTAAACCAATCAGCGAATAAAACATAGTTTTACAACACTCCAAGTGCTTCCCGCCGCACGCGCGGAGTCGTGTGGTAGCGCGACATCCTGTATGTGGTCAAAATACACACTATTGTATTATACGGTATACCTATCAATCTATCTATATTCTATAATATAAAGAAGCTTGTCCTGACTGACTGACTGATCATCAACGCACAGCCTAAACCACTGAAGCTAGAAACTTGAAATTTTCACAGTAGCTTCCTTTTATGACGTACACGCACACTAAGAAAGGATTATTACAAATTCCACCCTTAAGGGGGTTAAATAGGGGATGAAAGTCCATCATTTTTCAAGTTATATCCATGAAAATTGGTATTTAGGTTTCGGTTAAAAATAAAGAATTACGTGTTTAAGGAATTTTGGAAAAACTACTCCCAAGTGGGTAAAATATGGGATGAGATTTATAAGAATCCAAGCGGACGAAATCGCTGGCATCAGCTAGTTCGATATAATCTTAAAACTTACTTAGTACCTATCTAGATCCTCTATAGCTTCAAAATTCTCGAATGGAGATTCGCAACTCGCAAGATCTTTACTATACATTTTCAAATGATCGACAAAACATTAACATTGTGAACATTCAAGTTTATCGATGCATTATACTAGGTAGGTACTAGGTAGCTATATTATTTCTTAGTTAAACAAAAGAAAGACCTCATATTATTCAAAGGCCTTGCCACCCACTCACCCATGTATGGCAATACGTAGGTCCATGTACCTACCTACACACTTGATACACACACACATACACAAGCGTGGTCACAGTCCGTGGGCACCGTGTGATCACACCCTTAACCTCAATTCGTGCGGTTTTGAATTTCAGTATTGAAAGGCTTTTATATCTACTCCGATAATTAGGATTATCTTTATGAGTTGTTAAACTACAAATACTCTTATCATTTAGTTCCCTACTAGGTACTACTACCACTATAACTGTTTTTACGTTTCACTGCTGGACAGAAGCCTCCTCTCTTATAAAGGGATTAAGAGCATAAACCCGCAACGCTGCTCCAATTCGGGTTGGCGGGCTTAAACGACTATTGTCACAATATGATAGTGACAATAACCGGGAACATCACCAATTTTCAACTCTCGTCTGGCGCTGAGAATTTTTCGAGAGAAAAACAATATTTAATAATTTTTGGCTCGAGCTTGGAATCGAACCCAGGACCTAGTAATCAACAGTCGAACATGCTAAGCAACAACAAGACAACAACTAACGAGGCAGTTAAAATTTTTAATTATTTATTTTCGATTGATTAGTGAATTTCTACATTTTTTAACCCCCGACGCAAAAACGACGGGGTGTTATAAGTTTGACGTGTCTGTCAAACAGACACACACGTCTGTTTGTTCCCCTGTAGCGTTCAAACGGGTGGACCGATTTGAATGCGGTCTTTTTTGTTTGAAAGGTGAATTAGTCGAGAGTGTTGTTAGCTATGTTTGATAAAAATCGATCCAAGATGGCCGTCGCTGCAAAATGGCGGATTACATATTTTTTCATAACTCCCTTAATATGGGTATCAAATGAAAGGGCTTGACTAGTAGAATACCACTATTGCAAATCTAAGATGGCCGCCGCCACAAAATGGCGAATGTCGGGGGTTTTTTAATTTTAAATTTATACTTGTTTAAATAATCAAAAATTTTCTTTCTTTAAAATAATTAGACAATGTTATTGAGTCAAAAAAAAAAAACATTTTTTTCAGCAACTAACTATTTTATAGCTAGTCGCACGAAATTCACTAAAATGGGTAAGATAAGCGATGAAAACCCATTGTCTACAGTACACTTTTTTATTCAATAGTACAAATATATCCTATAATATTTTGGGTATGTCACCTAAGGGTAAATGACCAAGAACTTTGTCATACGAATGTCAGCATTTCACGTCTTGTTTAATTATATCTAGTTTATTTATTAACTAATTTAAATTAAAAACGAATCTCCCCTTCCTTTATGTGAGAGGGTTATAAATACAAGGCCATGGAATCCGGTATGAACATTTACGAGAGTTTTAATTAGTGCAGTTTTTGCGATATATTCAAGTTTATAATATTATTCAAATTGAAAGCCCTTTCGGTGCAATGTTGCTAGCCTTGCATTAGTCAGACATCACAGGTTTGAATATCGGTTTTGTAATTTTCAAAAAAAATCTATCGACTGAATTTTAAAATTTTTAGCTTTTTTAAATCCCGTATGAATGATTATTTATTTATTTACAAATTTTTCCAAATTTTATTTACCTGCCTATAGACCGTATCTCGACTAGTATAATAGGCAACGCACAACCTTTAAACTGATGGATTTGAAATATGGAGGAAAAGTTTCTCGAGTACCTTTAAGAAGGCCACAAAGGAGGGATTTTTGAAACTCTATCCATACAATTACGAACGTGAAAAGGACCCTACTTAGTTTGGTCTGAAGAAATATTTTTTTTTCAACCCTTAATCCTATCACTTTTTATACCTTGAGTTATTAAACAAATGTACCTATAAGCTAGCGATCGCTCGCGGCTTCTCTCAGCGTGGAATTAGAAATTCTCTATCCCAAAATTCCAGAATTTCGAAAAATCAATCCGTTTCCTTGTGTTCATTATTATGGGTATTCCCTTATTCAGTTTTATTATCCAAGGGTAAGGACAGGGCGTTGATGAGTCAGTCAGTGAGTGAGTCGCGACTTTTCTTTTTATATAAGTATATACTTTCCTAGTATAGATAAACAGGTATTTTCACCTAGTAAAAACTCCTTTGTACAAACGATTTGTGTTCTCACGTTTTTGCACGGTAAGCATCTCTGTATACCTACTCAATGTTCGTAAAACTGGTTATATTAATTATAGAACTTACTCAAACTCGGTTACTTTTTACGGTGAAATACCAACCCATACCGGGCTTTTTAATCATTATTTGAACAGTTAACAATTTCAAGTAAGATCGTCTCAGGGAACACCTGTTTGCAAGTAATGCTTATAAACAGGTCTTACGAATATCTACCTATATTATATATTAAAAATCGGCCAAGTGCGAGTCGGGCCTCGCTCTTTTAGGGTTTCGTACATAATTATGAACAATATAATATTTGGGTCTAGTTGTGGGCAACAAACCGAGAAAGAAAAACCCAAAACATGTGCAATTGTTTTGGTCACAGCTTAAAAACTAATTTATGAATAATTGTTTTCAGTATTTGTTGTTTAAATACAGCGATACATAATATACCAAAATTTCATATAACTAGTTTAATTTTTGAGATAGTCCCCGTCACAAAAATGGTCTAAAACTGACAACTTTGATGCCCCCCCCCCCCCATTTCCTTATTTTTTTATCAAAAAATTAAAAAAATATATATTCTTACTCTACTTAATGAGCTCTAAACAATGATACCCCACAAGTTAGGGTAAAAAAAAAACCGGCTCCTTTTTCATGTATAGGAGCCCCCTGAAAAATAATTCAATTTCTAATTCAATATTTGATTTTGGGTCAATGTTTTACACCAAATACTAAAATTTCAGGTTTGTAACTCATTTCGTCTGCAAGCTAGAGACCTGTGACCGGCGGACAGACGGACAGACAGCAGAGTGACATTAATAGGGCTCCGTTTTTACCCTTTGGGTACGGAACCCCAATATACCACGATGAATATCCTTTAAACGGGGCAATTTTTGAGTAAGTAATAAGGTAGGTAGGGTTGGAACACCGGTTTCCGGACACGCACCTGTTATCGTCCACCGAGCGGATCACTCTTAAGGAATGCTTAAAAATAGAAACATTATAAGATTCACATAAAAATAATGCATCTCTATGCCAACTTGAATGTCTTATCAAGACACAGAGAAAGAAAAAAGTCTATTTCACTTAAGTTTCTTCGAAAACAAAGCGATCGAGTTTTGAGTATGCAATTAAGGAATGAAAACGAGCCGTGTGGAGCAAAAAAATTAGTGGCATGCTTCAACTATCACGGAAAGTTATTAAACATTTTACTATAAGATTTAGTTTGATTCTTCTTTGTAGCACTTACTTATGTTTCATAAAATACTGTGAACGTGTTTTTTTACTTTTGATTATATTGGAACACAAAAAAAAGGGGTGGACGACAACTAGTTCACTATTTTCTTAAGAAAACCTGTTATCGTCCGGGCGGTCAAACACAGGTTTAGCGTCTTAATTTTAGGTAGTCCTATTATCAATCGAGGTGTGCACAAAATTGGAATTAAGTTTATTAATTCGAATCCTATACACATACACTAGTTAGTGACTAGTCTTCGTCCACTTTTTTCTCATTGTATATAAAACTATGGGTCTTCAAAATCACGCGTGGACGATATCTAAATTTGCACTGAATAAATATTCTATGTTTCGACCGCCAAGCTATTATTTGAAAATAAATAGATTTAGTAAAAATATAAATAATTAAACTTGTTTGACAAAAGAATTACCTTATATTTTATGTGTTTCTCTTTGGAACTTCGATATATTTATAAGTTAAGATAGTATTGTCGATCATTATAATTTGTGGACGAAATTTAAAATAGAGAATCTGAAGTGCACCCGTTATCCGTCCACCTATATTTTAAACTGTATGAAAAACATATATTTTTTAATATTATGTTATTATTTAGGCGAATTTTGATTATTACTCAAATATCTATAATTAAATTTTTATTAATCTACAAGTTAGTCCTTGACTGCGATCTCATCTGATGTTAAGTGACGATGCAGTCGAAGATGGATGCGGGATAACCTGAAAGAGGTACGGCAGAATCCGTACCCTTAAACGCTAAATGACTTGGAAGTAAACATACTAGACTAGAGACAATTTTGAAATTATTAAATTGAATTTACCAAATTGCTCTGCCAAGAATCAAGTAGAGGACCTTCCACTAATAAGACTTACCCCTGCGCCAGGGAGGCTGCCAAATTATATGTACCTACTTTTATAATATAATGAAAGTGCGATGTAGTAAAAGACGATGCAAGATAGATAGGCGCAAAGCTGGTAAAGATATTATATCATATTGTAGACCCTATAAACCGCGTTAACAAGGCTATAGTTTTTTTACCTGTTTTATTTTAAAACAAGCAGTTGACCGCTATCGCGTATGCGTAGAAAGACCACATGACTTTGTATAAAGTACTCTATCACCCTGTGAAAGTTCTGTCAAAATAGGTTCAGCTGTTTTGAAAAGTAAGTACATATTATGAATAGACGAAAAACAGAAAAACATTCTTTATAAACGGTGGCTTTTTAATAATGTATAAGTAAACATAAGTTCACTAATAAAAACCCATATATTTCGAAAACACGGACAGGAAGTTAATTTTAATTGGTATAGATATTAAATACATATTAAAGTGGTGTTAATATTACATATTCAATTACTTACTCATTACATGCATACTTTTTCATAGTAAATTTCTCATAGAAATCAGTGGACGGATAACAGGTAGGTACAAGGGTGGACGATAACTAGATTTAGTGGACGATAACCGGTGAAATCGGCATTTTCAGCTTTTTATTAGGATTTAAAAAAAACTAGTTATCTGACTAAAAAAATACTAACGTGCAATGAAAATAGACTATATTAGAAGTATATACCAACAAGTTTTTGTTTAATTTTTTTTATAGAACATATATTTTTACCCTCTAAAACTCAGTAACTCCACTAAATGGACGATAACCGGTAAGAATACCCTATATATATTTGTAATTATTCTAAATTCATTATCAACTTATTAGTGACGAACAAAGTGTAATTTCGCCTAATTTCTCAAGTGCAATTATTATAAAATATTCTTTATGTATTTTTTTTAATGCAAATCATTACATAAATTAATTATTGGATAAGGAAGTCGTTTTCTATTTATAATAGAAATACGCGAACGATTTCTCATTAGTAGATATAACGTATTGGAAAAGATTAGAAGATAAACTTTCTATGTCACATTTAGGTTTTTTATGGTATCGCGTTTCCGAACAAGCGTGAATCGTAAGAATCGCGAGTGCGTGAGAACGGTTTTTTTGCCTCGACATGTAAAATACCTACCTAGGTATAGCTTAGCTGTTTACTAAAATGTACATTGAACTGTGAAGTTGTGATAAAAACTCCAATAAAAAAAAAACGTACACAGTAAGGATAAAATCTTAATTAAAATTAAAACAGCCCCCCACTTATTTTCCATAGACCGCGCCGCCTAAATATGGAAAAGTAAGGAGAGACACAATTTATATTTAGAAATTCATAGTAGATACTCTACCATAGGTAGGTACCTCTGCTTATAATAATTAAAATATAAGCTCCAAAACTTTATAATACCCTTCAACTTATTTTTTATTTATTTACTATCTTACAACTTAAATCCTTCAAATCGGCACTATCAACTTTTTGACCTTATCCTTAATTAACACTACAACTATTTTTATTAAAAAAAAAACATTGAAAGTTTTGTTAAATTATTTAAAAGTTCACACAACTTTTATTTAGTTAAAAACTGTTTTTATTCTAAAAAATCCATCACATTCTTCAATTAAAAACAAAAGCTTAAAAGTCCAGCTGTCAATTTTTTTGAATTTGGAACGCTTATTTTTTTTCACGCGAGCGACGCAAGCTAATGTCGCGGCTAGACTGCCTATCGGACGCACCACAGACTGAAAAGATAACAGAAGCCAAATAGGCAATGCATCGATGCGATATTACATCGTCTTACCTTGTATGTAAACTGGATTTACATAATAATGAAAGCGTTTACGTACGTTCATATGCCTTTATTAAGTTAATATAATCGTAAAATAACACCTACGTTATGTCCCTTATGAATTTTAACGGCTTGTTTGCGTCACTCTGCCTTATTTCTCTCTTTTTGTCACGTTTGTCTTATTTTATCTTTATCTAAATACGTAGCCCGTTATTGACTTGGCTATTTTGAGAGTTTAATTTCATATGAGTATAATAATATTATATATCAAGTTTGAAATGCTCGTAAATATGCATTTTGTAAGGACTCTATACATTTTATGCAGGCGCAAAATATAAAAAGTCATTTCTCTTGTAGGTAAGTACCTATTGTATTTATATCTACCTAACTCAAAAATAAATTATATAAAGCAAAATATAAGTCATAATTATAAACTTAGAAGCAAATAAATCGTTTTTTTTTTCATAGAAAATTATCCAAATATTTTGATTCCAAAAAAGTTTTAACGACGTTCCAATACCTATCCTACCTAGATGAGATCGGTTTTAGTATTTATTACATCTCACTGAGTTTTTATTTAGCATCAAATTGTATTGAAATTATCCTGAATTTCTTATCCGATTCAATTGAGATACAATTATGTTTATCGTCAGATATCTCTGTGGAGACAAGATTGCGATATGTTTGAAAATAAGTAAGTATAGCAAAATAATATTTTCATAATATTTGAGTGTTTTGAATCTAAGAAGTTATCTCAACGATACGGCGGCGGAGAGTAGCCTATGCCTATAATAGAAGAGATATTTACTGCACAAGTGTCTCCCTATTCCCTCATTCTCATAGTCCGATGGAACTCCAATGCGACACGATTGGAGAGAGATCATGTCGCATGATCGACGACGGCTTACGTATCCGAGGCACGGGGATATAATAGGTAGGTACCTATATCTGTCTTGACACACCGATTTTTTTTTTTTGACCCAAACCCGGATTCGAAACCCAGGACCATGACCCGCCGCTGCACAAGCTAGCCAATAGACCGCTGCGGCCGGCTGATTTACGTATAATCTATATTCTATACTAATATAAAAAAGCGGAAGAGTTTGTTTGTTTGAACGCGCTAAGTAATCTCAGGAACTACTGGACCGATTTCAAAAATTTTTTCACCGGTGGATATGTAAGTAATCCTTGAGTGCTATAGGCTATATATGTACCACGGGCAAAGCCGGGGCGGACCGCTAGTATTATTATAATAGCATAGAGTGGCGTCATTTATTCCGGCGACCTCGGCTCGCATGCACTTTCACCGCTCATATGCAGCTGCAATCCGTATATCAACGCTTCGTTTGTTCAGTTTACTTCGTTTATACAATTTTTAATTTCAACCTACTTATAATCCGCGGCTTTGCCCGCGTGCAAATCGAATCGAGCTTTGCTCAGTACTCTCACATTTTAACATTCTCACATTTCTTGTAGGTGAAAACTTATATTAAATGGATAGGATAGGATTCTTATAAGTTACTAGCGGACCCGGCGTGCAGACGTCGTCCTGCCCGACACGGTAATATTATGTACCGATGACAAACCGACATCAGCGCCACCTACTGGGTCCAATTGTGTTTTCAAACCATCCAGAGATCCACTGAAATATACACACAAAATTTCATCCAAATCGGTCCAGACGTTTAGGAGTTCGGTGACAAACACATAGAAGAATTATTCGAGAGCAACGCCACCTACCGGGTTCAACAACACACAAAAATTATCCTTTATGACAAAGACGGTAACGCCATCTATGTAAGCACACAAGAACTATTACGTTGTTCGCAGTCCGCACGTGCGCACTTTGACTACACGGTTCACTATCCAAAGCCTAGATGTCGCTAGTCGTACATAAACAGACATCCCATACTTTTTAAAAAACACCTCAATTTTTATGATCCAACTGAACAGTAAGGGTGCTCCCTCACCGGGAGCATTCGCGTGTAATGTAACGTTACAGATTTGAGCATTACATCAGTGAAGGAGGAGAACCGAGCATTACAATGCGCACCTTGCAATGATACAAAACGGGCATACATCAGTGAAGGAGGAGAACCGAGCATTACAATGCGCACCTTGTAATGATACAATGTGTATTATCTTGATACAACTTGTAACATCAATGCGCTTCACAGCTTCAGCGGGCGGGCGGGGGGCTTCACTGCCCCTAGCCCCCCGCCCGCCCGCTCAGTAGCCTACGTGACAGTGAAGTGAACGCACGTTGTCATAAAGTGTTTCTGACGCTTCGGAGATTTTTTTGGCGTCACGGACAGTTCTAAATTTAAGTAATGGCTTGGGACAAAGAGAAGACTCTATTATTCATAGAAAAATATAGGGAAATCAGGGAATTATGGGACCCTAAACATCCTCAACACTTTAATAAAATAATAAAACAAGACGGTTGGGTGAAATTATCGGATCAATTTGGAATAACCGTAGAAGAATGTCAAAAGAAAATCACAAGCCTTTTAGCATCTCTTAGAAGAGAAAAGAGCAAAATGAAAAAAAGTGCTTCAGGAACCGGAAAAGGTGGGTAACATATTTTATTTATGTACCTACATCTACTTTAGTCATGGCAATAACTGTGACAAGCAAGGGGTGAGTGTGAGTGGCGGAGAGGTCACATTCCACACGACTCGTGGGTACCTAGGGCACGTTTTGTTTGTTGATGATACCTTCACTATAGGCCATTTGTTTAGAAAAAATGTAAACAAACTTGATTAGAAATGATCTTGATCAATGTTCAAAACTGGGCATCCGCATACCTAAACAAGTGGACTATAGGTGCCTTCACCATACTATATTTTGTCAGAATATTTTTCAATTCAGTACATATTACATAATCTATATTTCAGGTGCAGAAGAAGTATATACTAGTACCTGGTTCGCATATGCAGCTTTATCATTTATACTGGACAGATATGAACCACGGAAGACAACAGATTCAGTTAGTATATTATGTATATTACATTTAATATCTGTTTACACAAGTTTTAAATATTTTTTAACCTATCAAGGCTAAATAAAGCAGGACATTAATAAACATTAAGCATATTCGTTTTGCCATGGTACTGCTCCTTCTTGCGAACAATAATTACTAATTTCTTCACGTATCTCTTGAGGAACTATTTGTGCTGCTTCTTGTTGTTCATCCAAATCCATTAAACCAGTATTTTCTTCGGTATCAGCCCTCCAAGATCCTGGTGTGATTACTCCTAAATTGTCCCTGTCGAAAGATCCCGGAGGTGTGTACAAATCCCTACTTTGCCGATTTCTTCGTAAGAAGTTATGTAGGTGTGCTATGGCATTAACTACTAAAGTAGCATTTTCTGGTTGCAATAACATGGGTTTCCGCAACACTCTGAAAACTGCTGACATAATGCCAAACACATTTTCGACTACTCTCCGTGCTCTACAAAGTCTGTAATTATAAATTCTCTCCTTTGTTCCTTTACGATGATGTCCTGAATACACTTTCATTATATTTTCTGATAATGCGAAAGCTTCATCCCCAATAAAATAATAAGGAATTTCTTTGTTCCGCATCGGCAATGCTCTTGGCTGTGGTAGATTCAAAGATTTATTCTGCATTTTAGTATACAAATTACAATTATTAAATACTCCTCCATCAGAGATTCTCCCTTGACAGCCACAGTTTATATATATTAAATTGTAATTTGAATCCACAGCCGCAAATAGAACTATACTAAAAAAACCTTTAAAATTATAGTAATCGCTTCCACTTCTGTATGGGGCTTGCAGGACTACATGTTTGCCATCTATAGCGCCGACACAATGAGGGAAATTCCACTGGTTATTGAAGTTTTCAGCCAAATTTAGCCAACCATCTGGTATGCTAGGTAACTGAAAAAAAAAAACCTTGTTTTAGATTCCTTGTGAACCTGGGACACAAGACTTGCAGGAGACTCGCGACAAGCCACCTGAAAATCCTGATGCACCACAACGGAAAAAAGCGAAGGTGGATGGAAGTGATGATATAATGCACTCGACTTTCCAAATTTTGCAAGACTTTACTTCTGCTAAATCGGATGAATGCACTACTTTTGGGAAATTTATTACTGAAAAACTCAAGACGTACTCTCATAATACTAGGGCCTGTGTACAGCACCACATTTCCAATATCTTGTTTAGTGCCGATCGCGGTGAATATGAGTACATGTACCAGCAACATGGATATTGGACTCCTGATTCTCAACTTTCGCGTAATGAATCAAACCATGCTGGACCATCAGGCCTCCAAAGTACACCCTCACCAGCAGCAGTTCCATCCACTGCAGACGCCCAACTTTCTTCGCCTGAAGCCAGCATTAATAGCCAAGAAAGTGAGGGGTTTATGCGTGAATTTGGAGATCTGATTGATTAATAAACTAGATTAATAAACTCACCAGTATATTTTCTTTTAAACATCCAATTATAGCTTCACTCACTTCTTTGATAATACAACTTATAATCTGATTGGACATTCTAAAAGTAACCTGCAAACTTGAATAAGAATCACCAGATGCGTAAAATCGTAATGTAACAGCTAATCTTTCTTGCACTGTTATTGCTTGTCTATAATTAGTATCTTCTTTTTTAACATATGGTCCAATGAGATTTATTAAGTGTTCAAAATCCGAAGAAGAGATTCTTAAAAACATTTTAAGTTTACTTATGGGTCGGTTGATTCTTTCTAAAATATCCAAACCGCCTGTATTTTGCCGGTTTTGATATAATTCATGACACCAATATCGTTTCTTCTGTGTTTTTTTTTTACGTAAATAACAATGTCGAATTAATATTGCCGCACTCAGCACAACGACCGCTTCGTCTGACATCTTGCTATGAAATGCTGAAAATGCTCAAAGTCGAATCAATATTACATTACACGCAAATACTCGTCAGTCAGGGAGGTAGAATTGTAATGTAATGCTCAAAGACGAATCTATATATTACATTACACGCGAATGCTCGTCAGTCAGGGAGGTATTAATGTAATGTAATGCTCAAAGACGAATCTATAATGTTACAGTACACGTGAATGCTCCCGGTGAGGGAGCACCCTAACACTGCAGCTGCTGCAGTGTTGTAGGATCATAAAAATTGAAGTGTTTTTTAAAAGCAGCCAATGCACATAATAATATTTTAGCAACATTATAAAACAACCATAACGCCATGGCAATGAAAGCAATAAAATTGATTAATGATCGGAAATGAAGGCAAAAGACTACGAGGAAGATTCCCAATCCGGTGCAGTGGTCAGATCAACTCAAGGCAATGGCGCGTTTAATGTCATAGTATTGGCGAAAGACAGGATCCGATGGTAGGTCAGTAAGTCATCGTTTGCCGCAAGATAATGACTCGCTATAGGGGATGAATCGGTCATGAAGGTCGACTGGAGGGGGTGAAATGGGTGAAAGAGGCTCACCTTGTCAGCCTTGTCCGTGGGAGGGGAGGCCGGCGGGCTGCGCGGCAGGCCCAGGTCCTCGTCATCGTCGCTGTCGCCGCGCCCGCGCCGACGCACCGCCGCCACTAGCTCCGCCTGGTGGACACAAATGGAAACAAGGTGAGATTTCGAGAGGAAAATCAAAATTATTGGTTGTCTGTCACAAACCAAGTAGGGTAAAGTCGGTTCACGGCCGATAATTTTACGTGATATCGTCGAAAACATTATCACGTAAAATTATCGTCCGTATGAAGCCGTACGCTTAGGCCGATAATGCCTCTCTATCGCTTGTTCCGCGCTCTCGCTTGCACGCTCGGAACGTGACAATGAGTCATGCTTTTTCGTGCGTGCAGCTGGCGTTCATCGATGATGCTTTTTTTTCTTGTTGCGTGGCCCGCATCGACTAGGGCCCCCATCGACTAGGCGTTCACGGGGCCCCTAGGCAGTTGCCTAATCCGCCTTATGGATAATCCGGCCCTGCGCACAAGCTAATGATTATAGCACAAGAATATACCTATTTATGCAAAGATGGACTTATTGCTTACAAAGCAATCTCTAACAGGCAGGTTTTGTCGAGAGGAGTGAAAGAGGGGCGTTGTGTAGTATGGCACAATACACAATATATCTATACTAATATAATAAAGCGGAAGAGTTTGTTTGTTTGTTTGTTTGTTTGTTTGTTTGAACGCGCTAATCTCTGGAAGTACCTATCGGATTTGAAAAATTCTTTTTGCATTTGATAGTCCAACTTTTGGGGCAGGTTATAGGCTATTTAACATCCCTAAAATCCTCCCCTAAGGGGGTAAAATGGGGGTAGGAAATTTGTATGAAAGTCCTATGTTTTTAAAGTTACAGACCTGAAAATCGGCATTTAGATTATTATTTTATTAAATAATAAAACTCTGTATATTTTATTTTGAAAAATCTTCCCTTAAGGGTGGTAAAATAGGGGATGAAAGTTTTAATGGGAAGTTTTAATTATAATTTTGCTATTATCAACTTGAAATTTGGAAGGTAGGTTAATTCTACGGCTTAGATATCAGCCTAGAAAATGTTTCACAAAAATCCTCCCCTAAGGGGGTAAAATGGGGGTAGGAAGGTTATGTTTTTGAAGTAACAGATATGAAAATAGGCATTTAGATTATAATTTTTAAATGATAAAAACCTGTATAATTTATTCTGGAAAATCTCCCCGTAAGGGTGGTAAAATAGGGGATGAAAGTTTTTATGAAAGTCCTATGTTTTTAAAGTTACAGACCTGAAAATCGGCATTTAGATTATGAGTTTTAAATAATAAAACTCTGTATATTTTATTTTGAAAAATCTTCTTTTAAGGGTGGTAAAATAGGGGATGAAAGTTTAAAGGGAACTAAGAACGATCGCAGCGCCCTCTGGCGGCCTAACTTGAAGTGATCACAGCGCCCTTTGGCGGCCAAAACTGGAAACTAAAAAACGATCACAGCGCCCTCTGGCGGCCTAAGCCGGAAACTTGAAGCAATAGCAGCACTCTCTAGCAACCAAAACTGGAAACTAAAAAAATGATTGCAGCGCCCTCTAGCGGCCAAAACTGGAAACTAAAAACGATCGCAGCGCCCTCTGGCGGGCTAACTTGAAGCGATCACAGCGCCCTCTGGTGGCCAAAACTGGAAACTAAAAAACGATCACAGCGCTCTCTGGCGTCCTAAGCCGGAAACTTGAAGCAATAGCAGCGCCCTCTAGCAGCCAAAATTGGAAACTAAAAACGATCGCAGGACGCTGTAGAATATCTATAATATAATAAAACTGTAACAAATCCAATTCTGTACATTGAAGATATTTTGAAATTTTTTATTGGAGGGCACTCTATAATCGATACTGAAGCCAAAACTGCATTTTTTTTCATTTTTGTCTGTCTGTCTGTCTGTCTGTCTGTATCTTGGCCGCGCATCACGCCGAAACTACTGAATGGATTCGAATGAAGCTTGGTACGATTTGAGTTTATACTCCGAGGTAGGTTATAGGATAATTTTTATCCCGAAATTCAGCATGGTTCCCTTGGGAGAGGGGATGAAAGTTAAAACGTGTATTTAGCTGTAATTCATTAACGCGTTGTTCGATTTCACTCATTCTTTTTTTTTTAGAAAGGTAGTACTTTATATATTGTCCCGTAAATATTTCAAGGTCATAGGTCATATTCAGAAATGACAGGCATTTAGTGGGTTCCAATAACTTGAGACCCGGATCTTTGTACGTACGGCTTATTTTAAACTGGCGTGCGTTTAAATTTATGTTTGTCGTTCTGTCTATTTGTTCTAACTAATCTCTGAAACGGCTGGATCGATTTTAATGGAACTTTCAATGTTATAAGGAGTAACAGGCTACATTTAGTTTAGGTAGATAAAATAATTATGGGTTCCGATCCGATCCTATATAAAACCTATAAACACGCGAACGAAGTCGCGGGGGTCAGCTAGTTTATTATATAGGTACATTATAATATTATTATCAGCTAGAATTATATACTAGATTATATTATATGTACACATTATACTTAATAATCTTTGTATAAAAATAAATAAATATCTTCTTCCGGACCTTATCCCACGCTATATGGGGTCGGCACAACATGTTATCTTCCACTCATCATTCACTCTTTTGCACGCATAATATCTATCCTCCTTCACAAACTCTATCCATCTTTTCTTTCTCTACTCTTTTTTCCCTCCACATGCATATCTAACATTCTGTCAGTCTATTTATTACCCACTCCTCATCTTTTCTGTCACTACTATAAATAACGTTATACTATATTCAATTATTCTATTCAATTATAATTATGATCATCATCAGAGCAAATATTTCAAGCGAAACACAAAATGTGCACAAATTCCACTAACAATCGCCCCAGCAGCTGCGCCATCAAAGGGATGCGATAGTGTTATCAACGCCCTTTGTAAGTATATCCGTCCATATTCTCCGAACTTACCTACATTAGATTTCATACAATCATACATATTCATATATCTATCTATAATATAATAAAACTGTAACGGATCCAATTCTGTACATTGAAGATATTTTGAAAATTTTTATTGGAGGGCACTCTATAATCGATACTGAAGCCAAAACTGCAATTTGTTTCATTTTTGTCTGTCTGTCTGTCTGTCTGTCTGTCTGTCTGTATCTTGGCCGCGCATCACGCCGAAACTACTGAATGGATTCGAATGAAACTTAGTACGATTTGAGTTTATACTCCGAGGTAGGACATAGGATACTTTTTATCCCGAAATTCAGCACGGTTCCCTTGGGAGAGGGGAAGAAAGTTAAAACGAGTATTTAGCTGTAATTCATTAACGCGTGGTTCGATTTCACTCATTCTTTTTTGTTAGAAAGGTAATACTTCAAGTATTGTCCCATAAATATTTCAAGGTCATAGGTTTTTTAGTTCAAAAATGACAGACATTTATTGGGTTCAAATAACTTGGGCCCCGGATCTTTGTACGTACGGTTTATTTTAAACTGGCGTGCGTTTAAATTAATATGTTTGTCAACCTGTCTGTTTGTTCCAGCTAATCTCCGAAACGACTGAATCGATTTTAATGGAACTTTCAATGGCAGATAGGTGATGTTATAAGGAGTAACTTAGGCTACATTTAGTTTAGGTACAAAAAAGGATTATGTGATCCGATCCGATCCTATAAAAAACCTATAAACAAGCGAATGAAGTCGCGGGGGTCAGCTAGTCATACATATTCATATATAGAATAGAATAGAATAGAAAAGTTTTTTATTCAAATAAACTTTTACAAGTATTTTTGAATCGTCAATTGAATCTACCACAGGTTCGGAATGCAGTTCCAGCCGAGAAGAACCTGCAAGAAACTCGGCTGACTACTCGGCTCGGCTTGTTATTGTATATATATACAATAACAAATCATACAATCATATTTCATATAATCATCATCCACAGACATTTTACACAACACAAATGGTCAAAAGCAGGGGGTCTCCAAACTTTCAAGTTGGCCTTAGGGCCATAATGATTTTTTCAGTATGTTCCAAGGGCCAAAACAGTTCTAATTTTTCTGCCCTTAACTATTCTAGACTAGTCGCAAAGTTCGCGACTTAAGAAGTAAACACGCTTTTTTGCATTTAAATTTGCATTTAAGTTTTAGCATGCATGTAAATAAAACCGAGTAATTATAATTTATCATGCTGTGTTTTCTTCTTCAACTTATCACAGCAATAAACAGGCGCGGGCCAGATTGATGACACTATAGTCTTATGCTGCCGCGGGCCGGAAGAATGGCACTGGCGGGCCGGATTTGGCCCGCGGGCCGTAGTTTGGAGACCCCTGGTCAAGAGCAAAAGATGAACTAATGATGATGATGATGAATTTTGGGTGGTCTGCGTCCCCTTTCTCCTGAAAAATTTGAAAAATGTAGTTTCAGATAATGTACCTACATCTGGTTCTTATATTCAATCACTTTCACATGCTCTCACTCTTAACTCCACCACTGGTGCGGCAGCTGACGTTCGGAGCTGTTATGGATTAAGTCTGAACTATTATTGGTAAAATTTCCAGTCGGTATAAAATGACTTTTTCAACTGAACCTTTAACTCCCGTAGTGTCTACTAGAAAAATCCACATTATTAGGAACAATAGTTGAATTAGGAGATTTTAATGGTCGTTTTTTTTTCGGTTGGTTCACAGTTATATTTTGTCGCAAAAAAAAACAAGACATGATTGAAACTAACCCATAACCGAGCGATCTTCGAGTCCGTGACCCAAAGAAACCTCCTCTTCCATGATTGATTCATGCCCGCCCGCTGCACTTCACTTCACTTATGACAGTTTACACACTTGCATTATTTACTATCTATTTTCACTTTATTTCACAAACCACTCTGACGGTCAAGTGATTTTGGTAAGTGAAAAGTTTGATGCACTTTTGATATCACTATTTTGTTAAGTAAGTAACACTTTTTATTTGTATTTCACTTTTACATTTAATCACTTTAGAATGATTTTGTAAAGTATAACTTTTGAAAAAGTTATTTATTCTAAAACACTGTAGGGAAAAAATAAATATTCTGGGATATGTATAAAAAAATACTTTATGGTATCATAAACTTTTCAGTTAACTAATTTTCAATTTAAACTAGAAATTGGACAGACCATGATATTGTGAATTTACGCGATTTTCATTAAACCGTAACTTGAAAATTACAACAATGATCTAAATTCGGTTTGAAACAGAAAAATTATTGGAAACAATTTTCGAACAAAATCCTAATTTTTTATTATTTTCCTTGATGTAAACTTGTTGCGTCAGTATAGACCGATTGCTAATTTAACACTAAACATACCTAAATATACGATAGGATCTGACTCACTTCTGAGTTCTGACGATTCCAAATATTCGGAGTGAATAATTGTTACTAACGATATTTATACAGTTAATACTTAATAGGTACTTGGGTATTTGTTTTGAACAGTACTATGGATAAATTAAATCAAACAGGCCATTGTTTGTATAAATATAACAATTATTGGAATTATATAAAGTTAATACCTGCGACTTCGTCCTACCAACTTCGTAGCACCTTACACCTACGGCGTAGCTACACTAGGTTGTCTTCGTCGTTTGACTCAACCACCATGGGGAATAGGTTTCTTGCAAGGATCGCCACAGATCACGAACTTGTGCCGCTTGTGTCCAACGACTCCTAGCGACTCGCTTGAGATTGTCCGTTAAGAAGGTTTTCCACGAAAAATGTTATCTTCAAAAAAGTTGGAATATTTTACGCCGAATTTTGAACGCAAAACCAACTTCTTAAATCTCGCCTTAAAAACCTAGTTACTTTGAATTACATATTTAAATATTAATTTTTACGATATTTTTGTAAACTTTGATAGGTATAGTAAACCAGGTTAACAAATATTGGGGTGCTAGCCAGGTAACCTCCAAGTGTGCCTGGGTGCTGCTGGTCCTCTTGGATACGTCCGAGGGGAAGAGCAGTATTCGGGCCGGTGCACCCCGGTAACATGGTTAATAATTTTCCTAAGGGGATATTGTTAGCCATGGCCAATGACCTGGCGGAGGGAGGTTTCTCCGCGTGTCCCTCTGATTAGCAGAGGGCACTGCGGATGAAACTGGGGGTGAGACACCCCGGGGCGGGGGGCAGCGATGCCCATCGCGGGAGGAAGAAAACCTCGTTAAAAAAGGGAGGGCGCGAGCCTCTGGAGGGACAGCCCAGAGGCGAGCGGGAGCCCCAGCTGGGGCGGCTGCCGGACACCTGGGATGCATACTTTGGGTTCCCCAGGCGTCCAGCACAGACAGCATGAGGGTCATGCCGTGGTGGTTTTAGTGGGTATACCTGGTGGAGTCCCACATAACGTTCGTTCTGCCGCATTCGGCCGCAGAACGGGGGTACCTATAAAAGGTTTCCACCACGTCAAAAAAAAAAGGTTAACAAATATTAAGCAAACACAGATTAAATAATCCGTTACAAGTACCGTCGTCGGCGGTAATTTGAGCAACGATATACGAAAAGCGATAACACTTAAACATAATGTAGTATCGTCAGTGGGAGAAGACTTCATGGAGACAATGGCGATGGTTGTGATAAATCGCCATTGTGCTGTAACATTGGAGTCTGTAGAGCGGTCATGTTATGATAGAGGTTATATACCTACTTTATAGCAAACTTTGGTAAATAATGTTTATTGTGAGAGATTATCTTTACTTGAAGTTAAAATTCAAATTAAGACGAATAATAAATGAAAAAATATAATATAGGTACTGTATAATATAGTAATAAAAAGGAAAGATTTCACTTTTTAATATTTACTAAATTCTTAAAGTGATGAAATTACACACTGTTTATCTATAATATAATAAAACTGTAACGGATCCAATTCTGTACATTGAAGATATTTTGTAAATTTTTATAGGAGGGCACTCTATAATCGATACTGAAGCCAAATCTGCAATTTGTTTCATTTTTGTCTGTCTGTCTGTCTGTCTTTCTGTCTGTCTGTCTGTCTGTCTGTCTGTCTGTCTGTATCTTGGCCGCGCATCACGCCGAAACTACTGGATGGATTCGAATGAAACTTGGTACGATTTGAGTTTATACTCCGAGGTAGGACATAGGATACTTTTTATCCGGAAATTCAGCACGGTTCCCTTGGGAGAGGGGATAAAAGTTAAAACGTGTATTTAGCTGTAATTCATCAACGCGTTGTTCGATTCCACTCATTTTTTTTTTGTTAGAAAGATAGTACTTTATATATTGTCCCGTAAATATTTCAAGGTCATAGGTTTTTTAGTTCAGAAATGACAGACATTACAACCCTCGCAGTATTGGGTTCAAATAACTTGGGACCCGGATCTTTGAACGTACCGCTTATTTTAAACTGGTGTGCATTTAAATTTAAGTTTGTCGGTCTGTCTATTTGTTCCAACTTATCTCCAAAACGACTGGATCGATTTTAATGGAACTTTCAATGGCAGATAGGCAATGTTATAAGGAGTAACTTAGGCTACATTTAGTTTAAGTACATAAAAGAATTATGGGATTCGATCCGATCCTATATAAAAACCTATATCTACGCGAACGAAGTTGCGGGGATCAGCTAGTTTACTATAAACGTGTGTCGCAGTCATGCGACCGATAAAGTGTCGCGTGTCGCGGTCTTGCGATTGATAAAGTGTCGCGAGTCGCGGTCATGCGATTGATAAAGTGTCGCGTGTCGCGGTCATGCGATTGATAAAGTGTCGCGAGTCGCAGTCTTGCGATTGATAAAGTGTCGCGAGTCGCGGTCATGCGATTGATAAAGTGTCGCGTGTCGCGGTCATGCGATTGATAAAGTGTCGCGAGTCGCGGTCTCGCGATTGATAAAGTGTCGCGAGTTGCGGTCATGCGATTAATAAAGTGTCGCGTGTCGCGGTGATGCGATTGATAAAGTGTCGCGAGTCGCGGTCTCGCGATTGATAAAGTGTCGCGAGTGGCGGTCATGCGATTAATAAAGTGTCGCGTGTCGCGGTGATGCGATTGATAAAGTGTCGCGTTCATGCGATTGATAAAGTGTCGCGAGTCACGGTCATGCGATTGTGCGTGTGCGTGTCGCAGTCGCGCATCGCAGTCGCATACCTCAAATGCTACCTTTACCTCAAAACCTACCTCATTTTCATGTACCTACTTCTTAAATTGACGTTGAAAAAGTGTACAGTACTTATACCAGTTTTGAATAAATTTTATATGACTTTGACTGTAACATATCGTTAGTTGCCTTACGACGAGTAAAATAACTTTAATAAGTAATAATATTTTCCTTAAATAACGTTGTTTACGTAAATTCTAACAAACCGTATGATACACAGTGACCGCAAGTGCTAAAATTGTTATAAATCATCTTCTACATATTATGTACCTACTTTATTTCATATCGTTTTCCTTATAACCACAATGCATTTGTTAAACATACAGTAGGTACTGTGATTATCAAAGTCAAGATATAAAAGAATATCTATTAATTAGCACTAGATCGGAATATGTTATTAAAATAAAATAGAACATAATCGTTTTCACAAGTAAATGTATTATTATTTTAAGCATATGTGTATTGTATATATTATATTAATATATATATAGCTGCTCGTGCTGATTCATTGACTGACTCACTGATTGATCACCCCTCCTGTAAAATTTTGTATGAAAAATTTTTTTTTCACTAATGGTTTCGTATAGAGGACAAAAATTCATTCGGAACAAAAATATGGAGAGAGCTGATGATTGAGGATTTCAGAGACGAGCGAATGGCACGCTTAAGGTATTGAAGATAGGTGGGGGGTGCTCGAACAAATGTCACTCGAAACGTCATCCAATTGGCAGTGAGCTGAAAAAAAATTCAAAATGGCGAAAAAAAGATGGCCGCCATACAAATTTCGTCGGTCTCCATCTCGGAGGGTATAAAAGATGGAAGAGTGGTTTCTTCGCAAAAGATGATGAGAATCCAAAGGTCTACTTGATGAATTGAAAAAAAATTCAAAATGGCGGAATTTATTTTTCCATAGAAAATGTATGGCGAATATTGAAGAGACTACAAGTTGTAAACTATGCAAGGCTTTGATGCGGTTCTTTGGAGAACTCTCAAAGAAAAATATGGGAAGACATGATGATTGAGGGTTTGGAAGATGGATGAGGAACCCGGTCAGGGTATTGTAGATAGGTAGATAGGCTCAAACAAAAATTACTCAAAAACTCATCCAATTGGCACTGAGCTAAAAAAAACCCAAAATGGCGGATTCAAGATGGCGGCTATACAAATTTCGTCGGTGTCTATCTCATCAAGTATAAAAGACGGAAGAGTGGTTTCTTAGCAAAAGATTATCAAGACCTGAAAAAAAATCAAGATGGCGGAATTTATTTTTTCACACAAAATATATAATGGCGAATATTGAAGAGACTATAAGTTGGGAAACTATACAAGACTTTAATACGGTTCCTTTTCAAAATTTGTTTTTATGGAAGAACTCTCCTTCTGGCAAATGATTCGGAGAAAAAAATTTGGAGAGTGATGATGATCGAGGGATTGGAAGATGGATGAGGAGCACGGCCAGGGTTAAAGATGCTGAAAATGATAGAAGAAGGTGGAGGCTGCTAAAACAAAAATAATACTGAAATCCTCGCGGTCCGCTTTAGCGGGCCGCGCAGCCAAGCGCCCTACTAGTTAATATATATATAGCTGCTCGTGCTGATTCATTGACTGACTCACTGATTGATCACCCCTCCTGTAAAATTTTGTATGAAACATTTTTTTTTCACTAATGGTTTCGTATAGAGGACAAAAATTCATTCGGAACAAAAATATGGAGAGAGCTGATGATTGAGGATTTCGGAGACAGGTGAGCAGCACGCTTAAGGTATTGAAGATAGGTGGGGGGTGCTCGAACAAATGTCACTCGAAACGTCATCCAATTGGCAGTCAGCTGAAAAAAAATTCAAAATGGCGAAAAAAAGATGGCCGCCATACAAATTTTGTCGGTCTCCATCTCGGAGGGTATAAAAGATGGAAGAGTGGTTTCTTCGCAAAAGATGATGAGGATCCAAAGGTTTACTTGATGAATTGAAAAAAAATTCAAAATGGCGGAATTTATTTTTCCATAGAAAATGTATAGCAAATATTGAAGAGACTACAAGTTGTGAACTATGCAAGGCTTTAATGCGGTTTTTTGGAGAACTCTCAAAGAAAAATATGGGAAGACATGATGATTGAGGGTTTGGAAGTTGGTTGAGGAGCCCGGGCAGGGTATTGAAGATAGGTAGGAGGTGCTCAAATAAAAATTACTCGAAACATCATCCAATTGGCAGTGAGCTGAAAAAAAGTCCAAAATGGCGGATTCAAGATGGCGGCCATACAAACATCGGTGTCTATCTCACCAAGTATAAAAGATGGAAGAGTGGGTTTTGCCAAAAGATGATTAAGACCTTAAGTTCTACTTGATGAGCAGAATGATTCGAAGAAAAAATATGGAGAGTGATAATGATCGAGGATTAGGAATATGGGAGAGATAGGTGGAGGCTGCTCAAACCAAAATACCAGAAAGCGAAACCTCGCGGTCCGCTTTAGCGGGCCGCGCACCCACGCGCCCTACTAGTATTATATATTATTATATATGTATAGTGTTTTTTTTTATTTTACTCTCGGTAATATATTCTCTAATTTTAAATTTACGCTTTCGAATCACCATAAGTTTCATACATTATTAAAATAAAAGTACTTAGGTACCTATTATACTAATGTTTATTAGATATTTAAGTAAATATCGTCTTTTGACTGTGTTACGTTTTACCCACTAAATAATGGAGATAGTATTATATGCGTTTAACATAAGAGATTTTTTTGTGCGTTTTTATGCTACCATTATCCCGAAAAAACCACTGGGGTTTTAGACCTAGTCCGCACTGTGAAATTTATTCGCGCGGTTTATTTTCCGTATTTTATTACATTTCCATATGTCACAGAAGTCTGTGAAAAAAAAAATTAAGTGGGAGGCATAGACCGTGGCTACTGGCGAGTTACCGCCCTGCCGGCGGCCGCCAAACAATTTAGCGACATAAAGAACTTTATTATTTAAAAAAAAAATTGAAAATATTTTCAACCGGGATTCCTTATGCGTTCGCGTATCGTTCATCTGGTTGAGCTGAATTTGGCCTTCATCAAAATCGGTTCAGTGGTTTAGGCGTTATAGCGTAACCAGACAGACAGACAGAGTTACTTTCGCATTTATAATATTAGTAGGAAAGTAGGGATTTGTCTTTCTTCGTCAACCTTCGTCTTTCAAGAGATCCAAACACTGTAGAATAAACAAAAACAAAGGATTAAAACCTCTCGGAATATTGGACGACATTCTTGGAAGATGTCGTGGGTGTGAGATGTAGTATGGGCGTTGCATCACTTGACCGGTTTGGGTTGACCGCAAACGAGACGGTTGAATATACCTT